>JBAIAC010000057.1:1956818-2609090 GCA_037349315.1 Chelydra serpentina
CCTCCCCTACTTTCCCTGGCAGTAAAACTAAAGTGCCTGGTCTCCATTGTTTTTACATCTCGTTTGGTGTGTGACGACATAGCCTCAGATCGCAAGCTCTGTGGGACGGGCACCATTGTTTTGTCCTGCACAGTGCCCAGCACAGTGGGGTCCTGGCTCATCATGAGGCCTCCTAGGAGCTACCACCATGCAAATAATAATAAAGCCATGCTGAGCTAGCTGCCACAGAGGCCATGTTCCTTTGCATATGGGTCAGAAAAGTGGTCTTGAGACAGACAATCTGTTGTGGAAAACCAAGAGATGGTCCCTGAAAGATTTAGGGAAAATAAAACATCGGGGCCCTGTGTAAGTGGTTGTGTCCAGAAGAATCAGTTGCATGTGTGAAAAGGCAGTAATATGTATTCCAAAAATACATGCGCTACCAGAAGCAAATACGACAAAGGGTCCTGTGGCACCTTATAGACTAACAGAGGTATTGGAGCATAAGCTTTCACAAGCTTGCATCCAACGAAGTGGGTATTCACCCATGAAAGCTTATGCTCCAATACGTCTGTCAGTCTATAAGGTGCCACAGGACCCTTTGTCGCTTCTACAGATCCAGACTAACACGGCTACCCCTCTGATACTTCAGAAGCAAACAGTAATCCAACTGAGAAGTGGGTTGATAGCCAATTAAAGGCTAAACAGTGGCATCATCCAATCACTAACCACCAGGAAACGTGCCTTGAAAGTTTTAGACTCCAAGACCATCCTACCTTTGTGGCTTTGAAAGGAAGGGAGGGGAAGCAATCTGCATTTTGAACAGCCTACGGAAGAGAAGCCCAGCTTGAGACAAGCCAGATAATCAAGACAAAACTTCCACTGCGGATGTTTGACTGATAATCTGAAGAAGAAAGAATGTTTATTCCCTGGCCTCTCCCCTGAAATGGTTGGAGGCATTCCAAAGATGCAAGCTGGACTTGAAACAAAGCCAAAATAGAGTGAGTAAATTAGTAGGGGGGATTTCATTTAAAAAAAGTTATGCTGTTATGATTCTGACTGGCAGAGGATAATGCTGTAGCTGAAAGTCCTGCAAGAGTCAGTGGATCAAAGCTACCATAAGAATAACTCTAAGAACCTTCCTCTACCAGAAGGTGGCTCAAAGCTTGCAAGGTGAGACAGCTGTGTTCCTTTTCCCTGACCTCTAGCACGCACTGATTACAGGTAACTCTAAGCATAAATAAATGACCTCCTGATGGAATGTCTTAAAAAGGTGACCAAGGCTCATCACAGGGGAATCGACTCCAATACAATCATAGGGCGCAGGCGCTATCCAGAGCTTGAAAGGCCCAGATTATTAGGACTGAAGCAGAACTGGTATTCTGGAGACCTCGTAATGTGAATCTCTAACTGGGATTCAAAAAGCAGGAGGGCGGGGCACTGGTGGTGGTGGTGGGGGGGGGGGGGGACCATGGTTTTGATTGGGAGAGGACCCTGGGCTGCAACTCAGGAAATTTCTGGCTCTGCCACTGATCTACTATGCGGCCTTGGGTAAGGGCAAGTCCTGTGCCTCTGTTTCCCCTCCCAACCGTCTCTGTTTAGCCTGTAAGCTATCCAGGGTAGAGACTGGCACTTACAATGAGTTTGTAGAGTGCCTAGAACCACGGAGCCCTGAAGCTTGCTGAGGCCTCTGGGCACGTCATAAAAATAATGAGAGCGAGAGAAAGTCAGAGGGACATGTGCTTAGAATTCTCCTCGGGAGTCCAGGGCCTTGTCTACAATGGATTTTTTAGCCACCATGTCCTAGGATGGACATGGTTTAAACTGGTGCAGTGCAGCTTGCGCTCATGCCTAGTGTCTCCACTTCTTTGTGACTTGGCCATCTGGAGACGGAGAAGATCTTATTGCCCTTTTATACATCCAGGGTGCGCCCACATCTTGAATACCGCGTGCAGACGTGGTCTCCTCATCTCAAAAAAGATCTACTGGCATTAGAAAAGGTTCAGAGAAGGGCAACTAAAATGATGAGGGGTTTGGAATGGGTCCCATATGAGGAGAGATTAAAGAGGCTAGGACTTTTCAGCTTGGAAAAGAGGAGACTAAGGGAGGATATGATAGAGGTCTATAAAATCAGGAGTGGTGTGGAGAAAGTGAATAAGGAAAAGTTATTTACTTGTTCCCATAACAGAAGAACTGGGCCACCAAATGAAATTAATGGGCAGCAGGTTTAAAACAAATAAAAGGAAGTTCTTCTTCACACAGCGCACAGTCAACCTGTGGAACTCCTTGCCTGAGGAGGTTGTGAAGGCTAGAACTATAACAGGGTTTAAAAGAGAACTAGATAAATTCATGGAGGTTAAGTCCATTAATGGCTATTAGCCAGGATGGGTAAGGAATGGTGTCCCTAGCCTCTGTTTGTCAGAGGGGGGTGCTGGATGGCAGGAGAGAGATCACTTGATCATTACCTGTTAGGTTCACACCCTCTGGGGCACCTGGCATTGGCCATTGTCAGCAGACAGGAGACTGGGCTGGATGGACCTTTGGTCTGACCCAGTACAGTATGTTCTTATGGTTGTTCTGTAGGCTTGAGCTGGCAGCATCTCAAGGGCATGCCCGTATTGTGCCCATGGCCGAGTGCGTGGAGACAACCACATCTGCAGGATGGAGACGAGGTCATGGAGCATCACTGTTTGTTTTCCAAGTCAGGTGCTGAGAAGGAAATGGGTCATGCTGGCTTCCTGGTGCAGGTAACCAGAACACATTTACTTTCCTATCCCCTCAGGGATTGCTCACATCCATTCTGTGCGTGGTTGGTAAAGCTGGCATTATACATCCTTTAAGCTCTGAATTAAGGGGAGAGCAACCTGTGTTGATACATCTAACAACAGCTTAGCTAGAGATAGCAGCAGCTGAACACCAGCTTTGCCTGAGAGTTTCAACCCATTAAGCTCAATACACTTCCTCCCATTATCGGTTTAGCATTGTTGATTAGAAATGTGGTTTTTTTACCCCTGGCTAGCTGAGCTCCTTAATAATAGCCTTGTTTTCTTTGCTTCATCTGAGCTGCTTGTTAACCCTTAAATAGTTAACCCTTCGTGTTGTCATTTCAACAGAAAAATAGGTGAACTGAAAATATTTGCCCTCTTAGCTCCATAGCCACTCCTCATTCTCTACCAATGTCACCCACTAGCACTATCCAGGATACAGTTAACACCTGGGTTCAATTCCGGCTTCCGTGAAGAAATTACTGGTGTTGGCAACTCATAATTTTTACTGCAGTATTCCCAGCATTTGGTGTTTTTCTTAAAGGCTCGGCTGCTGAAGGTTTGGGATTAGGAGAGAATCTCAGAACTCATTAAAAAAAACGGGGGAGAATATTTCTGGTTGGGGAGAAAATCTTGAAAATGCCACCCAAGTGCTAGCTAAAGGCTCAAAAACCACAAGACAAAGTCAAAGAACCTGTTGAGACCCGTATGCACATGCCCAAGCGCTCAATGTTCCGACAGAGGAAGTGTTTTCAGGATCAGATCCTAAAGGAAATAAGTACAGCTAAAGAGCTACCAGGCATCATTCCCTAGGACTTATCTGCTCATTCATAGATTCCAATGCCAGAAGAGACCATTGTGATCATCTAGTCTGACCTCCTGCATAACACAGGCCAGAGAAATTCCTCTTGATTATCCTGAAACTATTTGCCTCCAGGACTGTCAGCAGCTGATTTTCCTTTTGACCATATCGGTGACTATCTTCAGCCACAGCGAAAGCGATAGGCCTCTGAATAGCTTCTCTCCCATTCCCACAAGCTCCAAATAACCATACATCTTGGAATAAGACTGACCAACTCACTTAGTTTTCTGCAGACATTCCTGTGGGCTTGCAGATGAGACTTGGACTGAGGAAGAGTTTATCACAGCAGTGTATGCGATAAGGAAGTGCAAGGCAACATGCAAGACCTTTTAAATCAAGGATCCCATCGTCATTTTTAGAAATAATGGAAGCTCTGTTAGATAATCTAGAGGTAGGTATTATACCCATTTCATAGATGGGTGAACAGAGTGGTTACATGACTTATCAGTAACACAGAGTGGCAGACGCAGGAATAGAACTCCGGGAGTCCTGACGACCAGTCCTCTGCTCTAACTACGAGATCACTTCACAGTGGCAAGTGTAGCCTGTTACTATGCAATGGCTCCAAGGCATAAAATGGAGTTTATCCGCCCAAAATGTTACATTTCTCGGTTCAAAGAGGTCCCAACTCCATAGTAAATACATTGAGTAACCCTCTTCCTGCCACACACACTTTACAAACTGCCATGATACATATTTATACGATTTAGATTTTAAGTCTCCAAATAGCCTCCTGCATAAATTACACACATTTGGAAAATTGTGCAAACACATATTGTCATGGCTGGCTATGGCAGCTCCTTTCTCTGTTACAGTACAATAAATAATACATGTTTGCAAAATTACCTGAATATGTATTTCCCAATTTGCATGCGCCTCAGCAGTGCTGCTTCCATAAACATCGAGAAGAACTCACTTCCCTGCTAGGGTTTTCATCGCTTATTAAAGAAAAAAGAATCAAAGCACAAAGCGTATGTCCAGATAATAAGACTTTGACTTTAACTCCTCCCTACCCCACAGCAAAGAAAGTCTATATCAAGCTGAAATACAGTCACCCAGGCTCAAGAGAATGGGCTAAGGATTGCAGGGCTCCTGGGACCACATGTGACCTTGGTAATAGTGAAAATAAGAAAGAAAAACTTGTAGCACCTTAGAGACTAACAAATTTATTTCAGCATAAGCTTTCGTGGGTTAGTACCCACTTCATCAGATGCATAATAGTGGTAATAGTGATGGTAATAGTGATGCTCATTTAACCCGGGCACTGGAAGCTCACGTTTCGCTTTGCTTCGCCCATTACTGAATTCAATGGCACTGCACAGGAGCTCCGTCAGGGCAGAACCTGGCTCTGGTTTTCTGGACACTGGTAAAAGTCAGTGTCCACAAGCAGAATGAGGGTCTGTGTAATTGCTTAGACCAGACAGTCTCCCTGGCACACCTGCCACATTAATCCCCACCAACACTGCTAAATGCTTTCTTCCCATAGACTATATCCCTCTGCCTCGTCCTTCTACTCAGAGAGAGCTTGGAGAATTTCCCTGCCTCAGGTGTTTGTGATCATATGCTGTTGCCAAGGAAACACCACATCCTAAGACTAGAGTCTGGCAAGTAAAAGAAGAGAGGGCTGGTTTGGGTTTGGTGCATGCTTGCCCTGTTTGTTTGGATCTTATCGTGTGCAAAGACATATCTGCACTTTTTAACCCTTCCTGGGCATTGTTTTGGGGTGTAGGGCACAGCTTTCCACCCAGCGGTTGCCAATGGGACTGCTCACCCGCTCAAAGCTAAGCGCATGCTTACGGGCATTGCTGCACTATGGCCTTGAAAGGCCTTGCTGTGGTGAACATCACCCTTAATGGTTCAGGATCTGACATGCTTTACATTTTTCTTCTACACAAGAAAAAAAACAGCTTTGTTTGATGCTTTCAAATGGCTGTGACAGGTCGTTTGAGTTGTACATAGCAACAAAATGCTTCTGGGATACACTTCAAGGGTCAGCTTCTGCTTTCAGGGACCAGCCTATAAAATCTATAATGTGTATGGGAAGAGAGTGTATAATTAGAAGGAAACGCTTTTGACCAACTAATGAGTAGCAAGTAATAGCTACTATTAACTATGCATCAATGAGGCCACTTCCAAAAACTGGGAAAGACGTTGCAGCATGGTGAGGTACTTCGAAAATCTCCAGGACGGAGCTTGGTCCTTCCTAAAGTCATTTTAAGAAGCCTCTTCTGCAGAACTAAAGGGATGAACATGCACTGATCCTGAGCTACATCTCATGGCTGTTACAGCCCAGCCATGGAGCTGCACTAACATGTCACAGGGGCAACGGGTAGCTCCAGGACCCGGCTCTGCACCTTCGTACAGTGTCCCCACACTGCAGTTTGGCAGACCGTGAGGACCTGGGCTCCCACACGCTGCCTGTCAGAATACTTCCATCTCCTCTGGCCCTTAATAGCCATCTTCCAATTACCTCGCAACAAAGAGAAACAGGGCAGGGTGTGAGTGGTCAATTATTCTGTTCATTTCGAATTCTTGATGAATGCCACATTATGTTAATAACATTAATTATTCATTGATCGATGAAGCATGTGTATAACGGAGGAGAAGTCTCTCCAGCGGGGAGGAAGAGCTGGAGAGTTTTAGAGTGTTTATTCATGGCTGGGCCAGAGGTAACTATTTCAGGGATTTCCATTCTGTCCCATTCCAGGGTGCAATCCAGACCAGTGAGGGGTTGTGTCATCTGGGGGGTCTCAGTGCATTTTACAAATGTTAACTAACAAAACCTCTCAAAACACCATTGTCCATCCCACTTTCAACTACAGCACAGGATGGGTGCGTCCAAGTGTAACGCAATCCATGCGAGTCCATGAGGTCACCCAGAAACTCGACGGCATAGCCAGGGATGGAATGTAGGAGTCCTGAATCCCAGTTGCTGGCCACTACTCTGGACTTCATCACTCAATGGTATTTTCTAGCCCTGCTTGGCATTATTCCACGATAGTCTTTCTCCCCTTGCCGCTCCCAGTTGGTGGGATGCATGACCCTGGGGCAAATTAGTCCTTTAGTTGCACTCACACAACCCCAGCTGGCCTCAGTGGGTAGCTGCAGGTAGGATTTGCATGCAGGACTCATCGTTAAACAGGCCTGCACATGCAGACGCGGAGCAGTTACTGCAGCCTGGTTTGAGCATTGCTTATTGCCTGGAGGAGCAGGACTGGAGCCTGCACACTTGCTGCGGTGCTGTCTCTAAGAGCAGCAGTCCTCCGCAGCCACGCGTCTACCGCTGCTGACTCCAGAACATGGGAAATTAAAGTCTAATTCCCACCGGTCTTGGTGGGGGCTTAAAACCTGCCAGGTGCAAAACTCCCCCCATTACACGGAAAATAAATGGAAGCATCGAAAAAACAACCTGGGCACTGGAAAGGGGGGAGGGGTGTACAGTAGAGGGAATGAGAGGGCATGTGTGCAAAATCCAGATAAGAAAGCAAATCCAAGCTGGCTTTGTTATCAGCCCTTCCTATTTCTCCAGCGGGAACATGTAATTTTGTGCTGTAATAGCAAGGCTGGAGTGATTGCTGTCACATGTGAATGATACTGCTATAGCTTTCCTCCGGATAAGTCTCTAGACTGGAAATCCTGGAATCTGTTCTCTAGTTACCCCCAAGTTTGCCCAGCACTTGTCTTAGCGCCTTCTTTTCTAGAGCACACAACTCTCTGAAGCACATCGCTGAGCTAAAGAATAATAGCATCCTGGCATTTTTGAGAGCCTTTCGCAAATATTCTCATTTACCTTGCAGTACTTTGAGTCAGGCAAATACCATCCACGTTTGTACACATGGAGCATCCGAAGCAGAGAGGTTAAGGGATTTACATGTGGGCACAGAGGGAAATATTGCCAGAATCTAGGCCACAGTTCAGCAAAGCATTTAGGCATGTGCTTAAGTGGATCCTTATTCAGAACGCATGTATGTGCATGATTACCTTTAAGCACATGGCATGACTCCAGTTAAGTCCGTGGCAAAACTCCAAGTGACTTCAGCAGTGACAGGATTTTACTCAGGGGACTTAATTATATGATTAAGTGCTTTGCTGAACAGGGATGGACTGATGAGAAAGGGCCCAAGATTAGAAAACAGGAATTTCTGATCCTCATTACTCTGCTCATACCACTAAACCACACCACTTTGGATGAAATTCTCTCACAAAAGGTATGCACACAGGAATGAGAATTATTACGAGCAGCACTATCACCGCAAACTCTTTCTCCTATTATAGTGTTTGGCCCTAGCAAGAACTAGACCAAAGTTGAAAAAACACCTCCCATTACATACCCTGATTTTCACTTGGCCATAATTTTCTCAAAAATCCCCCAGTGGACTTAAACTTTCCATGATTGAGGTCTCCTTGTTTTGCTTTGGAAAGTTAGTGGAGAATCTGTTCAGCCATTCCTGGACAAGTGAAGCATGAAAATATAGAACAAACATACATACAAAATATAGCATAGAAGTAGGTGGACTTTTAAATTCCATACCTCGCATATGACTAGATCAACAGGGAATGTATTTAATATATGTATATGGCACCTGTCTGGGGGTTGCTAAGAGAGGCCAGATACAAAATATGAAAAAAACAAAAACAAAACAACTTGCCAAATACTCACTTTGCTTTTTTTAAGAAAAAGGAAAAGTAAATTTTTAAGTGATTACGATTTTTTTTGGCATATGTAGTACAAGGGTCCTGATTTTGTTTAATTTTAAGTATGTGCTTAATTCCCATTCATAGAATCATATACCACATCACAATTTATTAAATGCATGCATCTTGGAATGTTATGTGAGTTTCTGATTCAAGACAATTTTATAATACACCTATAAGTGGGAGCAGAATTAAGCTTGCAGTTTCAAGCTTAAAGCTGGATTTCCTGATTTTGTATACATTCCAAGCATATGAATGCACAATGAAGGCTTTTTACATAAAATAATGTGATAGGTAGATACAGAAATATATATTGTTGAAATAGATACAGACTTGCGAGATTACCGGGGTGTTTATTTTATCACTCAGAATTCCAAACGTGAAGTTACAATTTCAACATCCTAGAAAATAGCTTTTCTAAATATGTAGTAACTTCCCTTGTTCTGAAAAGAACAATGCACTGCATTTAGAAACACATTGGTATTTCATTTTATTTTTTTTTAAATCAAGATGCACACAGGTAGTAGTTCATTTTTAATGATGCCCTTTGGATAGTAGCTCTACCTTGTTACCATTTTGAACATTCCATTTCATCTATGAAAAATAACGCTTTCAGCCCAGCTCTCCAAGTTCCGCAACTTTTGACTGATAGCAGGAAATTGAACTGCACTAAGCACACATTAGAAAATCTGATAAATATTGTTTGGAAATATAATTGAGGTTTAACCGAAGCATGAGTTTTTCACTCCAAGGTAAAAATTTCTCCTGTTATTTATCAGGAACAGATTTACTGTTACAAACAAGGATGACAGTTAAGATAAATGTTGACCTAAGTTGTGCTTTTTCTTGTAACCTGTAGCGCCTCCTTGTCTAAAAGTACTTAAGTCACCAGCGTGCACGTCTGTAGATAGAGCTGGGTGAACCCTCTGAACGTAATGTCTAATTGATTAGATATTTGCCCCACATTTTCAGGTTTAGAAGTGAACTAAGAGATGGATATTTAATCATTTTGCTTGATTTGAAATTATTGGAGAAATATTTGATCTAAGCTCATGAACAACCCATAGGCTACCAAGTCCAGCTATGGGTATGTCTACACTGCCGTCATAGGGTGTGACTGCAGCTGAGGTAGACATACCTGACCAACTTTAATCTAGCTGGGTCAGGTACTGGTAGCAGTTAATCCATGGCAGCATGGACTTCAGAGGGCTAGCCGCAAAGGTAAATACCAAGGTTTTGGGCAGGTTTGTAGAGCCTGCGCTGAATTGTGTGCCTTAACTGCTCCAGCACCTGAGCTAGCCACATTCACGTTGGCTCGAATATGTAGACACCAGGCAAGTTTGAGAATGGCAAGTTTATTGCTTGTAGGCTATCAAAAACCCATTGCTAACTTGCAGCTGATTTGGAATGGGTGACCTAGTGAAGAGCAGCTATGCAGTCTACTACCACACCCTGAAGGTGACCATTTCCCTTTTCAGACCTATTTTTAAAATCTGGCACAGTTTCCTCTAAGCTCTCTTGGAAAGAGTGTCCCACCCAGCCCTGGAAGTTTCAACACCAGTCTCAAGATCTCAGAACCCACAGGTACCTGACTAGTATCACAAGGGAGATCCAGGGACTGACTTCCCATCGTCCTGCACCGGGCGTCATCATTTACATCAGACCAGAGTGGATGTAAAATGCTACCAGAATGAAATGGCAGTTGTCATCTACTTTCTCCCCGGCATAGACGACTACACACAATGCAGGGCAATGGAGAATTGGACCCACTTGCCTCGGTCCCTAGAGCTAACCATACTACCGCGCATATAAGACACAAATGGGTATGTTCTTACAGGCAGCCATATCGTTTGTCCTTAGATATTATGAGGAAAGAGGATCATGGGGGCAGGGTAAGCCAGGCAAGAACAGTCATACTTGCTGCTGAATGTATTGCTTGTCTGAGTGACCAGTGTTATGAAGTGAGCTTTACACAGTCGGACACTCAGATGCAACAGTGATGATGGGTGCCACATGAGCTCTTATTTCTATTGCAGTAGCAACCAGCAACCCTAGTCCTGTACCAGGACCCCATTGTGCTAGGCGCTGTACAAAAAACAGAACAAAAAGAGAGTCCCTGTCCAAAGAGTTACAATCTAAGTCGTTATATGTACCTATACCGCTAGCTAGCTAATGCATCTAGATAACAGTTCTATTTGAATAACATTAAAGTGATTGTAGAACATTCTTCTTCACTTATCTGCCTGGCTTCTCTCTTTGTGAGCCTTCCGCTTTCATAGGTGTCATTCTGCGTGTGAAGCAACAAGTGATCGTGCTTAGAAATTTGCAAACGTGTTGCTCTACTCCCACAACTTTGTGAACAAAGAAACGGCTGGTATGAACCGTTGTGTTAAATGAACAATAGTACCCGGGAATTTTTAATGTGCATCAGGTCAGAGTGGGTTCGGGACTTGAATGCTGGAGTCTTCGCCCTCTTGCAGCACCTGTTCTATTAAACATCAGTTTTCAGCTGTGCAAAAAAGCAGTAATTCTCCACCACACAGCAAATGCTAAATTCAGATCCAGACTCCATGCCTCATAAATTTTCATCCTGGTATTACTTCTTGTTCTTTTTACAGCATTTTTAAAATGTAGGTTATCCTCTGCATTTTAACTACACATGATTGTACCAAATGCCTGAATTTTATAGCAGCTAACGTGATCTCAAGTTTGATGAACTGATCTCAGGTGAGATAATTGATGGCAGTTGTCTGCTTTGTCAGTAAATCAAGGGTTGACATTTCCCAGGTTTGTAAAGGTATGATGTCAAGAAAAGTGTTCACTTGAAAACCTATCAGGCCAGGTTAGATTAATAAGCAGTTTTTAAAAATTGTCCCAACTTAATGGTTTTGGAACATCCAAACTCAACTCCACTTCACTGATATTTCCAAGGTTTTTTTTTAAAGAAACTCCAGAAGTGTGTATAAGACATTTTATGGAATATTCTATCCATGTGCTGCTTTGCAATAATTGACTACATTTTCATATATTTCCATGTCATTTTATGCCATAAATTTGCATAGATCCGGATTAAAGCTGTTCACATCCGAATGTGCTGCTCCCTGGATTCCCCCTTCCTACTGACACACAGAACATGACTCATTTAAATTCCTTTTGGGGCTTGTTCTCCACGGCACACTGCTGCTGTCCATCAGCATCCCATATTGGCATGGGTGGAATGTTAGGGCATATCTTCTTGCTCCATTAAGCAACAGACTGGTGCCTGCCCCCTCCACCTGCACGTAATGGAATGCGTCATTCACTCTGATGGGCGCTATAGGAAGTCCGCTGGTGGAACTTTTGTAATAAAAATCAATTGTCTCTGCTTGGTAGATCTGCCCGCTCAGTCCTCTCTATAACGTCAGCCTTGATTGGTGCATCTCCAGAGTGTTTCACCACTCTAATTATTCCATCATCATGTATTAGTTAAATAAATATATGGAGATATGCCTATCTCATAGAACTGGAAGGACCTTGAAAGGTCATTGTCCAGTCCCCTGCCTTCACTAGCAGGACCAAGTACTATCCCCTGACAGATTTTTGCCCCAGATCCCTAAATGGCCCCCTCAAGGATTGAACTCACAACCCTGGGTTTAGCAGGCCAATGCTCAAACCACTGAGCTATCCCTCCCCCCTTGAAAGTAATAGCCTCAGTAAGTGAGACCCAACTGAGTCTGAAGTGCTGGGGAAAGGACCCAATTAATCCTGCCAATTAACACTCTGTTCATGTCATTAAATACTCTAATTATTAATTATTTATACAGGGCTATAAATGTACATTTACAGAGAAATAAAAGATTATTGGCCAGTTCCAGCGGGACTGACCATTGGGCACCAGGTGCAGCTAGGGAAGAGGGGAGCGGAGGTAAGACACTGCAGAGGTGTCTGTTGTTGCGCTCATTTTTACAGACAGGATCTAAGTCAGAAGAGAACTGCCCGACCATTTCTCAGGTGACGCCTATTACAACTCTATAGTAACTGCCCATATCTAGCTGAGCGCGAAGTTTTATAGACTCCTGTCCACTCTAACCAAACATCCTGCAAGTTCCCCACTCTGAGTTGAATGCAGTGGAAAACTCTTCCCCTGTAGAGAGGAGCAACTCTTTAAACCTACAGTCCGGCACATTGTGTACACTGTTGAATGGATTTCACTGGTGGGGTGGACAAATATTTGACAATACCTGGTTGAAAGAACTCCTTTCTGTCACTCTGAACTCACGCTGGCACAGTCTGGAGAGCCTGTACTCCCACGGTGTGCAGGCCCTCGGAGCTAGTCCCATTGACGTCAATGGAAGGACTTTTTTGAGTAACTCCTCATGAGCGGGGAGGGAGGGATCCATGACTTGTGCCTTTGTGTTTAAATACTGGCTGACTGCTGCTTATTCAGGGGTCACTCTATAGATACAAGCCAGGTACAACTGAGTAGCCCAGAGGAATCCTATTGTGATTTAAGGGGTCTGTATGGTATGAATTATAATAACTTTTAAGATTCTAGCAAGACACTGACGGAAGCAATAAAGCGCTAAATCTCTCCTAAGCCAAGGAGAGAGTCGTTGTTGAATGCATTGTCCTATATTTTCCACATTATTAATTTTGCTATAAAGCCACTTTAGCAATTGCATAGGAAGGGTGTTCAGTGCCATGTTCTACATCCCAGTGGAATTCAGTGAACCAGACACCACTAACAGATGCAAAGGAGCTCGATAGCCCAGCACACACAGCTTAGCAGCACCTAGAAAAAAACCGGTATGTTTGTATTCAGTTCTGTATCAACCATTTCCAGGCTTTTCTCTTTCTGTTTATTTAATGAAAAGTATTTTTCAGATGGTGCCCCCACATAATTGAGGATGGAAACAACGTACTACATGGAAAGGGAAAAATCAAAGAGGGAGCGATTCTAGACATTCTTATACCATGTAACTCTCCTTACATTTCAGCCAAATCATTGGTTTGTTGATTCACTCTGCCTTTTTGTTTTTTGAGCTATTCTTGTCACTTTAAAAGCACAGATGGGTCCTGAAATTAACACAAAAACCCATCTTGTGCTGGCCTGAAAATATTTATATGTTGTTTTCTCAAAACGTTAACGTCATTTAGGGTCATGGTTAGCTAAACCATACTGGTTAGCAGCAGTTGGCGATGTCATGAATTTAAATGTGACATTTGGCAAACGCACTAACCATCTGGCCCTGTAAAATGTATACAGGGCACCTCTCTGCTCCTCACCAGGGAAATGTTCATTGAATTACACTCTGATCACCATCAATAATTTGTTTTATAGAACCAGTCGTCACAAATCTGATTGAGTGGCGCTTTTTGCATTGGGAAGCTGACTTGCTGCCAGTTTTTCTGCAGACAGTAAAAAGTTTCCTGCCCTACTTTAGAAATCATTTCTGCACCCCAGCTGAGATTGTCATGGAACTGAAGGATGTTGATCTCATGGGGCCATCGCTTAAGCAATAAAGCCCTGGTGGGTCATCCACTGGGAATCAAACTGGGGCCTCTAACCATAAAGCACAGATCACAGTTACACGCTGGTAGTCCCTTATGTGGTCTATCCACCAGAGAGGAACAAAATAATGGTTGGCCAGCGTTACATTGTGAATCAGTCCATATTCCACTAGCTACAACCGTTCATGAAAATTCACCCTCATGTCACACCAGCAGGGCTGCCAAGTAAAAAACCATCTCTTTTTTGCTCATGGAAAACAGCTGTCACACTTGCACAGGCAGAACAATTATTTCATTTGCCTTTTCTTGTAAAACCAGCATATGTGCCTAGTAAAAGACAGTCCCAGCCCGGAAAAGCTTAGAATTCAAACAGACAAGGAGTCGGGAAAGGAAGGGCAACTACTTCCTTTTTACAGATGAGGAACAGAGAGACTAAATGAAGTCACAGTCTGAGTCCAAGCTGAGAGCTGATCCCAAATCTTCTGAGTCTAATTCAGGGCCTTAACCACGAGACCATCTTTCTTCTCTCTTGCTTTATAGCTTTGCCCCCATGATGAGGGCCTGTAGGCAGGGCCGGCTCTAGGTTTTTTGCCGCCCCAAGCAAAAAAAATCCCCCCCCCCCCTTTTTTTATAACCACTGGCACTGATGCAACACGGAAATTGGCGCGAATGGTGCCAATAGGGTGGAACAGTACACACAAGTAATCGTGATTCCTGATTTAATTAATCAATAACCGTTAACGTTAACACATTTACGCACGTTCACTTTTTTTTCACGTCATGCTCCTATCGCACTACTGGAGATTTTTTTGATCTTCATGTATTATTATTTTTTGTACGTTGGTGGATTTTTCTGGGAAAAAAGGATGGCCAGAATGCCGGCTGCCGCCCCTGGAAATGTGCCACCCCAAGCACATGCTTGCTTTGCTGGTGCCTAGAGCTGGTCCTGCCTGTAGGAAACTGCAGCTTTCCTTCCAAGAGCAGGAAGCGGAAGCAGAGGTATGGCTCTCCGCAGTCCTGCGGAAGGCAAGAACACCAGCTACAGATCAGATTCATTTTGTCTGGTATTGTCAATTTTGCTGCAAGTTAATGATTTGTTAAAGGTCTCGCAGTGATGGCTTTTTTTTATTCAGACATTTTATACACACTTTCCCCCTTGTCTGCCTGGCTTGCAATGATTCGAAGTCAGACAGGCAACAGAAAAGCAATGGAGGGAAAAGGAAGCCGGGTCAGCTACAGGGCGGAGTGTATTTAGTTGTAATTTTAATTTTCATTGGGCAGCAGTCCCTTTTAACCCTGGTGTACATCAGACACTTCTCTTATAAGGCACCAATCTCCTATGCATAGGCATGGATCCCAGTGGGGCAGATACATGCCCAGGGAGCGACAGTCCTCATTCTCACATGGTCTGGTGCACGCATTGAGCTGGAAGAAGGTTGCTTTTCGTTCATGGAGAGATTTCAAAAGCAAAGTGCCACATTCTGCTCTTCGTCTCGTGGATTCCAGTAGGTTCCACAGCTGTGGCTGAGAGCAGAACTTGGCCCGAGTATCCTGCAAAGCATCGACGCGGTTGTAAAACCCTGTTAAAGGGAAATTGACTCATTTAGCTGCTGTACCCGAGCCAGGGAGCAACTGCTGGGAATGGAGGCCCGCAGTCCATGGCATTTAACCCAACACATACACCACACCTGCGAGTTGACTGCACACAGCCCCAGCCATGCCATTGGCATGGATGTGAGTCATTTATCCAGTCTTGGTATCCGCAAAATGTACCCCACTGACCCTGGTGCCTTGCAATGGTCTCAGCTAGGGGAGTGACAGCTATCGCAGGCCCCACTGAGGGGAAGGGCTGGGTTCTAAATGGAGACGCAAAGTAGTTCATCCTCACAGCCAAGGCAGAAGGCTGGCTCAGATGGTCTAACTGGGCTTTTTCACTGAGAGTTTTTATCCCTTTTCTGCCCACAAACATTGTCTGAGAGAGAAGTTAGACTTTAAACACGGAAGGTGGGTTGGTAGGAGTCTCAGCAGAGAGTCTAGTGGCTCACTGGGAGTGAGTGAGTGACCGCCCCCCCCTCCAAGCCTTTCATGTGGTCCCCTCTGGGACAGGGTTCGGGATGTCAGCAGGGGACTTTGCATCAGAGCTGTGCAAACAGCAGCTTTTTTTTCATTCACTGGCAGCCCCGAAAACTTGAAAAAATAAATCGTCATGTCAACCCCAAACCAAGAGTTTCTGGCACATGAAAGAGTCAAAACCCCCTTTTGTTCCAGGTGAGAAAATGTAAAAAGCAGACTCCTGATCTAAAATAAGGTTTTGCATTTTAAAAAAATATGATTGAAGGAAATTTCTAGAGGAAATGTCGCTTCCACCCAAAACTTCCTAATGGTTTGTCATTTGGGGACCCTTTCTCTAAAGGGTTGGGGGTTTTTTTTACTTGAGAAATGCAGAGTCTATGACACAAACACTTAGCGAATTAATGTTGGTTTGCTGAATTACTCGTTAAAACCCCCCCACAAATTTTAGCCAAACAAATTCTTCCCGCTCCACTCTGCATTGCCACTACCTATGATGCAGCTCTTCTGTGATTAAACAAAAGATCTCAGCTCCCTGGCCAGCAGCCTGGCACCTTTCCCATCCCATTAGCCTATGCCTTGGACTGCGCTCCCATGCCGGGGAGTAACAAGGAGAAAGAACCCCCTTTACAGCCCTGTTCAGGGTACCCAGACTTGGGGCTACTCCTGGAGACGTGCAGTGTTAGTCTCAGTCTTGAGCAAAGGGTGGAAGTTACACGGCCCCGGAGCGGGGGTGAACTCCACTGGAGAAAATAGCTTATATCTGGCCTACACCAAGAGCAAAATCCTATCGCCACCGCCCTGGCTCCGATTCCGTGTTGGGGAGTGGACTGGGGCAGTCTGCAGAGGGACGATGACACTAGCAAGACTGCACTCATGACAGACGGATGGGTGCCCGGCGATTCGATCTGACACCAGTCACTTTAAAGTTAACCGGGAACACCACTGCTCATTGCCTGGACTGGAACGGAGACCAACCAGTGTCAGCGCCGTTAGCTTAATTAGCTAGCCATAAATAAACATCATTTACAAGACCTAAACATTTAAAACACCCTGTTAAGCATCTGAAACATAAATGCTTTAATTATAGAGTAGCTCGAGATTTAAATAACACTGGGATAAATGCTATAGAGCAGCTGTCTATGAATATTTTACAATGAGATTGCTCTCTGTTCTTCAGGTCCATGGGGACTATCAGGTTGGGAAGAGCACATTCATTCTTTAAAGTGACTGTTTTCCTTTCTCTGTCATGTATGGTTACACTCCGCTGTCATTGCTCGCTTGCTGTCAGTGAAGGGGCCATGGTGAACACAGATGTTCGGGTTTCATCTGGGGCTATTGTAAATTCTGTGCCTCTCAAATGAATTCTAGCAAAACAAGCTCTTCCAAGGGCATAAGTGGGTACTGGAATGTGCCCATGAAGGTCTCCCACTGACTTCAGTGGGCTCCAGATCAGACCCCATAGTCTGACTGCTGCTTCCCTAATCGCTGGGCTATTCGCTCAATCTGCCAGGATAGCTATTAAAAAAAATACAAATTACCAATCCTACCTGCGAGAAACTCAGCTGCTTTGTAAGAGCCTCATCCAGAGAACCTGAGCACATGCTGGGTCTGCTCGCGTGTTTAACGGTAAATGTGTGCATCAGATCAGGGCTCTGTAGGAGTCTAAATGCAGGACCCACGATTGTTGTTTGTAATATGGATTCACACCAGCACTTGCTAGGACACATCCCAAAACAAGGCTGATAAGCCCCAATGCAAACAACAGTGTCAGAGGGTCAAATTCACTCCGTGAAGAGGACTAGAGATGCCACTTACGCCCTATTTTGAAGGGGCCACTCATACTTAGGCCGTGCGCTGGCCTCTCTGCATGTTGGAGAACTTGACCCAAATGTGGAAATACTGACATTTCCGAGAGAGGCTGGTTTCATGGTATTCCAGGGGGCAGGATCTGCAACAGGGACCTGATTCTCGTTTGCCTAAGGCTACTTCATACAGCGCTAGCAGTGCAAAGGTGTAAACATCATTTATTTTCACTTTAAGATCCCTTTATACACTGCCAAAGTGGGGTCAAATAGCCTTAGTGTAAATAAGAAGGCGGCCCAGGACAGTTGTTTTCGGCCCGCGGGCTGCTTGCGGCCCTATCAGCACACAGCTGTGCCCCATGTGACAGCCTCAGGATAGTATATATATTGTGTTGATGCGGCCCACCTAGCACAGAGAGCTCCATATGCAGCCCACAATGGTGAATAGGTTGAGAACCACTAGCCCAAGGTACCATGAAAGAGCTTAGAATTACAGAAATTAGAGACAGAAAAGACCTGGTAGGTCATTCAATCCATTTCCCCTGGATAACCTAAGAGAGATTTTCCAGCACCTCATTTCTATGGGACAAACCCTCCAAAGCGCTTGACTACTTGCAACTTTGACTGGCTTCAGCAGGATCTTGGGATCTCTCTGGCTTTCCCTTGTGATTCTGGGATTTTCCATTCATATAAAATGTCCAGCTTCTTCTAAGAGACAAGGTGGGTGAGGGAATATCTTTTACTGGACCGACACTGCAACCAGCTTCTAATGACGTAGAATTATTTCACGTATTGAGCAAAGAGTGTGTGAGATACGTTTGGAGCCGCTTTGAACAGACATCCACATTTCTCAGTGCTTATCCACCCTCCACTCCCCTGCCCCCACTCCCTCTTTTTAAGTTCAACATTCATAGCCTGGCTTTTCCTAGGGTTGACTTCCTTAATGGTGAAAGGCAAAGAAAGCAAAAGCTGAACATGGAATCCATCAGAAATATGGGCCAATTGTCCATCCTCCTTGGTCCCCAAACACAGCTTGATGGTCACCCAGCACAGAAATCTGAACACATTCATATCTTTTAAAATTAGTTTTATAGTAATTGCTGCAAAATCTGCCCGGTGGTTCCTCATTTCCTCTTGTTGCCCCAGAATGCATTGCAATTAGCCATTAACTTTGCTATAGAACTGAGCTGGCCCACGTGAGTTCCAGATTTTCAAAGTTTATTTAGAGGCCGATCGAGGCTCCAGTCAAGATCAAGCATCATGCTAGGTGCTGTACAGACAGAAATATACAACAGCAGTCCCAAGTACACAATACAGACACCAAGTAAGGAAATGGGAGTTCTTTTAACCCAAGTTTACAAGTGGAGAATTACAACACAGAAACACGAAGCGACTTGGTCAAGGTCGCACAAGGAGTCTACATCAGAGCCAAGAATTGAATCCAAATCTCCTGGATCCCAGTCCAGTTCCTTAACTACACGCCTATCCTCTTCTCTACTCACCAAGCAAACAGCGTGAAGTAAAACTTGTACCTCAAAGGTTTCAATTTTGTCTGGAAAATCCAAACTTCCTCTAGCTTGATTGAATATCATTAACTCTTAATAGAACAGCATTTATGGGTTTTGTCTGACCATTAAAATTATAATCATGGGTCTCCGTTCTTATGTGAAATGAAAAAATATTCAGGTAAACAGGCAGCAACTGAATCAGGCTTCAACAAGAGCAAAAAGCAATGCAGTCAGTTTCACCTCCAGAAAAGGAACACGCATCATTCCCTCAATCTGTTAAAAACATCTGGAATGTATTGATTGCAAGCGCTTAAGCAACTGCTTTTAGACTGTTATTTTCTGTCTCCCTGAACCTTTGCATTTCTTTAAACAAGATATTCTGCCTCCTCTATTATTTCCTATACAAAATAAATAGAAACTCGTGATTGGCATTTTTTTACAGACTCAAGCCTTCATTCCAGTTAAAATGACAGCAAGCTATTAGTTCAAGGAATTAAGTTCCTATTGATTAGGAGAGGAAGAGAGAAACTTGGGCCTATATCAGGATTGATCCTTTGCTGTTGGTAAACATTTGAAGCATGGGAGCCTGTCAGGCATGGATCACCTTTCACTTATTCCCATGTATTGGTTAATTGTAATCAGAAAGGTGGATCAATAATGAAGAGGCTTCAGTGAAAGGTGCCTCTTCATACACCGTACTGACATGATGTCGCAATGTGCATTTTAGCTAAACATTTTGCTTTCTCTGTTCCAAGCTCCATTATGGGCTGCAATCGTTTTTCAACCTTCTGCTGAAATCTATTATTTGGTTGCAGCAGCACCTACATGTTCCGGGCCCTTTCCAGAGACATACAAGAAAGGACAACCCCTTACCCCAGAGAGAGCAAAGCATAAGGATGGACAGACAGACAAACAGATAGGCAGAAATCAGGGAGTGAAAACCACAAAGAGATTTCACTATAAGCAGCATAGTGGGTTTTAAGAGGGGCTTAGAAGTGGAGAGGGTAGGGGCTTTGCAGATGCATTCAGGGAGGTCACACCAGGCATAGGGGTCCATGCCAAGGAAGGCTGGGAAATGATTACTCTAAATGTTTCCTCAACACACTATGCATCACAGCAGGTACCTTCTCCTGGTTCATATCTGGAAGGGTTACCAGCACCCTAGGGAGACCTACCTGAGTGCAACACGAATATGTGGTGGCTCCCAAAAGCAAGGAAGTAAGTGAGTTTGGGGGCTCAGGACTTGTAAGCCATAGAAAATAACTTGCCATTTTTATTGATTTACCTCATTACTTTGCTGCTCCTCTCCATCACTCCCACTTTCAGGTCTGCCAGACCAAGAGGTCCGAGCCAGAGTCCCAAATCACAAGACAGGAGTCAAGAGTCAGAAATCCAGGAGACAACTGGAAGCTTGGAACCATGAGTCTGAAACCACAGTCAGGCCAGGTCAGGATACTAGGGGGTCAGATGCTGGGAAATCAAGCCACAGGAGCGGGAAGCACAAGGAACACAATCCATGGCAGGGCAGAACACAGGTGTTCAGAGAGCTTCCTGTGCTGGCTGCTAGCTTAAGTAGGGTCATTGGGCCAATCAGCTGCCCTGGATCTCCACCAATCGGACCTCAGGAGCAGAGCATGATAGTGGGGCTGGGCTTTGCAGGTCCCAGGTAAGCCCTTGTCAGCGGTTGGAGAGTTGGAGTGTAGCCCCGCCCATTAACCCTGCAGGCCTGGGGTTTTGACCTATGGGTCATGTCACACGCTGCGAGTGGCCGTCCCCAACATAGTCATGCCAAGTTAGGCTTTGAAAAGGCAGTTCAGTTTTACTTCCTTGAAATTTTTCACAAATGTTTTATTGAAAATTTCATATTTTTGGTTTCTCCTTTTTTTTCTTTTTCTCCCTTTCCCCTCTTTTCTCCTTTTTGCCATTTTGCCACTAGGAGGGGCGGGGCGGGAGGGGGGGGGAGAGGAAAAGCTGAAAAACAAAAATGAAAACTGAATAAACAAAAAAGGAAAAACCAAAAACTGAAAATGCAAAAACTTCTCTGTAAAACAAAAACCAAAAAAAAACCAGAAAATTGGGGGGAAATGAAACCGTTTTGCAAAAAAAAAATTTTTTTTTAAAAGCTTCCTTTTTTACTCCAAAAAATACCATGAAAAAAGATCAAGCCGGTCTTGTTATGAGACGTGTTTATAGACAGTCCCTGCTGCCAGTGTGCTAACGGCACAGAGCTGAGCAGTGTGTCTCCCGAGGTTCACATCATCTCCAGGTTAAATGAGGCCAGCTGGCTGCTCCATCATACAAAAGCTCTTGTCACCAGCTGCCTGGAGGAGTATGAGCCGTTTAACCTGCTTCTGACTCCGTTCTCTGCCTATATGGACCCCAGATGCTGTGTGGTGCCTGTACTGTGCAGGCAAAGTGGTCAAGAGAGGGAGAAACGTTGAACATCTCGGGGACAGCTTGGGCAGCGTGTTTCTCTGAGACATGAATGTTAAGCGATGTCTACACTACGAGCTAGGGGGTGACTCCCCTGCTTGTGCACTAGTGCAAGTATTCATCGCAGCGTCACTGCGTTAGCACAGGTAGGAGCAGCAGAAGCATCGGGAGCCATGGCAAGTAAAACCCATCTGCAGTGGGTCCGTCCTTGGCACGGCTCAGCCATGCCACCCGTGCTCCTGCAGCTACTCTGCTATTTATCCCTGTGCTAGCTCAGGGAAAATTAGGGCAAGTGTTTGTACACAGCCAGGGGAAGGACACCTCTAACTTATAGTGTCGACGCAGCCTTCGTGGTGGCAGAAGATGCTGGACTGGCAGCTTCTGAGGCCTGAGCTTGTTCCGTGAACACTCTGTGCTTGCGTACAGGTAGATAGCGAGGTAACACAGTGATAGTCTATGGTGCTCCGGAGTCGGTATCTATAACAGAGCACTGGACTTTAGACACAGGCGCAAGCCAGCACGTCTGTCACAGGGGCACAGCCCTTTCAGACCAGGGGTTGCTGCCAGTGGTACTCTCCAGACAGGGGCACATGATGGAGAGGGGACAGCTGACTAAGCAGGATGTGCCATGTTCCTGGCTTAGCGGAGGGAAGATCCTGGGGAACGTCCTGCCCTGGGGTCCTGGCAGGTACAATTTCTGCCTCGGAGGTACAAAAACCGGGACATCCCCGAGCTGGGGAAGAGGATGAGCAAACTGGGCTTTGTCCAAACGCTAGAGGTAGCAAGCAAGACACAAATAGCTCCACCAGTTTCCATGGGGGCTGATCTACCTGCACTCTGAATCCTGACATTCCCCAGCTTCACCATGCGGCTTCAAAATCCCCATCATCATCATCAGCCTCCTGAGCCATTCAGCCTCATCTCGCACTTCTGAATGGAAGCTGACCATTTGCGGCTTCTCCTTTGAGCCCCTGGTGCTATTTGTCTATCACACGCCAGTTAGTTAGCGCTGCTTAGGCATCATTTGCCAAGAGATTGCTGCTGCACGGAAACTGTTTAATTTATTGACATTATTTTCATCTTCAATGACTGTGTTTTGTTTGTGTGCTTTTCCCACTGCCCTGGTTATTGTACCAGCTTAAGGCGTCTACATTCCAAACCGTGTGCTTTGTTTATGCAATTACAATACGTCTTAAGAATAATGTGTTTGCCTTTACTCTTTTCTCCTCTCTGTGTACATACTGTTCAGCGCTCCCAGTTTTACTAATTAAAAGCCTCCTAATACACGCCCGCCTTACTTTCCTTCTGGGAGACTTCAGTGCTTAGTTGTTTTATTAACGATCTTAGATCAAAGCAGTTAATTTATATTCATGTAAATAACAAAATTCATGGAGTCTCTCAATGAGAGACTGAAGCTTCTGTTGATGCTTTGTATAATGTATCGTCTGTGGATGCGTGCGTGTATTTTCACAGCACACTCTGTGTTCAGAATCAATTAGCTAAATACATTTCCTTAGCCTGAAAAGCACTCAGAAGAACACGAAGACAATTTTGGAAGAATAACATTTACATTTTTATTCTGACTGTGTCCTAATATTGCTGTTGCCTTCCAGAGAAGTTTGTTTCCTCTGCTAGTGGGCAAACCTCAGTGATTCAAAGGTTCTGTTTGGCTTTTTGGAAGCACCCACAAGTTCACATAATTATCTGAAATTCCTCCTCTTTGGAGGAGAACTCAGATTTGGGATTTCACAAGGCTACTGTCTCCCAGGAGACATCAGACTTTGTGGTGCCTGGCTTTGGGCTAGTGGATGGAATGGATGAAAATCCTTTTACTTTGGAGGTGTGCAAAATGCCGCAGTTTCACCTTGTAGGGATCCATGCAGGCATAAGCTTTGATCCATGTTTCTTCACACGTCCCACCTTTGCTAGTTTCATTGCAAGCTTTGAGTTAAGAAGTGTCCAAAATCTCCATGCAAAAATCAGTAAAAAACTTTTAATGCATTTAATAAGGAACAGCCTAATGTTTCCCTGATAATTGCTTCACTTCTTTAAAGACACCTTTCAGTAGCTCGAGACCCGCAGCATGTTTCATGCAGCTGATAAGGACACCCTGCTGGGGAAGGCTCTGCGTGCTGCAGGACATCCTAATTTGGATGAATTTGTAACATGTCCAAGGATTGAAAGTCGCCCTGTGACAAAGGATCAGGCTCATTTGCACCAGGTGAGGATCTGACCCATAATGTGCTAATTTCCCACCTAACAATTTGGGCATAAGTAAAACAAACATACCGCGCACTACACCACCTCCTGTTTTCTGCCTGAAAAAAGCCTCTTTTGATTGCGTGTGTGTACAATGTGATAAACCACCATTCCTGTATCTCCCGTTTAATATCGCCAGTTGGAATGTCTCGCCGATCTCGTCACTGTTTGTTAAACCGACATTGATACTGATTTATGCGCAAGATAAAATATATTGAAAAAGATGAAAATGGATTCTCCATAAATGAAAACCATTGTGTTTTTGCAGCCCTGTATCAACTTGCCAGAACAACATCAGTGTGTGTGTTCGTGGGGGAAATTGGGAGTAACTGGCATTTCATTGCAGAGGTGATATTTGTAAAGTTAAGGTCGGCTTGAAGCATGAATCACTGTAGGCAATAATAGACAATTAATACTTCTATGGACTTGCCCCACAGCTTGCTATTTCCCAGTCTCTCTTTCTCTCTGGATTATCTGTATGATTTCAAGATCTTGCACCATTCTATTCAGGGCACTGTGCACCAGACCAAACTGCTACTAGTAAATAGGGGGGTTCGAGAAGAACACTAAGGGGCAGGATGTTGGGGTTCCCCCAAGCCTCTTCCACTTGGTTCCCCGAGAACTCAGTTCGACTCCAGTCTCGTCACTCTGGTTCCTTCAGTTGGCATACAGCAAAGCTCCACTGAGTTGATTTGGGCTTTTTTTTTGGCCTCAGAATAAAAAAAATCTAGATACTGAATTTTCATGGCTGCGAAAGGGTCCTATTTTTTTAATAGCACCAGTATGGTGGGGCTCCCCTGAGACCTTTGCAGAATTCCCTCGCCTATTCAATAGCATCATCCTAAACCCAGACGAAAACATGGGAAATGTCCAGCTATTTGCACCAGTTAAGTGAGTATCCTCTCTCGGTGTTCCCTTCCTGTGACTGAGATTTCTCAGGGACTTGGGTGCCTAAATCCCAGGGCCTAATTCCCTTTGCATAGTCTGCGAATCTCAGCCTGTATGACCACAGAAGAGAACTGAAACCAGCAGGAGTAGCCCCCGATAATCTCTGGTGGCAATGCCCTGTGCATGCATATTGATAATTACAGGCCCTTTCCAACTGTGCTTGAAGGCTAAAACCAGTATAAAGCAGCTACACCTCTTTAGAGCATCTCACACAACAGGCTTGAGTCATTGACTAATTCACTGGAAGGAATGTCACTTTCCTTCCACCCTGTCCCCCCTCACCCATTCCCATCCCCTTGCATGGAGAAGGGCTGCAGCCTCCTCTGGATATTCCTAGTGAACTGCTAGAGCCTCATAGTGGCATTTTGTTGTAACTAACCTGACTGTGACCGGCATGAGATTCACTGCCTGCTTGTGCTTTCCTTCTATTTGGTGCTGATAACACTGCAGGCAAAGCAAAGCAAACTAAACTTTAGGAACAGATACCTGGCAAGCAGCATCCCTCTGATTTCAAATGCAGCCCCCATCACACTTGCAGACCCGCAGGAAGCTGTGTGATGACTTGCCCAGTGTCTGAGGTGCACAATGTGTCCCCCCCCACCCCGCACAGGGCCCCGGGGAGGGGCCGTTCTTTGGCCAACACCACAGAAAAGTTAATTTTATGGCCAAGGAAAAAGAGGGAGGGAGCACTGACGATGGGAGGAGGAGCCATCTTTCTTTATCATGCAGCCAGCATCCTGCCTTCTGGGAAACCTGGCTGCATGCAAATGTCAAGTTTCTCAGGGAGCCCTGGGGAGAAGAAATAGAAAAATTTTCCATTCTGTTTCATTTTCAGGCGGGCTTTGGCCAAGCCCGGAAGCAGAAGTGCCAGAGTCCGACAAGCAAGGCTATTCTCCTAGTATTTGTGCCCAAGCAGAAGGATGTAGCAGAAGAATCATGAGAAAGTTCATCCTCGTCCCTTTAAGACCCAGTGTAGCAGACCCAGGTGAGCTGGATAGCTCCGGTTTGGCTTTGAGAGAGAAGGGATGATCCAGTGATTAGGACACTAACTGACCACTTATGAGACTGCAGTGCAATTCCCTGCTCTGCCACCAGCTTCCTATATGACCTTGGGCAAGTCACTTAGTCTCCCTTGGTTCCCTGAATGAACCGGAATTCCTGGCCCCCCTCCCATTGCCTTATAACCAGCTGCAATGACCCAAGCCCAGCCTCCATTGCAGGTCAAGTCTTTTGTAGCTGAGAACCCAAGGAAAGATTTAGGGTGAAATCCCTTTTTCCGCCCCCCCCCCCCCCCCGAGCAGAGACCTGTTCACCTAACCCCAGTGCTCTATGGGATGGTGATGACGTGGGGCCGTGGGCTGATGCTAGTCACAGGGCAGGATTTCATCCCAGGGTAACAGAGTCAGTGCGACTCTTTAGTATCATTAATGGTCATTTTTGCAGTAGCACTAAGAGGCCCCAGCGGAGATCCCGGGCCCATTGTGCTGCACACCAGACTTGCACTCTCTGTCCCATACAGCTTATCGTCTTAATAGACAAGGCAGGCACTTGGCGGAGAGAAGAAAGGAAGTGTTTATCATGTAGGGATCCAATTATTAAAATAACCCCAATACTCCGGGACTGCTCCAATACCAAAAAGGCTTGCTAATCCTCTCTAGGGGCTTTAAGTGCCTAAATCCACTGCTGCCAACCCTCACAATTGCATCCCGACTCTTGTGGTATATGGTATTTTTCTAAAGGCACTGGAGTCACTTGATTATGTCAGAACCTCAGCTTTTATTTTAAAACAGAAGTGTCTAGCCTTCACAGCTAAGGGGAAAAAATCATGAAAGCGTGACCTCCTAAATGCTCAAAAATCAGAAGGGAAAAACCCCAGCAACCTCAGCTGTATTATTTTTTCAAAATCTCATGATTTTAAAGCCAGTCTCATGATTTTGGGGCTTGACTCATGATTCTGGAACACCTGGAGCTGATAAGACTGTAACTCACTTAGGCTCCTTTGAAAATCACATTCTAAACTCCGCTCTCTGTGCTATATGAAAGAAAGGCAGAACTTCAATGAACCTTCACCAAAAATATCTATTGGTAATTGTTGCTCTGACTCATTTTTCATGCATTTTCATGCAAAAATACTTATTGCAAACTCTGCAGAAAGAATTGAAATTAGAAAATACCATGAATAGAACTGAGCAGTGCATTGTGAGTCATTTTATTATTTTAACTAGTTTCTGTCAGTTTAGCAGGGAAATTAAACAAAGAGAACATGAAAAAGAAATATTCCAGCATTCAGAGCATTTCAGAAATGATATATCTGCAAAAGCCTCATTGCCTTCCAGAAAATTGATTTAATTCTGGTACCCAAACTGTGCCATTTAAATTCCAATACTGATAACTAATGGCAGAAAGAGAAAAGACCTGAAGAAAAGCACTACATGTGAATTAAAAATAACTTTTGACAATGACTACAAAGTATTTTTCTTTCTAAATCTACAGTGTTGTTTCATTTGTTGATGATATGGACACTTTCCCAGTTGCCTGGAGAAGGTAATTCAATGTAACCTATCAGCCATCTGTTCGAATTGGACGTGCTGCCTAGAGAAACATTATAAATATGCAAAGAACTAAAAAAATCACCCTAATGGAATATCTGGATAACAATAGCTTTAATTTTATCTTTTGTTCATTTGATTTGCTGCACTGAATGAAATGTTGGAGCAACATCGTGAAGAAGTGAAAAGAAACTTTTAAGCAAAATGTGCCTGTTAGGAATGAATCCACACTCTTGTAGCTCTGCTTTATTGTCTTCTGTTAGAGTTTTACAATTTTCCTTTTCATTCCCCTGCATTGTCTTCTGCAGATAGTCTCATTCACGGGTGGACAGATGAGGATCTTGCTTTCTTTGGCTTACATACAAACTGGTAAATCATGAGTGAGGCATATGACCCCTCTAATTTTCCCATCCCACAAGGAAAACGCTTGGAATCCACTTTCCATTGAGTGGGCATCACACACTGCAATTTGACAATGGGCAAGGCATCTTAATAAATAAGGCAGAGGAACCTCCATCAGTGGCCTGGTCTTTTAAATTCATTTTCTTCTCCATGGTAACAAAACATGATAGATAGCAGCAGGAAGCCTGATGTTTCCAAGAAATCATTTGATCACACTCAGGCATTTTTTTAATTTACTTTTTCTGTGTTATTTTTAGAGGATTTTTAATGTTCAGTTTCAACAGCCCCACCATTAAAAGAGAGAGAGAGAGAAGGAAAAGAAAAAGAATACTTAAATGTTTTAAGGGTTCTCTTCTCTGAAGGAAAATGATCTTACATCATTTTAAACATTTTAAAAATCGAGCTGACTCCGGTGCTTTTGATGATGACTTCAGCAGTTTGCCGAGCAATTTAAGGAAATGAAGAGAGCTGAAAAGTACAATCTATAGTAAAACTACTAGATTATCCCATTTGAGGGAAGGAACAGCACAGTCGTTCCTGACTTCTGAGCGAAGTTGTCATTAAATGAGCATTGTGAATGGAGGAATTTGATGCATGGCTGCGATATCCAGGATTACTATGGGAGGCTCACGGAGAGGTCAACATTCGGTAGAAAATTGTTGGAAACAAGGACCCAAATTCTTCTCTCGGCGTAGACACAGAGTCATTCCAGACATTCTTACGGGTTCTTTCCAGATTTGGAGGCTCATGCGGTCAGATTCACCCCTCTGTGGAGGAGCCGCTACAAGGTCTAGGAAATTCTTACGTCCCACTTCAGCCTACAGGGCTAGACAACAAAGTGGTTAAGATGCTGGTATCAGGCCAGCACTCAGACACCCACCAACGTTTAAAGAAAACACGTCGAGCATAGACAAAGCCCACTGGGGAGGAAACCTGCTGATTCCACCAGAAAGTCTCCTGGATGGAGATGGAGATTACCTGGTTATATCGGCCTCCCCTAAAGTTCTACTCGCACTGGGAACCTGCCGTCACACTGAAGCAGCTCAGAAAACAGGAACTTTACTCATTTTTATGAAAAAATGTTCCTGTTTTCCACTGAATTTTTTAAGCCAAAATTTTCCAACCACCTCTAAGTAGAAGCAATTGAACACGCGGAGATAGACTGCCCCAGGACGCACTGGGTCTCATGGAATATCTGGAATGGATTCTTAGGGGGTTTCAGTCACTTGAAAACCTTAACCAGGAAAACTGCTTGGAGATCTATCTAGGGGAGTCATTTGTGCATAAGCCAGATGGGCTGGAAATCGCAGGAGACTTTTGCAACGCTCGCTTTGTTTCTTCTATTTGTGGGCGCTTGATTTCCGGTTTGCCTGTTGAGCACTAAGGGGTGTGATCGGTGTCTGCAAAATATCTGCAAACTCCTCTCCTCCTCTGGGGAATATCTCGCCGCAGCAACGGCAGATGCTGACTCAGTGTGAAACTGAGGCTTTTAGGTCCATGAACTGGTGTCCTTCAGATTGGATAACACCAACTCGCTGCTGTCTGCCTTGTCTGACAGCCTTTAATCATCTCTCTGTGACTCGTACAGGGCTCGGCAAGAAAAGGGGGCCAGCCTCAAGCATTAAATGCAGCTTGGTCCAGCATCCATCCGTGCTGATGTTCCCTCCCACCTCTCTCCCCCAGGTGCGACAGCAGATCCAGTACAAAGGATTCTGCAAGGTCCCTTGCCAAGTGCTGCACACAAGTTGTTGCGGCTTTGTATTTGTGTTTGGCTCTCTCATTCACAGGCCTCTCCCTCTGAGTGCCTAGCCATTGGCAGAACATGGTCCCGAATGCCCAGTAGTTGGAGCTCTCTCCGAGGGAGGATGCTTGGCTTGCTTCTGCCACCCCTACAGCTCTCTGCGTAACCCAAGCTCAAGTTCTGAATCGGTGGCGGAGAGTTGAATTAATCACCTTCTAGGAAGTGGAAGAGCCACAGGGCCCGCCACACGATGACAGAACGTTAGTGCAGATTGCTGCTGTCACGAGGCAATCTCAGACTGTCTCTGCAGCAGGTCAGGTCTTGCTTTGATTCAGAGAGTTGCCTCCCTGCCCCTCAATCTATCTTAGGAACTGATCTGGTCCTCCTAACTGTAGCATGCCGCAACATCGCTGGGAGACAGGACAGTGCTATTACTCCACTTCCCTGGTGGGGAATGGACACAGAGAGGCTAAGTGACTTGCCCAAGGTCACACAGGAAATGTAGGACAGAGCATGGAATTGGATCTGGGTCCCCTAAGTGCTAGACTAGTGCCCTAACCACCAGACAAACCTTCCTCTCTGCACAGCCATGCAAGCAACCTGTTTCGAGTAGGGTTGCTTAGTTTGTGCACCATCTTCTGCCTGCCATCTTGGCAAATGCACCAGGGGCTGAACAAGGGAGCTCTGGGGCTAAAAGCTGTTAGCTCTGGAGCTCCCTTGTTTGGGACAACATGTGGTTGAACTAGAGCATATCTTTCAGCATCCGATCTTGAATTTAAGGTCTCCAAGTGATGGGGAATTTAGCACATCCCTAGAAACTCTTCCGGTGGCTAATCATTCTCACTGTTAAGAATGTATGACTCAAGTCTGAACTTTGCTAACTTGACCATACAGCCACTGCCTGCTGAATTAAACAGACTTACAGAGTCAGAGACTGCAGTCTGTTTAAGGGCCTGCATTTGAGATCGTCTCTCCCATTTTGAGGGCAAACTGGGAAATATGTCAGAGGCAGCTTTGTCCTTCCTAGCTGCTCCTGTCTAGTCTGTGCAGCCACACTCAATTTATGCTCAAACATCCCTTTCCTTTCCTTTGTACCTGGCAGTTATTCTGAGTTGTGGATGTTCGTATAGGACCAAAGGAGGAGTGAATCTGTTGGCAGGAGGAAAATGCAAGCTGCCAGGGGCACAGGTGCTTCTTAGCACCGGCATTTAGCAAGGGGCGCAGTTAGTTAGTGGAGGAAGTGGTTTTCCTGCAGTGGAACTGTGGGGAGGAGGCGGTTAACGTAAATTGTTTTTCGATCAAACACCACAGTATTTTTTTTCTCCCCTGCTTCTCAGCTTTGAAATAAAATATCATCCCATAAAGAACAATAAGACTGAAAAGCGGCAGTTGTGATAAAAGCTTTAATTTAATTGCAAGAGCCCACAATAAAGCGCTGGCAGTACAGAGCCGTCATTTCGAGCCAAGGATGAAAAAGTCAGGAAAAGACACTTTGGTGAACACCACTTTGCATTCTCCTCAGCTTTGCCTGCCTCTATCCCCGCCTGCTGGAGCCTCCCTGTGTATGCAACTACACTCGCAAACCGGAGTGCAGGGAGCTGTACTAGTTGAGGTAAGAGGAGATCAAGTAGCGGAGGCAGGGCAGGGGCATTCCTGGACAGTGTTTGTATATAGATTTACAAGTATGGGACGTATACGAGGATCGATCAAGGTCAATGACCGCCCACAGCTCTTGCATAGCCTTTAAAATACCTGATTTCCTCATGAAGCCCAGTTCTCAATTCCGTCCACCCATTCCCAACCTTCCCTGGGCCCGTGGTTATTACACCGGCCTTGGGATCAGGACAGCTGTGTGGGAAAAATCACGTAATCTGTCTGTGCTTCAGTGGCCCAGCTATAAAATGGGGATAGTCAGACCCTTCCTGCATCTGACGCAGCTATGTAGACGGAGAGCTCTTTGGGGCAGGCCTCGTCTGGACTGGAGAAATGAGCGGTGCTTCAGAAGGCGCTAGCTAGCGTGTTAATTAATGGGCAGGCAGTGCAGTGCCTAGCAAGATGAAGCCACAAGGTGCAGCAGTAATACAAGCTGAGCGCTCACACGCACCTTGTGGCAAAGGGCAGGTATCTGTCCCCATATACAGGTAAGCCAGGTACCTTTCTCCCCCATACAGGGGATAAAGTACATACGCCCCCCTCACGCTCCCTAGGACATAAGTGGCTGCATGTAATAGGGATTGCTTGCCCCATCCAGGCATCAGGCAGTGGTGGGGATGGGGGTGACAGGGGCGGGGAGGTAAACAGCCCTTTGCCCTCCCCGTGCCTTTGCAACAGGGCTTCTCATCTCCCTTGTCTCGGGGCTCCAGTCAGAGCCTCCCCGCCCCCAACCTGAGCACTTCCCAGCTCTCCTTGTTTTAGGAGGCGAGCGTCTGGCATCCGCACACAACATCCGGCCCAGTGAAGTTGGTGCACGAGGATCATTGCTTCAATGCTGGCGACACTGGCTCCAGCGAGGAGGCTGCGTTAGTGCGGCAATCTTGCCACTTGACACGGAGGCATCGTTGGTGAGACCTCTCCAAACTCTTGAGGTGCTGTCGATAGGTCACCCAGGTTTCACATCCATAGAGGAGTGTGGAAATAACAATTGTCTGATAGACCTGGATGTTGGTGTCCTGCCATAGGTCACGATCCATGAAAACCCATCAGAGCAATTTCCCAAAGGAAGCACGTGCGCACTGAATCCTGTGCTGGATCTCGTTGCCAATTTTGGCATTTTGAGAAAGTTGGCTACTGAGTTAGCGAAAGTGCTCAACTGTCTCCAAAGTCTGGCCCTCGATGGTGATTTGTGGTGGGTCATGTGCAAGGCCTGAAGCAGGTTGAGAGAGCACTTCAGACCATCTAACTACCACCGCCTACGTGCAGATTCGTGGCTAGGAACTGCCAGATTCACTAATCCTGTCCCCATCACCACTAGTCCATCGCCGCAGGGCTTGGAAGGTTGGAAAGATGTTATTCCCCATGGTAGAAGCCTGCACATGATTTCTTTTAACATGGGCAGGCTGGTGCGCCTACAGCGACCACGCGATCATAGCAAGCTGGAGGTCTGGGGCCCAGTGGCAGGGAAAGTCCAAGATGACTACAGATCTCCAACTTGCGGCAGCCTTCATCTGCTTTCGCAGCCGTTGAGATCCGAGGACCCTCTTACGCCTGATCTACCATTGAGGACTTAGGGGATTGGACCGGGCTTTTTCTGGGACCTCCCCTCAAACTTGTATACCTCGGGAGCCCCTGCTAGCAGGGAGGGATAGCTCAGTGGTTTGAGCATTGGCCTGCTAAACCCAGGGTTGCGAGTTCAATCCTTGAGGGGGCCATTTAGGGATCTGGGGCAAAAATTGGGGATTGGTCCTGCTTTGAGCAGGGGGTTGGACTAGATGACCTCCTAAGGTCCCTTCCAACCCTGATATTCTATGATTCTATGAACATGAAGCTCTCGACAACTTAGCTCCAATGATCATTTGAACACGCAAGCCTCTTCACCACAACAAGTGACAGTCCTCAAAGAGGGACCCAAAAGTACCCCTGTCCTGTTACACTGCCATGTACTGCTACCAAAATATTTGGAAGTGCCTTGCAAACATATATACTTTTTTTTTTAACTTTTGCAAAAGTTTTGGAATAAAAACAGAACATCTGCAGAATGAATGGTGGAGAGCAGCGAGGAGCAGAACTACACTTACAGCGAGCATATTTTGTCAGAGGAGAGTTAAATTGAAAGATGTTGCAAATTAAGATTTGCTGGTGCTCCACTTCACTGGCAAATCCTGGCAAAATGTTTTTCATGTAAATCGTTGGTCCCGTTGATATAGTGATAGAATGTGTAGTGTTGAGTTATAGGGAGTAGGTGTAAATTATAATTACATTCACCTTGAGTCTCCACTACGGAGCCAAAGAGGAGTAAAGGCACATCAGAGTAGATGAGAATCAGACCCTAAAAGTAGAGCTGGTGGAACATTTTCCATCAAACCTTTTCTTGGGAGAAAATTGGATTTCTGACAAAACAAAAAAATTTGCAGAAATTGTTGGCATTTTGTGGTCTGAGTGGAATGTCACTATGAATGGATCCTGTTACAAAGGAGGTGAGTCATAAGAGGGTTAATTGATGGTTGAATTCTTTCTGTAGGCATGCAGCACTAGTACATTATAATACTATCCTACCGTCAAAAATGTTCTAACTCCCAGACACTATGGGCTCACTGAAGCTTATTCAGCTCCCATAAAAAAGAGCAACAACGTCTTTTCTGCTCTAATTCCTTCTATTAGAATTGAGGTTTTTGTTATTTGTAGATATTGCAGGTTCTGACCACCATCAAGGGCACATAGGAAAGGCTTGTAGATCTTCAATTACATGGAATTGGGACATGTAGGACTTGAAGCAAGGAGATCATACTCTGGATGAATTCATTTGGGTTTTCTCATCTGTCTCAAAACCTGTTCTCTCACCCTGTTGCTTTGACATTGGCTTCACCCCTGCTTATAGTTCCATTACAGAGGAGAAAAGTGAGTTGGATAAAAGAAGAGCTGGGTTCATCACCCAACTATGGGTTCTATTCTCAAGACATTGGACAGAGTAGTGGGCTCCCCTGAACTAGTTTGTTGTTATTATTTCCAGCCAGATGGGAAGCAATGTACTGAAAACCTCAACAGGGATCCCATTCTCTTGAGCCTCCCTATCCAATCCTTACGTTTTCAGACACGAAGGTGGTGAAGGCCATATAAGAATCTCAGTATTGCCAACCCTAAATGTTCAGAAAGGATAAGCCAGTCCCACAAACTCATCAGATTGGCTAAAAAACCATGAGATTTTTAAAAACAATAAATATTGTGCTCTTTTCCCTTCTTATTTCTGTACCTTTAGAATGCAGCTGGGTCACATGTCCAAGCTTTTCTCTGCAACCACAAGGGGTAGAAACTTTTTTTTTTTTTTTAATGAAAAATAAACTCCTTTTGTAATCACATGACTCCAGGAACTGAGTCTTCAAGAAAAACACCAAATATTGTAAGACTCACAATAAAATTATGAGTTTGCATCTAGATAAGAAGATAGGAACTCAGAGTCCAGAAGATAGAGGGGAGAAGAAAACCCCATGTGCGATCATTTTATTAGAAGAGTAAAACTTTAAACGTGTGCAGCAATTAGTTGAAGCCATGACTGAGAGCTGAGCTGGAGTATTCAGCTTTGACATTCTCTGGACTCTGGTGCTTTTAAAAGAAAAAAAGAAGAAGGGGAAGAAGCAAAAAATAAAAGAAACATAGCAGCTAATCCCAAGCACTGAGAAAAGGTCGGGTGCTCCGATATGAGTAATTAATTTTCTTAGAGTAGTGTTGAAAAGGTTAACTTGATTTACGGAATGTAATTTAATTTAAAATGTGTTGTGTACCTTGTTAAAAGGGTCCAATTATAGCGGCTAATTCTATGGACTGATAGATGTGTTATGGTCTCATAATAGCCCAGTACGAAGGGGAGTATCTGCCAGTTTAATAATTAGAAGCTGCTTATTGAAATTATGGGGTGGGCGGAGGAAGTTCTCAAAGAAAAACCTGTTCTCTTTGTATCTAAATCCCATTGTGTCGCCCGTCATTTACCTATTCTGCCAGACAATAAATGATTCATTTGGAAGAAGTGCTCTGTTCAAAGCAGGTTTATCTCGGCCCGCTGCAAGAGAAAGAAACCCCCCAAATATCTACAGATCAGCCCAGGTTTGCTGCTGAGCCTTCACTTTGTTAATTCCTCTAATGAAATCAGATGTACTGATGCTGCCGTTTATACAGACATGTAAACTACCAGCTCCTCCATCCCTCCTGGAGTCTGTTAGCTGCAGACAGGAGGGATGAGAGGGAATCCTTCATCACAGAAAAGTTGCCTCCACACTGACCTTTCAGTAGAGCAATCAACTAAATACCACAGGCCCTGAGGACACCATAGGGCGAAAGCAGCTCAACCGCTCGATGTTCCCCTGCAGCAGGAGAGAATGCAAACTCTGCAAAGAGCCACTTCCAGCAGAGACCAGCTCAGCACCCTTCCGATCTTCTTAGCCTGAGGGCAGCTCCCACCTGCCTCCCCTGACACGGATATCCTGGCCGCAGCATGGAGAAGGGTGCAGACGCAGGTAATCGGTGAGACCCCTTTAACTGGGCAAGTCGGCTCCAGGGTCAGGCTGGAGGGCAGGACAGACAAAGGAAATAATAAAAATAAAACAGCCAGTCAGAACGTTGGGCTGTTTTAGGGCTGAGGTGGAGACTAACCGAGACTAGTCTAATGCCACTCATGTAAATCTTGATGCAAAGTTATGGGCTCAGTTCAGGAGTAAAGGGATTCAATGCCATTGCCCGTGAAATGCAGGAGGTCAGACTAGATGATGCAATATTCCCGTCTGACCTTAAAATGTCTGAATCAATGGACATCGATGGGGTGCCCTTACCTGGACTAGGATGTACATTCTGCTCAGCGTGTCTCAGAAAGAGCAGAGAGGCAAAGGAAATTATTAAAGTCATGGAACGATTTCCCAAAAGGAGAGAATGAAAAAACTGGGAGCGGGACTGTGTAGTTTAGAGAGGAGATGATGAATCTGGGAGAGCATATGAGGGGTGTACGAACTAATGAATGGTGCAGAGAAAGTAAAGCCCACACTCCTATTTACCAGTTCTCATAATACAAGAACCAGGGGACAGGCAATGAAACGGAAAGGCAATGCATTTCAAACTGACCTTTTTTAACAAAATGTATAAGTAACCTGTGGAACTCACTTCCACAAGATATCATGGAGACCAAGAGCTTAGCAGGGTTCAAAAAAGGACTGGACATTGGTATAGATAGTGAAACCATCCACAGCTACACTAGACAGTCACAATCTAACCTCTCAGTGACACAGGTAAGAAGGAACTTTCTGCAGGGGCAGATTATTCCATGACTGCCCAGTCGAGTGTTTCTTGCACCTTCCTCTGAAGCAGCTGGCACTGGCTGCTGCTTTTGGAGTCAAGCTTCTGATGTGGGTCTGACCCGGTGTGGCAATTCCTGAGTGCCCAAGTCATTGCTCATGGGACCACGCAGCCTTCTGACCCTTCAGTGTCCTTATTAGCCACACTGGGGAGCATGCACATCACGGTACCCTGCCCTGACCCCATCTGGGCCCAGCACAGCAGCTGCTGTAGCATGGCTCTGCACCCGGCAACTATGCAGCATAAAGGTACCATGTGACGAGAGACCGTGGAAGCCCCACTCAGGGCTGATTCTAGGGACAGGTGAGCGGGGCAATTGCCCTGGACACCCGCTTCCAGGGCCACTGTGCTGCTGGATTTCTTTTGTCTCTACTCTAATTGGCCAACCATTTTTGCCCCGCCGATTGGCTGGCTGCGGGTTTGGGTTTGGTTCTTTGCTCAGCTGCTCAATGGGGTCTGAAAACATTTTCTGCCCTGCCCAGCAAAACGGCCAGGGCCACTCCTGGCCATGCTGTTCCCAGCAGGGGGTGAAACACATGAATTTCCCCTGGATCCTTCTCTCTCTCTCTGCTCCACTATCAGTTCCTGTGTGTTTCTTAAACACCCCTGCAATGGGCAATGACTGCAGTATGTGTGAATGCCGAGGGACTGCTGGCTGCGGGGTACTTTCCAGCATGTGGAACCCTGGGCTCCCCGTAATGGTTGTCATTATTCCATCTGACAATACGTCTGCGCCCAGTTTGAGGGGGTTGAGATGAATGGGGGAACCATTGTAATGCAAGGAGCCAGCTGCCGAGATGCATTTTCCTATGAGGAGCAGCGTATGTTCACTGATTAATGTAATTCCTCGCTGCCATTTGTTCTCTCTAAAGTGTGTCTGGAAGCTGCTTTTCGGTGCCCCAGCAATAGTCTGATAGCCTCGGAACAGTAACACAGAGAGCCAGCTGGGATACCACAGGTCAGGTGCCCTGAATTGCCTGGGCTTCTGGACTGCTTTGAACCATCAAGAAAGTTTGGTATATAGCGTTCCTAAGGGCAGGGCCTCCATCACAGCTGAGGGGTCTGTTCCGGTGAGCAGGCGGTGGGAGGCTGGACCGGGGTATCTTGAGAGGAAGCTGGGTTCATCCCTCGGGCTGCCCCAGTATTCCCGTGTGACCTGGGGCAAACGGCTCTGCATCTCCACTGCCCGTCCCCCAAGTGGAGACGTGAATCCTTCCTGTGTCTGTCTGGTCCATCAAGACCCTGAGCGCATCAGGGCCGGGCTGTCTCGCGATGTGTCTGTGCAGTGCCCAGCACCACTGGCTGGCATGGAGTGGGGGATTTCTCTCCCCTTTTTGTGACAAAGGGCTGAACACATCCACATCCAGGGGAGGGGTCACCGGTGGGTACATCACACGGAGCTAGGCCTCTCCCTCCAGCCTGGACTTAGGTACTTCAGCCCCGCCCCTCCCCTCAGCAGCTCCCGCCTCAGTGTGCTGGCTTCTGCGACTCCCACTCTCCCCAGGCATTGTGTAGGGAGCTGGGGCACCCAGCTCAAAGCTACTGGGTAGCCGGGCACCTGAGCATTGCTATGCCTAAGCCCCTGTGTGTATTTATCTCTGTCTCACTGCATGCTTGTACGGCACCTAGAGCAACGGAGCCCCAGTCTTGGTAAAGGCCTCGAGGTGAGAACCGGAATGCAACAATAACTACTGCTGCTACCGGAGGGACGATGGGTCTGTGCCATCTGGTATTCCCTAGCATGCAGCATTTGTTAACAATGCCCAGGGCACATGAGCTGAGATGAACACAGGAGAGGACGGTGCTGATGCTAACTCAGCATTGCAAGTACTTTGGCACAACATTAGCCTCTGTCAAACTCCTCCTCAAACTCTTCTCTGCCGTAAAGCCTACAAAGAATACTTGCCAATGGTGAGACCACTGCCTATCAAGGTTGTCTTATTGTTCACTGGCACTGCCCCGCCCGTCTGTATCCATCTGTTGTCTTCTACTCGAACTGTAAACTCCTTGGGGCAGGGATCAGCTTTTTGGTCTGTGTTTGTACAGCGCCTAGCACGATGGGGTCCTGATCGTTGATTAGTGCTCCTAGGTGCTACAGTAACACAAATAAATAAATAAATAAACAAACATCTCCTGCTGCTTAAAATGCATCTATATTAGACTTTTCTAAAATACCTTAATTAAGTCCCACAGTACTGGCAGTCTTAGCTAAATGAACTGAGTGGTTCTGTTTAACAGCACTGTACAGCATGAGGTAAGAAAAGCCTATTCTTGTATTAACCTTTCTAAGTCCCATTACTGTGACATGGAGTTTTGAAACTTTTCTGACATCTTTGACAGTCCAAGGATTTCAAGACGTTCTTGTCAGTCTGGAAGGTGAGGATGTTAGAAAAAATTTACTACGTCTGTGACAAAATAATCCCCAATCTCTTTACTTCTCCTCTTCCAAACAATACGATCTCCTCAGCATTTCCCCAGAACTATAGTACATTGCACCAACTGAATGAAATGAGAAAACTTCATCTTGTGATAGCTTCATCCTGTGGGATCGGCTACCGAGGGAGCTCATCAAAATACAGCGCCACAGATTAAAAGATGGCAAGGGGGTTAGGACAATATGGGACAGGGGGGCCAGGACTCCTGGGTTCTACTCCCTGCTCTGCCATTGATTCACTATGTAAACTTGAGCAAATCACTTAACCTCTCTGAGCCCCCAGTTTACCAGTTAGTGAAATGGGTATAATATTTACTGACCGACCTCATGTCAGAATGATCATGAAACTAAATTAACTAGTAGTTGCAAAGAACATGTAGATCTTCAGGTTAGAGCTTTTAGAGACAGGCAAAGAATTACTAACGTGTTATTTTTACTAATTAAATAAAGACATAACACAGTTTGCCTGTCAAATTGCAGGAAACCATAGTGGACTCATAAACCTTTTTCTGTGGACCAGACAATAGAGGGAGACAAAAGACACTCCTGGCCTATGTGCTACATTGTATCCCATTTACACCAGTGGGAATGGTGGGTGCACCACTGAAAACCAGGCGGGGAGGACTAAAATTGCCCATCAAAGATTAAACGAAGTCAGGACCAATGGTCCTTTAGAGTCTATAGACACTTTAGACTCTTGATTCCTCACGTCCTAAAAAACGAAACGTAGTGTGAATCCATTGGTGCAACAGCGATTCTGTCTGCAGCCTTTGTCCAATCAAATCGTCGTCATCCATTTCACTTTCTCATGCATACATTGATTTCTTGGCAGGCAATTTGTCCCACAGAGAAAGTGCTGCCAGCGACAGCAGATCGCACAATAATTAGCGTCATCAGATGAAAAAACCCGCAGTTCATATTATCGGAATAGTAAAGGGGCAATTCTAATTTCTCAGCTGCAAGGAGCACTTAAGCAAATTACATCTATTAAGAGACTAAGGCTCTGAGAGCTACTTTAAGTCTGACGCATTGAGAAAACAGCTAGGCTGGATGTGCAGTATCTGTCTGTCATTTGGGGTTTAATATTTACTTGTGTAGATGAGGCTTTGTCACGCTCTATTACAATTCATAGAGTTGTGTTTCCAAATTTTATGCATCAAATTGCTTTGATTTATAGAATCTAAGAGTCCCCCCCTTTTTTTTCTATTGTCATAAATGTGGTCAGTGATGCTTATCTCATGATATTAATGTGCCTCATTTAATTATATTGTCTTGCTCAAGAAGTGTACTTAGTTTGGAGGAAACTACAAATTGTCAACTTTTGGGAAATTCTGGTTTCTAGCAGGAGAAATGTGACGGCTCTTTCCTTGCAAAGCAAGGCAACAGACAATCTACTTAGGGTCACATTTTTAGTGGCAGGACAATAGCAACTCATTTCCTTCCCTTCCTCTCTTAACTCTGGGTCCCAGGCCTAGTTCTTCTCCAGGAACCGGGCAGCAGTTTCTCTTGTGCACTTTCTCTCCTTGCTGTGTGGTCTTTTCCTGCCATTATATTCAGCCCTTGGAGATATACGTGTGGGGCTTCCAGGAGAGTCAAGCTCCTCTACCTGACTCCTGCTGGCTCAGCCAGAGTGGTGAGACTTCCATTTGGCTCCAGACAGTGGGGCTGCTTCCAGCGCTGGAAAGGCAGTTGGGAGAGGGAGTGCTAGCATGGCCCTCCTTCCTAGGCCACCGTCAGCCAGAATAGTCTCTTCCTTGCCCATCCACCCATCAGCCCAAGCATCGTCCAGTCCTTGGAAAAACTTGGTCACAAGTTGGACTCCTTAGTTCCCAATCATTTCAGCGCCACATTTTCTGCCAGGAAAATATAAATCGCACAGTACATCCAAGCCTGTGTGAGCATCCCTGCAAGCTTGCACATACACATGCCCGGGCAAGTGTGCAAACACGGCGTGAGCACACACGTGGAAGGGTGCACGCTAGTGTGTGTGAGCAAGGGGTGGGTGTGCATGATGTGTGCATTCTGGACGGTGACAAGAAGGTGTTGGCTCTGCCCGAGAGGGAACACATGGCGTCACAGGTAGGTTAAGTCAGATGCTGTGATCTTACTTCTGCACCATTTCATAGGGTTAAATATGTTAAAGCACCTGGCCCACTTTTGAAACAAATAGGAAATAATAACGCAGGCTAAGCACCTTCTGTGGTGAGGACACTTCCTCAGGTCAGACGGCACCTATGACTTTTCCATCTCTCTCCACAGGGACATCTAAGGAATCTTTTCTCCTGCTTCTCAGCTGCACCTCCGCTCCTTTGCCCTCTGTCCTGCTCACTCGGCCCCAGAATGCACATTCCGCTCCCCATCCCAGCTCTCATGCTCCTTTGCAGGGAGAGTCGCCCCTTTCCCCCCTGATGGGTGGGGAGGCTGCACTTGTCTGTTGTGACACATTCAAACAAAACTCCCTGTTGTGAACACATTCAAAAAAGCAGGGTTTGTTCCTGAGACAGGTGTGGCAGGCGCTCAGGAATCCTGCATCAGTTATGTTCCTTGTGTGGCTCTTTTATAAGGCAGGCTGGGTGTAAGAAGGGACCTTTATAAACAGCTATGAACATAAAGCACATCACAGTCACTTGGAAAGAAGGGAGTGCTTCTTATATATATATAAAACCTAAGCTTGAGTGAAAACTGAAGGTACTGGTGTGTGTGTGTAGGTGTGGGTGTGTGGGTGTGGGTGTGTGGGTGTGGGTGTGAGATCTATCTATATACACACACACAAGACAGTACCTTCAGTTTTCACTCAAGCCTAGATTTTAAATCAAAGTGTGTCCACATTTAAACACACCCTTTAAGTAACACATAAAAATGACGGTTCTGAAGGTAGCATTTAGATGTCTTGCAAATGATAGATGTTAACCCTTTCACTGCTTTAGTCTATTTCATATGGTCTCCCACTCCATGTAGGTAGTTTTGCCTGAGTTAGGACTAAATGAAACCTGAGAGATGATTTAAGGGTTGTACTCCGTGTTTATACACAGACATTCATGGATGCTGTTCACATTTGCTGGGTTGTTTTGGGAGTGGGGGGCTAATAGTTTTATAATCTGATATACAACTACATTTATTTTTTTAAACATAAAACAAAATACAAAGACATTTCAACTAAACCCATAGGAAGAGTATCTGAAACCACCACTTCTACTCCATGCATCTGATGAAGTGGATTTTAGCCCATGAAAGCTGCCCAAATAAATGTGTTAGTCTCTAGGGGTATGTCTATACTACCCACTGGATTGGCACGCAGCGATCGATCCGGGGAGGGGGGGGGCGGTCGGGTCGATTTATCGCGTCTAGTCTAGACGCGATAAATCGACCCCCGAGCACTCTCCCGTCGACTCCTGTACTCCACCTCCATGAGAGGTGCAGGCAGAGTCAATGGGGGAGCGTCAGCAGTCGACTCACCACTGTGAAGACACAGCGGTGAGTAGATCTAAGTACGTCGACTTCAGCTATGTTATTCACGTAGCTGAAGTTGCGTAACTTAGATCAATCCCCCACAGTGTAGACCAGGGCTAAGGTGCCGCAAGGACTTCTCGCTGTTTTCAATGGGGAGGGTTACTTGGAGTAACTCAGTAACCCTCCCCATTACTAACGCTGGTCCAAAAGAAGTGCTGGGGGGAACATTTCAGACTTTTTCTGTTTTTTTATTATTTTGAAATTTGAAGTTCAGCAAAATGTGAAGCCTTTTGATCAGCTCTGTGCAGTACGCACGGTACAGGGGGTTCCGCTGAGTTCAGACTAAGCTAACACACGATAGGTCTGCTTTAGGTCAGGCTTTTTCTTAGTGCAGACGCAGGGCACCACCTGTCATTCAGATTTATTGGTTGTGTTTAGCAGCATTTGACCAGCTACATTGAGGTTAGCTACGCCCAGCCTAAATTCAACCACTTTTCTCAGCCAAGACAAACCCAAAAGAGCCTAGTGCCTGAGAACAAAGGGAGCTGTTGGGTGTTGAGCATCTAGGAGAATCTGGCCTGCATTGTGCAGTACCATGCTGTGCACCAAAATAATCAACATACATTCAATTCCCCATCAAACGTCTACCTGAAAATTCATGGCCCACTTCTCCGGAGTGATCTATCCCGAACACTGCCCCTGTTTGTTACTATTGCTTCCCACAGCAATATACTGGATTTCTTTCCATTAAACCAGCATTACTGTTCCGCTGCGCTGCTAACAGAAATCAGGCTGGTCATGTGAGCAGCACAGCAAACAACGAGTTGTCTTTGTGTGGAGACACTGCCCTGGGCTCTCTAGCTGGGAGCTAAGAAAGGCTGTGGGGAGCCTGGGAATAACAGTGCTCGGTGGAAACAGTGCTCTAAGGAAGAGCAGCACGGCTGTGGGACATCTCTGGCTGCACATTGGGATTCTACGACAGTGTGGTGTCCCTCATTCATCTGAGCACTCCTGATGCTACAAATGTGATTTTTGTGCTCCACACTGAAGAATTAAATAGGGTCCCTTCTGCCATATAGTCACCGACTCTGAGCAATTCTTATAGAGTTTACTTTTAAAACTAATATTATTTGTGAATGTAATACTGGTAACAACCGCACAATCCATAGCTGTGGAGACTGAAGTCCTCCTTGGCTCATCCGTAGGCGAGGTAAACATGGGAAGAAGCCGTGGCTGCTTCGCACACCCCAGCACACACGAGTGTGCTTCAGCTTTCACCTAGGAGACACACTCTCTGGGAAAGACACCAATTTAGTCTTCTTGGATCTTCCAAACTGGGTTCTATTCCTGCCCTGCTGTGAGACTGTGGATAAATCACTTCCCTTCTCCATGACTCAGTTTCCCATCCGTAAAGATGGGATCTAAGGAGGAAAAGTGGTAGGTAGGAGCCAAGTATCATTCTCTGAAGACAAAAGTGAAACAAGGTGAAAGCAGTGTTCTGCTCCTGCAGCCAGGATGAGATGAAATGTCTTGCTCAGGAGTCCCATGCTCCTTCAGAAAACAGAAAGAGAGACAGCAGCAGTGAACTCTGGAGCCTGGCTGGAACTCCCATCAAAGACTTTGCTATGTAACCGAACAGCAATGCCCAGCTCTGCATATCCCTGGAACGGCTTGTTCTGAAGAGAGCCTAGAGAATCCCCCGGCCACACTCCCCAGGCTGGCCAGAACCCAAGCATGACACAGCAGCAATTCCATGTTTTCCTTACTTCACTTTTAGAGGGACTGTGTGTGATATGACTCCATATTGATTACTTGATCTATGTAATTACAATCAAAACTGCAGGGATGTCAAGCCTGATTGATTTCAAATTAAAAATCTATTGGTTTTGCTGGACTCTTAATCAAAGGGATTAGCAGGGAACATTGTTTTGTTTTGCCTTTTTTCCAGGACTTCACGTTTTCAGTGGTGAGGTTTGAATAGGGGAGATTTGCAAAGGGCGTTAACCTTCCCCCTTCCCATAAAGCAGGGCTGGATAGCTGAGGAGCTGGGACTCCATACACTGCCCCACCTTAACTCCTGACCCTAATAACACGATGAAATAGTGTCTGTCCTTTCTGGAGACCCCTTGATCGGCCCGTGTCTTTTAGCTGCTCTGTGATTCTTCGCGTCCCAGGATCTACAAGTGTTTTACAGACCTGCATTAATCAAGCCGCTCCAATTCCCCACGTCCTGGGAGGTCAGCCAGTGTCACTATCCCTATGGTGCAGTGTCAGAGCCAGGAAACACACCCAAGTAATACTGGCTTCCAGCGCCCCGCTCCAACAACGAGACATGGCTGCATCTCAGCAGAAGGCTGGTCCGAAGGCCAGCATCTAACTGCCCGTGCATATCACGCATCAGTATGGATCGCCCAGGGTCTGTGAATGGAAACAGACAGGCCTGGCCCTAGCAGGATGTTGCAGATAGAGGGTCGCCGGGGACACACGGGCACCTGGACGGCTTGCGGTGTAAAATGAGGGAGTCTCTTTCATGGCAAAGCCTCTTGCACTGGTCAGTGGGGATGAGAACATGGAACAAACCTGCAAAAGGAACCCAGACATGAAGAGTCCCAAGGCCACATTCCTCCCCCAAGTAGCGTCACTGTATAACACAAGGCTGAATTTTTGGCTTGTTCCTGTTTTGTTTCTACCCTGCCTGCTACTTTGGAGGGTCTGGATGGATCAGAGACATCAGAGAGTGGCACACGGAGCCTTTAGCCCAAGGTCACGGGTACAAGTCGTACGTTCACGGTTTGCGTTTCCGATGGCATTTTTCATTGAAAAGTCAATTTCTGATTAAATTCTTGCTCCAACCCCCAGTATTTGGGTTTTTCCAGTTCAGCGCTGACCGACAGACTGTCCTGGCCCTCTCAGAGCACATTGGTGGCCTCTATGGAACGGGCTGATGGTTTCCTCAGTCCAGGTCCTACAGAACACCCCAAAGCATAAAGGACACTGCCACTGCAACTGGCATCAGTGCCATCCTGAGGGTGGTTTCAGGGACTCAGCCGCCCAGGGAGACCAATCCGATCTCCGACTCCCTACGTTGTTGCTGTTGCATGGAGAAGTGGTTCACTGGCACATTAGAGCGGGGAAGATTCTTACCCTTCCAGCTGCTTCTTCCATGCAGATCTCAAGGACAGAGAACCCGATTCTCCGCTGCTGACTGTAGACCTGTATGGCTCCACTGGTTCTGAGGCTGATGGCCACCCGCCCAGGACCTCGCCCTGTGCACTTTTGGCTGTTATGAAAGCCATTATTTATCTATCTAAATAAAAACCACAGAGGATTCACGCTACGTCCACGAACAGGCTTGATGCTTTCCTTTGCCATCCTGCCCTTGGGCATGCGTGTACCTGCCTTTCCACAGCAGGAGCTCTGCGGGCTGGCGAAGAGAAGGATTGTCCCACTCCTTTGTCCGAGAGAACTCAAAACTATCAGCTAATGGATCAGGGAGGGCTCGGAGAGGCCGGATTTAACCAATATTGTCTGGCCAGGCAGTTCCAAGAGCTAAACAATAATGGGTGTTAAAGTACAAAAAGACACTTTCAGGCATGGAGTTTGTATCAGTAGCTGCCTCTCCTCACCAGAGACTGAGCAAAGGAATATCACCAGGCGGGGAAAAGCTTGTGGGTATTTTTTTTTTCCCCAAACAGGTTTTTCATTTAAGAGATGCCGCCGCCTGCAGATTAGTGTCTCGACTATACAGGTTTCCTAAAGATAAGGCAGAGAAATTGATTTCAATTACTAAAGTGGATAGACGGGGCTGCTCTGCTTTTTTCAAGAGGATTGTTAACCCTCGAGAGCCAAGAAAGTAAAAACCAGCAGGGGAAGCGAGTTTAAACCTCAAGCCGTTTCTCTAGGAACGGCGGCGCAGGCAAATGCCTCTCACAAAGGGAAGGAGGCAAAGAAGGAGGTTTGGTTAAGGATGATCCTGGTGACACTTCAGGATCTCAGGAAGGCTCTTGGATCCTTCAGCAAGGCTCAAGGAGGGTTAAAGGGGTGGCAGGAGATCAATTATCATCTGTTCCAACAAACGAACCCATTTCAAGGCTGCTCCGCTGTGTTGAGACACAGGTTCCACGGACAGCACCGGGGTGGTCTTGCGTTTGGCCTGTTGCTGGGATAGCTCCTTTGCGGTCGCCATTGAGGGGGTGGGACACAGGTCGGGATTGTCAAGGTCCAGGCGCAGTGGAGAGCCTCACTGACACAGGCTGCTGTGGAAACCCCAACCCCGGTCTTCACTGCGTGTGTCTGGGAGCCAGGACTCCTGGGTCCCGTTCCCACCTCTGCCATTGACACTCAAAGTGACCCGGGACAAGTCACTTCCCCTCTCTGGGCTTCTGTGTCACCACGCTGTGCAAATTGGAGGTGATGGCACCACGGAGGGTCGGGGGAGATGCAGCCAGATCAGTGGGAACAGAGAGCAATCGGCCTGACATGGCCAGAGTAGCAAGAAGAGAGGGCGAGGGGTGGAGGAGACACCAGTAGTCGAGCTAGGGGATATGGAAGGCTGGGGAAAGGGCCTGGAGAGCAAGGAAGTGGGGGTTCCAGCAATGGTGTCGGGCACGAGGGGACCAGGTTTGCTGCTAATTGAGAGGTGGGGCAAGAGGAGACGACTCCAACACTGGGGTTGCGAGTGCAGGTGACAGGGTGGAGGGGGGTGAGTGGATTTGTCTGTGCCAATGGGGGATGCAGCAATAGGATGGCTATGCAAAGGCTAGATGGGAATGGTGTGTGTGTGTGTGTGTGTGTGTGTGTGTGTGAGAGAGAGAGAGAGAGAGAGAGAGAGAGACAGACAGACTCAGGAAGCTCAGACAGGCAGTTCTTTGGCACTCTCGGCTGCGTGGGAAGACCACTCCCAGCTGTTCCTCAGCCCCTCCCCCTTCCCTCTGCTGTGCCCTACATTTACATACTGAAATTTTCTCCAATGTCTCACATGGCGGGAGCCCAGTTCTGACTCCCCGAAATGCACATCTCTATTTTTCACAGCTTCGGGAGAGTTTTATAATTGGCACCTTGAGATATTTTTCTCTGCTATTCTCCTATCTCAGGTCTCTTTCCTCCTTGAGAATCATCACATGAGGGAAATTGCCCTTGTGGGTTTCTCAATATTCTTCCCAGCTGGATTTCACACAGGCTGTTATTGCACACCGCTTCTCCTGCTGATCTCTGATATACTTCAGTCTACGTTTCTCTTTGATGATATGACTTACAGGCTTCACCTCCATTCTGTGCCTGTTAATAACCCTCCTCAAATACATATTTTCCAAGAGGACTGAGGGGAAGGTTTGTAAAAGCTCCATTGTAGACAGAAAACTCATGCCATACTGGAGATGAATCTCCGAATGGTAGGAATTAAATGATGCAATATTGAGAGTGCATCAGGTTGGCGAGCACACCCGGGTGATCAAATGAGAAATCAGAATCCAAAGAAAATGACTTTGTTTTGGACCACAGAAAACAAGTCTTTTGTTACAGGGGCCAGCTAAGCTCCCTCAACTCCCATGTCCTTATAAATAGAATGACACATTTTTGTACAGTAATGTCCCTACATGCTGCACCTTACAATAATGCTACTGTGGCAGCTTCCCCAGCCATACAATGAGAACAAAGATACGACTTTACAATTGATTTACAAATGAAAACCTCTAGGGAAGAGCTGCTTATTGTCACTCTCCTACAGGCGTATTTCATAGAATTACCCAGCACACAAACAGCCCAGAACTCCCCAGCCCAGCCAATCAATCACACAGCAAGACTGCCCCTTGCTTCCTCTCTAGCTCTCTCCACTACTATTTCCGCCTCTAAAGCCATGAAATGACATTCCTCGTGCAGTGATAATGGCCCCTCTACACATGAACTGCATGTGACCCTCCCTCCCCTTCACACCTGTAAAATGGGTGTGTGCATAGAAGCTTGGAGCGGGATGGTTAATGCCCCATGTTAGGCTTAGATGCAATGGTCAGGAATATAGATCCTGGAAACACGCTCACTGCGGGAAATCTCCATGGCTTTTCAAAGGCTGATAGAAACTCCCACGACAGATTACGCTCCTGACATTCAAAGTGGGACCCCTTCAAGTCCACCCTGAATGGGTTATATACCATCACTTTGAGGGCAGACTTGTGTACTGTAGGTTCACAGCTAGCAATCCAGGGAGCAAAGGGAAGGACATTTTCCACTGGAACGTGACATTCTGACACAATGGAAAATTGTCGTGAAAAAAAAATCATAATTTTTATCAAACATTGTTCAGGTTCTGTTGAAATCCCCTAAAACAAAACCAAATTGGGTTCGGTGTCAAACATCCAAAACATTTCAACAACCAACAAGAATTTTGTTGCATCAAATTATTTTAGGGGGAAAAATACTATTTCTCAACCAGCTCTTTTATTCTCCATATCACATGCTCTGTGGGACATGCTTGGCCTTTCAGGGGAAAATCTCCCTTTACAATTCAGTGTGTGGTCAAATAATTTATTAATGTCAAATGGCCTCGTATTCACTTAACTCTATCATCATCTACCTGTGCTGAAACACACACTTGTGCCTAGAGACTATGGTAATGGGGTCTGAAAATGCCTTAGATAATCAAGAGAGAAATGCTTTGAATGGGCTAATTGGGCAGAGGTGGGCTTAGCCTATCAAACCAGAATGTCCAGGGGATTTAACAAGCTGTATTTTTTGCTTCCCCTCAGCTGCTGCCATAGTGAATGCCTGGAATTAAAGAGAGAGCACTTTAATTGTACAGGACAGAGACTCCTGCTTCACTGATCAATTCCTGTTCATAAATTACGGCAGAAACAAAACCCTTTAGCTATGCTGACAATTAAATAACATTCTGATAAACACCCCCTTTTGTTTTATTTAAATGAAAACGCCTTTATTTCCACAGAGTCGTATCTTATAACAATACGTTTCGCTGTCCCCAAAGCTCGCTTAATTAAACACAGTATTTGCAATCTACCAAAACAAGCTGTTTTATGCAAGTTGATAACAGGGTTTCTATTTCATAACGTTAACAACTGGGCTATGCAAATGCAAGGATTTTAAGTCGCTGTGATCTGTTTCCATCGTCTTATTATCTGTTTCTGTCTGCAAACGCCAAATATAGACAGCCCAATTAAAGCAGCTAAATGCCATTTAAACCAACCAAGAATGCTTTTTATCGGTTAAAAACTTCCACAATTTAATTAAAAATATGGTTTGCAACTGGCCTTTCCTGGACATGCTGCACTCCCACGCTCCCATCTGTTTGAAATTCTTCCCTTACCGGCTCCTTTGTGGCTTTTGTTCCCTGACATAGCTAATAAATCCTTTGCAAGAGACTGTAAAAAGCATGACTCCAGGGAAGGCTGGGCCCAGGTATGAGCACTTGCATTTAGATGAAGCTTCTCTTAACAGTTTGATGCTATCAGAACCTTTGTGTAATTATAAAAGGACCACAAGTGGAATGTGGTGAGTTAAAGATCCCAGCCCAAGCTCTCAGAAATGACCTGTATAAAACTAGTGTCCTCACACGTCCCTGAAAATACCCGTGTTAACTCAGCCTGCCCTGCTGGGCCAGAACCCAAGAGGGTGTTGGTGGGCTGTTCCAACTTATTAACCCCCTTGTTGTGGTGTCTGCACCATATTTGGCTCTGATATTTAGTAACATTCAGATTAAAAAAGAAAAAAGCAGCTGAGAAGATGGGAATAGAGACATCTTAAACCTGGGATGGGGCTTGTACCTTCTTCCTCAAACGGCCTTGCTCCCCCGCCACCCAGACGGCAGCCACCGGCAGGTGGGGTCGTAGGCTGCCCATGGCGTAGCTCTCCTCATCTAGAGCCACCTGCCGACAGCTGCTGTCGCCCAGCTGTGGTCAGTTTCTTCTCCTGACTCAGCCCTGTGGCCAGGTCTCACCTCTTCCGGGGTAACGGAAAGTCCAGCAAACAATGGCCCCAAGGCCTCAAGCCAAGTCTTCGGCCCCAGTCCCACTCCACAGTCCTTGCCCCTGCTCTCTCAGGTCTTCACACCACCTTTGCTGGTGGCCAGTAGGGGAATCCAGGCCCCCCCTTTTCCCTCGGTTCCAACCCAGGGACCCTGTAATAAGCAGGCCAGCTCCATCTAGTCAGGCCCCCTGCTTCCTCTCTGGGCTTCTTCCTGCCTCAGCCTGTCTGCAGGTGTTACCCACACACCTGCTGGGGGTGGGGTTCTGTCCCATCTAGTGGCACCGAGACCACAGAGAGAGAGACTAAAATGAGTCTACTCTACCGCCTGCGCTAGCAGCAGCTGGCTGTTAGCTCATGCAGTCGAGGTTCATGCACTAAGCTCCAGAGATCCCCAGGTTCAATCCTGCCTGCTGACAACTGGTGTCTGTCGGCATTACACAGGTCTTTCCCAGCAGCCCCTTCCTGGGCTCACGGTGCACCTGGGCTCCCCTCCAGCTCCCTGGGGTCTCTGGCCTCACCCTTCCTTCAGGGCCTGGCTGCAGGCTCCCGCCTGGAGTGCTACAAATCCCAAAACAACAGCACAAACGGAAACCACTTCGGCCCTTCCTGGGTTTGAATTCCAGCCTTTCACAAGTCTTCCCTGATGGCCTCACTCAGCAAAATGCTGAAGCCCAGGGTTGCCTCTCCAGGCGTCTGGCCCCTATTTTGAGCCCCATCGCTGGAGCTAATTCCCTCCCCATGGCTTTCCCCAGTTCTCCTTCCACCTGATTTCCATCTGGCCCTCCCCTACGAGGGGGAACTGCCAATCGCTCATGGGGCTCTCCTTTCCCAACTGAGCTCTCTCTCTCTGGGTAGACCTTCCTGACCCTTCCCCACCTGTGTCCAATCATTGCAGCTAAGCCAGCCCTTCACCACCACCTGGGGAGAGCTGCTGTGTGACAGGTGACATTGAACCCTTAAAGGGCCAGCCAGCCTGTGACAGGTGTGTCCTGAGAGCCCCGTGACCTACCACACATCCTAGCCTCCTGGTCCTGTAACCTCAGGCATGTTGGTGGGCCGCTTGAACCCACGTAGAGTCCAATGGGACTAGGTGTAGGAGCTTGCAGGACCAGGGTCTATTTAGGTACTAGCCAGGCACTAGCTGGGTTGGGGTTTAAAGGAGGCAGGGAGTCAATTATCCTCATATTTAGTTCCCAGAAAGAGCTCATGCACACCCACTTCTCTACGGGCACACCTCATAACACCCGTACCCTCGCAGCAACTGAACTGGGGCTGTTGCTTTCACTTCCCTGGCTTTGTCTGCGTTACCAGCAGAAGCGATCTACCCATGCCTGATGCTGAAGAGGAATAGGGCAATAACTCCCAAGCCCCATAATGTTGTGCATTACTGTGCATTGAGGGAGGTGTGGGGGATCCCTCCCTGACCCTCACAGATGATTACATTGTGCCCTGAAGCATGAGGTTTATATGCCCTTTGCATAGTCAAATCCAGGCATAAAACTGCTCCTCTCTTCTGTATGAGCAGGGCCCTCCTCCTCCACCCTCCAAGAGGCAGCTCTCTGCTAAAATTCAAGCCTTAATATCTGAGCACATTCATGACCTCCTTGTCTAAGACAGACACTTCCCATGCAGGAAGGATAACCAAGTTACACAGCCCTTGCTGGACCAGCAGCAGTTAGGAAAGGGATTTCATTCTAGTCCACTTTGATCACATCATGTGAACCGTCTGGTCTGAAAAGAAAGGGATATGAAAGCCCCTTCTTTCCCCCAGCCTGGTGGCTGAAGGTTTCTTAGTCAGCACAGAAGATGAAATAAAAAATCTCTCTCTTTTAATAGCCTCACTTGGAGATGAGGCATAACAGAGCCTCTTGGAACACTCTCAGCATGAAATTGGCAGATACCTCGCAAAGCCCCATCCTCCCCAGGAGGATGCAGCAGATCACTCCAGCTACATCCAAAGCTTTGCACAGCGTCCAAAGTGCAGTAATTTAACTTAATATCATCCATATTTGCAGCAGCTGTCAGTCACTGCGACAACAATATTAACACTCTTGATATCTTTGTTGTGAGTAACAGAAAATGTAATATTCTTGGGGGGAGAGGCAGCAATCACACCAGCAGCAGCTTACAACCCGCGTGACTCTCTTTATGGGACTGTGCGAGGTTCAGACTGAATTTTAAACATACAAGAAGGGACTTACTTTGGGGTATAAAATGACTTGAATTAACTTTAGGCTGACAAGAGAAAGTAAAAGAAATTGCTAGAATAAATAGATGTGCGAGAGGGAAAGTAAAAGGACATATTTTGAAATTCATAGAAATGCAAACTCACTTTTTTCAAAGCACTGAAAGAGCAATGGCAGATTTACATTGCTTTCAAAATTGGGGTGAGGAAGCAGGCTGAGAAGGGATGGGTCGTCCTTTTGGTTCTTGAGTCCTCAGCTAATGTGAAACCAGTTACACTGGAATATTAAATGTTGCTGTCAGTCTTCTCTCTCTCTCCCTAAGAAAGGAGGAGGGAGAAGTTGGTCTGTTGACTTTCCAATCACGAGAATTTGTCTCTGTCTTTTCACCCAGTTCCTTTCTGAGGGGAAAAAAACATTCTTTTCTCCCCCCTCCCCTCTCAACTCTTACTCTCTTTAATTAAGTGTTTTCAATTTCCCTCCTTCCTCTCCACGGAGAGAGCTCCCTGAATTAAGATAAGGCATTGATCACCCGTGTTGGGAGGATGAATCCTAGTTAATTAGTTCATTATTTCTTTTTGCACAGAGAGATTGATGATTTATTAGGCTACGGTTAATTACAGAGTTTATTACTTTGAAAATAAACAAAATTTAACTTCACATCTTCAGTGGGGGAGGGCCTGGTTCTGCTCTCAGCTGTGCCAGTGTAAATCAGGAGCATCTGCACTGAAGTCAGTGGAGTTGTGCCTATGGGAAGCCAGTGTTAAGAAAGGTCAGAACTGGGCCCATGGCCCAGCGAGCAGACGGATTCCCTACAGGTAGAAGAGTTTACCCTGGCAGCTGTTCATTCACCCCACAGTCACATTCACCCCAGTACGAAGGGCCCATGCCAAGCTGTCTGCACCACTGAAGCCCTCCTAACACACGGGGTTTAGCTGATGTGCTGGGCCTTGTCAGAACTTCTGTGCTGGGTGAATTTCACTCTTAGGGTTGCATCACAAAGATCCGGTTCAATTCCCACGGAAGTCCATGAAAAGTCCACCCTGGTCAGTTTTCTCAAAGTGGAAAAATCTTTCTGAAGTTTCTTATTTCAGGTGATTCACCTTCTCAGACAACGGAGACAGAACGGAAAAGGAAAGCACAGAGAAGGGCAGCACTGCCTCTGATGATCCATTTTCATCACAATCCTCTCATGGGAACCATGCGTTTCCTCTGCTCCTTTGGAACCCTGGGCTACAAAGGAGGTGTCCATCCTCAGACACACCTACAAGGGGCCTGATTTTCCCCCTAAAACTCAGACCCTGTTAAAGTGAGTACCCAAAATTGAGACACCCCCCCCTCCTCTCAAATCACTAGTGGCTTTTGAAAACTCAGGCCCTTTCCTCCAGCAACTTCCTCTCTGCTTGCCTTGCTCCTTCAAGCTCCCCTTGTAAAAGTGACATTTAATGTTGGGCTCGTGTTTCATATTCATAGAACTTAAGGCCAGAGGGAACCACCGGACTGCGTAGTCTGATCTTCTGTCTCTCACAGGCCAGAAAAGATGAGCCAGCTACCCCTGTGTTGAGTGCAGTAACACGTGCTCTTGAGCCTACATCATTTTGAACGTTTTAAAACTAGACTCCTCTGTTTTGACTCATTCATTCACACCCTTTATCTTAGGACAGTGGAGAAGTTACGCAAAGGACAGTTAACCACATGTTTAAGCATTGTAACAGCTCAGCTCAAGAACTCAGCACTTTCACAGTTTTCCATTTCTAAACCATCCCCAACGAAAATCCTAACTGGGGTGACGCCATCCTCCAGGAAGTCCAGGAGAGCCACTGTGCCATCTGGATTCATGTTCTCACCCACAGAGAACTGGGCGTTCGACTTTGGCAGAAAATACACAGTCCCTGGCACTGCCCACCCAAGATCACAGCCTAACGCTTGGCAGGCTTTAGTTGCTATGTAAATGAAAAGCAATGTGCACTGCTAGTGTTGTACTTGCTGCACTGTGTTTCACCACAGCTGCACCCGGGGTACACTTGGAGCTGGGGTGGCTTATCCCGATGGGACTGGGTGCAATATACGAAAGACCAATTTTTTGCATGTGCCCTCAAATTTTGGATGCTTCACTTTATGAGTGTCCAAGTGTAGACACATAGGGCCTGATTTTCAGAGGTGCTGGACACTTACATCTCCCCAGGGCAGCAAAAACAGCGTCTACTGGGGGACCCAGAAATTCCAAGCCCCAATTAAAGGTCACTTCTGAAAAATGTGGCCCTCAATAACCACAAATGACAAAGGGTCCTGTGGCACCTTATAGACTAACAGAGGTATTGAAGCATAAGCTTTCGTGGGTGAATACCCACCGGGAAGTGGGTATTCACCCATGAAAGCTTATGCTTCAATACCTCTGTTAGTCTATAAGGTGCCACAGGACCCTTTGTCGCTTCTACAGATCCAGACTAACACGGCTACCCCTCTGATACTAATAACCACAAATGTGTTCCACGTGGCAAGAGTGGGATGTCGTTAGGAGCCTTCACCTCTGACCGGAGATTCATAAAACACATTGTGATCAAGAAGTCCACGACAGTGGACTGTTACCTAAACAGAGGTGGCACGGCCCACAGATTATAGGATGATTTGATAACATACACCTCTACTATAAACAAGCACACACATGCACAGGGGCTAGCCAGTCTGTAAAGAAAGAAGACAGAAAATACACCTTGCTTTATCTATACTGTGGACACATCCATCAGCTCTCATTAGAAATGTAATGAATCCTTCTTTGGAAAGCAGAGAGTTATGATGCTTAACATCCCCTTCCTCCCACCTCTTGCTCTGAGCAAGTATTTTGATGCTTGTCACTGATAGAAATGAATTGCAGGTACCATAGCAGGCTGCCAGCATATTTCTGCCTCCTAGACCGTTGTCTCATTTCAGTTAAATAAACGTTAACACTGTTCCTAATGACTTAATTCCTTCTTATATGATAATGAACTGTGATCCCAGAGTTACAGGTTCTCGTAATACAAAATAGCATAAAGCTGCAGCTAAATGCAAACTTCATAAATAACCATGTCGTTGAACTGAGCTTCTAGGAAAACATCCTTCTGCTTCTAAACTCCTGCTGTCAAAATCAAATGAGAGATTAAAGTCACACCATAAACCACGCTATAAACAGGAATGGAGAAGAGCTGCACTATCTGTAAGGCCAGGGAAAGTTCTAAATTAGTTTGGACCATTAAGAAAAAAGTCCTAGATATTCTGCCAACATTTTGTACTTTTTTTATTATTATTATTTTTCTTCCTACCAGAAGAGAATAACACAGGAAAATGTGCTTGATGTGGCCTTATCTATACAATCCATGACAAATATAAGGATCATCCCCAAACTCACCCTGTTACCGTCTTCCATGTGGTCTAGTGGATCAGGCATTGGCCTAGGCGCCAGTAAAGCTGTGTCCTATTCCTGGTTCTACTCCTAACCTGTTGTATGATCTTCAACCAGTTATTCCACCTCTCTGCCCCTGGTTTCCCTCCCACTCTGTCTGGCTTCTCTAGGCCAGGCAAGAATCTCCCACTACTTGTCTGTACAGCGCCCAGCACAATGGGGCCTCTTGGCACTACTGTAGTGCAAATAAGTGATAAGACTGATAGGAAGGTCGCTTCTGCCAGTAACAAGCTGGGCCAGAGGCTGTAGAGCTGATCCAGTCTTTTCACATGGGACTTGGTCACATTTCTCTTCTGTGCAAGTCTGCATGGCCCTTAGCTAATTAAGCAACTCGAGGAGAGAACGCTGTTTATGGATGAAACATGGGGAAAAAAACCTACAGTTTTGCAGCAGAGGCCAATAAATGCTCCATGAAGGCAGGTCACCTTAAATCTGAACAGAAGTGCTCCCATGGGATGACACATGGAGGGCCAGTACAAGGCATATGGACCAGATAAGCCACCAAAGTGTGGAGCATAGATCATATCAACTTTCTGCATAGGCGTGAATCCATGGCAGTAGCGTAGCCGGGGGGGAGCAGGGGGAGCGGCCGCTCCCCCTGTGAGCAGAAGTGGCGCCTTAAAAAGCGCCGCCCGAGCCCCGCTGCCGGAGCCGGGCTCGGGCAGGGATTTAAAAGGCCCGGGTCTCCTGCCACTGCGGGGAGCCGCGGGCATTTTAAAGCGCCGCCCAAGCCCCACTGCCAGAGCTCCGGCGGCGCTTTAAAGGGCCCGGGGCTCCCCGCAGCGGCTGGAGCCCCAGGCCCTTTAAATCACTGCCGGGGAAGCCGGTCCGGTCCAGCAAGGCGTACTGGCTCTTGTCGGTACGCCATGCCAGACCAGACCGGCTTACTTTCACCTCTGGTGAGGACCCGCCGCCGAAGACCCAGAGCGCCGCCGGGTGAGTACAGGGGGAGCCTGGGGAGGCGCCTTTTTATAGCCCCGCTCCCCCTGTGCTCCGGACCTGCCTACGCTACTGATCCATGGTACAATCTAGGGCTAAGGAAAAGCGAATTTGCTAAAGAGAAGTGCAGGGTTCCAAGCAATAACTAATTCAGCAGAGCTCTCACTCTGCATGTCCCTTGCCCCCCAAAATGTAACCTGTCAACAAAGCGGATTGAATTCCTCGTAGTCTTCGACAGCATGTTGCATGGATGAATAATGGGGAGACTGGAACAGCTGTGGGCTCATTCATCACAAGCAAGCTGATGCTATCAGTGGCAAAAATGCACCAGCCCTTGTCTAATAAGCCTGTAGGAACTGGCTGAAGAAGGACAGTGGCCATAGAATAGTAGCTGGCAGCAACTCAGCAAATCATGAAGGAGAGACTAGCTCTTGGATGCCTGGAGGGTAAGTCTTCTTCACATGCCCCGAGTCGGACTTGGGGTCAGGAAGGAACTTTCTCCCAAGTCAGTTTGGCAGGGACCTCAGCACGGGAGAAGGGTCACCTTCCTCTGCAGCGTGGGGCCTGGGTCGCCTGCTGGGATCATCTGGGAATATCTCATTTAATCAGTTCCCTGCCATTACTGGGGCCTCGGCCATTGGTGGCACCTCAGTCTGTCCCTGTTCTCAGCCTGCGGCCACAATACTTTATTCTCCCCGAGACTGAAACGCTTTAGCCTAACTAAAGTCATTGGGCTCAACAGAGGTGTAGCTGGATGGGGTTGACTGGCCTGAGCTACACTGGAGGTCAGACCAGATGATCCAATGGTCTATTCTGGCCTTAGATGCTATGAAACCTGTTGGATTTCAATTCCCACCTGGTGTTTTCTGCCCTGGTGTGTTCCCCATGTCCTGGATACCTGGGGTGGGAATCATTCTGGAAATGCATCAGGAGCATTTCACAGGGAACAAAGGGTGTTTCCTGCGTTGTGCAGTTGCTTAACAGCCTGGGTTTCATTGCTATTTATTTCTGTTAACTTCTTGCGCTGCAACCGCGTGACAGCTCAGGTGAGTAATTGGCCGCCAGTGTGGGCAAAGGGGTCCTGACTTGGCTCTGGATGGCACATTTAGGGCCAGTTGCTGACATGCTGACTCCCATTGGCTAGTAACTGGCTCCAGGACAGTCCCATTGAAACCAATATTGCGCCCAGGGCATCAGTTGCTACCCAACATGACTAAGGCTATCAGTATTTGACCCTTAACAATTTCTTGACCATTGCCAGTCTTGGATGCTGTGACTAGAACTTCAGAAATTCTCCTCCTAGATCAGCATTCGGGAAGAACTGAGTTTGCCAAGCAAGTGCAGTCAATTCTTCCTATTTAGAGAAAAGAAAATCCTTGCATTAGGGGATCTCTACTCTTCAAAGGAGATGTTCAACATCGTCTCCTTTCTGCCTCCTAAGTCGGCTCTGGAAGAGAATTGGAATAGAAAATGGGCGAGATACCAGTCTATTTACATTTAATTTAATGCTGAAGTTCTCAGCTGTAATGGACAGAGATCTGGTCTACAGTGCACGGGACTGAAATGCAAACTAGTCAAATGGCGGTAATTGTAAAACAGGGGATCACGGTAATACCAGACTTTCATTCAGTTTTTCCTAAGTAATTAAAGCACAGCAAATACAAATCAGAGAGTGCCACTGATTTAAATAAACTGTCAGCAGGAAAGTGATTTACTGATGAAGCCCTTTGCAAATCACACATCAGCTGTACCCACATATCAGGGAAATTATTTTGTTTCTTCAAAGTGAACACAATTCATACAGATGGCAGGCTTCCCTTCCTGCCTGCTCTGGAACGACAATGGGAGTGCTTAGAATGACATGGAAGACAGAAGTTGCTCTGTGCCCTGGTGCTTAATTCAAAAGTACACTACGGAGAATAGTAAATGAACTGATGTGAGTGAAATGCTGGTTGGAGCTGTCTGTTTAGAAATGAGAGGGTATGTTCATGTCTCTGGCCTTCGCAGAGAGAAAGGGAGCATCCCCGTGATACACCTGTGTCTTGTTTCTGGCCAGTAGGATCAGAGCCTATTTGGTGGCCTGTGAAACAAATCAATGGCCCCAGGCCAGAGTTATCAGAGACCACATTAGAAAAGAAGTATGGGCTGGATGAATGGACTATAAGGTGGATAGAAAACTGGCTAGATTGTCGGGCTCAACGGGTAGTGATCAATGGCTCCATGTCTAGTTGGCAGCCGGTATCAAGCGGAGTGCCCCAAGGGTCGGTCCTGGGGCCGGTTTTGTTCAATATCTTTATTAATTATCTGGAGACTGGCATGGATTGCACCCTCAGCAAATTTGCAGATGACACTAAACTGGGAGGAGTGGTTGATACACTGGAGGGTAGGGATAGGATACAGAGGGACCTAGACAAATTAGAGGATTGGGCCAAAAGAAATCTGATGAGGTTCAACAAGGACAAGTGCAGAGTCCTGCACTTAGGACGGAAGAATCCCATGCACTGCTATAGACTAGGGACCGAATGGCTGGGCAGCGGTTCTGCAGAAAAGGACCTAGGGGCTACAGTGGACGAGAAGCTGGATATGAGTCAACAGTGTGCCCTTGTTGCCAAGAAGGCTAATGGCATTTTGGGCTGTATAAGTAGGAGCAAAGCCAGCAGATCGAGGGACGTGATTATTCCCCTCTATTCGGCACTGGTGAGGCCTCATTTGGAGTACTGTGTCCAGTTTTGGGCCCCACACTACAAGAAGGATGTGGATAAATTGGAAAGAGTCCAGCGGAGGGCAACAAACATGATTAAGGGACTGGAGCACATGATTTACGAAGAGGGAACTGGGATTATTTAATCTGCAGAAGAGAAGAATGAGGGGGGATTTGATAGCTGCCTTCATCTACCTGAAAGGAGGGATCCAAAGAGGCAGGATCTAGACTGTTCTCAGTGGTACCAGATGATAGAACAAGGAGTAATCATCTCAAATTGCAGTGGGGGGTCTAGGTTGGATATTAGTAAAAACCATTTCACTAGGAGGGTGGTGAAGCACTGGAATGGGTTATCTAGGGAGGTGGTTGGAATCTCCTTCCTTAGACGTTTTTAAAGTTTTTAAGAAAGGGGAACTATGCAAAAATGAGGCGGTTAGTTAAACAGAAATTAAAAGGTACAGTGACTAGAGTGAAATCCCTGCAAGCTGCATGGACACTTTTCAAAGACACTATAATAGAGGCCCAACTTAAATATATACCCCAAATTAAAAAACACAGTAAAAGAACTAAAAAAGAGCCATCGTGGCTTAACAACCATGTAAAAGAAGCAGTGAGAGATAAAAAGGCATCTTTTAAAAAGTGGAAGTCAAATCCTAGTGAGGTAAATAGAAAGGAGCACAAACACTGCCAAATTAAGTGTAAAAATGTAATAAGAAAAGCCAAAAAGGAGTTTGAAGAACAGCTAGCCAAAAACTCAGAAGGAAATAACAACATGTTTTTTAAGTATGGGGGCCAGGGCTACTTTAACCTACATCTTCTGGCTCCACATTCCATTGCACCTGGGTAGCCCCATGCTGCCTCCAGCTCACCTGTGATCCGTCTCCTGAACTGGTCAAACAGATCCCTTCAGCACAAGGCTGCATCACATTGACCTTGGGCCGGAGAGGGCGTGGGAAGCTTTTCCTGCTGTTAGCCACGCTTTCACTGTTTGTGGACAAACCTAGGGCTCCGTTTTAGAAGGGCTGGCCGTGTTCTGTCCCCAGCACAGCACTTACATGGAGGCAACAAAAGAGCAAACAGGGTTTATCAAAAGCAGGATCTTTGTTTACCAGATGTCAGCTAATAATAAGAGGTGTTATGCCAGCACTGAGACCCATTGTGAACGGCATGTACAAGCTTATGAGCTCAGCTAGCTGATTTATTGACTGTTCTGTGCCCTCATTGCATGGGCTGGTTTGAATGTAATCTGCTGAAAACACCCCAACGGGACCCATAAACTTTATATAAAGAGTCTTAACTCAAACAGTAAGAGACTCCCAGGACCCGAGGAGAACGGCACAAACGCTGCAGAGGATGGATTTCTTTATGTGATTTTTTTATTTTGTAATCACAGGAGCTGTTTTCTGTTTATTTTGCAAAACAAAAGTAACCCCCCCAAAAGCCACCCCCTAGAATCTTGGTCCACAAACAAAAATCCTAGGAAGGAACCTGGTTACGCTGTTTGCGCTCCGTTCAGACGCTGACTTGACCTACATGATACATGGATATAAGTCCCACTGACCTTCCCAGATGTGTCTTTCCTCAATGGGTTGCGGTTTTTAATAGAGCTGGTTGAAAAATTTCCAGTCGAATATTTTCCCTTGGAAAATGCCATTTCGTTGAAATCAAAACGTTTCACAAAACTTATTTGTGAAAAAAAAATATGAAGCCTTTCAATGATGTTAAAATGTTCAGTTTCAACATTATCAGAAAGAAACTTTTCAATGTTTTGGTTCTAATATTTTTTTATTTATTGTATTTGTTGTTTTAAAGCTAAAATTGAAACAAAACACATCAATTTCATCTAAACAAAACTTTTTGATTGACCCAAAATGAAATTTTTCCAAAAATTTCATTTTGCTGGAAATTTTGGATTGTTTTGTTTTGCTTTCACTTCAATTGAAAATGAAAACAATTTTCAAAATGTCTGAATTTCCCCTGGAACAGAAATTCCAAGTTTCGACCAGCTCTGGTTTTTAAGCAATTCCAGGATGATCGTCGTGACCCAATCATGGCCCAGCTGAGGTGGAGGCGAAGAAGATGTCTTTAAGCCAGCGGTTTTCGACCTTTTTTCATTTGCAGACACCTCAAAAATCTGGAATGGAGGTGCAGACCCCTCTGGAAATCTTAGACCTAGTCTAAGGCCCCCAGGCTCCCAGATCCCTGGAGCACTGGTTGAAAACCACTGTTCTATGGGAATGACAACCTTTCGCGGACCCCTTAGACATAGTCTGCAGACCCCCCAAGCTGCGAACCGCTGCTTTAAGTCACCCTTCTCCTTTCCTGACCCTAGGACTGACGGGGAGATGGTAACAATCACCTTTCAGGTTTCTAAGCTAAGCTATGGGGGGGTCAGGAAGGAATTTCTCCCTTAATCCTCACCCCCACTGAGAACTTCATTGCACACTTGTCCAGACACATGATGGGTTTGTTTTCTGCTTTCCTTTGCGCTGGTCACTGTTGGGAGCAAGAAAACAGATGACATGGGCCAGTGATCTCAGCTGTTCTGGCAAAACCTTTGTTCCCCTGACATTCTGGGAGGAAAAAAATCACACTCTTATCTCTGTTTGTAGTGGAGTCATGACAACAACTGCAACACTATCATCCTCATCACCTTCAAAGTCCCACAGCCCTGGTCTGCTAGCTCCCCTGAGAGCTGAGAAAGAGCAGCGTTTGTGCGGTGTCTCTTACTTGTTGTCCATTACTTCTTGTGGCATTTGATTTTGCACAGCCCTTCAGGACTGGCTCCTCGTAGGTTTCCAAGCAAAGTTCTTCCAAAGAAACATAGGAGTTTCTGGCTTTACCTCTGTCCCTTTGCTTCTTTTCTCTTGAAAACAACGATAAGGTATTGATCTGACTTGTTGAGACAATGAAGTCCCTTTAATTAGTTCATTAGTCCTGAATTAATGCTCAGTTAAATTCCGGTTAATTACAAGAGTTTATTATTTTTTTAAAGTTTATAAGATGTGTGTTGAATTGAGAGTTGGAGGCGCTTACAATCTTGGGCCCAGGACAAGTGAAGACTTTTATGCATCAAACTGTCCTCAGTATTCTACGTGTGAGCAAGGATGATATAAGCATTATGGACACGTGTGGTCATCCTAACGTAGAGAGCAGAGTTCTGGTGTGACACGAGACAGGTGTGCATCTTAAAAGCAGTCTCACTATGGTAGCCTGTGTCATGTGGGTGGCAATATTTCCCTACACCCATTTGCAAATTTGATCCATGCTGAAATTTCATGTTTTTTCAGTGAAAATTGTGAAAACATCGGGGGGTTGAATTTCGTTGAGAATTTTTTGCATATAAAAGAGGCACCAAGTACTAAAACCGAGACATCTGTTCACCCTGCAGTCAATGGAATATTTTCACTGTAACACCCGTACATTTCTTCAGTGGAACACGAACAGGACTTGAAGGCAATCAACAGGTTGCAGCTCAAATTAGAAACCGTTTGCTGTCCAATACGTTGCTCGAAACTGTAACTGTAGTACCACACTGTCACCCCCTCATTTCTGCACAGAGATTGCAAATACCCTTTTGTACCCACTACCTCTTGTTCAGCAAGGTCCCCACGCTTTCTGCCATCTGCCCTCAGCAGCTCTTTTCCTGCCTTGAATCATGACATAGCTGCTTGAACTCCATTACTTTTCAGCTGGATAGCCTGTAGCTGCAAGCCTTATCCTACCCCTGCTGTAATGCATTCTAAAAATTAATTTCACATCCTGTGATACATTTTCTATTCACAGACCAAGGTAATCCACATGGGAGCGGAATCAGTAAATTGCAGGTGGCATTGTGTTGGTAAAAGTTTAATGATGACTGTTAGCACTTTCCTGGCTTGACCTGAGGTGTAAATTATGGAGTAATAAACCAGCAGGTATACACTAATCAAACGGGTGATGGAGGGAATTTTTATCAAAGCTGATCCTCTGAATGAGAATCTGGTTCTTTACTTTCACACTTTATAAAGTTTCTGCTGGCTGCTGACAAGCTTGTCTTTCTTTAATGCTGGTAAAGATTCTGTTAATATATAGCCAAGACTGTAACACTTATTTAGACCTCCATTATTATTAATAAATAGTATTATTACAGCAAAACCCATAACCCTTGCCTCCAAGAATCTGCAGGCCCATCCATACACTATAGGAACATAAGAATTGCCAGACTGGATCAGATACGGAGTCCATCTAGTCTAGTACCCTTTCAACAGAGGCCAGTACAAGCTGCTTTGAAGGAAGGTATAAAAAACCCTGCAGCTGTGGAATAACCTGCCCCCAGGGAAAGTTTCCTCCTGAACCCCAATAGTTAGAGAATGGTTATGTGCTGAAGCAGGAGGTTTTAGATCCTGTCCAAAGCTCTTGGTTATTTTTTAATCCTTGCTATAGTAACTCTACATATCCTCATTGCCCACAGAAATGTCTAGCCCTTGTAAAAATCATGTTAATCTCTTGGCCTCAGCGATAATTTTTGGCAGTTACCTATGCCGGTGTAAGTATATTGCATTCTATAATTCCTTTCTGAATACTCTAGGGTGTCACTTATTGGTAGCAACCAATGGGACCTCTTGTGTTGCAAGGGCTCACCGGTGTGACTACAGGTACGGCTACGCTGCAAAACAAAAAAACCCACAAGAGCGAGTCTCAGAGCTCAGGTCAGCTGACTTGGGCTCCCGGGGCTCATGCCATGGGTCTAAAAGCAGCAGTGTAGATGTTCCTGCTCGGGCTAGAACACAGGCTCTGAAACCCAGGGAGGAGGGATGGTCTCAGACCCTGGGTTCCAGCCTGAGCCGAAATGTCGACACTGCTATTTTTAGTCCCATAGCTCAAGCTCTGTGAGCCCGAGTCTGTTGGCCCTGGCTCTGAGATTCGCTGCCGTGGAGGTTTTTTTGCAGTATAGATGTACCCTAAGGGTGCCACAATCCGGCTCACAGTAACTGGAGCCTTTTAATATTATCATGGGGTGAGTCACCAGATGGCGCAATCACACATAGTCATAGAATCATAGAATCTCAGGGTGGGAAGGGACCTCAGGAGGTTCTAGTCCAACCCCCTGCTCAAAGCAGGACCAATCCCCAACTAAATCATCCCAGCCAGGGCTTTGTCATGGGCTGAGATTTCTGAAAGCGGGATTTGTTTGCCTGTGTGCCATTTGTGACCAACTCTGTTCCAGGACTGGTGCACACCATGCAAATAAAACAAGTTGCACTAAATACCCAGACTCTGCATCACTGATTTCTCCCTAATGGGAAACCGGCCTGCAGGGCTCTGACACCAGCTACCGCTTGGCATCGGGGACACAATGTGTGTGCGTGTTTTGTTGTAACATTGTGATTGCTGTAGATGCTCCAGCTGGCAAACATGGCAACACATACCTACTACCAGTGGGACTGCAGTGTCACACCTTTATTCCTGCCTTGTTCGAAGCAGAACAAGTATCTATTAAAAGCGTATAATCTGAAGTGTCCACAAGCCAGTAAAATGGAGTGAAAACACATTATCTTCCTGGGCCCAGTTAAAATCAGGATTCAGCTCTTTAGTGACAGTTCTAGATAATTGTTTCAAAGGATCCAGAGGTAGAAAATACTTTAAAACAACTTTAGAATCAATAGCCATTTTAATTTGCAACTCACAGCCCCCGTACTGACAAATAACCCAGGAAGCTGGGTGAATAATACAGCTTCCATTATATTTCTGTACAATATTTATCTTATTTTGTGTTGTGTGCTGCCGAGCTAATTCAATTTTCCGCCGCCAGCCCATGCTTGTTCCCCTTTCCCTTGCAATATAGAACTTTAGGAAGAGACACTAAATCTTCCTGTGTGAGTGGCACTTTATCCCCCGCGTGTTATTGACATAAATAAATAAATAACAGTAACACTCTCTGGAAAACTAAAAAAAAACCTAACCAGGCTGTTTGTCACTAGCGACGAATGACGAACGAACCAGGCCAGAGGGCAGCAGCTGGAATACCCCAAAGCACAGCGTGCTCCAGGCTTACCGGCTCGGGTTTTCAATGGAGCCGAGAGGCGCGAAGTGCCCAGTTCCCATTGATGTGGCATGGGATTTGGGCACCGAGCTCTCTTAGGAATTCCTGGCCAAAATGAGCTGGGGACAGATGTTCAACTGGGCCTCCGTGTGTCAGGCCCCTGCCTCCCACTGGCTTTAATGGGACTTGTGCTACAGGAGAGCCTAGGGGCCCCAGTCATGGAACAGGACCCCCTGGCGCTCGGTGCTGTACGTTATTTATTAGGTATATCATGACAGTGCCTGGGAGCCCCAATGTGCTAGGCACTGTACAGACAAAATGATGGTCCCTTCCATAAAGAACTTACCATGGCGGGGGCGGCAGATATTCAAGGGTATTTAGGCACATAAAGATGCAGATAGGCAGCCAGTGGGATTTTCAGCAGCCCCTGCAGGGCAGGTGCCTAATCTGGCCATGGGGGCCTAAACTGACGTAGGCACTTTTGAAAATTCCACCCTTAGTCTGGTATGTTTCCCCTGGTGCCTTTTTCTGGGCTTGGGGCTGGGAGAGGGAGACATTTCTGGTCGATAACAAGACAAGTTGTTTTTAAAGGAGGCAAAAGTTTCTTTGGGTGGCAAAGGACTAGTTGTTAAGCCCACTTCTGGCCTTATTTATGCTTCTGACAGATTTAAGTGTAGTACTTGGCCTCAGGTTTCAGGGGCAGATCCTGGCCTACGCAGGTTCACAATTATTATTCATGATGATTATTATTAAATTTGTCTGACAGTAGCACCTTCGAGGCTCCATTGTTCCAAGATGCTGTTCAAGCACGTAGTGAGCAACAGCTCTTCTCCCAGAGAGCTTGCACTCTTAATAGACACAAAGGGTGGGAGGGGAAACATGCACAGTGAGGTTAAGGGACATGCCCAAGGTCTCACAGCAGCCCAGTGGCAGAGCTAGGAATAGAACTCAGGCACCCTCTTGTGCTCATTTGTCAAGCTCTGGATGGAAGGATGGATGGATGGGGGAACCCAGGCCTGGGGTCCAGCTCAGGGCTCTTGTTGGGAACAGCCAGAGCCAGCCCTTCTCAGCCCCTTGCTAAGCTATTTCCTACCTCTCCTCTTCTCTGGGCTTCCCTGGCCCCTTGTCCTGCTCCTCCCGCTTTGGAGCGTTGGTTTGTCTGGTTCTCCCCAGTCGGCCTCTCCGGCAGCCACCCGGCTCTCTTGCCTTGCAGACCTTTTGCCCTCACAGCTGCTGCGGGGGGAGGGGGAACTGTGCAGGCCAAAGCAACGTGGGGTATATAGACCCCTGAAATTATGAATTATTATTATTATTATTATTAAACATTCCCATTGTGGTACACCTAGAGGCTGCTGCCAGGTTGGGGGCCCCACTGTGCTAAGCTCATCTCACCTAGAGATTCATGCCTGGCTTAAAATAACCGTATTTAAGCAATAGCACAACATGACGTGTTACACAGAAAATGCCAGAGACTCATATAGGGCGAGCAGCGGGCTCTGAGAAGCCATGGGCACAAAGAGGGGAAGGATAGAGAGGCACAGAAACATATTTGTTTAGATTGGAAGATTTTGGGGGCAGAGACCGTCTGTTTATTCAGTGTTTGTACAGCACCGAGCACACTGGGGTCCTAGTCTCTGACTGGAGTTTACTGTACAAATAAATAACAATAATGGTGAATGGGGATAGATGGACTGATTAGATTATGATATCTTTTTCTCTATCACTCACAGAGAGACATTTCTTACACTTCATGGTCTTTAATTCAACCTCCTGAGTTGCTGGTCTGGCTGTTTTGGGCCCTGTCTGCACCGCTTTTATTTCCCTGTTTTCTGTGCTGTGGCCTCCAGAGGTGGCAGACAAGTGCAGGAGCCCCTGATTCATGCATCAAGACAAAATGACAGTCAATGCAGCCTGGAGTGCCTGGCAAGGAAGGCAGCAATATTAAACTAGAGCCGCGGCAGGCAGCGAGGCAGCTGAGGAAAGCAGGAAATAGGAGACTATTGCAACTGAACAAGACTGGGAATTATTTGCGGCAAACTGACATGTTTAAGGTTCACATGTGAATTCCCAACTGGACAGTGCTAACAGCTTGAAAAAAGAAGGAAGGAAGGAAAGAAAGCAAGCAGGAAGAAATTGATTTAATGAGCACGCTTTCTTGGAAACCTTTCCCTCAAGTAATGTAGAGCAAGCTGACATTTCCACAAGCCTGCACAACAAATGTGACTCCTGGCTAATGATGGTCCTGACTGTTTGTTCTCTCAGTGCGCTGCAAAGCAATTGACCCAAGGGGGAAATAATCCTGCTTAGAGTCTATTACTGCAATAATAACTGGACATATTCGCGTGTCCTGTCTAAAGCCCCAATAAATGGCCTTTCCGTGTGGGCACAGGGATGGGTGTAGCCACGGTGTCGAACAGCCGGGCGGCAGCAGCAGAGCCAGGGCTGTGAGCTGTTGCACACAGTACCCTGTTAAGAGCCTCGGCCAGCGAATCGCTGTAGTTTGTAGATCTACGAGCCACAGGGAGCATTGCCATGGAGTGATGCTCTGCAACACAAAGGGGCACAGAGTTCCACCCAGTACCTATTGGCCGGGTGCAACGTTGGCCCTTCTTTTCAGTCCTTGGGAGCTGTCCCATGAGGGACAGCCTTTAAATTTAGCCCCTTCCACTCTATCTAGGGTGGAACTCGCCCCTTTGTAGAGAGCGACACGCATTTTTTCAATATCTCCAAGACTCTCGCGGAACGGGCACACCATTTTCCACTCAGCCCTAGGAACGACCTCCTGCCTGATTGCCTCTGCCGGCACTGCCTCCAAGTGGCAGACTGGATGATCAAACATCCTCCAGAGCAGTGTCCCTCACCGACCGGTCCCTGAGATCTCCCTGGCCCAGTTTGGGGAGGCAACAAGCTGGTCCTTGCTATCAAAAAGATTGAGAACCGCTGCTCTAGATTTTCATCTCCATGACTCCATGAAGTTGGAGAGATTTAATTCGGAGAGGTAAATTGTGCCCTGATTTATTTTGGAGTAAATCCAGACTAGCCTACTTTGACCATATTGGAGCAATTCTGTATTTATAATAGGGTAACTGGCAGCAGAATTTGATTCCAAATGTTTAGCCTTCTCCCAAGAGCACTAAGCCTGACTTAATGAGGCGTTAAAACAAAACAGTCTGGTGAGCAGTACCTGTAATAAAGTTTGAAAACAAACATATTTTTGAATGTTGAAACAGTTCACTTTTTTGATAAACAACTCTGCAAAAGGTGTTTTCTCCCAACGACTGTATTTCCTCACTCATTAGGTTCTGCTCCGATCATCCGAATGCCACGTTTTGTCATAATTTAGCCACTGTTGTTGATAATGTTATATATGCTGTAGTTGCAAATGGAAGCTCAGCTTTGATTTTTATTATGCATTACCTTCCCTGACTCCCTTTTAGTGTACTATGGAGTAAATGACCTCCCAGATATTCAGGTTCAGATGTGGATGTGATGGTAAATTCAAGTCCTGAAATTTCTATCCAGTGGTTAAAAGGAATAAAAAACCCACTTTCTTCTGCTCATATCTGAGCTCCTTTTAGCTGTCACAGCAGCATTATAGCTGGATTGTATTTTGTAAGATATAAGCAAGGTATTCAAACAATGTATGCAAGGCTCTCGTGTTGTAAAATAATAAAGCAGAGACCAAACAAAAAAAAACAACAATCAGACGATGCATTCTGCTTTTGTTACTATGAATTTTACATGAACTTGACAGGTGATAGCTGGTATCAGATTTGTAGAGTAGAGCATTTAATTAAATATTCATCCTCTTTCCAGTATCTAACATCACCTTGAATAAAAGTATTTGCCTCAGATTCCAGCTCGGAAAGGCGTCCTTATCAGAGAAGAATTGCTTCTTAATTGCAGAGTCTCACTGGTGAGAAGCTTGTTCCTGATCTGTTATATGAAGAGTATTGATCTGCATCCAGAAATGGTTGCAATGAGACTGTGATTAGTTTTATCGCTATCTGATGCAGGGCATTAACAAGCATGTACATTATAATATGAGGACACAGAGAATTCACCTGTCCAATTCTGGGCACTGCACTTGAGGAAAAATGTGGACAAACTGGAGAGAGTCCCAACAAGAGCAACTAAAATGCTCGAAGGATTGGAAAACCTGACCTGGGAAGAAAGGTTCCAAAAACCAAGCATATTTAGTCTTGAAAAAAGGAGACTGAGAGGCCACCAGATAACAGCCTTCGGTACGTGAGAGGCTGTTATAAAAAGGACAGTGATCAATTGTTCTCCATGTCCACTGAAGGTACAAGAAGAAGTAATGGGCTTAATCTGCAGCAAGGGAGATTCGAGTTAGATATTAGGAAAAACTTTCTAACTCTCAGGCTAGTTAAGTTCTGGAGCAGGCTTCCAATGGGGGTTGTGGAATCCCCCTCACTGGGGGTTTGTAAGAACAGGTTGGACAAACACCTGTCAGATTTACGTGGGCCTGCCACAGTGCAGAGGATTGAGCTTGATGACTTCTTGAGCTCCCTTCCAGCCCTACTTTTCTATGATTCCTGGGGTTGAATACTAAGAGCTACAACACTGAGTCAACTCCGAGTGGCTGTTGCAATGATCGGTGCCGTCGTTGCATTGCCAATGGCACGCTCACTGCTACGTGAATCATTCTGAATACCCACGGTCAGACAAAGCAGGAACTTGGACCTGGCTTTCCCACTCAGTGCCCTACCACTGGGCTGTAGCATCGGTCTCTCTCTTGTCTTTGGCCCAATGAATATTTAATTATTTATCGAAAGTGGACCAGATCCAACAGAAGCGCTTGAGAGAGAGACCCACCCCACAACAGCCTGGTGATTAAGGCTCACACCTGGGATGCAGGCTTACAAGTTCCTGCTCTTAATTAGGTAGACTGGGGACTGGAACCTGCCTCTCCCACATCCCAGATAGACTTCAAGTGCCAGGCTCTGGGCTATTCTGCGGGGGGCTTCTCTGTCACTCTGGTTTTTCATGAAAAGCTTCCAAAGGTCTCGGTCTCATCCTGACACGGGATGAGAAAATTGTTGAAATTGTGAAAAGTTTCACTGGCCAGGAAATGACTAGCCAGGACTCCTGGGTTCTTCTTCCTGACTTTCCCACTGACTCGCTGTGTGAACGTGGGCAAGTCACTCGCCATTTCTGTGCCTCTGTGCCGTGCTTAACTTGTAATGAAAGAGGTGCCGGGGCTCAAGCAATGATTTTACTTTCATAACTGATGTGGCAAGCCCAGAGGTGTCGGGACTATGAACTGCCAAGTCTAGCGGTGCCGGGGCTTGGCCCTGGCACAAATTAAGCACTGCCTCTGTGTACCAATATGTAAAAAAGGCATAATATGATTAACGTACCTTAGATGCTATTAGGAGGTTTCATTCATTAGTGGGCCTGATTCCATTGTTTCCTACCACGGTAATTTTATATGGCACAATGTTTGTAAATTGTTCTAACTTCCTGGGATAAAAATCATTACAGAAGAGCAAAGTTTTATTCTTACACAGGATCAAATTTTATCCTGTTCATCTACTGTAGAAACAGAAAACTTTTACTTCATTAAACTCAAGCAATCTGTCTTTACAAAACAACTACTCAATTACTAACATTATGTATTGAATACGTTGACTTCTCTATTGAAGTGGACATGGTGCCAACCAAATCGGATAATTCAGCCACAAAATCAATGGCACCACATTTACTCAATCAAATACATTGCTTAGTAAATTATGACCACGTGAAATTAAATAGACGAATGTACTAGTTGCACACTGGCATCAGGCTTCAGAACTTTGGCACATGCAAGTTAAAAATAAGCAAATCGATAGGTGAGAGAGAATGTATTTGACATCAGTCACTGCTTTTAATACATTAATTTCTTCACCAGATAAATCAACTATTGATCATGCTTCAACTTTCTGAGAGCTGGAACAAGAGAACACAGTGCGCTCTCCCTGTCAGAAATCTACAGGGGCCTACAGAGTTGGCATTCTGCCTTGGTTGGTGACAAAAGGACACTCTGACCTGGAGCTGGATGGACGGGAAGGCCTCAGATGCCATTGGAAGAAAGACTTCATCCCCAGACTTGTTCCTGAAGTTATCATGGGTTGGATGAAGAATGATTGCTCCACGGGATTGCTATGTGCAGCTTACTTTGAAAAGCTGCTGCCACTCACTCTGCTGAGGATGTTTGTAAATGAGACCAAAGCTTGGTCTAAAACAGGCGCATTTTTACCATGGGATAACGAAAGCGTGTTGGCTATCCTGCTGTGAAATCCTAGTGCAGACAAGGCAGCTGTCGTTTTATCACGAGGTCAGCCATGGCCAGGAGTGTAGTGCTGACCTTTCCTAGTTACCTCGTGGTAAACACTACCGGTGCTTTGTCTGCACTAGGATTTCACAGCCAGCTCCCGTTAATTATCCTACTGCAACCTCTCCCCCCCACCACCACCACAAACACACTTTGTATGCAATGAAGCCATAGTCCAAGTGAACGGTGTCTGTAGCACTTGCAACGTCAGCTTGTTTTCCCACTTGTCTGCAAATCTGCCCTGGGACTATGTCCATGTCCCTTCCCTGCAGAGTTTAGCTGCAATCTAGAGTGAGTAGCCAGTGGGACTCACTCAGGCTGTGACATATGTTCAGGGTGACAGGCGCTGGGAGATAGGAAGAACAGTAAGAGGCCAATATGGCTCCATCAGGAGCTCCTGGATGACCTGAAAATCAAACAGGACTCCTACAAAGAGTGGAAACATGGAGACCTTGCTACGAATGAGCACAAGCGCGTAGGGACGAATTCAGCAAGGCTAAAGTACAAAATGAGCTACACCCAGCAAGGGCCAGGAAAGGCCATAAGAAGAGGTTCTATCAATACATTAGGCACACCAAAGAGGAGACATATCAACTCTGAGATGTTTCTTGTACGACAGCTAATCCGCTTATTTCTAAGCTCTCCGGGCACAGGGGTGAAGCTGATTCTGTTGTGGGAATTGGCTCCCTGGCTGCAGACACGATAGAAACACAGACAAGACTGAACTGACTAGTAGGCTGAACGGCTACTTTATATCTTGCCCCAGCTGCTCGGTTTGACTTGGTGTCCTGTTGACAGCACATTGTTCTCAGGTGCATTTAGGCCCTGATGCAAATCCCATTGGAGCCAATGGAAAGACTCCCACTGACTTCAATAGGATTTGGATTCTATTACTATGATCCCCTTACTGATGATTAGAAGTAAGAACATAAGAATGGCAGGAACGGCCATAGTGGGTCAGACCAATGGTCCATCTAGCCCAGTGTCCTGTCCTAGATTGATACAGGTGCTAGATTAGACTGAAAGCCCTGAAGACTGAACTCCTCTATCGGCCGAACAGGTACAACATGGATAGTGGCAGAACAAACTTCTTATGCGCACTCCAATATTCCTCAGCAAGAACTCCGAAGGGAGGGACAACCTGGAATTCTGTCTCCATGGCCCATCTAGTCCTGGGCCTCTCCCATCAGACTGCCAACTGTGGGCAATGAATGCCACCTGCCATGTTGGTGTCTGTGAATTGGGCAGCTGGAAATGGACTGAGACCTGCTAATTCATTTCACAATGTTACTGTTAATACATTTCCCAGTCGCTGGATTTGCCACTTTGGCCTTTTCCAATGGGCTCTGTTTCCTTTAGAGGAAGGTCACTTTATGTGCGCAGTAAAAAACCGGTGTGAAGCTCACACCCACACACTCCTGTTGGGCTCATTTCATGGGCTGTCTAGTCTCTGCTCTGCCTCACTAAGTCTTTTGTGTGTGTTTGCTGGAAATAAAAGTGTTGCTTTGATGCTCAATTCTAGCTCTTTCCTCCTCTCTCCAGCTCTCTGACAAGGTCATCAGTCAGGTCTCAGGCTTGAATCATGATCCTGCTCAGAGGGAATGCGGAAATTTTGGCTGCACCTTCTGCTGCTGCTGTGTTTTCTTCGGTGCTTGGAATTTTATTTTACATATGTGTATATAGGATTTTCTAGGTATCCCCCCATCACTATAGCATTTGAGCTTCTCACACATGCCAATGAATTTATCCCCATGGTAACCCTGCAGGGTAGACAAAGTATCATTATCCCAGTTTCACAGATGGGGAAACTGAGGCACAGAGCAAAGTTAGTATGATTGCCCAAGGTCAAAAAGGAAGCTTGCTGCATAGCTGAAACTCTGGAGTCCCAGTGCAGTGCCCAAAACACAAGACTATCCTTCCTCCGGTTGGAATTCTGGGCTTCAGCTTTTGTGAAGTTCCTTTCTTGGGGCTTGTAGACTCTACCACCCTTGGTTGATTGCAGTTCAAGGCTTAGGCATTGGTGTTTGGAGCTCTGGGGATAAGCTTCACTTATTTTCATTTCTTTGTCTGTAGTTCTTTCAAAGCTTCATCTTCCTAAACACAGGAAGGCAGATGTTTTGCTAATGCGAAAACAAATAAATAAAGCAAAACTAAGAGTTGGGGGGCACAGAGAGACCACTGTCAATATTTTGCAGACATTTTTTTTGAGAAAACTAAAAAAAACCCAGAAAGTTGGTAACTGCTGAGCAAACATTCTGCTTGTGCAGTAGCCTGGAGACATACAAAGAAGCCAGAATTCAGTCCCTAAGACCAAATAGGGTGACCAGACAGCAAGTGTGAAAAATCGGAACAGGGGGTGGGGAGTAAGAGAAGCCTATATAAGAAAAAGACCCAAAAATCAGGACTGTCCCTATAAAATCTGGACATCTGGTCACCCTAAGACCAAATGAGGAAGTCATACCTCATACCACTAAAATAGCTCCCAGTCACCAAATAAAAAAACACCTTGTAGATAAAGGGGAAAGGAGCATTCAGTGGGTTTGGAACGCCATTATGCAAGGTGCTGTACGAACATATGCAAAGACCAGGTCTCTGCCACAAAGCGCTTACAGTCTAAAGGCATGAAGTCTAAGGGAGTTTTTCCATTGATTTCAATGGGCTTTGGATCATGCCCTGAAGCCAAGGCCCGGCACCTGTGCTTAACTTTGCCCAACCAATGGGGCCTATTGCAGCCACTGGCAGCGTTTCCTCGGGTAAGGTTGCGTTTGTCGCGTTAGTGTTTGCCGTTTCGGGGCCTACGCTGACATAGGTGGGAGGGAGGGAGACGTTGGTCATTAATTATTCTAATGCAATGTTAACGTGATCTGTTATTTACTCATTCTGAATGATTCGCCCAGCTCTTGCCATGACACAGCTGCGTGCGTATGTGTAGCAAGGGGGTTGGGTTTGGGTTTGTTTTTTTAACATGTATTTGTTTTCTACCTTTCCGGGGGGGGGTACTTCCCACCGCCACTAAATGCTCCCCCTATGTTTAATACATCGATATCATGGATTCCTCTGTCACTTAATTATTACTGCAATCACTGAGCTATATGTTATGGGCCTCTTTCTCATTATTCCACTCCAGCAGGAATCGCAACCTTGATTAATCAAGACCGCGTTGTTAATAGCATTTAATCTTTTGCAAATCCGGTACGGCGTGAGGTTGTGCTATTGTGTGCCAAGCTGCTGGTGCGAGGGAAGGACCATGAACGGGTGGTGGGGCAGCATGATTAAGTCTTCGGTGGAATACACCATAAATGGATCTAACTTTAGTCAGGAACGATCTGTTCTAACAAATAGAGAAGAGCATAAACTAAGCACCCTGGCTTTGTGCTAAGAAGAGGTTGGACAAACCCCTGTCAGGGATGATCTAGGGTTACTTGGTCCTGCCTCAGCGCAGGGGACTGGACTTGATGACCTCCCAAGGCCCCAGCCCTACATTTCTACAATTCTAAAGTGCTTTCCATCATACCCATGGCCTAGTTGGATTCCCCAAGTCAGACAGCTGGAGAAGACGTACAATCCCTGAAATATGCCAGAATTCCCATATTAAACCAACCAAAATATCCTCTTAGGACAGTTAAGATCCAATATGGCTAGAGGTAGATGAGAACACAATGAGCCTAATTCTATTCTAATTTACACTGGTATAAATCCTGAGTAATCCCATCGATTTAGCAGAGTCACTCTGGATTTACATTACTGGATTTGAATTTACAAATTCTGGGAGCAGAATTTGGCTCATATGATAGAGAGGAGTGAGGTCTTATTCTTGCCTTTTCCTCTGCAAAGTGAAGTGTTCATAAAACATTTGGATGGGAAATTAAAGAGCATTTCACACAAGGGGAGGGAGAGAAATCATTTATTTGCAGACAAGCTACAGTTTCTAATCTCTGCATTGTGGAGGATCTGATTTACACAGAGGCTGCTTATCTTTACACCATTGCTAACCTCTGGCTTCCATTTCTCAGCGCCACATCACTAACACAGCTGTTGTTTGTCTCTAATAAAAGAAAAAGGGGAAAAGAGGTGGGGGGAAGGAAATAGCATTATAAAAATACATTGCAAGCTACCAAAATAGAAACAGTCAAAGCGCTGTGTCCTACTTTAGAACACATTGATGTGGTAAGCGGGGAGCTGGCGAGTGGTGTTTTTATCTGGAGTTGGCTGGTGAGAAGCCCAGATTGCTCCTTTGCCCTAAAATCAATTCTGCGGGGCTCAGGACTGCCTGGGTTTCAGTCAAAAGATGACAAGGGTGATAAAATTAATTAGCAAAGGAAGAGACAATCCGCAAGCCAGTTTGACTGGCCCAGTATATTTGATATCAACAGCGGCTTTATCTCCCTGACAAAGAGAAACACGCTTGCCGCTGAAGGTTATCGCGGGTGATGTGACAGGTACAATTGTTTCCCTTTCAAGATGCTCCGTGACGGAGCCAGGCAGTTTATTGAAACGATGAGATTTCCAGCTAACACATGCCTGTCACTCAAGTGAATTAGCCAACAGAGGGATCTGGTATCCTCCTGAATTTATATTAGAATTATAGATGAACTGGCAGCAATAGACCCCAGCCTCTCCCCCATCCATCCATCCGTCCATGCCACCTGACAAGCTCCCGCAGTGATTAGCCATTTCTCCAGAGAGGAGCCTGCACTTCAGAAAGCAGCAGCTAACAAAGCAAAGGGCAAGGCAGGTGAAGGAAGCTCTCGCCGTACCCGGCACTAGTCCAACAGGAGCCAAGTTAGGGCTGAATGCCAAAAGTCAGGCTTGGCCACCCACCCAGGAACAGACACTGGCCAGGCTGTGAGAATATTCTGGTGCTGGGTGCCCTCCAGAGGGAGACAAGAGCCCAGGGGGGTACCACATGGTGAGAGCCAGAAAGGCCACAGATGAGAAGCAGCCATGGACAGGTACAAGGAACCTCCTGTTCGACCCATCTGTACTGAGAGATGGGCCTGACCCAAACCCTGGATCCAGAGTTGCGGGAGGATCAGAGCTGGATGTTCATCCAAACTCCCCCCCCCCGCCGCCCGCCACCTTTCTTCTGATAAGCTGATCCCAAACCCCAGATTCGGACACAAGTTTGGATCCAAACTTTGCAGCTCCACCCCACCCTTCACTGTCCCATGAGTGCCTGCTCCTGGAAAGCCCCCATATACGTCCCAAGGCAGAATGCATCTGTTGGCAGCAGGGCTTTGCCTCCTCAGAGGTAATGTTTTACAGTGATTTGCACCGAAAGGGAGCCCATTTATCAGACCCTGTGGGTATCAGTTAGACCGTGAGCTCTCCAGGGCAGGGAATGTCTCTTACTATGTGTCCAGGCAGCACCCGGCACAATAGGGCCCCAATCCTGACTGGGTCCCATCTCCACCTCTGTCGGCCCAATAATAAATAACCACAGCAGCGATAATCAGCTCATTCCGCTCCCATTATCCATTCCCCAACTCCCAGGAGACCTTTCCTTAATTTTCAGAATCATCGTGATTATTACCACCACCGGGGATGGATCTAAACTTTTCCAATCGCCCCCGGTCGGACACCTTCACTTATTCATGGGGAATGTTCTTTGGGGGTCTAATGTGAGCTCGTTGAATGTTAAATCAGCTGATTCACCCTTGTGCGTCATTTAATAGCTAATCCTGAGCAGAGAGACCCCCTTAGAGCTGCCGGGTTACCTTGATAAATGCAGCTCTTGCTAACATTGGGTGGTGGCGATATCCTCCCGTCCTCAATAGATCACCAACTTTTCCATTCCAGGCCTTGCGCTATAGTTTTCTCATCAACTCTCTCGCTCTTTCTTGCTGACTCTTGGCTTTGCCGGGGCTGCGCCAGCTTCAGGTTGTTCTGATGCTATCTAGGCTACAACCTGTCACCAGACTCCAGAAATATAAACCCATGCATTGGGGTTTGCCAGGAGACCCCAAGGGGGCCGCAGTGCCTGTGATCTCCCCTCATGTCCGGATACTCGGCATGGAGAGGGGACTTACAGTGTGACATGGTCCAGTGAGCAGACGATGGAACTGGGGGCTAGGAACAGCCTCGGGCATGTGTCAGAGGCATCATTATTGAAAGTGGCCTCTATACTGGGATTCCTCAAGTTGGTGGTGCCCAAATTTAGACACACTCGGCCAGATCTTTCACCCTGGAGTGCCTGCTTGGCACCAGCCCTGTCGCATGAAGCCAACTTAAAACCAACGTATGCAGCCAGAGAAGGAATCCCCTTGTGGACGGGCCTTCACCGTTGGGAGAGAGACATCATAGCTGGCTCTCCGCCAGCGCCAGCCCTCACAGCCCATTTGGAAATTCTGTGGCTGTCTCAATTTTCCCATGTACACGCTTCGTGGGGTGACATGAGGCTTAGCTAGGTCATGTTCCTATGCGGCTTCGAAGATGCGAGCGCTCTCTAAGGTGCAAGCATGCATTCATTATTATTATTAATTAATTAATCAGCATCGCTTCCCACAACTTTAAACCCCGCTGAGCTGGGAGAGATCAAGGGTTGGCAGAGAAGCCGGAACTTTTCCGAGCCTTTTAGCTGCGAGACTCACGTTGCTCGGCATCTCGGTGGAACTGCGCTGGCTGATAGATATCTCCATATATAACAGTCTCTTCCACTGCACTGACCGCTTGGTAAGCTTCACTCCAGTGCTCCCCGCACCGTGCTTTGGATGGCTGTCCTGATTAATTCAAACAGGAGCGATTTCTTACCTCACGGCCTCACACTTTCGGCCAACACAATCGTCAGGCCTTTCCTCAGTCCCCAGCACTATGTGCGTCTGCTCCCCACCTACAGGAAGAATTCACTTGGCATTTGTTGCTGCGGGGGGAGGGCCATGAATGAACTAAGCGGAGGGACATATTTAGCCTTAAACACAAAACCATAACTCGCTGACAGCTAAATAAGAGCCAGACTCCACCACGCTTACTCCCACCGAGCACTGCCTCCCTGTGAGGAGCCCAGCACTCGGCTCTCATCAGAACAAGTGAATCATTTTTTGTCAAGGGAGTTTTCCATCAGAAAAGGCAGTTTTGACAAACCTGAATGTTAAATCACATCGATTTTGGCAACATTTTGTTTAGGAAAAAAATGGAAGAAAAGTTTAGAAAACATCAGAATGTCCAATCCTGACATTTTTGGAACAGGAAATCTCGAGGTTTCGTTTCGAAATGACTTTACGTTTTGAAATTTACTTTCCTCTGCAGTGAAAAATATTGTTAATAAACAACGGTAACAGTCCAAACAAAATGTTTCGATTGTCCAGAAATGAACATTTTTTAAAATTTCATTTTGCAAAAAAATTTAACTTTTTGGCAGTTCAGGAGGATTTTTATTTCAAACTCTCCACATTTTTCACAGGATGGAAAATCCATTTTCTGACCAGCTGTGGTTCTCAGCGAGAGCTGAATAGACTCCAGCTACTCCGTCTGCTACTCTTATGCAGGCTACCCAGACTTTGGGACCCTGTGCATCCATTATCCTCCATTCAGAGCAGTGGGGACAGGAAGGAGCTGGGATTGGAAGGAGCCTCAGCTCCGTGTCCTGCCCTTAATGCACCAGCCGGCACAGCTGAGCCAGTACACGGAGTGTCATAATGTGCTGCAGATAGAGGCCAGTATCCAAGGTGTATAAGAAGAATTCTGCCTTGGTCCATCACTCTGATTGGAAATTCATCACAAGGTCCAGGCTTTCACCTCTCCGGGTTGGATTTTTTTTTCCCCCCTTGCATAAAAAGGAGTTTATCATATGCCGTTATCTACCAAAAAGCCAAAGTTAGCATACAGCCCTAGCAGCTCTCGGGTTCATTTCGTGCCTGCTTTGCCTTAAAAACTGTGTTTCGACCAGGGCGTAAAGCAGCAACTGGGGTTCTGTCAATAAGACTCATTTTCTGGTTGTCAGATCTCGTTAAGAGTTTGCAGACAAGGGCTTCCACTTACTGGCACTCTCCAAAGACTTGGGCCTTTGCAGGAATTAATCCAGTTCTCTAAGTCTTAAGTTATTGAAACACTTTGTGAAAATCTGTGTGAGCTGAGCAGGTTCAGTGGGGCTCCCCGTGCAATTCCCTTTCATTAATCTCAGCTCTCTGACAAGGCTGTCTGATATCGATCTCCTGTCAGTCAGTTCATCAATAGGCAGGTTGCTCTGCAGTCCATGGAAGGCAGCTATTAAAATTAACATGGAGGGGGTTTGTTGACCAACCACAGGGGTCTTGTGATCAGCGCAACCCGGGGACGAAACCAGGCACCTTTCTTCCCCGATACCGAAATGACATAGGGGAACATTCCGATTCCTGGTTTGGATCCTGGGGTTTGCTGGGCTCATGAGAAAAGTTCCCAGCACAACATCAAAGGGGGCAGCTGAATTCTAGGGCAGGGTGCACAGCCCTTTCCCATTAAAGACTTTTATTTCTGATTTCAGTGGAGGCAGTTGCTGATATCCATGTATAAAAGATGACCCTCTAGCCGAGCATGCACCGAGCTGTAGAAAACTTGATCACATGCTGGAACACAGAGAGAATGAAGTGTCTTTTTTTTTCCCTCTAAATTCTGTTGGGAGAAAAATTCCCCCCTTTTGTCAGCGAGCAGAAATTGCTGGGGATGAAACGTCACACATGGGCCAACGCTGAACTAGTCGTGCCAAGTGAAAATGCCCCATCCCTATTCCCAGAAAGAAAAGCTTTGTCACTTACGAAAATCGCCTTTCCTTTTGTTGGGGTAAGAAATGAGATGGGAAATCACAGCGGGCCAGAGACTCAGCTGGTGCAAATGAGGGCTCTGGCAGTTCACACCAGCTGAGGCTCTGGCCCAGAATGCTGTGCTTCTCAGGGAAGAGTGACAGCTCCCCCAGCACAGCCTCTGAGCTTTCCCACACAGCACTGCTCAAAAACATGTCACTAAAAACAAAAAAAACTGCCGTGGAAAAAATGGAAGCAGGCTTGTTCTCTCTTTCGTGGATGACAGTTTCCCTCAGTATTATTCCATCTTGCTATTCATTGACTATCTGTCCCCTTGTGTTAGGTATCAACACGCTTTCCACACTTTACGGCTCCCATTTCATCTTCAGAGATTTGTCATTCTTTCAGGCCTTATTGACAGATCAGTCATAAACGTTAATGGTCAAAGAGAGTTCATCTTCTCAAAAGCAAAGCAGAGTGCATGAAATAATAAAGAGCAGAGCTGCAGACCTACATACAAGAGCGCTAAAGGTCAGTCCGTGTTTTATGTGATAGTAAGGACAGGGTGCAGTGTAAGTCTAAGTCCAAATCAAGCGTGGCTGGCTGGTCACTTTCTGCACTGTTGACCTAGTTAAGATGAAGAGAATCCCCTTGTGACATTGTGACACTCTGTACCTCGAAGTAGTACCCTGGAACCCCCATCTGTCATATAATTATGCTACATTTTGTACAAAGTGTACCTTGTGAGGTATCATTTTAAAGGTCTTGATTCGTTGGACATTAATATCCTGTTGGATTGGACGTGCTATCGTGGGGTGGGGAGTTAGGAAGTATTGCTGTATATGCTATTGAAATATGTTGTGAAGTTGAGAAATGTGCACTGCCAGCCTTCCCAGTAGCAACAATGGCGGGCCCAGACAGCGCTGATGAAAATAACCCACTATCCTAGGGACTGCAGTGGAGACTGCTTGGCCAATGGGGACTGTCTCACCCCCAAGCCACAGCAAAGATCTTTCTAGCAGCTGGAAGAAGGTATGAAAACAGAGACAGTGACATCATCACTTGGCCTCTTTTGCCTCCCCCGCTCTCAACATCTGGAAAACAAAGACTTTGAACTGGGGACGTTTGGTGCCAGACGGGACGGTAATCCCAGCCAGCGTATTGAGGCACCAGAACTGGCTTGTACCATGTGTCAGGGTGAGACGCTGCTTGATTCAAATCTTGCTGAGTTTGTAGGGTTTAGACTGTGACTGTATTTTTATTCCTTAAAGTAACCAACTTTGATCTCTATGCCTGCTACTTATCTCTTAAAATCTATCTTTCTGTAGTTAATAAATCTGTTTTAATATGTTACCTAAAACAGTGGGTGTTTGGTTGAAGTGCTTGGGGGAATCGGAGCTCAGGTTAACAAGGCCTGTCTGTGGTTTTATGGGCTCAGCTATTCTGTGGGGATTAGACTGACCCTGTGAGAACGCCATGCATTGCTACTGAAGCCTAGGTAACTATATTTTCAAATGACCTTAAGACAAAGGCTATGAAAGAAATCCGGGGCTCAGTTGGATTCCATGGTCCTTGGCCAACCTTATTTGTTAGCCATTCTGACATTTTTCCAGTCCGTCTCATTCTTTCCACCCAGCTTTTCTGCCGATGATTCCTCGAGTTTGGGCGATATCTCCGCTCTGATCCATTGGTCCTTACTGCCTCGGCCAGGCTCACCTGAAATTTCACTGTCATTCGTTTCGAGATTGCTCGTCAGTGTTGGTGAATCAATCTCTGTACCGGTGTTTACGATGTCAACAGCCATAGCCAGCTGTTGCCAATGGTAACCAGCGAGCATGTTGCACCAGTGTTATTGCTCGCCGCCCAGACCTATCTGCAGTGATACACATTGGTGGAATGAATAAAACAAGGGATGCTTAAAATGTTATATGTAAAAAATAGTTGAGATTTTTTCCTCCCCTGTTTTCAAACTTCCTCATCACCTTGTATCTTACTCCGCTGCACATCTGCACAGCCTCGCTCGTTGCTAACTGGGAGGCTTTTTAGCAAGAATTACTGTCCCTGCACTAGCTTTACACAATACCACGCACCTTGTACTAACAAGTTAAAACTAACCACACTGGGCCTGAGCCACGGGCCGTTGAAGTCTGTGGAAAGACTCCCGTTGGCTCCTAGGATGCTTTGGATCTGGATTTAGCTGCATAAGAACAATTCTGCTGCTCTCTTCCAGTTAGCCTCCTGTGAATGAATGACCCTCACCTCCGCCTCCCGAGATCCAGAGCTGGAACAAAGACCCCAGAATGAGCAAACGAAGTAACAGAGCCGGGAGTTTGAAAACAAAGTGATTACTACCGGGCTCCTTAAATCAAGGCACTAGGGCCTGACCCAAAGATCACTGACGCCAGCAGGTGTCTTTCCATTGACTCGTGGGTCTTTGGATTAGGCCATAAAGCCCAAATCCTCAACGGGAAGGAGGTGCCTAACTCTCATGGGTTTCAGTGGAACCGCAGCACCTAAATACCTTAAAGATCTGGGCCTCGGGGTCTTAACATGACCATGAGGTACATGCCTGCGCTGAGCATTCAGAAGGACACTGATTGAACTCTCCTGCTCCCGTGGCACCAGGCTCAGGGTTCGGGTCTCTGGCTGTTATTTGGTGGCTCCAAAGTCTTGATAAAGAATAGGGAGGGGATGTTAGAGACGATCACAGACTATTTCATGCCCAGCTCACTCTGATGTGGCGCAGCGCCAAGGCTGGCGTGAGCCTGGCGGATGCACAGGGACCAGTGTGTGCCACTGACAGATCAGCACTGAAACAACCTCCTTTGTAAATCTGAATGGAGCGTAAGGAGCTCCAGTAGACTGTCTTGGCTCGAGAGGAAAAATGCATCCTAATGACCCCAGGGTGAATTTGCCCTACTGCTTGGCAGATCATTCCCAACTCCCTGCAACACTGCTCAGTCATCAACAGGAATAGAGAAGAAGTGAGACCATGGTCACAGAAAAACCGTCTGTAGTAGAACGGGGGGGGAGGATTTCATCCAAAAAAAATTTCAGCCAAAAATGCAGATTCGGTGACATCACAACATTCCCAAATTCATGTCGGTTTCACCAAATTGTTTGTGTCAAGGAAAAAAACACCAAGTTCCAAAAAAGTCTAAATGTTTTGATTTTTCAGATCAAAACAACTTTTTGTCCACAATTTCTTTCCATTTTATTTTTTTTAAGTGAAGACTGGTTTTTTTAAATTTGCAATCAAAATGAAATTTTTTTCAACTCTTCGATTTGTCAAAAATTAAAAAAAAAAAAGTTTTTGGATTGACCCAAATTTTTTATTTTTTTTTTCAAATTTTAGAGCTGCCAGCAAACCAAAACTTTTGTTATTCGCACGGTTCTTGCGGTAAGTCAGGCTGGCCGGCAACATCACATCAGCAGGCAGGAGTTGCCTTTCCTCCACTTATTTTTACAAATCACCTGTGTCAAGCCTGAGGTAACAGTTGTAACCCAGACACACATGAATCCACTGGCATGAACATTGAGTGACTGCACTAGCCAATGAGCTTCTCTCTTTGCCTACACAGCAATCCGGCAGCATGGAGTGATAATCAATGACAAACAATCGCTGAGGTGATTTGGCGGCAGCTTTTACAATGCTTAATGATGTAAACTAATTGTAAATTGCAGCAAAATGGGGAACTTAATGGCACTTTAGCTCTTGAAAGGAATTTAAATACTGAAGAATTCGCTAATATTTCTAACCAGCGAGGGGAGGAGGGGAAATGTGAAGGAGAACCACTGAATTACACACACACACACACACACACACGAATGCATGCACACACACGTTTCGCTGATAATAAGGAGCCACTTTGTTATCTCGTGGACCAGTGGGCTAATAATTCTGCTGCCATTCCTGATCATTCAGACTCTAAGGATCATTCTTGTGTTATTTCATCATTTCTAGGCTCTGTCTTGCCCGGAAACCAGAACGGAGCAACATTTGGATGATTGATTCAGCAGCTCAAAATGGCTTGCGATTCTAGAAATGGGCCAAGAGTCAGGGCAACTTGCATTTGGTCAGAACAGATTCACCTGACCCCAGTTATGACCCCCATTGATTTCTCTGTTTTGCAAACTCTTAATGGATCATTTTTGTCTCTTCCATGCAAAGTCAGCACAGAAGTCTGATCTCCAAAAAGGAAGCATCTTGCCTTCCCGCTACGTCTATGAGGCTGCTCTTATTTATCTCTAAAATGGAGGCTTAACTGGCTTCCTGTCAGCTTTCAGATTGACAATAACAACGTATCTTCCAACTCATTACACCAGTGGTAGTCGATTCTTTTTTGTCAAGGTCCAAATTTCTTGGTCAAGGTCCAGACTCCAGAGAAAATAATAAAAAAAATAATGATAAGTAAATAAAAAGATTTCAGGGTCCATTCAAAAGCATCTGGTGGTCCAGATTTGGCCGGGGGTCCACCTATTGACTACCTCTGCATTAAACCCTTTCCCTATTGATACTGAATGCTACTTCTGCTCAGACCAAGCCTTCCTGTGCTACAACAGCTACACACCTCCCGTTACCCATCACCACAATGCATCTACTTGGTCCAAGGCGAGAAGCTGACCCAGTTGCATGCCTTGCAACATGCTCCCAAGTTTCAGATAAACATTTAAAAGTCATTGTGCTGGAGACAGGGTTAGCTAGAAAAATCAAGGAGATGGTGACTCCATCAGCTTCTAATCCTTCCTCTTCTGCCAGACCCCCGTTCTATATCTTGCTCTTGTTCTTTTCCAATTCAATCTTTTTCATTCCCCAAAAAGTCTGTGGATGCTCCAGCTTCTCAGCATTTGCAGGCTGATGATACGGCACCATCTTCCAAAGAGGGGTCTCGGTACCTCTGGAAATCAAACTCCCGGTATCTGATGTCAAGCAGGGCAAAAACTCAGGCACTCCAAAATCAGTGGCCACTGTTGAAACGTTTGGCCTTAACATCTCTGTGCCTTTTCTGAAGATGCATATATGATGATCATCATAATAATGCTTACCAACTCCACAGGAGTGCAGGGAGGGTAAATAGTCACTGTTGTGAGCATGCTTTGAGGTCCAGGAATGAAAGTCTCTAGAGAAGTGCATAGTATTATTATAAATTAGTATGTGACTCATTGCATATAATTGGCTGGAGGTTTCCTATGGGAGAATGCCACCAGGGAGGTGGACACTAGCAAGATGAGCAAGCTAGATAAGCATATTTTTCATGAAAGACATTGCACAAAGAGAAATCAGATGCACTCACATATAGAGGAAATTATTTTGAGAAAAGTACATGGCGAGATACCGCATAAACCTTTTTCTGTACTATTGACTATTAGTCCATTTCTAAAGTAATTCGTCTCTGGTGAGTGTGTTGTTCTCCTCACTGAGGCAATGAAAGCTGGTGTTTAACAATAATATTATCTTTGCTCAAGCATCGCATAGCACACAAACCAGAGCCTGCTGCAGCCTGGCACTGTCTGATCTGCCCCTGAAGACCAAGTGCTGCCTACCACAATGGAGGGCGACCTTTGGTCTCTGCCGCCACATCCCATATAAGAAGGACAGCATCTCCACACTCACCCCTACCACTGCTTGGGACGCGTGTGTGCGCATGGGTGTAGGTGTTTAGTATTTAGGGTGCGGCTGGATTTATCAATGCAAATCGTTCCAGACGCCATAGCGGACACTGATAATACCGTCCTGCTATACAGTGCCATGCGGCCAGGCACATTTGTGAGTGCTTGATAAGGCAGCATGAACCCTAGAGAAAGCAGAGCAAGAGCAAAATAGAGAGCTCTGCTGATTTATTTCTTTCGTTTTGTGTAAAGCGTGTTTCTACAAATGTGTTCAGACAATAAATGGCAAGAGGTAAACAAGAGGCAGGATTTCCCATTGGCCCAAGGCAGGAAGTAATTCAATTTAAAAATAATAATTGGAAAGCATGGAATAAATCCCACAGAGACAGTAACGCAAATGGCTCTGTCCTTCCAGGGAGCAGTGCAGCCCAGACAGACAGGAGAAGAGTCTGGGGAGCCAGACATTTACACTCTAGATTGTGTGGTTTAATGATATTGTCACTTTGTCTTTGACTGAACTTAATCTCCTGCTCAGATGTGCCTGCTTAGCCAAATTCAGACCCATGGTTCCTGGCTAAGGTTGCTAATCTACGTTACACAATAAAAGACTGAAGATGAGACTGCCTTTTGTTACGTGTAGGTCTCCAAAGTTACTGAGTTAGCACAAATGGTTGTCCCAACCTCAAACTGTATCCCAAATATCTGGGTGTTTGTAGCTTTTTTAATTCATTTTCAGGTGCCGGAGCACTTGCTTTTTTGGGATGGTGGCTAGAAACAGAAATGTCTCGGGAAATGACTTTTCTGACCCTACTGGATGGGAAGTCCCACTGCCAAATGTCCAGTTTGATCACAGGGCTGGAGAGCCTCAGATAAGTACCTTAATTTTGCGACATGGCTCCATTGTCCACTGCTAATCTATACACACACAGAGTGAACTCTGCAAAGTAACAGAGACCGCAAAGACCTCAGGCTGAAATAGAGATTTTCTACTCTCAGCCCTCCTCTGATGCAGCTCGCAGAGACATGTGCATTTTAACCGAGGATGGATATTTATGAAGCTGAATGTGTGTAGCTGACCAAAGCCAGTTTCAGGGGAACGTTAACAGATATATGCAACCTGCCATCCCACTTGACTGGAACTTTTGGCTGAGTTTTAAATGGGCTGCCACAGGCGCTTCCCAGCTCCTTGATAGGTACATGCAAATACTGACCTTTTTAAAATCCTTCTCAACCCCCTCCCCAGTGAACTGCCACTGCTGGGAGTGAAAGGAAGAGTTGGCAGGACATGAGCCGTCTGAATATCACTCTCTTTAAACAGCTCTGAGATGTTCAGGGGCATGAAACCTTTAAGAGCTCTGAATGGCATTTTTCAACGCGCTGCCTCCCTCTCAAAAGGTCAGGTGGGAGTTAAACTGGAGGCTGCTCCTCTCTCCATCTTAATCAGCCAATGCTCTCGCTTATCAAATTCCACTCCAGTCTCCCGACTCTGATTAAACTGATTACCTCGCCTGAATAATCCCAGAGCCTCACTGAAGGAAAACCAATGACTGAAGTGAGCAGCCGGGAGTGGCAGCCAATGGAGAAGACACGGCAATCATGCAGTATACAAAGTGCCTTCTCTCTGGTCACCCTTATCGTCCAACAGGTGGTTAAACCCCACCCTAGCAAGGCTGCAATGTACTTTCTTTTTCTTATGACTAAGGTTCTGCTTTGACGCGGTTGCAGCTGCCTGCTCATGAGTCACACTGAACATCTCTGCACCTCGCCTCCCCTTGCAGTTGAGAAAAGAGACTCGGAGTTTTCTCTTTCTCTTTGCACGAGAATTTTACTGCTTTTTAATTGGCCAGTCTTCAAGGAAAGAGCAACCCGAGTGTGGCGTGGCTAGAACATCTAGGAGGGAGTTGGAGGGGAGAGAGAGTGCAGGGCGGAGACTGGAGAGGGCTTAAAGAAAGGAGAAAAGCAAGCTGGGTAGTGGGGGCCAGAGGGAGGGTGGGTAGAAGAAGACAGAGGGAGGGAGACAGCGAGAAGAGAAAAGGAGAGGGAAGACTCAGGAGGAACACAGAGAATTTGAGGCTGTGAAGCACAGAACAAAAAGGGATTTTTGGAGCACAGAGGCTGAGAGAATCAGGCCCTTTGTAGTCAGAGGCAGAGCTATAACGAAATGCTAGGGCAAGGTGTCTGTGTGTTATGACTATCCATTACAGCGATACACTATGGCAACAGAGCTGCCCGCTGTGGCTGTATATTACGGCTATACAGGCTAGGGATGTGCTATATGTTACGGCTGTCTGGCTACACCCCTAAAGCTACAGAACAAACTTTCATAGGAGATTAGGGTGACTCTAGAGTCTGACCAGCGTTAGGAAATGCTGTAAACCCTCCCTCTTTGGAAAGACCTTTCCACCACGAGAATAATACTCCCAACATGGGCACCCCTTTCAGCCCAGAAGCCCCACCAAAAACCAAAACCTTGAAAAACCCCAAATAAATCAACCTACATAACCAAACATCAATTAATAACATCTAAAAAAAAGTTAAAGCCACCAACCCTCCCCCAAGCAGAGATTTTACCCCCGAAAGGGAGAAGAACCAGAACCTCCTTGAAGACCACTAGGGACTTCACTATTGATATTGATCTTGCATGGAAGGCGTTCAGATGTCAGGGTGATGGTCAGCAGTGTAAATTCCTGAGACAGAGACAGACAGACAGAGAGGGCCCCAGGGAAAGGGAACAGATTCATCCAACCAATGCCAATGAGTTGTGTGAAAAAGAGAATTTGCAGATATTCTACCTGCAAATCAGAATGTTTCCTGCTGGCCTCTGCAAGCTAGGCGAGAGCTCCTGCGGGTTCCTGCACACAGACGTGTGCATACAAGAAGGCAGCTGACTGCCTCGGATCATTGCTACAGCTCTGCAAGACTCAGCGGCTTCATTTCCCAATGCATCAGGTAGCGATCTCTCTCCCCGTCATCCATCCCCTTGCACTATCACTTTACACCTGTCCCTCCCGGCTGTAGTGCTGTGCTCCTGTCCCACTCCACCGTCCACTTTTCCAAGATCTTCCAATAAAAACAAAACCAAACATGGCTACTAATTTTTTAATTCTCACTTGTGCTTAACAGACCCCGCGGCGTATTATACCCAGTGCTTCATTTGTAAGGAAAGAGGTGCTGAGGCTCAAGCAATTTTTTTACATTCATAACTGATGCAGCAAGCCCAGCAGTGCCGGGGCTCTGAACTGCCCGGCCCAGCGGTGCCGGGGCTCTGAACTGCCCGGCCCGGAGGTGCCGGGGCTCTGAACTGCCCGGCCCAGCGGTGCCGGGGCTCTGAACTGCCCGGCCCAGCGGTGCCGGGGCTCTGAACTGCCCGGCCCAGCGGTGCCGGGGCTCTGAACTGCCAGGCCCGGAGGTGCCGGGGCTCTGAACTGCCAGGCCCGGAGGTGCCGGGGCTCTGAACTGCCAGGCCCAGCGGTGCCGGGGCTCTGAACTGCCCGGCCCAGCGGTGCCGGGGCTCTGAACTGCCAGGCCCGGAGGTGCCGGGGCTCTGAACTGCCAGGCCCAGCGGTGCCGGAGCTCTGAACTGCCAGGCCCAGCGGTGCCGGGGCTCTGAACTGCCAGGCCCAGCGGTGCCAGAGCTCTGAACTGCCAGGCCCGGAGGTGCCGGGGCTCTGAACTGCCAGGCCCAGCGGTGCCGGGCTCTGAACTGCCAGTCCCAGAGGGGCCGGGGCTCTGAACTGCCAGGCCCGGAGGTGCCGGGGCTCTGAACTGCCGGGCCCAGAGGTGCCGGGGGTCTGAACTGCCGGGCCCGGAGGTGCCGGGCTCTGAACTGCCAGGCCTGGAGGTGCCGGGGCCATGAACTGCCCGGCCCAGCGGTGCCGGGGCTCTGAACTGCCCGGCCCAGCGGTGCCGGGGCTCGGAACTGCCAGGCCCAGCGGTGCCGGGGCTCTGAACTGCCAGGCCCAGCGGTGCCGGGGCTCAGCCCTGGCACAAATTAAGCACTAATTATACCTGGTGCTTTCGCAACACTGCTTGTCCAGAGACACTGGAAGTTTACTTGATCTCAGCAACATCAGAGTAGGACCCCGATCCCGCAGCACATACGCATGGATTTACTTCACGCGCGGGAGTCGTCCCAGTGACTTCAATGGAATGATGCCCAATTGCACCCACTGGGAATCTGGCCCAGTGACATCAGTGGAGCGGCTCACATGCATAAAGTGAAGCAGGGGCATGAGCCCTTGCAGAACCGAGGCCTCCCCGCGCAGCAGCAGGTGGACGAGAAAAATCACAAATGGTTTGCAGATGAAGAGGATTCCGTGCAGCTGGTTTGATTCATGTCCCCTTCTGACCTTCTTTTAGCTTCCCGTCAGATGTCCTAAGCATTCAGTATCTTACATGCAGCGTGACCTCGGCATGGAGAGAGCCCACTGCTTTGCAACTGGGGTACAGTTGATGGACCAGGCACCAACACTGCGGGTAGAAATGCCCCTGTGGATCTAGCCCCAATAACACTGGGGTTCCCCAAATCTCATCTACTATTTCTTAGTGCACCTGAGTCCTTTGTCGAGTCATGTGCACTCGACGTCAGGGTGAAGTGTCAGGCAACATGACAGAGTGACGGAGTCTCTCCATACTCGCTCCTTTCACTTCATGGGTATGTTGGCTGCAGTCCAGCAGGGGAGGGGTTAAACTTGTGGCTCTCTTTATAAGGCTAGGATCTGGCTTTCTGCTTACCCTGCTCACTCCAAGCCTGCGCTGTCCCCTGGGCATAGCTATATGTGCTGCAAGCAGATGCCTTGCCCAGATTTCTCCTGCCTCTGCATCTCAGCTGTAGCTTGGCAGCTCTGCATTGATTTAGTGTCTCTTTCTCTCTGTCATGCCATCCTTCCACGAAGGTGAGTTGGCCACATCTCCTGTCAGGTGCTCATCCGTCCTGATCTTTGGGTTCCTAGTTCCTTTCTGTCCACCACAAATCACATTGATATGGCTCACGAGGAGGAGCAATCAAACCAGGGGAAAGGGAAGAGCCCCTGGTAAAATATTCTGTGAGCCGTGCTTCAGTTCTTTGCCTGCCTCGAGGTGAAATCATTAAATCTCTCACCACGGAATCAGGCTGCTAAATCTTTGCCATATTTCTGAGCACTCGTTTGCTCTTCAAATCCCTGGAGGGAAGAAACCGCAAGAGCATTTTGCCTGAGAAGACACACACAAACTGGGATGCCTTTAAAATAGCTAGTAAGGCAAGTCTTAAGCAATTCCTGCTGGTAGCTCTCCTAATTTACTGCATTCAGGGTTTGTTGGAGGAATCCATAATAACTGTATTGGTGTCTGTAATATTTTAAAATGTCAGAAAGTTGCATTATGTGTCACTAGTGGTCAAATTAAGTTAATTTGACCTTTAAACTCCATTTTTTTTATCTCTTGCTTTGGCATCCAGTATGATTTGCATTCGGCAACACTGACACAGCCTAACAAATGACTTTCTTTCCAAACTGCCTTTGAAGTATCTGAACTTAATGGACTATAACATTTATGAACATCTGAGTTCTTCTCTCAGCAGCTGCACTGGGTTATTGATGATCTAATTGAAATGCCGGCAAATATATTCCAGTAGTATATGGAAAGCAACAGAATACTCAGCAAGACTCTAGAGTCGTGGCAGCGTATGTTTTGCATGCTATGCATTAGACGCATGCAGTATATTTTCAGCTATGTTAAAACAACAACAGTATCTGAACTAGAGAAACTAAAGGCGAAAAATCCACACTGCTAAGCAGGCATAAGGCTGGGATTTGTTGATCCTTTTGGGGTCGTTTTCATCTAATACAGCACACAGAGCTAGCAGCCAGGGTGTTATAAACAGGTCTCTATTGGGCACCTGTAATTTGCTAATATAAATAACTGGGTGCAGTTTAAAGCATTTAGATGTCTAAGGGTGAGATTTTCAAAAACACACATCTTGGACCCAACTCTCCTCCCATTGACGTCAATGACAAAATTCCCATTGACCGTGCATATGAAAATCCCATCCTAAGTAACCAGTTACGCATGCAAAAGAGTTACTTACAGTAAATGACGACAAAAACCTGAATTGCTCCTGCATAACTGCATGCAAAAACTGAGGCCCAGTCAAGGCTGGTCTGGGAAATTGGCCCCTCGTTTGCAAGGAATAATAAAATAAAAAGGTATTTTAATGCAAGAGCAAATCTTATTCTGGACCCCATGAACTTTTGAACTGGCTGGTTGCATGAAAGAAAAATGTACAAGTGTTGGAGATAATTGCCATTGACCCAGAAAAACGTGTAAGCATGCGCCCTCTGTTGGCAGCAATGGAAACTGCTCACATACTCCAAGCTACCGGCTTATTTAAGTGGTTTGCTGGATTGGGTCTAATGTGAAAATAAGTATGGGGTCATGTGAAATTGATCACTTTTCAGAATGGCACTGCGTCTCTCACTTATCCCAGGCCTCAGGAACATTTGTTCAGCTACCCAAGATTTTATTACTATTATGTATCCATAAATTAACAATGACTGTACGAATACACCCATTGAAAAGTTTTTAGAGCAGTCAGCATGCATTTTCCAAGGTGTGTGCATGACTCAGGGATCAGTGACCATTCATCTTTACAGGAAACGTTGGGAAAATTTCCTTTTGGGAGAAAAACTGCTCCTCTAAAATCAGAACGGCTTCTGAATATAAATTAATGTTTATGTGAATTTTAGTGCTACAAAAAGATGCCAAGGTATTGAGTTTTGGTTGGAATTCGCAAACAATTGTGGCTATTTTTGTACCACAACATGCCTCTTGTGTGAAACAAGGGTGCTTGTGAGCAAAGCAGATCACAACAGTTCTAATGGTGATTTCATACAGGGAACATTTTTCAGCAAAATCCCATGAGATTTCAACCAAGACTTAATACCTTGGCAGCCCTGATTCTCTCCTATATGCTTGAGTTTTCATTATTGTCTTTTCTACACCAGTAATAGGGTTTTTTTATCCCTCCAACATCACTGGAAATCCATGGGGGCTTATATAGACCTAGAAATGTTCTAATTGGCCATTACATGCCCCCATTGCTCTATAGAAAGGCAAATGACACAGATTCGCTCTGACAGTTAACTACCTTGAAGTTTGAAAATGCCCATTTAGGTTCTTAGAAACGTCTTTAATTCCATCTCACTCAATATTTATCCAGCAGTCAATTGATAGCAACTGCTTAGCTTTACACTGATTGGCACATAATTAAGCACAGGAAAGAAAGTCATAATGTTTAGCAGCAGCATAACTTGAATATTCAACAATAACAGGAAAGACTTGAATGTTGTGCTATTAAAAATAGATAGAGGATGTCTTATTAGGTGTATTTAGTTCCCATGCAATGACTAGCTGCAGGCATTCCATTCCATTTCATTTCCTTTCCTTCTGATGGTATCCAATTTACATGGGGGATACAACAGAACGAATCAGGGTTGTAGAAAAATTAGACGCAAAAATATAGATGTGAGGAAATCAAATTTGTACCTTGGAGCAGATGGAGGGTGAGCCATTTCTGGCACTGTCCACACAGCTGGATTTGCTCCGCTGGCCCATGCTGGCTAAAAGAAACAGATAAAAATGAAAAATGAAAATTAATTTTCTACATCTTACTGGACATACATAAATGGAGGCTGCCACTCACAAGGCAATCTCCCCAAAACATTTAAAAAACATTGTGCAATTTATATCTTGTGCTTGACAGAGCGTCCAAAAGTAATTTCAACACCGTGTACCACGGCCGCAGCTATTTGCCGAGGGTGCCAGTCAGCGCTCTGCGATGGCGTTACTGCTGTATCATTTCCCTTTTCTATCCAAGCTGCAGTGCTGTAAAATGCAACATGCACTGGCCACTAGCCTCTTGCTTCTTCTGGAAAATCTGGCTGGGCCAACATGAGTAAGGTCCACAATGCAAAGACTGCTTATTGGCCGTCAACCTGGGGATCTGATGCCAAGAGGAGCTTTCAGTCTGTGTGAAGACACAGTAAAAAGCTCAGGAAGATGGCTCGCTATAGCGGAAAATCAGTTATAAGTGTATTTTATTGACTCTCTCTTGCATGCATTTTAGTCTACCAAAGTATCAGGCACTATGGCTGTCCTAGCAGAGGAATGGACACACAGATCTATTAGGTCTTTATATATATGGTTATGCCCTGAATCTTCACTCCTGTAACTCTGGATGTTTGGGTTATTCATATAAACTTCAGTTACAGTTCCAGCTGAATTATATGACTAGAGCACCTGATTTCTTTGGGGGAAAGCAGCGAGTTCTCCCATTTGCTTCCATCTTTTTCCACCACCACCTATTTAGCCCATCTTAAATTTAGTGCTTGTGAGAGAGTGATTTGAACAGGGAAGAAACAGGGCTTGATTTGCCCTCCTACCACTAAGCCAGAGAACAGAAGAATTTACACTTAAGAATTTGAGCCTCAGATACTTCAGCAGTTGGGCACCAAACCAGCAAGGTATTTATGCACGTGGCTAACTTCAAGCGCTGAGGAGTCCCACTGGAATCAATAATGCTTCAAGTTAGTCATGTGCTTTGGTAGCTTGCTGAACTGGGGTGTTAAGAATAAAGCTATTTATTTTCTAAAACCGTAGAAGCCGGAGACAATTCTATTTAATTACTGTTTAAGTAGAAAGTCTGGAATGCGGCTACATAAGAGAGCAATCGCTGGATTTTAACAAGCAGCTTGTCTCTGATTCTCTGAGACATTCTCACTTTATTTATTCTCAAATTCTCACTTTATTTCCTAGCCAGAATGAGAGACACAGCAATAAAGCTGAATTACCAACTCTTCTGCAATAACACAATACACAGAACAGACAATGCCGTCAAACCGAACCACAGTTGTTTATGCTCAAACACCCTTTTCACACACTTCTCACAGGCTAAATAGCATTATATTTTTGCCACACTTCAACTTTCCGCCTTTTTTTACTCAAATTCTCTTCCATACTCTTGCTGTGGTGATATTTTGGGGAATGGACAATCGTTCCCTAAATTAACTTCCCAAAAAATATCAATTCCCAGCAGAGGTGAAAGGATTTACCCTTTTCATGAGGAAAAAAGGCCATTAAAACAACAGTATTCCACTAATTTTGCAAATGGATTTTGGTTAGAAAGATTAACATTTCCACTCCTGGCTAATGTATCATGTAAATTCTAATGATAATACAGCTCCCCTTCTCTCCCAAGCTGCTAAATGATTTCCTCAGGCTCTTCACAGAATACATGCTTCATTTAAATCCTCTCTCTTCTCTGTTGCAAATAATGAAAACCAGATTCATTCTGCAGATTTGTCACTTAAAATTTGTATTAAGAAAGGGAGTTATATAATAAAACCATAAGAGTTTTGAACCAGTTAACAGAATCTCTGGCAGTGCTTTGTAGGTTTAGTTGTTATACTAAATAGTTTCTTATACTTTCAACCTAATTAGCCTTCCATTGTAAGAGGAGATAGATATTAAAACACTTTTACTGTATGTGTTAGGATTAGGATGTATTTGGGCTGGAAGATGGGCTCATTGAAGGAATAACACAGATTAATAATACAGAAGGGATTTCTACAAAGTACAAACCATCCTGTCACTTTGCATTTTTACAGCCCAGGGTTTTAGTCGGGTTCAAAGGCACAGGAAAAACTCTCAGTAGAATTCAACCAAAAGGGCTTTGTCCAGGTCACATTGAGGGGAACTGAATTCTGCCTGATTCCTTTTAAAATCTATAAACCATCCTAAAGTGACTTCAGATTGGTGCTCACACTCAGTGGAATGCCTCCTAAAACATGGCCAAGTTTCCCACAAACCTGGCTTTAGTTATTTTTGTGTAGGGGAATTACACAAAAACGAAGAAGCTACTTAAACAGAAATTAAAGTGTAGAGTCACAAGAGTGAAATGCCTGCAACCTGCATGGAAACTTTTTTTAAATGCCATAATTAGGGCCTCAAATTAAATGTATACCCCCAAATTAAAAAGCATAGTAAGAGGACCACCAAGTGCCCCCACTGTTAAACAACAGGGTAAAAGAAGCTGTTAGAGGCAACAAGGCAGCCTTTAAATATTGGAAGTCAAATCCTACTGAGGAAAACAGAAAGGTGCATAAACTCTGGCAAGTCAAGTGTAAACATATAATTAAGTGGGCCAAAAAAGAATTTGCAGAGCAACTAGCAAAAGACACAAAAAACTAACAGCAAAAAAAAATGTAAAGTACATCAGAAGCAGAAAGCCTGCCAATCAATCCAGGGACAACTGGATGATCAAGGTGCTAAAGGAGCACTCATGGAAGACAAGGCCTTTGCAGAGAAGCTAAATTAATTCTATGCACTGGTCTTCACTGCAGAAGATGTGAGGGAGTTTCCCACACCTGAGCCATTCTTTTAGGTGACAAATCTGAGGAACTGTCCCAGACTGAGGTGTCAATAGAGGTGGTTTTGGAACAAATTGATAAATGGTAATAAGTCACCAGGACCAGATGGTATTCACCCAAGCATTCTGTAGGAACTTAAATATGAAATTGCAGAACTACTAACTGTGTCATGCGTCTGACGAAGTGGGTCTTCGCCCACGAAAGCTTATGCTCCAATATATCAGTTAGTCTATAAGGTGCTACAGGACCCTTTGTCGCTCTTGCAGATCCAGACTGACACAGCTACCTCTCTGATACTTAACTGTGGTATGTAATTTATCACTTAAATCAGCTTCTGTACCAAGATGACTGGAGAATAGCTAATGTGACACCAATTTTTTAAAAAGGTTCTAGGGGGGATACTGGCAATTACAGACCAATAAGCCTAACTTCATACCAGACAAATTGACTGAAACTAGAGAAAAGAACAGAATTACCAGACACATAAATGATCATAATTTGTTGGGGAAGAGTCAACCGGGCTTTTATAAAGGGAAATCATGCCTCATCAATCTATTAGAATTCTTTGAGGGAGGTCAACAAGCATGTGGACAAGGGTGATCCAGTGGATATAGTGTACTTGGACTTTCAGAAAGCCTTTGACAAGGTCCATCACCAAAGGCTCTTAATCAAAGTAAGTTGTCATGGGATAAGAGGGAAGGTCCTCTCATGGATCAGTAACTGGTTAAAAGACAGGAAACAAAGGGTAGTAATAAATGGTCAGTTTTCAGAATGGAGAGAAGTAAAAAATGCTGTACCCCAGGGATCTGTACTGGGATCAGTGCTGTTCAACATATTCATAAATGATCTGAAAAGAGGGATAAACAGTGAGATGGCAAAAATTGCAGATGATACAAAATTACTCAAGATAGTAAGCCCAAAGCAGACTGCAAAAAGTTACAAAGAGATCTCACAAAACTGGGTGACTGGGCAACAAAATGGCAGATGAAATTCAATGTTGATAAATGCAAAGTAATGCACATTGGAAAACATAATCTCAGCGATACATGCAAAATGATGAGGTCTATATTGGCTGTTATCACTCAAGAAAGAGATCTTGGAGTCATTGTGGATAGTTCTCTGAAAAGATCCGCTCAATGTGCAGCTGCAGTCAAAAAAGCGAACAGAATGTTAGGAACCATTAGGAAAAGGATAGATAATAAGATGGAAAATATCATAACGCTACTATATAAACCAATGATGCACCCACATCTAGAATACTCCATTCAGTTCTGGTTGCCCCATCTCAAAAAAGATATATTAGAATTGGAAAAGGTACAGAAAAGGACAACAAAAATTATTAAGGGTATGGAACATCGTCTATATGAGGAGAGATTAAGAAAAGACTGAGACTATTAATCTTGGAAAAGAGAGACGGGAAATAAGATGGAGGTCTATAAAATCATGACTGGTGTGGAGAAAGTGAATAGGGAAGTGTTATTTATCCCTTCACATAACACAAGAACTAGGGGTCACCCAATGAAATTAATAGACAGTAGGTTTAAAACAAACAAAAGGAAGTATTTCTTCACACAACGCATAATCCACCGGTGGAATTCATTGCCAGAGGATGTTGTGAAGACCAAAACTATAAGTGAGTTCAAAAAGCAACTAGATAAGTTCATAGAGGATAGGCCCATCAATAGCTATTACCCAAGATGGTCAGGGATGCAACCAGGTGCTCTGGCTGCTGTAAGCCTCTGACAGAAGCTGGGAGTGGGGATGGATTACTTGGTGGTTGCCTGTTCTGTTCATTCCCTCTGACGTATCTGGCACTGGCTACTGTCAGAAGACAGGACACTGGGCTAGATGGACCATTGGTATGACCCAGTATGGCCGCTCTTATGGTCTTATATCCCAGGTTAGTAAAAATCCTTGGAATTAGGTGAGTTTCACCTGCGTTCAGGTTTCAGTCACAACAGATTTACCCAGTTTTAAATGTGACTCAGACCTTTAATGCAGAAAAGGCAGGCATGTGCCGACAAACATTTCTGTTCTGTGTTTGGGGAAAAGCCAGATGATGTATTCATATCCTATGACGACGACGACGATGATGAAACTCTTTCCCTTCCAACAGTAACTCAAGAAGATGTTAAGCAACAGCTACCAAAGTAAAACGTTTTTAAAATAAGTAGGTCCAGACCACTTGCCTTGGAGAGATTTAAAAGAGCTGTCTGAGGAGCTCTCCAGAACATTCATGTTGATTTTCAAAAACTCTCGGAACACTGGGCAGTTCCAGAAGACTGGAAGAAAGGAAATGTTATTCTGAGGTTTGAAAAGGGCAAAACGGGATGACCTGGGTAATTATAGACCTATCAGTCTAACACTGGTCCCAGCAAAATAATGGAAGGGCTGATCCAGTACTCAGTTAATGAAGAATTAAAGGAGAATAATATAAGTCATGTCAATTAACATGGGTTTATTGAAACTAACTTGATTTTTGATGAGATTAAAAGTTTGGTTGTTAAAGGTAATCGTGTGAATGTAATAGACTTAGACTTCTGTAAGGCAGTTGACTGGGTACTGCGCACAACACTGATTAAGAAATTAGAGCAATAGAAATAAAACATGGCACACACTGCATAGATTAAACACTGGCTCACTGATTGGTCTCAAAATGTAACTGCAAACAGGGAATCGTCATTGAGTGGGTGAGTTTCTAGTGGGGTCCCGCAGGGACTTGGCCCTGCTCTATTGACACTTTTATCAATGACCCAGAAGAAACCATAAAATGATCACAGTCTAAAAGGCAAGAGGTGAAAGGTGAATGAGGCAAAACAAGCAGTTAGGGCTGGTCTGTGGGGCGAGATGGGACAACAGACAAGGATAATAGGATGTGTGCAATTCTCAAGTGGTCAGTGGCAGCAATCACAGCTCTTCGCCTGCCAGTGGGTCAGGGTGCACGTTGTGTTACAGAGGAAGGAGCGGGGTTCAGAGGAAGAAGATGACGAGTTCATAACATGTCTCTATTGGAGGTACTGATCTGGCCCCCATAATATCCCAATGCCTCACAATCTTCAATGTATTTGTGCTCACAGCACCCCCAGGAGGGAAGGAATTGCTGCTATACCCATTTGACAGTTGGGGAACTAAGGTGCAGCAAGCTAAGTGACTTTCCCGAGTAGTCTGGGGCAGGACAGGGAACTAAATCGAGGTTTTCCAAGTCACAGCCCAGCACCCTAACCCCTGCACCCTCCTGCCTTTCCATCAGAAGGCTGTTCTTGTGCAGTTCTCAGCCTGATTTCTGGTAAGGGAGTCTGAAGTCTGAGCAGCTTTGTGGAAAGGGCTGAATCTCCGGAGGTGTCTCCCAACCAAGTGTCAGAAACTTACAAGGCTCCCCCATTGCTAGTGCAGGATTTACATCACAAGCTTGTGTGCTGGAATATCAGACAATTATTTTTTCTACAACAGTTTTTAGTTCCTAAGTGAACACAGCATGTTTTATTATCTGCATTTCCCTGCTTTGATCACCCGTTCTGCATATCAGTTTTCATGTTTAGCGGTACAGAGGAATACGTAATGAATGCAAATGTAATGCCTTCAGAGATAAATGTCTAGACTTCAGAGCCTAATCCTGTCCAATCTTACACCCCAATACAATGTTTTCATATTTAATACATTCTGAGGGATTTTGCTTTTATAAATAATGAACTAATCTCAATGCCTCGCCTTGCAGTTTAGTAGCAAAATAAAGCAACACTCTCAGAGCTTGAAGAAATCGATTTAACCAGCATTAACCACCTCCCCCAGATAAAGGCTTTTCAGGCTGAGCAGTTGTTTCTTTCTTAAACAAAAGTTCACTGCTTGAGTGACTTACAGGTAGCTGAAGAGCAATAGTCATTGAGGCTGCTCTGCATGGGAACAGGCGGGAGAGGAGGGCCGGGGCAGGGGGAGCAGAGTCCCTCTGTAAATATGTGAACTGCTCCTTGTGTTGCAGTGAGGGAAACTCCACTACCCAGTAGAACAAGCCAGGACAACAGGGTGGTTTTGGAGTGAGTGTTTTCTTTTGAGTGTCTCACATTGGATGGTTGCAAAACCAAAGAATCAAGCTGGAGAAAAGGAATCCCTTGCAAACGGAAGCTCTCGTTTGGATCCGTATCCAGATTGCCAAATCCCTGGGCCAGAGTCTGTTCGCACGTATACTAGTGTGAAGATTAGGGGAGTGGGGCCGAAGCCAAGCATGTGCATAAACATTTTGCTGGGCCAGGACTTTTGAGAGAAATATTGTACTGACCCCGCCCAGGCAGAATATTACAACATGGTAATTTCATGATGATGAGTAAAACAAAAACCACACAAGACCCCTAATGTTCATTTTTTAACCACATTGAATAAGAACAATCTATTGCATGGCTCTGCTGTCTGTATAAAGATGTGCAAAACTGTCCTGAATTATTACAGAATAATATGCCGGCAGCCGTATTGCAATGGATAATAATTAACAGCTATAAACGTAATGCTGGAATCACTATCTAGGTTGCAGAAGAAATGAGGCAGAAAGTAACCTTGATTGCTCAAGACCATCTGGCTCCATATACAAGAGCTTCACATAGCAGCATGGGGAGAAGGTAAAGAAGGCAGGATAGATGTTGTGGAGAGCCACCTGCAATTCACCTAGCTCCTGAGTGGGGAAATGAGTAAGAAGCAATACACTGTAACTGAAATAACGGGGAATAAAATGAGTGTGAGTGGCAAATTGGACCTGCCTTGTGTTCAACTCTTACCCTATTTATTTCTATAGGGCAGTGGAGTGAAATGGATTTTTTGGTACCCACTGAATGCTCCAAGAGGAGGAGGATGCTCTTAGAAAGGTGTGGTCCGATGCTGCTTTGCAACCTCTTTCTCATTCTCCCCTTTTGGAAAGGAACAAAATATTAGAAACAAAATTAACAAGTGCAAAATGCCTGAAATTCCTCCATGTGCCTAAGTGCAGGAGGCTGCAACATCCTTTATCTCAAAGTCCTGTTGAATTTCATAGGGACTAAGGCTTTGATTCAGCAAGATACTTCAGTACACGTGTAAATCTGAGGATGGGAATAGCCCCATTCTGTCAGGTATCAGAGGGGCAGCCGTGTTAGTCTGTATCCACAAAAACAACGAGGAGTCCGGTGGCACCTTAACGGCTAACAGATTTATTTGGGTATAAGTTTTCGTGGGTAAAAAACACACTTCTTCAGAAGCATGTAATTTTCATTCCATGCATCTGAAGAAACGGGGTTTTTACCCACGAAAGCTTGTGCCCAAATAAATCTGTTAGTCTTTGAGGTGCCACCGGACTCCGCGTTGTTTTAATAGCCCCATTGACATGAGTGGGACTAACCAGTTTCTTAACGTCAGGCATGTTCTGGAGTTACTCAAATCAGGGCCGAAAGCAGCAGGGTTCTACAGCAGCTAAATGGCTTTAAACAACCTATCGGATTTAGCAGAGAACGGGATTTGTATAGAGAATTATACCCGAGAATTCTAGAGTGCTTGGAACATTCTGTAAAAGGGGGGTTGCTCTGTTAAATATCCGTGGTGGAAGGAAACATCGAGCGAGATGAAGACATTACCACGAATCCTTAAACAAAGGGCAGCATGTAATTGTGCTGCCCCAGGAGAAGCCCAGAAAGGAGATTCTGACACCTGCTCAACGGGTGCAGGGGCAGTGCTTTGCCTTCTCGCCACAAAAGCACCATCTATTTGTCGTCTAGTTTAATTTTTTTTAAGGCATCGCTCACTGTCCCATCTGGCTTCCGAATTTATGAGTCATTTCACCCAGGCTGGCTTTAACCAGCCATCCACCCAGGAAATGCCAGCCAAGGAGGAAAGTCATTTTCTTGGCTCATCTCACTCCGGCGTGATTAACCCAAACCTTACGGCTCAGCCTGGTGGGCAAAACCTTGGTCCTGCAAATACGCACACACAGGCTTAGCTTTGCAAACAGGAGTCCTCCCATAGAGTTCAGTGAGGCCGGTCCCTCAGGCACCAGACCTGTTTCTGCTTAAGAGTTTTGCAGGATCAGAGCGTCAGTGGCTCCTTCAGGAACGGTGGTGCCTAGATGGGAGGAGAACAGTCTGCCAAGCTGTCATTCTGCCACCATCAATCTGCACCCACACCAGAATGAAAAACTAAAAATGAACTAATTTGTTTCAAAGGAAAAGGGTCACTTTCATCTTATTTCACAGACTTATTTGAATAACCGATTTTTAAATGTATGAACATGTTCTAATTATGTGTTTTGTTTTTCAAAGACCATGTTTCCCTGCACACAGGGTTTTCTTCCTAGTAAAGTCAGACAAGCGAGATAATTTGCTGTGAATACAGCGCTGGCGTTATTTTTATTTCTGTGAAAGCAGGCAGAGGTTTTGCATTTCCTTCCAGCTATGACTTCCCTAGCGGTGATTTAAAATTAATGGAAGGCAGGCATCAAACTTGTGCTGCATTAAGCCTGGAAGCTCCCTGAAATCTGCATCTCGTTGCTTTGCCCTGGGAGTTGGGGCATGTGGGAACCGGGAGGAATCCAGCCAGTGGAGAGAGAACTCACCAAAGTCAGAATGCTGGATGCAGCGCTGCTTTCCAGCTGACAGCCTGGACCAAAGGCTGAAGCAGAGGGAAAGAATCCCATTTTGTCTGTGTAACATTTGCTATCAAGGCAGCAAGGACACAAGCTTCACTACAATGGGTCCTGGAACGTAGCTTCCTAAGTTTCCTAAGTTTCTCAGGACTGGCCGTTTCTTAAGGAGACTGTTGACAGAGGAATTCCTGTATGTATCTCTCCCACTCCTAGATCTCCCAGTGTCATCCCCAGAGAGGCGGGAGCCTGTTGTGTCACATTTCTTCATGCTGGCCTGGGACTGATTCTACTGTTCCTCTTCTTCCCTGCGCCCTGACCACAGCCCAGCCTACTCGGCAAGGTAATTGACCACAGCAAGAGAATACTTTTTTTCTTTTTTAAAGAATCTCACAAGCAGAAGCAAATCTGAACTGTTTCCAGGTCAGGAAGAAAAACAGCTCCTTCCCAAGAACTTTTCGGGGCAGCTCCGCCCCGAGCACAAGCATTGCTATAGTTGGTTTTCACGAAGACCAGTTCTACCACACCTCTCCGTGCCAGACCTGCTCGTGATGGAAAATAACCCAGTGTTCTGCTACTTCTTTCACACCTTTCCCCCCACATAGCCTCCCAAAGAGAGAGGATGAGGCTCCCCTGGGGTGGGGACCCAAGCAGCCCTGTGCTCTGTTCCTGGCTCTTCCTCGCACTCTCGTGACCTTGGCCACATTTTCAGAAACACTCAGGCCTGGATTGCAATGTGCTCAGGACCAGGTTTTCAAAAAGAACTCAGCTCCATTCAGGTACCAGAATTAGGACTCAATTCTCAGACGTGCTCAGCACTCAATGGGATGAGCTCTAGCCCATGGGCCTGAGCCAAAGCCCATTGCAAACAACGGCAGTCTTCCACTGACTTCAACGGGCTTTGGTTCTGACCCTATAATTCTCCGCTTCGGTTTCCCATCAGCGCCATGGGAGTAACAATCCCAACCCACCTGCCAGGGGGTGTTGCAGGGACATGTTAATTCATGCTTGTGAGGCACTCTGTGATTGCAGTTTTGAGCACCACAGAAAACTCTGTGCCTTTGAATAAATTGGGTTCCTGATCTACAGCGGGCAAAAATCCATTAGTGCCAAAATAATGCCAGGATCTCTTTCCCCATCTGCACCTGCTGCTCTTCCGCTCAGAGCAGTGATCCCTTGGGACTCCAGACCTAGACCATGACTGAGATCAGAAAGCCCTTGGTAAGCAGAGCTAGTCAGGAGTTTTCCAGTTAAATGTTTTTTCCATCAGAAAATGCTCATTTGTCAAAACCAAAACTGTTCATGGAAGAGGTCGGTCTCTGCAAACTCCCCCTTTCAAAAAGAATTTAAAAAAAAAATCAAAATAGTCAAAATGCTCCATTTTGACATTTTCAGAATGAAAATGTTCTACCTTTTGGATTGAAATGTTTTAAAATTAAATTCCAATCCTAGCAAAATAATGCAAAAATAAAAAAAGGTTGAAATCAAAATGAAACATTTCAATTGACTCCATCTGGGGGGGAAACTGCCATTTCGGTTCATAAAAAAAATTGAGATTTTGCCTTTTCGTCCTGATTCAGTACAAGCACAATTTTTGAAATAGCAAAGAGTCTCCCAGGATGAGAACATCGGTCCCTGTGCATCTCTAAGTGTCAGTCCATCCTCCCCTTGATTCCTCCAATAATGTTGGGCACTCATGGGGAAGGCCCTGGGGGAGATTTTCCATGGCACACCAGGCCGCGAGGCACCTATCTCCGATGGAAAGTTTATAGGAATTGGACAGATAAGTCCCATTTGCACCTCTGAACATCGCCCAGGCGTAGGGTGACCAGATGTCCCGATTTTATAGGGACAGTCCTAATATTTGGGGCTTTTTCTTAAATAGGCTCATATTCCCCCCCCCCCCCCCCCGTCCCAATTTTTCACACTTGCTATCTGGTCACCCTACCCTGGCAGCCCATTGTGCCTCAGCGCCATAGATCCAGCGTGCTGGCATAACTGCCCTGGCCCAGGGTTGCAAGCAGCTCCGTAGAAAGTGGCAACATAAACTACTTTCCCACTGCTCATTTTACAAGCCGCTTGTGTCCATAGCCTCGGGTCCCAGGATGTCCTGTGAAGCGATGCAGCATGACAAACACAACCTGATGTGATGCCCAACAACAAGGCATCCCCTGGGACAGTTGATAATGGAAAGTGTTTGGGAACTTGCCTTTATAAAGACCTGTCAAAGAATGTTTTCGGCTACCCCAGGTTGTTTTCTGGCCTACAGAGATACCAGGTAGTTTTCCAGCCATCGGCAAATCTCATCTAACCGTAGATATTAGACAGCTGCCCAGCTCATGAGAGCATGTTCTCTAAGCTCCGGGAGCTGTCGCATGGGAGGGAGTCACGGGCAGGGATATTTCAGCACTGTGCACACTGAGAAAGTTCTGACCATATTTTAGAACATCTGCTACGCTGACTCTGCTTTCTAATAAGAGCAAAGCAGAACCACAGAAGCATAAGGTGCAAATACAAGCTCAATTGGCACTGAGAGATATTGGAACGTGGCTGCTTTATTGTCCAGAAGTCTGGAATAAAAATTTCTTGCCTCAGAGAAGGGTGAGCCAGCCTAGGATTGCACCAAACCTCTTCTGCAGGGCTCTCTGCCTGGCCAGATGCAATGGGAAAAGCCACAGTTCTGAAAACACGTGCTTCCCACAGAGCCAATGGCACGAATTTCCATGCCTCATAGCACACTCCCCTGTTCCGCACACATTCCCCTCCTCTCCTGGTCCCACATGAACCTCAACACACTCAGCTCCATCCATCCCTAGACTCCTAAACCCTGAGTGAGCAAAACAGGTAAGAACATGCTACATCCCAAAAGACTTCAATGGGATTTAAGCACATCGATGATGGATCACTTGATGATCCCCTGTTCTGTTCATTCCCTCTAGGGCACCTGGCATTGGCCACTAATGGAAGACAGGATACTGGGCAGGATGGACCTTTGGTCTGTCCCAGTACGTCTGCTCTTCTGTTCTTATGATTCATAGATTCCAAGGCCAGAAGGGACCACTGTGATCATCTTGTCTGACCCCTTGTATAGCACAGGCCAGAGAACTTCTGCAAAATAATTAATGCAAAAGATCTTTTTAGAAAAAACATCCAATCTTGATTTGCAATTTGTCAGCGATGGAAAGTGCACCACAACCCTTGGTAAATTGTTCAAATGTACTTATGAGTTTTGTTGAATAGGAATGTGATACATGCTTAAAATTAAGCATGTGCTTAAGTCAATCCCTACTCAGCAAAGCAGTTAAGCACACACTTTACTTAAAGCATGAGTTTAAGTCCTATTGAAGTCCATTGGGATTTAAGCATATGCTTAAAGATCAGTAAATCAGAGGCTTACTTTATAAAAATGCTGGCTGAGTTTCAGGCACAGTTAAGCCTTTATACCCCTTGTCTGAAGCGGCTGGGGGGTTTTAGGGCACAGGTGTGAAGGGGGGTTAAAACCATGTGTGATATTTATCAGATTCTATCCCCAATGTATAAATATTACTTATAATTTGCCGGTGTAAGTGACTGAACTTAATCATAGTAGGAAAGTCTGGTGTATCCATTCTAAATGTGATTTGTAAGAAATGTGCTTAATAATTGATAGTAAATTCTGGAAACAAAGTTTTAATGAATTCACCGAGCAATCCCTGTTCTTTATTCGTGAGTGATCGGTTTACACATAAACATAGTCATTGCTCCCTGGAAGTCATTAAACTGTGCCGAGTAATTTCCAAAAATGTTTATCACTTTTAAATCATTTGTAAACACATGTAAATAAGAATCGGTGTTACTCTGCACCAATGATGTAAAGCTGCTGAGAAAAGGCCTTATCCTGTAAAACCTTGAGTACTCTTTATTCACGTGAGTTCTTCTTACTTAGTGAGTTCTCTCTACTCAGTCAAGTAGCCCCTTTGACTTCTGTCAGGCTTCTCCTGTGAGTAAATGTTTGCATAATCAAGCCAGAATTATTTCTTCTCTTTCTAGCGTCAACCATCCAGCATTTCTTTGTGGGAGGAATTGCTGTTCGCCCATTGGTGGGGGGGATGGGATTATACAGTAATTTTAGAGGGAACTGGCAACCTCTGCTCCTGTCTGTCTGAGGCTCTCCTCTCCCTTAATCTTCCCCCTCAATCACTATTGTAAGGGAAAGAGAAGCCCCCAAGCCACACTGGGCAGAATCTTGGAAATAACCTTTTTCATCTCAAAGATCCTGCTGAATTTTAGATAAAAAGGCAGCTTCCCTTTCAATAATGTATTTCCCCCTCAGCTCCCTTGCTATCAAAATAAGTTTTCCAGAAAAGAAAGCTCAAAAGATGACACTTCACCAAATTCAGGCTACAGAACCGAAGCCTGGGCCTCCCAGAAGCCTGGCAGGAGAGAGCGGAATGGAAATCAATGCATGAATTTCAGCCTTTAAAAAAAAAAAAAAAAAAAAAAATCCCATTCTGACTGTGTTTCGGAGGCCCCTCAGGAGAAGCGGGGGCATTGGACATTGTTTTAAATCAGGACATTAGGAAGAAGGGTCACCTAGCCTTGCTGACTCCAGCCTGAAGTTCAAATTACAGCTAAGCCTGTAGAATTCAATGTGCGTGCGGGGTCTTGGAGGGAAGCTGAAAGTATTCTATTGCATTGTGGGTCATGAAAGAAGGAAAGACAATATGCATAATCCTTCCCTTTGGCGCTGCCCCTCTCTGGGTCTTGAAACCATACAAGAGAATCTGCTTGAAAGGACTTGGGCAGGCAAAGCAAACACTTGCTAGATTCTACCAACTATTCTTATTGTAAGAATTTATTGAATTTCTCTGGTCGCACCCTCCAAGCGCTGGGCCCTTCACAGAGGCAAAAAGGAAGACGGGGTCCCTGCCCCCAATCGAAAAAGCCAAGCAAACAAACAGAGCATCAGAATTAGGGGGCCACCGACCAGTAAAGTGATCGAGGAGCTGAGTGGTCTTGAGATTGCGTGGTTGGCTGTTGCGGTTTGTCTTGTTTTGCTTTTACAATAAGATACGCTGGCTTGCTGCGACTGTCCAGCAAATGGGTGCAACAAACAGATACCTACAGCGTTACAGAGAGGGTGTGTGTGTGTGTGTCACCGCCACCCCTCCCCTTGAACCAAACGCCCCTACACAACCTATTCCCAGAACAGATACAGCACAGGCAACTGCAGCATGAATGCCTCCCCACACACACTGTCACCAGGACCATTGTAGGGCTGAGGAGGGAGTTCAGCTCCACGGCCCAGCTGGTCCTCAACCTCGGCTGAAATTGCCAGTTGCTGCCAATCGTGGTGGTGATTTGTTGGGAGGGATATCTTGGGGGGGGAGGGGTGGATTGGAGGATGGGGTGCAGTAGGGGTACCTGGAAACTGGAAGGAGAACCCCTAAACTCATTGCACAGGCTTAGACTGTGGAAGCTCATCAGTTGGCATAATGCTGCATAGATGACGTCAAAGGGGCTGCTCCAGTTTACATCAGTTGAGGATCTGACCCAGGGACGTCAGAGAACTAATCCCCCCCCTCCCCCCCCCCGGTAAACATTCTGGGAGAGGGTTTAAAAGCAATGGCCCTGCTGCCTGCTTATTCCTCCAATCGCAGGAATTAGAGAAACAGCGGCTCAGGTCACCTTGCCCAGTAGCAGAGTGCTCCCCAGAGCCACACACAATCATTTGTGTCCGGCCCTTTCCCATCATATTCACACGTTCAAAACATCCCTGGCTAAGTGCTACTGCACTGCAACCAGCTCTGAAAGCCTGTAGCGATGGGGGGGGGGGGGTGCGCGGATGCACGTTTTCCCTTGGGAATTACCGTATATGAAATGGATACAGAAAATAAACCATCTATAGCATAAATGAATTGAGATAAAGTGCCACTCTGTAAATGGCTTCACATATTAAACACAGGCCTGTTGTGTTACTCAGCCCCCTCATGACCAAGTAGTTTCAGCACTGGCTGAACAAAATTAAAACTGAAGCTCTTAATGAATAAAATACTGCACTTGCTGCAAAAGAGAGCTTCCCTGCTTCACCAGATTTATCTCGCCTAAAGCATGCATCTTCGTGGCAAGTGCTGCAGGACATTTTTTTTATTAAGGCAAATTGCTTATATGGGATTATATTTGTGTTTATACCTCTTATTTACTTAGCAACATCATTCCTGGCTCCTCTCGCAGGGCAAACAACTAGGCATCGCTGATCCACTCGCAAGCTGCCTGCCTGGTGAGGTGACTGCGCTCAGTCCACACCGCCGGTATCCGGAGGCAATGGATTGGAATGTATTTCCCCGGCAAGCTTCCACGTGCAAATCATCAGCTTAGCTGGAAAACAAAACCTCTGTGGCCTTGATCCAGAGCTGCATGGTCATTTCCTGACCCCCTTCCCCCACACGCTACCTGTTACTATTGTAAATCTCAGGGACACTGGATATTTGCTGTATTGGCCACATCCTCTCCCACCCTCTATGCTGGGGGAGCCAGGAGGGCATGACAGTAGAGCCAGTCACCTGCTCGCATCCCCCATACCTTGTTGCACATTCGAGGCAGCTTTATTGCCCCTTTGTATGACCAAAGTGGTACAAGGGTCCCCAGCACATGGAAGGATCCGGCCCATCAGCCCTGATCCAGCAATGCACCTCGGTATGTGATTAACTTCAAACAGAGGAGCAGTCCCATTGTAAGGACCACTGGGCTCAGGAACCTAGTTTGAGAGGTGTCTGAACCTTTGGTCGCGTATCCAAACCAAACTCAAATTCTGGACCTTTCCCGGTTCTCAGTTATCACCACCTCCCCGTGAAAGTCCTTTTCACAGGATTAGATTCAGCCCTTGGGTTTTATTAATTGTTAAAGGAACGTACCACACACCTTCCAGATACCAGTAAAAACCTCCCAAATACTGCATTCTGACAGCCCCCGTTTCCCCTTGACAGCTTAATGAGACATTATTCTGTTTGCTCTGATGTATTCAGAGATCATTTGAAGCAGCGCATTCTACTTTGCCAGGCAAATCTTGACACTTCATATCAAAACTGTTTCAGGCATTCTGCCATTCAAACAACAACAAAAGCCCCTGCAAACTCAATTTAGAAACATAAAAGGATACAACTGAAAGGACATTTCATTGTAGTTTTGTCTTGTTTTGTTTATAATATCGCAAGATAGTTTTCCTCTGTATTGAAACATGCAGCCGGGAAGAAAAAAAGAAAAAGTAACACAAAGTGGAAGATGTAATACTCAATCCAGAGAAAGGGAGCCTTAAAATAATGGAAGTACAGGTATATTTGGAGCCTGGTTTTTTAGTATCACTTGTTGAGGCCAGCCAGCTCTCAGAACACCTGTGTTATCCCAGCTAGTCAGCCAAATTAATCCTTTGGCAGCATTGCACGTGAATCCACATCTCCAGAGGTTTCATGCATTTTATGGGATAGTCTGTATTTGTCTGGCAGAGCAGAAGAATGTTGAGGCAACTGAAATCCAGGGAAGGCTACAGTGCAGGGGGCAGGGATTGGTGTTAATGTCTACGGAGGATTTGTGGAAATTCCCAGAAGGGTTCCCTCTCATCATATCCTATCTGTAGGATTAAAGGTTGGAACCATCTTGAGCCCCCTCTGCCTACATTATGCAGGACTACGGTCACAGACTCAATGGGCCCATTTCTCAGGCACCCTTCACCTCGTGTAGCTCTTTGCTCTGGCCCAAAGTGAGCGTGAAACGCAACCCTTCCGCCTGGGTGGCGTTCTCCAGCCACATCCCTGGGAATGGCTACCCAGAGCGCAGGGCAATGGAGAACTGGACCCCGGGTGGGTCTCAGATACACAGAGAAGGGAAGTGGCTCATAAGCAAGTAGGAGGATAAGGTGCATGTAACACCCAGAAAAGAATGAATCTGTCACTCTTGTTCCCCTTGGTCTTTCCTTGCTCACGTCCCGGCTAGCAGCTGGGACAGGAAAGGAGAGGGCAGCATTTCTCCCCCGTGGTTCTGGGCAGCTCCTAGCTCCCACCATTCATTTTAATGCAGCCACCCCCGGCACACACTTTAACTGAACCAAAGCAAAGGAGACCCAGGCAGCCCAGAGCACAACACAAGGCTGCATATCTAGCTAGTACCTCCCCCCTAGCTCTCTCCTTGCTGCTGGTTTCTGTCCCTCAGCCTCTGGGGAGCGAGCCACCTGCCTCTCTCCCCTAAGAAACCTAGTGTCCAATTAAAGTTAATTGGTGAATTGCTGGAACCTCCTGGCTGCCTCAGACAGGGTTTTAACCCCTTCCTTGCCTGGCATTTTGCAGGGTCCATCTGTCTTGTCACTCTGGTCAGAAAGATAGATCGGGGAGGAAGAAAGCAAGAGGGAAGACGAGGATGCAGAGCTCAGGGACTCCACCATAGCAGAGCTGGCCCCAGCAGGCCCATACAGACTCCCCAAGGAGAGTTCGGTTCAGTGAGGAGTGCAGCTCGCTCCCTAGCAGATGAAACTGAAAGTCCTGCAGGACACATCAGGCATCAGCTGTGGCCAATGGAGAACAGCTCCGGAGGGTTGTTAATGAGGAGCTGAAGTGAACTCTGCAGCACTCCCTCATAAAGGCTCTTCCAGGGCTGCCTGGGGCCCCTGGGGGGTTTAAGGCCTTGCGGGACGTGCCGGATGGAGTTGTAGCTGTGGAAATGAACACGGGCTGGCTGGGCATTTGGGAGACTTGCTGTTGCTGATGTCCCTACCCCTGGGCTTTAGCAGGCACTGTGGGTACGGCCAGCAGACTTGTGGCAGTAGGGCTCCGGCTAGCACACTACAGCTAGCAGTGGGAATGTTGCGTCTCCAGTGGAGACTCGGGCCAGCCACCTGAGCTCAGAGCCAGGGGGCCGGGTGGGCTTGAGCAGCCGAGGGGCAATGTCCAGGCCGCTTTGGGGAGCGTGCTGGGAGTCTATGGGGACTGGGAGGCTGGCTCCCCGCTGCAGTGCAGACTCACCCTGCTAGGTTAGGGCTCCCACGCCGGGCTCACTGAGCCACTTGGCCAAATTCATTCCTGGGGCAATGCCACAGAGGCCTGTTACTTCCCAGGCATTTTGAGTGTTTGAAAATGGGGAGAAAATAAGCTCGGCCAGTCTGGCTACCAGCCTTTTATTTTCCAGTTTACCACGTTCAGATAGCAGCATGAACATCTGCCAGAGGCTGCCATAGTCTCCCTTCTCCACGGAGGCGTAATAGAGAGCTGATGTGTTTGTAATCCAGCCCACAGTGAGGAGACATGTAGCTTAGATGGCATGTGCATTGAGGGAAATATTTATAACTTGATTTCATTTCAAGGGCTGCGTTGCTTCCTTCAGACACACAGACAGCACGAAGGGCGTGATGGATGCTGGTGTCTTTGGGAGTTTGTTTTCAGTGCTCTAGTACAGTATTCACGACATGCTTTTGTGCTGCATTAACGTGCAAACGTGTTAATTGTGTGTTTAATGGGATGCAAAAAGATAACAATCAAAGCAAGGAATGGATTAACTTTATACCTAACCCTAAACTGTCCAGACTGCAAGATGTAGTGACAGTAGACAGTGCAGATGATGATCATGTTTCTTTCTTGGCAAAGCATAGCTTTGACATAATGGCAGCAGCCAACAATTTGCAACTCCATAAACTGGAGGCGTGATTCTAATTTATGTATGGAGCTAATGGATGATTGCTCCTGTGATAAACTGCTCATGGTAGGTAGGGTTTACCAGCAAGTGGGTTTCCTTTTGCACATTTTTTATTTAATTTTACTTTATTTTGCAAAGTCAACAAATTATTAAATCTGAGCAAACATTTCCCGGCTGAAGTTAGATCAAATTACCAAATCCATTTAAGAGAGCGGATTTAATTGCTTTTGGAAACAAACTTGTATTTTAAATTAAAAACAAATATAACGATTTTCATTTTCTATGAAAAGAAAGATTACAACAATGCATCATAACCAGAAATCAAATCAATGGGCTATTGTGGGAGATGACGGATACGTTGGATCAGATCCCACAAACCTTTAGGGTCTATCTGTTATAATTAGGGCATGCAATTGCAACATATGTGAACATACCCCCAGCTAGCTTTAATCTAGCTAGCATGGGAACCCATAGCAGCGAAGCACGGCACCACCGGCTTTAGTGCAGGCCCCATTCAGGTCTGCCTGGGATACTGGGTACTTCTGAGATGGCCAGCTCCATGCGGCCATAGCTTCACTGCTAGACTAAAGCTTGCTCAGAGATGTCTCCTCCTGCTGCAGTCAGACCTCCTGGTAAGTCGCACAAGCACTCTCATTGGTAGCCATCCTCTTCCTAAGCACACTAGCCACCCTGTGGCTTATGGACTGTCCCCCCGTATTAAGTCTCTCGCCATTCTATGGGGATTTTCTCATGAGTACGGGCATGTACAACTGGACCCCAAGATAGTAATAACCTCCCAGCTTCCATTTCTGCATTGCAGCTTCCCCGTGTCCCGATAAGGGCGTTGCTTGTTATGGCAGCTTTTCAGGGCTTTAGTTGGCTCATATTTAGAGTGCAAAGCTCCAGGGAACGGCGACTGTGCCGTGAACAGGTCCCCGCACTGTGTTGGTGTCTAGCAAATCATGACCATGAGGGCTGGTAATTATGAATAATGATTAATGATAATCAGTTACTTCTGAATTAGCGTGTGGAATGTGCTTGGAGTGGCACACACTATGTAAGTGCAAACTGTTACTATAATTATTGCTCACTCTGCCACGCAGCAGAAACAGGGACCAAAGCCAGAAAGGCGCTTCCAGCCCCTCTCATCCAAAGGCTATCACTGAGAGCCCAGGGACTGCTCTTTTCCAACCCCATCGACTACCCCGGCCCGCGGTGCCATCCGGTTACACCAGTGGGAATGATCCCATGCATAGTTAGCATCAGCCTCAGTCCAGCGCTCGGGTCTTCTAACCTGGACCCCTGCTCCTGTGCAGGCAAGATCAGGGCCCTACTTTATTTCACATTATGCTGCAGTAGCTGCCAGAGGACCAGCATTTAAAACGTCCATTGCCTACACAGCTGCTTTTCTCCTTCGTTTTACCCAGAAGAAGAGCAATGAAAGCCTGGTAGGAAAGGAGGGGGGGGGGGGCTTTCCAGGAGGAACACAAAGCATTCAAAAATCTATTGGCAGTATTAAGCAGTCCATTAAATTGCTCCCAGGAGTGCTGGAGATGCATTCTGTTTACAGTGGTGAGGGCAGAAGGCTAAAGTACTTTACTTGACAGACTCGTGTGATTTAAGGCTTAGACTTCATCAGGTTGAATCACAAACCATGTTTGAGTTATCATCAGTCACTATAAATATTAGAGATGTGAGGGCTTGGAAAAACCCATCTAGCTCTCTGTCTCTTTCTCATATCCAGCACAGCACTTCCAGGCTGTGAACCTCAGGGGAGTTTAATTACTTGGACTAGCCGGACCTTTTGACTATGCTCCTTCCAGACATAGCCCAGGGCTCATGATCCCACTGTCCTGAGTGGAAATTTGGGGCTGGCAGAATTCCTGCTTAGCGGCCGATGTTTTGAGTAGCTCCATGTGTGACATTTTATGCAGATTATACAATGGCCTAATTTGCACATTTACAAATCATTTGCATATGTCCATAAACTTTAGGTTATGGTCAAAAAACTATGCCCCAAGCAATGGGTGGGGAGGAAGGAGAAAGTCTGGGGGCTGTGAAGGTAGGTAAGTGAGTGAGCTCCAGACAGTGACTGGGGTAGATCGGTGGGTGCTGACCTAGGGCATCTGGGGAAAGAGGGTGAATGGGGCTGGGAGGAGTCCATTGGAGGCAGTCTGAGTGACATTTTTCAGACAAATAGTTTATCCAAGGAAAAAGGCAGTTTTGGGTTGACCAAACCTATTCACAAATTCCACATAGGGTGGGGTCCCCAGATGCTGCTGAAATACACATCATACAGAAGAAGAGATGGGGAAATACATACAGCTCTAGCATTCATTGAGTCCATGGGTTAAAACCTTTCTTGAGAAGCAGACTTTGAATGCTAGGGACTTTGGTGACTCGAGTTTCGCTCTTGTGGTTGACACTGCAAAGATGACAGCCTGAGGGTCTGGTGTGCTGTGGGGCAGGAGTGGAGACCACGACCCAAACTACATGGGCTATTCCTAGGTAATTAGGCATGGCCTGGCAGAGCAGCTCCAGGAGCATCGAGAGCGGGCTACTAGGAGGGAAGCATTTATGCTCGGAATTACCTATATTATGTCTTCAGTTCTACTTTGTATATTAATTAAACTCAATAAGCCCAGCTGAGGACTCAGCATCCCTAGCTGTGCCAATGCTGCCATCTATAGCAGACTCTCCAGTAGTACACAAACTTCCCTCTGATCTAGGGAATCAATCTCAAGACATTCGGTTCTCAGAGAAGAAGCAGAAGGCAGAACTTATCAGACAAGGTGGGAGGATTTTTCAGAGATGAAACCGGGCAACAGTGCAAAACACTCCCTGTACTGTGGAGAACAACGCAAAGGAATTGCCCCACCCCAAAAAAAAAGTTCTGTCCATAGGCATCTGCTCCCTTCCCAAACAAACTTCCTCCTTTTTCCTTCTCCATAGGAATGAATCCCTGATTCTTCCATCTCTAGTCCATGTGGCCACCCATCCTGCACTTCTCCAGCACTCCTCTCCCTGGTCCAGTTGCACACTCGCTCCGTGCTCAAGAGATGGCGCAACACGACAAGTGAGAAGCCACAGAGCGTGAGAGCTTTGCATTCTGGAGGCCAGAAAGGTTATGCTCAGAAGAATGGGAGTTTACCAGCTGGCTGGATGGTTGGCTGGTCTCCCCGCAGTGATGGCTGTCTTAAAAGGTAAGAAAAAGAGGGAGTAGCAGGGAGAGTGAGGCGGTAGGAGCAGCCAGAGATTGGAGCAGAGCAGAAAGGGGTCTTACCCAAGCCTGAGTAAATGGGAAGGTTCATTTCAATGGATGGGCAAAAGTTCAGAGCAGTCTGGCCCCTCCTGATAACAAGCCACCCTCCTTTCTGCAGATCGGACACCTCTAGGGAGCATGCTGTAGCCTGGTGACCCTGCATGAGCCTCCCATCCAGGGACCCTGTGGGGAAGGAAGGTTAATGCAGCAGCTTTTCCTCTGGAGATTTAGGTTCAGGTATGACTGGAAGTGAGCCTTGGAGCTGCTCACACACTAGGGTGGTGAAAGCAGCGTCATCAACCCTAGACAGAACTGGACGACTGCTCAGAAGAGTCTCATTACTGGGTGCTAGGGGACCCTGCAACTCAGGATTGGCTGCCCCGGCCAAGCTGGGTGGGGAGGAAGACTGTGTAAGTTTAGCCTGCACTATCAGCCCAAAAAAGAGAAACCAGGAGTCTTTCTGTCCTCCATAACTCCATCAGCAAATATGATTAGGGGGCTGGAGCACATGACTTATGAGGAGAGGCTGAGGGAACTGGGATTATTTAGTCTGCAGAAGAGAAGAATGAGGGGGGATTTGATAGCTGCTTTCAACTACCTGAAAGGGGGGTTCCAAAGAGGATGGAGCTCGGCTGTTCTCAGTGGTGGTAGATGACAGAACAAGGAGCAATGGTCTCAAGTTGCAGTGGGGAAGTGTAGCAGGGCAGAGGTAAACCCCTTGGATGCCCTGCTGCCTGGCAGGGTGGCCAGGTGCAGGAGCCCAGGAACTCAGCAGGGAGCCCAGCTGCAGGCCCTAATGAGGGCTGGCTCAGGGTAATCGGCCGAGCCAAGTAGAGTCAGCTGGGCTGAGGCCTGGGAGGGGTATATAAGCCCTGGGAAAAGCTCAGTGAAGGGGGGGGAGTGTTGTTACATTGTTGTTGCTCTACTGGCTAAAGGGAGCCTCAAGGACCAGAAGACCCTGGGGAGGGTCTGTGGGGGGATAGCTATTGGGGGAATTGGGGCTGTAGAAAGCACTGTAAATAAAGGCATGCAGGTGAAACAGCAGAAGAAGGTGTCGGGACTCCTTATTTAACCAACCTAGCACAGGGACAAGAGGGTGGAAACCTGTGCAGACCCTGTGATGGCGGGGTCTAGGTTGCATATTAGGAAACACTATTTCACTAGGAGGGTGGTGAAGCACTGGAATGGGTTCCCTAGGGAGGTGGTGGAATCTCCATCCTTAGAGATTTTTAAAATCAGGCTTGACAAAGCCCTGGCTGGGATGATTTAGTTGGGGATTGATCCTGCTTTGACCAGGGGGCTGGGCTAGGTGATCTCCTGAGGTCCCTTCCCACCCTGATATTCTATGATCAAAGAGAGACACTGGGCTCTACCTCCCATTTAGAGCCAGCACAGGACTGAGGAGCATCCAGGGAGGGCTTCCATGAGCTAAGTGAAACTAGCATGAATATTCAGAGATGCTCCTACAGCCATCTTTCCAAACCCAGCCTCTGGCTGCTCCCCATGTCAAGTTAAACTGGGTGTGTGTGGCTGCAGTTTTAGCTACCAGACATTATATGTTCATCTCTGATTTCCAGCACATGCAAAAACATCCCATAGTGTAGCTGGGTTTTGTTTTTTAATTTGAAGCTGTCTTGCAAGCAGCGATGTCTAATCCTTGGAACATCTGCTCAGAGCAGGCAGCAATCCCTTAAATGCCACCGTGCTCTTAAGAAGTTTTCTCCTTCTCTGTGGGGGCTCCTGGAAGAATTTCAGTGACATAAAGCACTTCCCACCGCTCCAGCTAATGATCACAACACCAATGGTGTCTGCATGCTATGATATTCCGTTAGTGCAGCCTGGGGAGGTGCAGAAGAGAATCGACACAATAACATCTATTAATCCCCTACAGCTTGACTTCCCTTCATTAGAAAATAATTTCCCAGCCCAGGTAATAACTGGTATCAGCCAGGACAGCCATTTACAAAGCAGGCAGAGTCCCAGTGCCGCCGCCAGCCCATCTACCTTGCACTGGGGAATATCTCCAGGCAGGAGGATTTTGCTAGTTTCCCAGGTTAAGGTGAGCAATAAATTACAAAGGTTTGTGGGGGAGGGGAGGGACGTGTGTGTGGGGGGGGGGGGGTGTTAGTGGCATATTTAAAGAGACAGGAGAGTTTTTGATATGTGCATTTGGGAAATCCTCTACTCTGAGTTTATATATATATACGCACACACGCACACACACGTGCGTGCACACACACCCCCTCCAAACTACAGCAGATAGGTTGCTTCCTTGAGGTGGAGCCCTGGAGAATTCCAGACTCCAAAATGCCAGGGGAGCAATGAAAGACCCATCTGGCAAACAGCACCCCTCTCTGCATCTGATCTCTCGCCTTGACAGCCCGATGCTGAGCGCACGGAGGGGCCTGCTAGCTGGGTGCCAGCAGTCTGTTCCTCAGCTCATGCACAGGGATCCACAGCAAGTGGTAAAAGGGAAACAAACCCAGCCTCATAGAGCGCAGCAACCGATACTTTTCTCTCCCCACCCCCCAACTTTCGGGGGAGGATGGTTGGGTGCTTTCCCTGCAATGATGGGAATTGCTACAGCTGTGAGCCCCAGTCATGGGTGAACAGGCTGATCTGGCACCTGCTGATTGCTCCTGCCATCAGATCCCAGCATTGGTCTGACCTGCCTGCAAAGAGAGCAGGGCAGGCGAGGTCAGAGGGGGCAGGGCGGCAGAGGGTAACCCTTTGGGGCGTGCAGTGGAGTCCCTTCCTTGTTACCTTTTGTCACGAGTTGGTTTCATTTAGCATTGGCATCCATCGCTGTCTGGCACCAAGTGTGCGCAGCTACACACGTATGCCGGGAGCTCCACTGGAGTCCAGGGGCTTACGCCATTCGACACCAGCTACGGATCTGGCCCCTTTGCTGTGTCAGCTCTTGGGTCAGGGACCAGAGTGTCTTCTCATGCAACAGGGCCACAATCCGGACTGGGGTCTTTGGGTGCTCCCCTAATGTAAATAATCCTAATAATACGCAGATATGGGGAATTCATTCAGGGTGAGCATCAGGCGTCCTGCAGGGATGAGCCAGCCAGAGACTTCAGCTGGGAGGGGCGGCTGCAGAAGCAGCCAAAGCAGGGACTGCAGCCCTGGGGAGGAGGTGGTAATTTGGGGCCCCACTGGGGTTACCCCTCCACCCACCATCTGCCTGGACCGGCACTGTGTAGAGAAGACCCACACACACACACTCCAGGGGTGCTAGGGCCCAGCTGGTCCCTCCAACCCTCTCCTTGCCATATGGACCTGGCAGGGAGGAACAGGCCAGCCAGTGGGAGCAGAACCAGACCAAGCAGGAACTTTCTGACAGCTGGAGAAATGTCAACATGGTGACCTGGACTTCCTCTGCCCTGTGCGGATTGGCTGGTTGCTCCAACCTTCTCCTGCCCCCTCCCTCTCCTCAGCTTCACCCCACCTGTGCCCCACTGACTCTCTCCTCCCCTTCCCTGCAGTGCCCCCTCCCCCTGCCCATTTCCTTCCATTCAGCTGATCCCCTCCTAACTAACCCCACCCCCCCAAAACTCACAGAACTGGCGTGGCATTTGCTGCCATCCCATTGTTCGCTCTGCCCATGTGTTCTATCCCTTTTCCACGCTGGGTCTGTCTGTTCTAGTTAGACTGGAAGCGCTACTTGGTGTTTGTACCGCACCTAGCACAATGGGGGCCCCGTTCTCGGCTGGCCCTTAGGCACTGCCAGGCTAAACATTAATAGTAATAATAATACTCACTGGCAAGACTCCCATTGACTGCAAGGGGCTTTGGAGCAGCAGTTGAGCCCAGAGGCAGGATGTCTGGGTATTTTAGCATTTAGAGCGATGCCAGCTCGTCTATGCAGCATGCAAGGCTGGCAGAGCTCTGGGAAGAAAGAAATCCCACCGAACTGAACAGGGCACAGACATCCCCAGCAGTGGGGAGGCTGCAATCAACACATGCAGCGATGCTCTTTTGAGTTTCAAAGCTAAAGTCCCTCTGTTCCGCTGCTCCCCTCGCTGTCCCCCAAGCTGTGTACAAGACCAGGACCATCTGGCGGATGGAAATGTACCATATTAGAGACATATGCATGATGGCAAAACAGCCACCCAGCTCTTCCTTGAGCAACTGCTGTCACAAAGTGGATTTCAGAGGCAATTGCACCAGACTCAGAGCTTCTAAGCACAACAGTGCATGGCATTTGCAGGGTGCATCTCAATCCCTTAGCACAACGCCACGATACATCCCACCCCAGCAAGCCCTCTCAAAGCCACAGGGGCCCGGCAAGTAGGCAGCCTGGTCATGTCAGCTGACAACTTCTTGATCAGATGCAGTCGGCAGTGTGCGGACCTAGGTACGACTGTCTGGGCCATCTAGCAGCCTTTCGGCCTATGACGGCACTTCGGGTCCCAGGAGTTTTGGGGAGGCTGCAAAGAAACACCAACACTGAGGCAAAGCCACGGTACGTTTGACTGTTCAAACAAGCCCGCTGAGGCCAACGGGATAATTCACTGCCAAGGCATTCATTTGTTTACAGATTATTCATATTTAGCACAGCTAAGGTGATCATCACGTGTGGACAAATCCAGCACATACAGGACACACCACATGTATGTCAGCATGTGACGCAGTCTGGGGGCATCCGCCGGAATTGCAGTTCTCCTAGCTTTTGTGAAACACCGGAGGCATCAAACCCTGGCCCCTCTGAAGGACGTGTTGGCAAAAGCCAGGGAGCAGCGCCTACCGTGTATACAACGGTACAGCCTGCAGCCTCTGCTGGCTTTAAAAGGGCGGTGAATCCTGGAGAGACGGCAGGTCACTGCACATGATGCTCCATCATGATCCAATACGGGCTAGAAATGGGATGATCAGAGATAGGCCTGATCCAAACTTCTGAATCTAAACCTCCCCAGAACATGAGGAATGTTCAAAATCCTTATCTAAGAGCACAGCCAACAAACCCCCTCACTGAGGAGCCCAAGCAGAAAACCCCTCATGCTCAGAGGAGTTTGAAATTCAGACTCAGGGCTGAATTCCCAGCTCTCAAAGGCAATGCATCATGCAGAGACTGCTGGTCCCAGCATGCCGTTCTGCACCTGGATACTTGCAGCTATAAGTATTTTTCTACAATGTGGGCCTCAGAGACTACAAGTCCCACAATGCAGTGTTCTCTGTTGCCTCAAGCAGCCAGTTGCAGTGCATTCTGGGACCTGTGGTCTCTATGGGTCGCACCTCTGCATTGCAGGTGAAAGCCATGTTGTCAGACCCTGCACCTTCACCTGGCCCTCGGGGCACACTCTGCTGCTGCATTTCCAACCCCACGTCCCTTTCAGGGCTGATCTCAGCTTTGAATGGCAGCATTGCCAACCCCAAGCACTCAAAAATCACAAGGCAGGCTCACCAAAAATCATGAGATGGTGTAAAAATAATCCCGTTGGCATTCTTCTTCTTTGCCTTCTGCTTTTTGAGCCTTCAGGGTGCACTGGGGTCACATTTTGAAGCTTTCTGCACAGCCTCAAGAGCTAGAAACTTACTTTTTCTTTAAGAACGAAGGCTGAAATCATCCCAGATCCACTTGATTCCAGGAGCTGGGGCTTTAAGGGAAACAGCAATGATCATGAGACTTGTGACAAAATCATGAGAGTTGGCAACACGAATGGAGAGTTAGAAGAGGAGATTTATAGGACTAGAAATTGGTTTTCCAGGGATGCGAAACCCTCAGCGCTCAGTGCCCTGGGGAGCCGGGGTTCCTTGGGGTAGGAGGACTGTTGCCTGAGAGCACTGGTTATTATTGCTCAGCCCTGGGGGAGCCAGCCGCGTGCTCAGCAAAATAGCAAGTGCTACTCTGGGTGCCATTGCAGAGGGATGGAGCTGGCTGCTGCCTCCTTAGCCGTGTCAGCCCCCAAACCTTTCCTGCTGCAGAAGCCAATTAATTTGCTTCCTTCTCTGCCCTCGTCTATCCCTCCTTCCCCCCAACGAGAGCCCCGGGGTTTCAATCAGGGAATTCACTTTTTCTCTCGGCATTGCTGTGCAGGTTCTGCGCTGTGCTGCCATCCATCTCCTCGCTTGGCAGGGGCGGGGAGTTGGGTTAGTGTTTTAAAAGGCTGGTTTAAAGGCTGAGTTTCAAGCTGTATCGTTTTACCTCCTGGGGATCCTTTTCGCCACCAGCCCAGCCCGCTGAGGAAATGGATGGAGAGGCTGAGCAGAAGCCGGGCAGTGACATCAGCAGAGTTCTTCCTGATTGACACTCACGTGAGAGGCAAGTCAGGTCCAATATCTTTCCCTGCCAACTGCCCAGCTATTGTGAGCATCACATGATGTTAGCAGCTTTTTAGTCTGGAGATCTGGGAGTTCTCCAACAGACCAACAGCGCGAGTTGGGTTTTACCATTGTGCTATATTAGTTGCTCTAACCAAAACTCTTTCTTTTCCCTTCCTAATATTTTTTCCACCCTTAATTTTTTTTAATTGACTTGGTTCTCCCAAGATGCGACAGCTGGTGGGCCGGGAAGAGAGTTATATGTATAAAAATCCTAGCATTTGCTTGTTTACCTAGTGGTTTCTCAAAGCGCTGGCTCCATTGCTAATTTTTATTATGAAAAACCAATAATGTTTAAGCTGCTTAAATCCAAGCGACACAAAATCAATGGGACAATATTGCTACCCCGGATGACTTGTGTAAATATTTTGTTCCTTATTGTTTGCTCAATGAAAAAGCAGACAATCCCTCTGGAGTGAGAAGTGAATTAAAAGCTCCCAGCCAGCAGCGTTTTGGTAATAGCATTAGCATCGTAAAATGCGTCATTAGGTCAGTGCCTGTCGGTATCACAAGGCATTGGGGACCTGTAGAAAGGCAGGAGGTGATGCAAGTTTATTAAAACCAGGTTTAAGAAAGAAGCTACTTTAAAAAAAATGTTTAATGACACTTGTTTCTGTTGAACAGTGTCCTACAAACCACTGCAGCTTTATTCACCGCAAGCCTGGTCCCACCCCGATCATGACTTCCCTGCTTTAACTCATTGCACAGCCTGTTAATTAGATGTTCGTTATTTCTTAAAGAATTGCCTGGTGCTGCTCTATTGCTCTAAGCTCTGCTCCTTAGGAAGAGGGACATACAGAATGGGAAGAGACTGTCTAGGAAGGAGTACGGCAGAAAGGCATCTAGGGGTTATAGTGGACCACAAGCTAAATATGAGTCAACAGTGTGATGCTGTTGCAAAAAAAGCAAACTTGATTCTGGGCTGCATTAACAGGTGTGTTGAGCAAGACACGAGAAGTCATTCTTCCGCTCTACTCTGTGCTGGTTAGGCCTCAACTGGAGTATTGTGTCCAGTTCTGGGAACCGCATTTCAAGAAAGATGTGGAGAAATTGGAGAGGGTCCAGAGAAGAGCAACAAGAATGATTAAGGGTCTAGAGAACATGACCTATGAAGGAAGGCTGAAGGAATTGGGTTTGTTTAGTTTGGAAAAGAGAAGACTGAGAGGGGACATGATAGCGGTCTTCAGGTATCTAAAAGGGTGTCATAAGGAGGAGGGAGAAAACTTGTTCATCTTAGCCTCTAAGGATAGAACAAGAAGCAATGGGCTTAAACTGCAGCAAGGGAGGTTTAGGTTGGACATTAGGAAAAAGTTCCTAACTGTCAGGGTGGTTAAACACTGGAATAAACTGCCCAGGGAGGTTGTGGAATCTCCATCTCTGGAGATATTTAAGAGTAGGTTAGATAAATGTCTATCAGGGATGGTCTAGACAGTATTTGGTCCTGCCATGAGGGCAGGGGGCTGGACTCGATGACCTCTCGAGGTCCCTTCCAGCCCTAGAATCAATGAATCTATGAGTCAGAATACCTGGGTTCTGCTTCTGCCTTTGACCTGGCAGGATTCTTTAAGTGAGTTACTTAACCTCTTGGGCCTATTTCCAGTGGGAGTTAGGCACCTAAATAACTTTGAGCATCTGAGCTTCTGTGTCTGTCTTTCTATCCAAGTACTTTTACTGGTCAGATAAGTCACAGAACGTTGTTTCTCTTCTGTGGCTGGATGAATGCATGAGCATCTCTGGCCCAAAGTTTCATACGGGTCAATTTTAAATTCTCTTTCCATGAATCCTCACATGTGGGACTTTGGAATTCACTATCTGTGCAAGAAACTTTGTAGAGAGTGAACAAAAAGGGGCATGAATGTGAATGAAGAAAAATAGTTTTAAAATTAAACAAAGATTTTGAGGAGGGCTTTTTGTTCTGCTCTGGCTCATGAACTCTGCTAAACTGCAGTTTTCATTATCACCTCTTCCATCTCCTGCCAGGGGCTAGTTCACTTTATCTTGTAGATTTCTTTAATAAAATCTCATTGATGGATATACTGAGCTCAAGTTGCCTGGAATTCCCAAACTCTAGATCTGCTTGAGCTGACAGAAGCTTTTAAATACACTGTCAAGCACTGGAAGTGTCAGATTTGGTTAGGGTGATGGCCCCGGCCCTTGGGAATACAATTACTTTGTTTCCTCCTCCCAGGTAGCCTGCAATCATTACTGTAAAAATAAACAGCTTGTTCCTGGAGGGTCAAAAGCTGCATTTTAGGCGGTTTCTGAGGTTTACTGAAATTTGGGTATGAAAGTACACTCTAGACTTACATTTACGAGAGAGGCTCTCAGACCACATCAGAGCTCTTGGGCATATACTTATTGACGTATTTGTGGGGGGAGGATTTCAAATCAGACTGTTGAGTGACCACTCTGCATCTGACCTCTCAGTCCTCATCCTCAAAGGAAACCTGCACAACACTTTCAACAGACAAACCTGGGAGCTTGAAGTCATAACTCTGCTGGACACTAAAAACCATGGACTGAACAGAGACACTGAATTTATGGCTCATGCCAACAGTCTGTAAGCCACTAACTCCCCTTTTGTCCTATGACAGCAGAGGCATTAATGGGCCACTTCACCATGAATGCGCCCTTTGAATATGTGCTAAACAATCTGTTCCACCTTGCATTTAGCTGTGAGGCTCCCCAGTACCTTTCCCAGACCTGAGAAGAGCTGTGTGTGGCTCGAAAGCTGGTCTCTCACCAGAAGTTGGTCCAATAAAAGCTATTCCCTGTCTCTCTAATAGCCTGGGACCGGCAGGGCTACAACTACGCTGCCCATCACAAGACAATGGTATTTGTGCTCCTAAATTAGTAATGCAGCTTTGAAAACCACACGCTCAATAGACATTAAGCCCCTCTCTGCACAAGCCCCAAGGCCACACACTGAGCCTGTGGCAGCGCCAGACTGGGATTAAACATCAGACCAGCCTTCCCCATAGGCTCTGAGGTGAGGAGAAAAGAGCTGGTATAAATAATGGACCTAATTCTACTTTCACATTGTTGTAACTTCATTGGCTTCAGTGGAGTTACTCCTGCTTCACCCGCTTGTACATGATAGCAGATCAAGCCCAGTGTTTGCAAATTTCATGACCAACAGTTTGTCTTTCTCTCTCTCTCTCTCTTTTGCCAATCCACCTGATGAATCTGCGTCCTATATGAGAATTTAGAGACTGGATTAAATAGAAGGCCGTTAGTGTCATAGAGATCTCTATTACTAACAACACCGTTACAAAAAGTGGAAGATTCTTTCTTTCATTCTTTCTTTTATTAAGAGAAAGAAACCAGGGATTTGAATGAAAATAAGAGTTAATCAGCTTGTTTTCAGCCTGAACAGACCTTCAAAAGAGAGAGAAAGAAAAAAGAAATAACTTCGAGCTTCATCTCTGCCACCTATCATTGAACAGAGCTCCTGTAAAACAGCTAGCAAACCAGATTTTAATGGAACTTACAATGAGGGAGACAAGGAGGGGAAAAGAGAGAACCTGAATTAAAAATGCTTCCAGAGCTGGGCTGCTAGACAAGATAAATAGAGATCATCATTTCTTCTCTAAGGGAGGAAGCTGCTGCAGTATAGTTCACCTGAGGAAGGCAGGAAAAAAATTAATGCCCTCTGCCAGAACCATTAAAACCACTCATTAAATATCCCATTTATCTTCTGTTCCCCCAGGGTTCAGGCTCAGGACAGACACCTTCACCCAGTATCTCAGAACCAGGCTCTGCCGTGGAAGCCTTTACTTTTAACTCCTTTGTATCAGTTACTGCCACCAAATGTTGGCTGAGGGGATCCTGAGACTTTTCAGAGAAACTGATCGCTGTTCAGGTGTGAAAGGCGCGCACGGCCGTTATTGCTCTCTGCCACCTGGGAGCGGTGAGATCCAGGAAGCCATTTGCTGCTGTGGACTGTGGAGTGACCACTGTCCTTGAAGAGAAGAGGCAGCTCACCTGCCGTGCAAAAACCCACGGCATCTGGGAGGAGTCGCACCCTGCTTTACAAGAGCCTCCCTACCCACAGAACTTAGCCCCTCTCTGCACAGATCTCTCCAAAGCCACCGCACGAGGGCCTGGCCCGTGCAGAAGACCAAGAAGAGCTTTATAAGTGACAAAAGCCTCAGGGCTTGATGCCAATCCCACTGAAAACAATGGACGTCTCTCTATGCATGTCGCAGGGCTTCGGACCAGGTCCGGGCCAGATGCCAAAAAGTGATTGGATTGATTAGCAAGGACCCACCTGCTGATTTTTCAGCGGAAATCAGTGAGAACAAGCAGAGGCCGCTTGCTCTAGCGGTAGAAAGGAAAATAAACCAGCCTGCTCTCCCGTCCGATGTTTCCCTAGATTTGGAAAACAATGCCACGGTTGCCACTGCCCAGTTCCCAGACAGCCCGACTGGAACTGAATGGCGGACACTGAAAGGACGTCCAAACACAAATTGGAACTAGCCCTGGATGTGGTTTCCTTACATTTATTTACCTACTATTTACCCAGGGAGGAGTATATCCTCAGCTAGCTGTCAGCAGAGAACATTAATTGTTCATTATTATTGCACCTAAGAGCCCCAGCCAGGGGCCCCAGCACCCCATTGAGCTAGGTTCTGTACAAACACAGAACCAAAAGATAGTCCCTGCTATGAGCTTAGAATGAAAGTATAAAACAAGAGACAACCGATGGAGACAGAACGACAGGGGAGCACAAGGAAACACCATGGTCAGCGTGATAGCTCTGTGTTTTTTAGGCCTCACAGCAGAGGAGAGTTTTCAGGCGGGTTTTGAAGTAGGTTATTGAGTTAGTTTTGAGGCTGTTTACAGGGAGCTTGTCCCAGGCATGGGGGACGCCATGGAAGAAAGGTGCTTGTTTGTTTGTCAAATGTAACAAGTGGGTGACAGAGGCTGACACCATAGGCGGTGAAAGGCGGAAGTCAACATTTCAGTACTGACTGAGAGATGATAGGTCGGGAAGGGCCTTGAAAGGGAAGACAAGTAGCTCATGTTTGAGACAATAGAGAAGATGGAGGCAGGGAAGGATGCACAGAGAGGGAATGACATGGTCAAAGCAACGGGCTTGGAAAATGACCTTTGCAGCAGCATTCTGACTGGATATAAGCTGGGCAAGGCTGCATATATCAAGGCCAGGAGAAAGGATGGTACAGTCACTGAGCCGTGAGATGATAAGAGAGTTTTAGCTGTGTGGATGGATAGGAAAGATCCTCACTTGGGCTACATCACTACACACCAGCTGACGTTCTCCTGGTTTTCTTGTTCTCTTTCTGCTTCTGAAGAGTGTTGCCTGATTCCCTGTCCCCACCCATGACCCTCTGTTTCTGCTGCTTTGTGAAATGGAAGGAGACCCGCAGTGTCATCATGACTACGATCATTACTCAGTTCAGGAGAGAAGTGATTTGTATCAACTGGATCCCCGCCGAGAAGAGAACAGATTTGCAGAAATCAAAGTGGCAAGCAAGAGGCTGCACTCCATACAGAGCAGCTGCCACAGGGCCTGGGGGGGAAATAAAAGCCAGGGTCGTGTCACCCAAATTCCAAGCAAAGATTTTTGCTGGGCACTGCAAAAATTTTAGTGGAGGGAAAAAAAGAATCCCTGTTACCTGGGGATATGGGAAATTCTGGGCCTAAATGTTACTAGACAGACTATGGGCTGCATTTGCAAACATCACTATTAATAATATTATCATTATTAGTTGCATTACAGCAACATCCGGCCCAGCAAAAGTCAGAGCCCTGCTGTGCTAGGCACTGTACAAACACACAGCTTACAATCTACGTAGACAAAGGTTGGGAGGGAAAACAAAGATTTGGCCACATCACAATTTCTTTGACCTTTCATCTTCCAGGAAACTCACACATTCCAGCTTTGCCCCCCAGAAGCATAGACAAAAATGTCTGCCTTGGGGATTTTAATGAATGAACAAATCTGGTCAAAGAATATGCAAATTTGAGCTGAGGTGAAATTTCACCATTCCCACCAATGAACACCTGGGGAGGGTGAAGGGGACAAAATGAACCGTGCAACAAACAGGGGAAAGGCTGACATGGTTCTAGCTAATCAAAAATGAGCAGATTTGCCTAGGTCTGTTTCCCAGTCATTCAGGGGGCCCACATCACAAAAGCAACTGTCTCAGCTAGCTAGTTAGCCAGATGGCTAGTTAGAGGCCAGTTACTCCTAGCTAGCTTTGTTGGCATTCTCAACAGCTACGCCAAGGACTGAATGAGCCGTAGACACTGAACTTCTCTGGCATCCCAAAAGAGGTCCAGTTCTCTAGCTGAGAGCTGAGGCAGGGTGAGGAGAGCTTGCATTGCTACTGTCCTCCTCCACGTGCATCAGTCTGTTAACTCCCCCAAGCACCACAGTCAGTGAAACACTGTTCAATGGTCACATTAACAATGGACTAATTCATTAATTAAATACTTTTCGGGCCGGTGTGCATGATGGCTGCTGGGAAAGAACCTGAGAGGTTATTGTGGAAGAGCTGCTTGAGAAGGTAGGAACACAGGCCCTGCCACACCAGATCAAAGCAACGGTCCCTCCTGCCCAGTATCCTGTCTCTGACAGTGGCCAGCAGCAGCTGCTTCAGAGGGAGGTATAAGAAGTGGTGGGGTAGCATGCCCAGAAGGAAAACTGCTTCCTGACTGCATCACATAGAGGTTGGTTTATGCCCTGAAGCAGGGGGTTTTAGATTCCAAGTTGTTGTTATTGTTTGGTTGTGGACTCCACCTGTTCTTGTTATGCATATCAATGTCCAGTCCTTTTCTGAATCCTACTAAACTCTTAGCCTCAAGTATATCTTGTGGCAATGAGTTCCACGGTTAATTGTGTGTTGTGCAGAAAAAGCATTTCCAGTCACACTTAATATAAAGGGTATGTTTATAAGTAGTTTGTAAATGATTCATAGATAGTATAAGCATGTTACTGACATAATTATTAGCTGTTACAGAATCTCAATCGTAAGCATATCAGTAAATGGTGTTCTAAATGGTTATAAGCCACAGTTGTAAGGAATCTAGTGACCTGCTGATGATAATCAATTAACCATGTATTAAAACATCTATTAGTCATATAATAACTCTTAATAAACTATTTACAAACCTTCTTATAAGGCGAGACTGTGTTTCTTTTATCATTTTAAATGTACTTTCTTTCCATTTCATTGAATGTCCCCTTCTTGTGTCACAAGGCAACTTATATTAACAGAACGGGACTGTGTGTGTGTGTTTCCCAGTTCATTCCTGCCCTGTTTATTCATGGCTTTTTCATTTTCAAAACAGGGTAATGTTTAATAAAGAGCAGAGCCAAGCGATCACAGGGAGACAGGGCCAGGGAGCTGCTAGCTCCAACCGATAAACAATATTAAATATTTACTTGTGGCTTCAAAAACACTGGGTGGAGAAAACAATGTGCTTTTCCAACCGAGCACCTGTGTGCAAGATGAGCAGTTGTGTTCCCCCTGTGCTCTCTTGCAACTGCCACTTTTCCCACGCCACCTGCTGACCTTTCTCCCCAATGAACTGGTCTCATGGGATGTCGAATTGTGATCACGGCAGCTGCCAGGAACAATGCTCAGGAAAAGCATTCTCCCCATTTAGTTTTCTTTCCCTCCCTCACTGCCGATCATTCCTCAGCACCATCTGTTTGCATTTGCATATTTAATATTGAACTGTCCCTTATTATCATTATGGTCATGATAGCTGAGTGCAGCTTGCAGCCTCTGCCTTTATCGTTTGCCTTGTGCCGGGGTGGCACTTTCCTTTCTCCTTGGGATGGGCCTCGGTCTTGTTTCAAATTCCCTGTTTTGCCACCAGCCTCCAACGTACCTTGCCATTTTTGAGCTCAGGCAAACAGGTTTTTAACAAAGGCGTCTGCACACTTGAACAGAAGAATAAATCAATACATGGGCAATCCCAGAAGAGCCAGGGGGTAGATGAAAACCCCAAAAATATTGACAAAACTGACATTTCCTCTGAAAAATTCCATTTAGTCCCCAAAAAAATCCATTAGGGAAAAAAATAAGATGAAAAATGTGTGACCAGCTCTAATTCCACTAAAGTTGAACGAATCACCTCCTGCAGGTCTTGGGGGGGGAGGAGATGGCTCCTGTCGCATCCTACAGCAAACGGTGGAGTGGTTCTACTAATATTCCTGTTCTGGACTGAGCCGCTGACCATTTTTTCAAACTTTAAGGCCGCGTCCTGCACCCCTCACTCACACAGCAATGTAAAGCCTTTGAAGGAGAAAGAGGCCAGCAAGGGGACCTCGAAGCTCCAGGCTCAGCTTTAAATCCCTTGGACACCCTCCAAAAATACCCAACCACAACAACTAACTGTCATTCCAAAGCAGCATCCCTCACTGCGGTACTGGAGGTGCTGCACAATGCAATCAACACTATTAACACACAATCAAACCCTCATGTCCTATTGTCACTTTCCAATACCTGATCTAGCCTCTATCACATCATCGCCCTCCCAGGTCGGGCAATCCCCTCCATCTGCCAGCAATGCCAACCTTGATTCCCCATGCTTTTATCCAGGACAGAGCCATCTTCCATTTTTTAGTCTGCCGAGCCACTAATCATCCATTGCCCAAGCCAGCGCCCACTGAAGTCAATGAGTCTTTGCACTGACCTCAGTGGGCAATGGACCAGGCTTCTCTGCTATCCATCAATTATCGTATCATCCTCCTAGAAACAGGGTTTTCACCGCTTCTCTTGAGGAACTGTTTCATTCTTGAGTGCTTCTCTCTGTTAGCGTATTTCCCAGCTACCTGGCCTAAATCCCCCTCTCTGAATTTCATCTCATCACGCTTAGTAATAACCCTCAAATCATTCCCTTCCCCGCTTTGCACCCAAAACCCTTCACTCTCTGCCGACAGGTATCATGTTCCCCTTTTAGTCACTGCTGTTTTAGATACTGGGATGATAAACCCTTTGGTAAATCACAACAACAATAGTTGACGGTGAGCAGGAGTTTATAAAAGGATGGAAATAAAGGATGATTTCCCGCCCCCCGTGTAATATACTGCAATGATTATTCTATTGCCTCCTGAGTATATAGGCAGCAGTAAACAACCCCTCCATACACACTGTGTACTCAACTTTTCAGTACATGGGAGCTGGAGCGGCTTGTAAACTCAGAGGCCAGTGAAATTATCTCTAAACAAACATTAAATCACAGCCCTGGGGAGCAGCGCCAGAGCGTTTGCACAAGCACAAACGTTGAGCTTTACAGCTCAAAAGGTAAATCAGCTTTAAGACAGTAGCAGTTTTTTTCCCTGCTGGTGCCAAACTAATTTGCTCCAGGTGGGCCACAGAAGTAGCAAGTTAGACATGAAAAGCTCCATAGTATAAAAGACTCCTGGAATATTACCCGCTCCTGATGGTTTCCCTGCAGAAAAACACACTGGAGCTTGTGTGTGTGTGTGTGTGTGTAGAGATATAGAGAGAGATCTATCTACCTCCACTTCTACCTGTCGATAGAAAATACCCTATTTCAACACAAAGTCCTGCCCCTTCCTACATTTAGTAGGTTACTTTCTCAAAGGAGGGTGTAACGGGCGCACTGGAAAAAATTGCACGTGTGTCATTGTTATTTAATAGTATTTGTATTGCAGCCATGCCTAGAAGCCAGAACTGGGGTGGGGACTCATGCTAAGTATTACACAGGCACTGTCCCTGCGCTGAAGAGCTGGTAGCCCAAGGGTAGTTGCACACAAAAAATCACTACATGCACTTGAAGCTTTCGTTTGCAAATGCCGATACTGGCTGGCTGTGTTTACACCTGAGCGTTGGCAGGAGCAATGGGTTCTAATCTGTTGAAACTGACCCATAAGCCAGGCTGGGAAGTCCTCACAAGTCATAGATATACATGGCCAGGCGCTGAGCAGCTTCTGGAGTCACTCAGCACCTTGCAAGACCGAACATTCGTCCCAGCATCTTGTGAGGTGTTTTGCGACGTAATTTCCCCGGGTGTTTCCTCGTCTCTTTCTGAAGATGTTACGCTGGTGATGACGATGCCTCTAATTTCTCCCTGACCCTCGAGCTCTCGCTGCAGGGTGAAAGCTTCAACAGCTTCTCCACCCCTTGCACATCTTCCAGCTGGGGATGCAGGATCTGGCTTCTTGTGCTTATTCTCCTCTAGCAATATAGGGCCTGAGAAAGTTCATTGAAACTGACAGAGACTCCCCTTGACTTCAGCAGGCTTTGGATCCAGCACTTAAAGAGGAAAGTCAGTGTCTTTACAGTATTGCCTCTGGAGACAGGTATCTACTTCTGAATAGGATGGACAATGTAAGCCTCAGGAGATGCATATGTTCCTCCAAAGGATTTGGCAAAGGCATGGGCAGGCGAATACATTGGATCACAGAAGTAGCACATCTCTTGCTCCTTTCCTCAAAGTCTGGCGATGAGATGGGACCTCGTTGACCTGCTCTAACAGTTGTGATTGTCTCCCCTGCTCCCAGCTCTCCAATATAGCAAAGGGATGCTGTACCGTCCTCTGTCATCCCCGCCCGATCTCCTTCGAGACCCTGTGTCACTCCCCATAAGCCAGCATTGCACTGTCCAGAGAGGAGGCTGGCACACATCAGAGGGCCATGGACCAGTCCAAAGCCCCTTGGAGTCTTTCCATGGGCAAAGCTTTGGATAAAGATCTTCCTGGCTAGAAGAGCACTGTGCTGCCTAGGCAGAGGCGCTGGAGAGAGATGGTGCCTCGCGGTCTGCGGAGGAGACTGCTGGGCTGCCTCACAGACAAGATTCAAGATAGGAAAGGCTCGTTGGCTCCATGCAAGCTTGACCCTAGGGGCCAGTGCTGGCTTGCTCCCTATGGCTCCTTTCCATTGTCCGGGCGAAAGGCTGTGCAGAGAGAACCCTGCTCCAGGGCCATGCAGGGCCGGGGAGGGGGTTCTGATCAGCGGTGCTGATTCCATCCGAAAACCACACAAGCAAGACAATGCTGCTGTCAAAGAACATGCATCTCACCTCACCCCATTGCAAGGGCCCTCTCCAGTCTGCACTCCACCTTGCCCAGATCTGTGCTGCCACACAGTTCAAATTCTCCCTGGCAGCTCTCTTAAGAGTAGGCGTTTCCCTTCTCATTGCTATGTGAAGAAACAAAATACACCCAGTCACAGAAGAGGAGCCCCATGACCCCGAAGAACCAGTGCCAGTGTAACCATCACCCCTTCGCAGCCCTTCCACCGCTTCGCTGGCTCTGTCACTTGTTGACAAAGCCCTTGACTCTAGTCACGTGCTGCCTCAAAGCTAGCCCGGTACAATGCATTCAGCGGCTTCTTCACGGTGCCACTTTGTATAAATGCAAAAACAAAGAAGCAGGAGACACAAAGACACGGATATAGAACGAGAAGAAAAACTTTAGCTGGCCCAGTGCCCACCACTCTCCGTGCACTGCTGTATAGCCTGGCAGGGCGATAACCGAGAAGCAGAACTCACAGGGCTGGGGGAGTTTGAGGGGCAGCCACTGGACAGTGAGGGCTGCAGCTTACCAAAGCAGGTACAGATCAGGTTCATAGCTCTCTAGCTGAGCATCTCCACCTGCAGTTGATCTGTGAGCACCAAAAGTGTGCGTGAGATTTTTGCACTTGCAAAAAGAGAAGCCAGGCCAGAAAATGGCGCGAGAGTGGTTGCAAACTTCGCCCTCAATTCTATAGGAGGCTCCAAGCAAAGCGATATTTGGTGAGACCATCCAGCTGAGGACATAACTATCCTCCAGTGGTGATGTTAACACAGGATTTCACTACATCCCAGGCCCCAGGCTTCCTTCCTATGTCGTCTCTTTAGACTGCCAGCTCCTTGGGCCAAGGGACGTGGGTTCCTATCACCACCCCATTGCCCTGCGCGATCCGGCAAAGGGACCCACGTTGGCTTCCCAAAGAATCCGTAGCATCCCTGGGCTTTTCCCAAAGCGAGGGGCTGTGTGTGTCAGGTACGCAACTTGAAATGCCATAGAGGGGCCTGAGTTACGGAAGGTGGAAGCTTGGCACTTTCTGGGCATTGTGAGGGGTCTCAAGCTGCTCCCCCAAAGCATTAATCACTAGAGGGTCATTTCCAGAGAGAGAGAAGCAGCCACAGTTTAAACAACAGCAGCAGAAAGCCAGCCATCTGCACCACGGCGGGGCACGGGGCCAACCGAGAGACGCCTGCCCTGAGGAGTCACCAGGCCTGCTTCCCGCAGCACAGTCACCCTTCTGCAGTGAATCCCAAATTCACAATGTGCAGTGCAGGACGGAGTGACCCATCGCCACTGTGCCTCAAAGGCTCCTCGTGACTGTCGCTCTGGGGTTCCCTGCGGCTCCCCGGTGCACCTGCCACCACTACCCACCTGGCTGGTTTCACCCATTGCTACACCCAGCACTCGCTGAGACCCAGGGAGAATGTCTCAGGCCCGTGACAGGCTCGCCAGACTTTAGGGAGAAGTCGTCGGTGCTGTGGGAAAATCCAAAAGGCAAGACGAAGTGTTTGGGAAAACAGCTTCTGCCTCTGGGTGTTTGTGTCCACGTGACAGTTATAAAAAGAGGGAGCGAGAGAACAGATTGCTGCTGCCGCCTGCGATGCCGAGCAGGAGAGAAGCACATTGCACGAGAAAATCGCTCCCGGGGGAAAGAATTCCTGCAGCGGGATCCTGGCGCCAGGCGTGGCTGGGGACAGCGCACTGCCCCGGGGCACGGCTCTTGTCATTCAGGCCCACATTTCTCAGAGTGGCCTCTGGGTTTCGGTGCTGTGACGTTTGGATGCTCAGTTCGAGACACCTTGAGAGGGGCTGACGTTCGGCGGTGCTGAGCTCCCATTACATTCACTGGGGCGTGCGATGCACGTCTGAGAAGACGACCCAGAGACACCAAAATGGGGTCAGAATTAGAAGCCCCTTTGGAAAATTCAGGTCTTAACGTCCCCCTCTGGGCAGCATCAGGGCGAGATGGTCAGTGGCACGCACTAGATTTATGAGCCCAACGCTCCCGGACTGTCCAAGGGCATTGGGTGCCCAGCTGCCCTCTCTGCCTCGGAAAATCTCCACCACGGTGCCAAACTCCACAGAGGGTGAGGCCGGGCCTTCCACAGCGCGACCATAACGTGGAGCCCTAGAGGGATGCTGGGAGGTGCTATAACAATGGTTAGTTTGCAGTGCCCAGTAATGCTAAGTGCCTTCCAGGGCAGAGAAAGATACCGCCCTTGCCCCCCAGACCTTGCAATCCTTACACAGGAGGAAACAAGGGCGGCCAAGAGACCAGCGGGGTGAGTTTGGGAGAGGACGGACAGGCACGACAGGGATAATAATGCCTAGCTCCTCTCCAGAATTCAGCAATTCCTCAGCAGAGCCTGGCACCAGCCTGCGGGAAACACTCATTTGTTCTGCGGATTTCAAACCCAGATAAATAAAATCAGCGTCTTTGTTGACTCCATTCTGCCGTGCGTCACTGAGGCAGGGACTGGAATTAGGGGCCGGATCAGCGGATCAGTCAGTAAAAGGAGAAACCCAGTGGGGAATCCCAGGCAGCAGGGCTGCAATTGGCTGGCCATCCCATGCCCTGGATTGGGCGGTTTGGTTATTTTGTTACTGGTTGGGGGTTTGGGTGGTAGAGAGGAAGGGAATTGAGTGTTGTAACTTCTTCGGTGCCATTCTTTGGCTGACCCCTCCACCCCCATCCTTCCCAGTTATTACCCACAGAGCACTGTGCCCCAGATATTTCCCTCTGCCGCTGCCTTTAAAACAGAGGATGTAGAAGCAAAAGTGAGACTTACTCAGGATTCTTTTTTCTCTAATCTCTTTCCATCCGAATACTCTTAGGTGTTATTTGTAGCAATAGTAGGTAAACCAAAATCAGATGGAAATGTGATTTGTACCCTGACCGTGTCCCTATTGTGCACAGGGGGAAATTAACTTAAAGCATGGGCTATTAAGAGAGTTAATTAGTTAATGCCTGTAAAGTGCTTTAAGATCCTAATGGTGGAGCTCAGATGAGGCTCTCTCTATGCAAAGCAAATTTCTGACTGAAAATCCTTACTGCTCAGAGCCAGGTATTCAATGCAAGACCTTCGAAAAGCAAAAACTCAAAACTGACCCCTATGTGCATCCTTGTGAATAAAGGCAGCACACCTGTCAAGGGTATCTGGTGTGTGCATCTGTGCACACTAATTATTCTGCCTGAAACCAGCCTTCCTGGCAGTTTCCCAAAGCCAATGCATCAAGGACCTCTGTGTCAATATTAGCTTTATAGCAGACAGATAATAGGCGGTAACTACTCAGAGCTGAACTGTGCCGGGCGACATAATGGCAAAAATTAAGTTCTTCAACAAAATAGCTGCTCTCTGTGCGCGTGAGAACAAAACACACTCGGGAGAGAAATGTCTTGCAAGGCAGAACAATTAGAGAGCAATTATAGGCGTGAACTTTCCCAGCTCACCCACGTGACACCTTCCTTTTGTTCCCTCGCACTCCTGCCAACCCACCAAACATTTCCTTTCTTACCGCTGACAGTAACCAGCCAAATTATTATTATTAATAATACTCAGCACATCTATAGCTCTATAGACACCCTGGACCATTTATCCTCACAAGCCCCTCTGAGGGAGGATGGCATTACTGCTACTAATTTGGGGGTGGAGTTTGCACACCTTCCTTTTATGAGTAATCCAAGTGGTCCCAGGGAGAGAAATTCACTCCAGGGCCAGCACTAGATCGAGGCCCTACTTCAGCCCTACAAGGCCTAGGTACCACCTAAGTCCTTGCATAGACCTTGTATTTGCTCATTGCACAGGGGTGAATTTCATCTGTTGCTAGTAAGGATTACTCACGGGAGGAAAGATTCAAGTTTTTCTATTATCACTGATTCCACAGGGCTGCATACTTCTCTATTTGATGACTTGTGCCTCTCAACAGGTAGGTAACTATCTTGATTAGTAGACAGTGAAGCTGGTCGGAAAATTGTATTTTCCACAGAAGAATTGTGAGCGGAAACAAAGACAAGCTTGGTTGGGGGAGTTTTAAATTTTCATGGAAATGTTCCAGTTTTGTGCTGGAAAAATTTTTTTTGAACCAATGTCATTTTTTAATGTCAACATCTGGGAAATTTCAGGGGTTTCACTGAACAAATGAAAATTTAGAAATAAATGATTTAGTTGTTGTTTAGAAAAAAAGACCCTTTTTCGACTGAAAATATTTCCACATGCAAAATTCTGAGCCTCTCCAGTTGCCAGACTGCAAAGCTGGAGCATCAGCTCTGGGGAAATTCCTTACCCACAAGCCTCTCACCTCGCTATCCCTTCAGGAGTGTCGAACTTCATGGGACAGGTACGCATGCCTCAGTCTTACGCAGTTCGGAGAGAGGAGGGTTCGCTCACTGCTCTGTGAGACAGGGCATTTAGGCTGGTATTTGCAAAGCCTTTGAAGGAATTTGGGTCTGGATCTGGGCACTCAAATCTCCTAGGTCTGGACTGCACTAGAAAAGTTCTATCAATATAACTATGCCGGTGAGGGGGTGATTTACCAGCACAGCCCCTCCCATGGGGCAGTTATAGGGGTATAAAGGTGCCTTAGGCCTAGTCTACACTTAAAATGTAGGTCAGCAGAGCTATGGTGCTCAGGGGTGCGAGAAATCCACACCCTGGGTGCTGAAACTGTGCCAACCTAGCTGCCGGCGTAGATTTTCTGTGCAGGGAAAGTCCCATCTAGGCATCCAGTCTCGCTGTCTTGGCTGGAGAAGCTTATGTTGCTCTCTGCCCAGCCCAGGAAGAATTGTGTCCACCCGCCCCAGCTTGAAGAGTGGAAATCCGACAGACAGCCAGGGAATGGAGGGAAGTAGGGAGATGGAAATAGGTCTTATTTATCACCCCCTGGCATTGCCTCTCTCACTGCTTCTCTCTGCTGTCAGCTATGGGGAGTGAGGTAGCACTCTGTCCCCGGGGGTTATCGCCCCTGGCAAAGCACTGACAGCTCTCCAAATGTCATTATAAGCAGGGAACCATCATCAAGTGGGGGCGTTTTCAGTGCAGTCCCGCAGGGATCGGTTCTTGGCCCTGCGCTGTTTAACACTTTCATCAGTGACTTGGAAGAAAACATAAAATCATCCCTGATAAACTCCAAATGAGCCAGTGATTAGGGGTGTGGTAAATAATGAAGAGGACAGGTCACTGATACAGAGCAATCTGGACTGGCTGGTGAGCTGGGCCCCAGCAAACAATATGTGTTTTAATATGGCTCGACGTGTCCATCTAGGAACGCAGAATGTTGGCCATACAACCATGAGCTATTTAGACTCAACATTTCAATCCTGGGTGCCCAAAACTGGGCACCTCACTCCATCGGTAGAGACCTAACTAAGTGTCATGATTTTTCAGAAGCTGCGAACACCCTCAGCTCCCACGGATCACAGCAAGAATGGTGGGAGCTGACTACTTCCGGGGCCAAGCCACTTTTATCTGGGTGCCCGAATCTGAGTGGAGATGCCTAACGTCAAACCTCTGGGCCTACGTTTCCAAATGTGGCTAGTGATTTGGGAGGTATGGGAAGGGGCTCAATTTTTGGCTGCCCAGCTGACGATGCCTCAAAGAGGCCAAATGTTCAGCCATGCTGAGCATCCGCTCTCTGCAGTCCAGGCCCCTTTAGGAGTCTCCAAAAACCTCGCCGTCGCTTTGGAAAACGTAGACACCTGCATGTGAACATTTTGGCCCAAGCACTTGCTAACTTTTTGCTTCGCCATGGGGTGAAGGCACAGCCTGTGCCTCCCATTCTGAGCCCCTTGGTTCAGCAGCTCCAGAATGACATCTAAGAAGGCAACTTGAGCGCTACTGCAAATGTTGAGGCGCATTCTGGCGTTAAATGTATGAGAATGGCTCCTTCCCCCCTCTCCTGCTGGTGAGATTATGGCCCAAATTCCAACTTCCCCTGAATGGATTCATCAAGTTTATTAAAGTGTATCGACAGGAACTGTAAATATTCTTTCCCCTCCATTGCGCTACATTGATCATGGGTCCTGTAGACCTGAGATAAACTTTCGCCACATTTATTTTAATAACTTCCCTATCATTGGCTCTAAATGTGAGCAGACTGTTGATGAGGAGCCCGATGTGAAACCAAGAAGCCGCAGCTGTGTCTCTAGTGAGATTAATAAAACAGGCAAAGGGGGCAAGGATCTTACCACTTCATCCCCTCCAGACAGCTCCGTTTTCCTGTCTCTGGGACTCTCAGCCTACTCGCATGCTAAATATTCACTCAGGGCTGAGGCTGTATCATTAATTCAGAGCGAATGCTAAGTCCTGCGTTGTGCTGTTTGGACATCTACCCAGACGACACAAGCTGATGCGGGAAAAGTTTGCATTGTGTCAAAGAAAGCCACTTTGTGATCTGTTGCATGGCCTGAACTCCATACTCAAGGTGGGGGTGAGATATAGGCAGAGAGGTGTGTGCTTCCTCCTGGCGTGGCTTTCACCGTAAGCTCAATAGTGCCAGTCTGGGGCTTCTCCAGTCCTGTGCAAATCCAGTCCTCCCGCTTGCTGCGAAGAGCCTGTTGCAATTCAGAACAGAAGAGGCTGCCCCCGGTGCTCGCACTAGATGTGGACTTTGGAGCTGGACAGGCTGACCAGTGACCAGCTGATCAGGATGGCATATTCCGGTCTATGTCCCAGCCTGTCGCCCAGCCGGCGCGGGTGCTGCCATGTTTATTTCCTCATCCTGCCCTAAATACCTGGACAGGTGCTTCTGGGGTTGGCATTGCAGCACCCAGAGGGCTAGTGTTCTAATGTTAGCCCCGTCGGGTGCAGAAAGAGGGTGAATGTCACCTCTCCAGCACAAAGTGCAAAGCCAGGGCAGCACCCTGCACCGGAGCAGGAGGGGTGGTATTCGCACACGCACCAACTGGCAGCCAGAGCACAGGGCATGGAGGGAGGCTGAACCACTATAAGTGTTTGGGAGCCGCTGGTATCACCAGGGCACCTGGGTGGCCTGGGGAACCTGGGGCTTAGAGTTCTTGCAAAGAGTAAATTCTATTTATTGGAGCAAGAAGGAGTCGAACCCCCTGTTGCTGTGGGATACGCCCCGCTTCCCGGCTCCGCAGCGGCGGCTGTCTCAGAGACCGCGGGAGCACTTTGAGAACAAAACCGTGGAGCGAAAGGAGAGGTGCTGTTGCTGTTGATCTAGCCTGGCTGTGGGTTTAGTGGGGAAACAGACTGAGCGGGTGCAGCATTCTGGTCTTACCAAACTGCCGGAGCCAGGCGTGGAGCAATGCAGGATCTCATCCTGGGTGGTGCCCTCTGTACTGTTCTGTGCGGGTGTGCACCGACCCGTGCATGCGGCTTGTGTTTGTGTGTGCACATGTGCTTGTGCACGCCTGCTTGTGCATGTGTGCATGCCCACATAGTCACAAAATGCTGGCGCCCTGGGATTTCACGGTGGTCACTCTCCTGCCCATTATGGCCAATCAGAATTTCACAGCTACACAGCGGTGTAGCCGGGTTTAGAGCACAGGGGAGCGGAGCTAAAAAAAAGGCACTGGGAGCAAAAAAATAAAGCTCCACTCTGGCTGCCGTGCAGGAGCAAAAGGCGTCGGAGCACAGCTTCTACCCCAATGGTGGTGGAGAAAAGCTTGAAAACGGTCCGTGAAACAGAAGGCAAAATAAAAACTGCCCCACGCTGGTTATTTTTTGAAATCTCGGGATTTATAAGCCAATCTTGTGGTTTAAGGGGGGGGGGCTCACTCTTGATGTTTGAATGGTTGGGGTGGGCAGTACTGCATGGAAATCTCAGATGTTACAGTCATTGCAGGTCCCCAGAGAAACTGATGAGCCCAAAGGAGTTTAGGAGATGAACTGGGGATCACACAGCTATAGACCCCTTTGAATAACCGGGCAGGGGGGCGCAGCTCTTGGTGGACAGTAGTTTGAGCCTTGAGCCGGTTGCATAAACCGCATGCCGCTTTGTTAAAGAGAGCATCGAGAGTCTGAGACTGGATTGCCTGCAAGGAGGCAACTGGCAGATGTACCTGCTGCCTTGGGTGAGAGGGGATTGTGGGGCTGGGATTCCAGGGACCTGTACTTCCCTGTGAATGAATCCTAGAAGCTATTCCAAGCTAAGCCCTACTTGGAGAATACAGAGCTTGGAGAGGGGACTGCTATGGGACATCCAGAAATTTGTGGTATAGCTTATTCAGCAGGCAGAACTTTGAGGTGCTCCATGACCATGGTGCTGAATGGGACAGATGAGATGTTTCTTGGAAAATACGAAGTGCCTGATCAGATGCCCAATAGCTAGACTCCCGTTGACCTCAATGAGCCCTGGCTCAGACCCCAGGAGATGGGGGTGGGAATTCTATGGCCTCCAATGTGTAGGTCTGACTAGATGATCATGATGGTCCTTTCTGGCCTTAAAGTCTAAGAGAGCAAGCTCTGTTTTCTGAGCATGCCAACCACTGCTCACACGCCCCTTCCAACTTACCGCCATGAACTCATGACCTCTTACAGAAGGATGGTGTTAAAATAACAGGGACACTTCATCATGCTTGGCACCATACGGCACTTTCCGTCTTCAAAGCCCTTGGCAACCCCTAACGATCGCTTCGCCGGGCTCAACTTGAAAAAGCCAACGCGCGGCGTTGCCTGTCAGCTGCAACCAGCTCGTTTCATCATAAAGTGATTTATACTCGCGCTCGTGTTCCACTCTGGAGCGGTGTTTGACCCAGCGACCTTGAAACTGAACTCGGAGATGGAAAGTAATTATCAAGCAGCAATTACCTCGCACTAAACTTTATCCATTCCACGGAGCGAGGGTGGTTATGTGTGTGTGTGTATTTATTTATTTTAAATATCTTTTCTTGTGAGTGCAGCAGAGGGTAATGGGAGTTAGGAAGATCATCACTAAACTCACACCAGTCAGTATTCAAACCACACACCATGTAACTACCCGGCCATTTTGCTCTTATAGGGGGCTATCATCTGGGCTTATTTAATTACTGTGACATGTAAAGTGGCAACACATGCCAGCTTGCTGCTCCTGTTGACTGGCACACACAGGAAATCAAGGTGACAGTGATGTATAAGGCTTGATCTACTCTGGCTGCTCTGTCTAGCAAAAGGTATAAATTGGATTATGTTGTGAAATTTTCTGTGAGGGGAGCTTTGCCATTTGAGTGGCATTTCCATATTCTGCTGAGCGATGCACATGCCCATAAAATCTGATACGTTTTCTCGGTCATCACTTTGTGTATTTTTATGAGTCTATTAAAATGTGATTTACATTTTTTCAATTTCCCCCCCCCCTTTCCCTTTAATATGCCCCAGGGATGGGCGAATTAGATTGGAAGGAGACCAGGACCATATGGCCAATTGAATTAGACTCTTCTAAGTGTGCCGCAGAAAGTAATCGGTGTTTTAAACTTGTAGCCTGGATTTTGGATGCTCATCTAGTCTGAATTGCAAAACAGCTGCATTTGTAAAGGCTCTTTTGCTGTATTATAAAGCTGCCGTTGTAATGATGAAGAGACATCTGACTGACCTAGTGGCTAAGGGCTTGTCTAGAAATCAACTGGCATTGCTATTCTGGAACAACTGTGCCACTACAAGTATCAGAGGGGTAGCCGTGTTAGTCTGGATCTGTAGAAGTGACAAAGAGTCCAGTGGCACCTTATAGACTAACAGACGTATTGGAGCATAAGCTTTCGTGGGTGAATACCCACTTCGTCGGATGCATGCCACTACAGGTATTCTGGAATAAGAGTGTCCACATGAGGAGTTACTCCAAAATAGCTCTAGGGCTTTAAATTCACACCCTACTTTATTCCACAATCGCTTCTCTGTGTAGACAAGCCCTTAGCTTTGCAGCACTCCCCGCTCCCCAATAGCACTATGAGCACATGACAGAGGTGCCACTAGGTGACCCGGGACTAGGCAGGGAAATATTGGCATTGTGAAGAGGGGAAAGGACAGAGCTCCTGCCAGCATTGCTAGAGCATGTCCAGAATTATCCAGGGAAAGCAGAAGACTGGAGAAGAGTCCTCTAGCAGGGAGGACACTGGGCTAGGAGTCAGGGCTCCTGAGTTCATATTCGGGCTCCACCCTGCAGACTTCCAGTGTAACTTTGGGGAAGTCATGAAGTCCACCCTGTGTCTCAATTCCTCATTTAGGAAATGAGGATAATACTTCCCTACCTCAAGGGGGCATTGTGAGGACAAAACCCACTGCTTGAGAGGTGCTCGGACACTATGGGGTGGCGAAGGCCAGAGAAGCACCTAGACAGAATTGCCAGACCAGGTTAGAGTAGTGGCTGGTCTATCGAGCTGCCCTCCAGAGGCTGCAGAGGAAGGGCAGAGAAATGCTGCAGTAGCAGAAAAGCAATAACCTGCCCCAGGGAAAGTCTCTTTGTAACCCTGTCACATGGTGGATGAAGCAGAAGGACCCCGCTGTCCCATCCCACCTGGCCAGAAGAATGTGCTTACCTTCACAGGCTTCATTCCAAAGCTGATCTGCCAAAACTAATGCAGGGCCACATGCCACCAAGGGCAACATATTGGTTAACACTAGAAAGAGCGTTAGCGATGATAACACTAACACTTGCTGATTGTGAACCGGCCAAGCAGGTGGTCTTTGCGTCAATGGGATGGCCTCCCCCAGCCCCTGTTCTGCAGTTGTGAAATTAATTACCAGTCAATCTTTCAATGTTGAGCTCTAGGAAAAGGTATTGAGGACACTTCAGGGTTCACCCCACAGAGCTGATGTAACCCTCGCACTAGCCAATGCACATAGCTGCTAGCTGAGAGATTCGGTTTTAATTAATGATCCCTCCGCATACGTTTGTGGCAATGGGTTAAAGTCCCAGAACTGCTGGAAAGGCCATTTGGCACAAAGGGATGCAACAGAAAACACGTCTGGGTCAGAGCTCTGCAGAAACGGGATTTGTGCAACTTCTAGCAATTCCTGAATACAATTTTATGGGCAGGGAGAGTGTTCTCACCTTCCTAAAGTCAGTAACTGTTGGTTTGCAGGTCATCCACTGAGAATATTTGCAATTCAAAATTCATGCTGTGATGAAATGTTACCTAAGTCACATGGTATTGCTTCTCATTCCTGATTGGATGACATAGAAAAGTCATCAATGCAGTGCAAATTGTAAATTGTGAATTTTACAGTGGAATAAATTTTGCCCTTCATGAATGTTCCAGCTTAAAATTTGCTTTTCATGCATATTTGTGCTTGCCAAGTGCAAATGCTGGAATGCTGGTGGGGAGTTAGCACAAAAGAGATCATAGAATATCAGGGTTGGAAGGGACCTTAGGAAGTCATCTAGTCTAACCCCCTGTCAAAGCAGGACCAATCCCCAATTTTTGCCCCAAATCCCTAAATGGCCCCCCTCAAGGATTGAACTCACAACCCTGGGTTTAGCGGACCAATGCTCAAACCACTGAGCTATCCCTCCCCCAGATCAAAATTTGCTTTCAAATTTGAAAGAGTATTTGCAGAAATGTCTTTCTCTGCTATTTGCTCAATGCTGCTAATCACACGTTGACAACCAGGTTTAAAGACAGATGAGCAAGCAGACCTCCGAACAGCCTCTGTAATTCTCTTCTATAAAGAGACAGAGGCAGATTAACAGACAAAGAAGCAGCAAGAGAGAGACTTTGCCAAAAAATAATCATTTTCAGATAAAGGAGGCTCAGTGGCGGATACTGAGGAGATGGCAGAGATAAGGGGATTCGAGTTCCTTCACCCCACAACACAGAGGGATATTTACTGCATCTTTGGTGCAAAAAATTATTACATCTGAATTATTTTTCTCACTGCCTCACCCTTCTATCAGACCCTCTAAGCTACTCCAGGTGCCTGGAACCTGTCGTCCTTTCTTAGGGCTTGGCTACACCTGCGAGTTAGAGGGCATTAAAGCAGCCCCGGGCACCCTAACTCCCGACCCGCCCACACTGGCAAGGCACTTAGAGCGCCCAGACTCTGCAGCTGGAGCGCTCCTGGTAATCCCCCTCCACGAGAAGCAGAACGCTTGCTGAGCCTCGCTGAAACGCCCCAGTGTCAGTGTGAACGAGGTGTTGCATTACTGCGCTGTGATCGGCCTCTGGAAACGTCCCATAATCCCCTGACGTCAAGTGGCCACTCTTGTCATTGTTTTGGAATCGGCTGCAGGAATGCGGATATGCCCTTTCAAAGCTCCGTTTCTGACAGCCGGCTGCTTCTCTGCTCCGGGACAAAGCGACCATTACTGAGGAATGCTGCTGCTGAGTGAGTGGGAGAGAGATGGGGGGGGGGGGAGAGGGGTCTGCTGCTGTCTGAACTTACAAGCCAGCATGCTGACACACTCTCAGCACCCCAAAAACCCACTCTCTCCCCCCCCCACATACACACAACACACTCCCTGTCACACTCCACCCCACCCCCCGCATTTGAAAATCACGTTGCAGCCACTTGCACGCTGGGATAGCTACCACCATGCACTGCTCTCTGTGGCATGCGAGGGCTGCTAATGCGGCCACGCCAGCACGCTTCCAGCTGAGAGTGTGAACACGCGGCAGCGTTTTCCCTGCCGCGCTCTCCGAAGGCTGGTTTAACTCCCAGCGCTCTACCGCTGCAAGTGTCGCCACGCTCTAAGTCTCCATTTTGCTGCACGGTTGTTATGTGCCTGCACACAGCAGGACTCAAGCTTAATTTATAAGGCGCTGCAGCTGTCTGCAAAGCTGTTGAATGCTGCCATCTATGGAGAATGAACCATGGACCTTTCAGAGCTACACTCAGTGCAGTACACTCTGCAACCAGCGTGGGTGCCCTGAACGGCCACGGAGGATTCAGTAGGCAAGTCAGGCCGTGCAAGTAGCAAAATGGCAGGCGGTCTGTTTGAGCGAGGATCAGAGCGCCGCTGAAGCGAGGCAGGCTTTGCGCCTGAGTCAGGGATGGCTGACGTCAGATGTTGCTCATGATTCAGGTATTCCATTTTCCTCATCACTGTCCTGGGGTGAGAGGAGCTAGACACATCCAAGCACTAATGAAACCTCCCCCACAAGGTGGGTGTCATTCCCCCCCACCCGAGCTGTGGAAACTGAGGTGCAAAGAGGGATAGGATTTCCCAGTAGCACAGCCAGGAACAGAACCCAGGAGTCGTGACTCCTGTATGCGCTAACTGCTAGATTCAGTGGAACTTACTCGCCCTGGAGTAACTCCACTGACTTCAGAGACGCACCAGGGCTGAGTTAGGGACAGCGTCTCATAGCCGGGTGGTGTTTACTCGCTTCCCCTACCTACTCCTTAGTTTGGCACTGAGTAACCTGTGTGCAATAGCACTGCTAGACTCTGGAAACTGCGGCAGCCCTGACGTGGGAGAGGCACAGAGGTGAGATCCTTAGGCCTGTCCCACCTAGGTAGTCAGATAGGCCTAACAACCAATTGGATTCCCATCCAGTCTATCTCCTGAGATCAAAGCGGATTCTCCCTGTTGTAAACCCTCTGAACTGTTGGTCCAGTCTAGTTTTAAATTCCCCAAGCGATAGGTTCCTGGCCAGGGGGTTGTACGTTATGAGGACACTGTGGGGAGTCCTGCGTATGTTGCTTCACCCAGGGCCCTGAGAACGTGTCCTGGGAGTTGGCATTTCATAGTTGGACACAATACGGAGTGCAGCTTCCAGGTGCAGCCAAAGACGGGTCCCTAGGAATGACACAGGTTAGAATTTGGTTCCCAGTGCGTTTGAAAGGTCGCACACGTTGCCCATTTGCTAGAATTGTTTGTAAGGAGCATTGGCAGCCAGAGACCCACCTCCCTCCATTTGGGCTCATTTCCGGTGTTGGCTTTCTCTCGTCTCCTTGTGCAGCCAGGGCAGGCGGGGACCAGGAAGTGGAACCCGGATTTCTTTGCATGAGCCACTCTGAGCATCACGTCTGATATTAAACCCAGATGAAAAAACTGCCGAAAGCTGTACAGTGGGGCACTTTTAAAATCTCTTTTAGTTGTGATCATTAGCACAGCCCTGATTCCTCCCACAGCAGAAGCCATCAAACAAGACAAGGGGGAGCTGTAAAATAAATATTGAAATGATCAGTTAAGGCAAAGCGGGGACCGTTGCAGTAGGCACACGGCTTGTGACAAAGGCGCCGACAGATTAAATTAGAACAGCTGCTCTTTCATCTTGATTATTTGTGTCTCATTATTAAGGCATTTAAGAGCTTGCACCTTCTCCCTGGAGTTAGATAACACTCCGGATAGATGCTGCTGATATTGTTAGGAGCCTCCCAGAGATGCACAGCGCTGAGTCTGAAGCACACACCACAGAGGAGAGCTGTGCTAGCAAGGGGCAGGTCTCTCCAGATGAGAGGTAATACATCCATAATGCTGTAGCAAATGCAGCCACTAACCACTTCCCCATTGTATCTCCTAACCAGGTAGAACTTCCCAGCAGCAATGGGGATTGCACTCACACACTCCACTCCAAAAGCACAGGGCCTTGTCATTTAGCTGAAAGAGAATCTCCCTAAGCTGCTTGCATGTTAGGGCCTATGACACTCAACTTAGCAGTTCTGATTTTACCCAGCAGAGGGCAGTATTGCACACAGACTAGCCAGTTCATTACATTAACCAATACCCAGACAGCATAACACTTTACATTGTCAAAACATTGTACCGATGCTAACTGCCCACGACAATAGCCCTGGAAGGTGGGTAGTGTTGACTAATGGAAATGCAAGGTGTACATAGGTGAAGTGACTTGTCGAAGGCCACACCATGCGTCAATGGCAGAGTGAAGATGAGGACGTGGGAGATTCTGGATTCTCGTCCTGTTCTGAATACACAATAGCCACACGTGCTAGCACTCCCTGGCTTTCTCCTAGGACAGCCGCCCTGCCCAGGAGGTAATCAGCATCTCATACAGAAGCCTATTCCTGCCTGCGCTCCAGCTGTGTTTGCAAGCCAAAGAGTTCAGAGACATTTAGCATTAGGCCAAAGCAAACTACTGAGCCTTGGGAGGGTTTCCTGCCTCTGAATTATTGTCTCCCTACCAGAAAGATACCCAGGAAGCGATTGCAATTCCTGCAATAAAATCCCCTGCCATTAGTCTTAAGGTAACAGCAACAGAAGGACTTTGCCTGCCACCGAAGCAGGTGAGATATAGCTTGCCTAATTAATATGGCACAATAAAACTCGAACAACTGGAAATGAAAAATACAAAGAGATTCTGCAACATGGCATGCACTCCCAAAGCCAAGCGATTGCCAGGGAGGTGTGCCCTGGGCACGGAGAATGGCTAGCCAGCAGCAGAGCGAGACAGGGCAGAACTGATTGAAACTGGAAATCAAATGGGTTTTGAGAAGAATACACACGATAAAGCAAACTATCTCCCTGTGTTCCCTGGCTGCCCCTCATTGAAATGCAGCTAGAACCTTGCAGACGACTTGGCCTCTCTCCTTTTGTTCATAGATAAAGTGCTGAATTACACCAATTACGGGGGGTGAGAATAATCCAGTTTCATTTTTCATCTCTGTTTGTGTGGCACGTGCCCGCGATTTGTTCAGCTTTAGTCTTTAATAGCCTTTGCATCCCTTGGTGGTTTTCTGCCTGTAAACAGTTGAGCGTCGTGTTCCAGACACAAGAAACGCAGCCAAGTACAAACCTGAAATCCAATTTTTTTCAGCTGTGCTGCAATTTCAATTAACATATGCCTTGTTTTGCCCAGGGGAAGAAATCCTGGTTTCGAGGGAATAGGAGGGAAGATTAAGAATAAGGAACAGTGTGGCAGATAATGAAGGACACAGACTCATTTCTGCTCCAATAGATAGCACAAGGGCCCGGTAGATGCCAAAATTAATTGTTTAAGTTATTTTGAACGGCATTTACAAAAATCACCTTGTCAATACAGCCAGGCGTTTGGTTTCAAACACTCTTCCTGTATTATCTGCATCTTAACATTTTACAGGCGAGCTTCATCGCAACAGACTGATTTGCTCTGCAGACAGGTTTTTTCTTCCCCTTCCCACACTGCCAACAAATATGTGGAGAAAATGCAGATGGTTTTGGGTTTTTTCCTTTAGCCTTCCTGCTGAAGTTGCATGGCCTCCCTCTTCAGTTGTGCTAACATTCTTCCCATAGAGACAGGGCCGGTGCAAGGAAGTTTCGCGCCCTAGGCGAAACTTCCTTGCACCAGCCCTGCGCCGCCCCCACACACACACCGCCCCCCCCCCCCCCCAGCCAGCTCCCCCGCCCCCGGGAGCTCAGCCCCCCTGCTCGCAGGCTGCGGCAGCTGAGCGCGGAGTCGGGAAGTGGGGGGCGGCTCGCCGCGGGGAGGCAGGGGGCTGCTCACCATGGCTGCCTCCCGGCTCCCTGCTCAGCGGCTGAGTGGGGAGCCGGGAGGCAGCCGCCGGCCGCCCCCCAAATCCTGGCACCCTAGGCGACCGCCTAGGGTCTCCTAGTTATAGCGCCGGCCCCTGCATAGAGAAGTGTCACAGGGGACAGTACGGTCCCTGGACTGCATGGGCCGTAACAATGGCCAGCTCGGGTCAGGTCTGAGAAGGCCCATGGAACGGTGAGGTAAGTGAAATTCACCCCTGTGAAGGGGCAGCACAAAGCCCACCGTGCTGACCCAAGACCCCGGAAGCAGTGCAAGGAGAACTCTAACCCCCTGGCACATGAGCACAGTCAGACTCTAGCCCTGAACCTCCCATCCCTTCTTCTACTTCCAGCCCCTTCTTCAGGGCTCCTCTATTTGCCACCAAGCTCTCTGCCTGCCCCTCCGCTCCCTGACTGGCACTGTAGTTAATACAAAGTGCTTTTCTTCTATTCTACTCAGGGCTGTGATGGAAAATACTTCGGCTGGAAGTGAGACAAAAATCAATAGTCCATTCCATTTAACAGGGCGACTGTCACAGTAACTAGATAAAAGTGGATTAGGTACCTGCTGCTTGGCAGACCAGCGTAGCCTGGCATTTCAAGTCAGCGCTGAACGCGCGGGCGTGGCTGGGGGATTCCATCTGTTCTTATCTACTAAAGACCAAATGCACAGAGCTGGCCTTGGGGCTGGGGTGCTGCCCTGCCAGGCAGAATGGCCAGGGGAGCGTTGGAGTAGCTTGGGTTCATTCTTCACATTTGCAAGGAGTCCTGATCTTGCAACCAGCGCGATTTGTTAATTGCCTTTCAGACTCCGTTCGGGGGGGTTCAGCCGAGCCCTCCCCCGTCAAGGTTTATTTCAGTAGGTTTCTTCCACCATGGCCCATGAACTGAATTGCTTCATTTACACCCTGAGAGTATCTGAACGAGAAGAGCAGAGGCTGGTGGGAGTTGGAAGAGACGTGCGGGGATGGATGGGCCTGTGCCTAAGGCCTTGGATGTGGACTCAGCGTTCAGTTCCGGAATCTGTCACACGCTCCTGAGGCATGTCCCGTGCGGCCAGGATTTCCGTGCTCTCAGGGGGCGGAGGGGACAGGAGCTGCTGGGGTTTGGTGCTACTCTCCTACCCTCCCGATACAGCCATGGCTAGTGGTGGCATGTTGCAGTCCCGTGGCGATGGGGGCCAGATAAACACCCAGATGGCTGGGCTCTGGGGGACACTTTTCCATACTAGAAACCCACTCCTTGATTTGGCCTCGTGGTCAGGCCCTGCCCAAGGGAGGCCCTGGAGTGGGCTGGGCTGCTGCAGGTCCGGAGCTGCACTGGCCTGGGAAACAAAGGCGCATGGGTAGAGGATGTTGGCGGTGCTGTGGCAGAGCTGAGCAGGGCGAGGAAAGTACAGAACCAAGAACAGTGCCCTGCAACCCGCTGTCCAGAGTTTCCATTCACCCACAGATCCCTTTGAAGGCCCTGGGACAAGAAGTTTCATCATGTTTTGCTCTAACCCTACTCAAAGCTCAGTGTCACTTTTCACCAGAAATACGTTAGCTCTTCTGTTCGTCTCTGAAATTAGCAGGCCATAGGGGCAGCACTTAGCCAATGCAATAGGAGATGAAGTGCCCACTGGATCTCAAGTGCTGCCATCAGTAGAGGCCTGTCCCTGCCAGAATACCAGGCCCATTTCCACAGTGCCCAGAGCCATCACAGAGCCCCTGGTGCAAAGGAAGCAATGAAGCTAAAATGCACGCATGCAGGATGGAATCCCAGGTCAGGGAGAGAGGGGCAGCTGTGAGTCAGTCGCCATAAATGCTGAGGGAGACGACAGCTGTCAAATAATATAAAAACCGAGTATGTTAATAATTCTTACAATTGTGCCAAAGACTTAATGCTCGGCCTGTCAGCAGCAGTGACAGAAGCTATTATGGAGACAAGATTGGAATATTTCAGAGGCAGCATTGCAGCTGGTAGCAGCCCCATTTCAAACGCATGACAGTGACGTTATGGAACCAGCAGGGCTGCCGGGAACAGGATCTAGCATTGAAGATTAGATTAATTCCCTCTCTATAGATTTTCCCTTAGTGCATTTTAATTAACTAATGCAGGTATCAGTGAGCTTTCCCCACAACATCAGGTCAACTTTATTCGTTCTTATTATTATTGCATTTCTTCATGTCTGTGCCATGCCTCTGTCTCTCTCTCTCCTCTCATACACGTGTGTGCATTATTTCTTTATGTGTCATAAAAAACAACTCTTAAAATAGGGTGACCAGAGAGCAAGTGTGAAAAATCAGGACTGGGGGTGGGGGCTAATAGACGCATATATAAGAAAGAGCCCTGAATATCGGGACTGTTCCTATAAAATTGGGACATCTGGTCACCCTATCTTAAAAGTACAATTCCCAGTTTTCCAGATGGACACATGCTCCCCATGCCTCCTGCTTTCCTCATGGTGAAATTCGCGCCCAAGCGTAGTGCAGCCCCAGAGCCTGGAACCACTGACCCCCACTTCGCCCCTTCTCGGAAGGCCAGCGCCTTAGAGCTGGTCAGGAAAAGATTTCTTTTTTTCCCCGCAAAAATTGTTGATGAAAACTGAAGATTTTCATTTGTCTAAAAAATATTGTTGACGTTTTTTTGAATTTTCACTGAAAACCCAAATTTTTTTTTGAAAAACTGAAATTGTTGGTGACAATTTCCTTTAGTAACGAAGTTTTTAAAAAAAAAATAAAAAAGAATTAGACAAAATTGCTGAACCGCTTTATTATGCGCCACGTAACTCCCACTAAACCCTGGTCTGAGGCTCATCTGGAGCCTCGGACTTGCGCTGGCCCCTCTGCCAAGGGTGACCTTCACCCTCATGGAGTGCGACCAAAGGAATGAGGCTTCCCGCAGCTCCCATTGGCCGGGAACGGCAAACCGCAGCCAACGGGAGCTGTGGGCGGCCATGCCTGCGGACGGTCAATGTAAACACCGTCTCATGGCCCACCAGCGGATTACCCTGATTGGCCGTGTGCAGGTTGCCCACCACTGAACTAAAGGAACTCATTTGATAGATTGTTTATAAGTATGTTGTTAGCAGGCTGTAGAAAGAAAGCACTGAACACAAAGCGACGCGGTACTTTTTAGGGGGTTCAACTGCAACAAAATGAAAAGGATAAAATAATAATAACGATTATTTCACGGGATTTAAAAGCAGCACCTCTCGGAGATGAGATTGTGTGACATGAGCAAGGCAGATCGAATCCTTGGCAGGTCAGAGTTTGGTGGTAGTGGAAGGTAGAGGACAGACTTGGCTGCAGACTGGCCTCTGACCCTTATCATGTCAGCTTCACGGTCTCAGGCCTTATCTTCAAGGCGCTGACTGACCTGGGCCCAGGACACTTAAATGAGCACCTAAAGTTCCGGTAGGAGGACCACAGTCAGTAACTCCATCCCCCTAGCAAATGGAGCTGCCAACTTGCTTATGCCAGAGTCAGAGTTTTCCCAAGGGCTGGACGGAGGTGGTGGGATGAACTCCAGAAGAAGCCACTCACCACAGTGTGCCTCCCACCTCCCTTTACTAATAAAAGCACAGAGCACATCATACCTAAGAACATTTTTTTTTTTAGTCCGCGTGTAATTTTTCCCCTAGTGAGAGAAGGAGAGCGAGAAGGAAAGAGCCACTCACGACAGGCTCTCGTCACATCACTTACAGCCCTTCTGGGATTTGTTCAGATGCCCTAGTGATGGGCATAGAATAAGAACCAGAGAAGAGAACTCAGTAGAATAGATAGTTAGCTAAAAACTTCATTTTGCAGGGTAAATAGAATTAGACCAAATTTTCTGCTTACGAAAAACTATTGCTCTCTCTCTCTGTCTGATCCTTCTGGAAAGGACCAGGGGATGCAAATCCCACGATCCCTGACCCCTTTCACTTTGCTATTGGAGGCCAAGCAGAACACAGCTAAAGCTGTCACTCGCCTAAACATCAGCTGCTGAGTTACAGGTCCTGGAGGCCAGTTAAGATGAGCAGGGCTATTAAGTGCCTGCAGCTGAGGCACTGGTAGCCTATAAAGGGTGCACAGGGCTATTAAATACCCCGCAACTGAGGCACTGGGGTCAGGAAGGGTGACCAGGGTTCTGTAGTATGTCTTTCTGCTGAAGTGCTTCTCTTCAGCTAATGGAGATGCCCTATCAGAAGGGGTTATGCAGGGCTTGTAGCAGGCATTATAGATGGAAGCATTTAAGCCCTCTCAATGAACATTTGTTTTAGGTCAATAATGGAGTGTAAACATTTCCTGTCATGCTGCTGCAGTGTTGATATTATTTATATGTTGACACTGAAGCAAGGCCAGGCTACAAATCTATATAAAATACATTTCCACCAGGCAAAGTCTGCAGGGCCTGATAACCTCAGCAAAGTTTGTGCAGCACCAGCTGTTGTGTGAACTAAATTTAGAGGCTTACACATCCAAATGCTTATGGTGCATCGATTCCCTTCTCTAAACAGAAACTGTGTCTTATTCCAGGTGCGGCTGGCTACCAGGATGCAGCAAAAGAAGCAAGTGCGTTAGCCTTGGGCACTCTTTTCTTCTTTAAAACATTTTTTTTTTAAAGGATTTTTTAAATGGTTGGATGGAAATATTTAAAAATATACAACTTGAAGACTTTCATAAGCAAAACAGAGCTTTGGGCAATGATTTATCCTTTCTAATGGGCCTTTTATCCAAAAAGGGGATTCCAAACTAGCCTCTTTATCAACATACTCACAAGTTATCAACATACTCACAAGTTACATGTGTGCACTGGGTAGGGTAATCTTTTCTTCTTAACCCACCACTGAAAAGCAACCATCTCTAGGGTGGAACATGGAAGCTCTAGGTGCATATAAATACTGCATCATTGTTTAGGGTATGAAAAACACTGCCATCGTTAACTAAAATAGGAGATTTTGAGGCAAGTATGTATAGTTTCAAATTCTAGTTGAACAGGAAAGTAACTATTTTTGGTTTCAAACCCATGGCTTAATATTTATCTCTATTATTTTAATGACTTAGTGAATAGTGAAACTTTTTTCTGCAAATGTTCTTTTGAATATGAAGCAAACTTAATTCAGCCAAATTTACAAACCTTATCAGTATTTTCATTGCAGTAGCATGTAGAGGTTCCAACCCAGATGAGGTTCCCATTGTACAGAACATAACAAGAGACAGTTGCTGCCCCAGAGAGCTTGTAGCCGAAACACACAAAGCCAAAGAGTGGGAGGAGACTCAGAAGCTCAGAGGGGGCAAGTGACTTAGGTGCTAGGCCCAGATCCTCAAAGGTATTTAGGTGCCTAACTCCCATTGCAGTTTAGTGCCCAAGGTCACACAGCAAATTAGTAGCAGGAAAATCACCATGCGACTTGTGCGACTAACCGACAGGAATGTCGAAGTCTGAACACAGGATCTTCTACCCCAACCATTTGTGATCCAGTCGGAGGGGGAAGCAGGGTGCCAAGAAATGTGAACAATGGCGAAATAGGAGAATCCTGCAGCTGGCTCAGAACCAGTAAAGGTAGCAACATTCAGTGAACCCATTACTCATCGTGAGCGATTGGGTCAATGCTTTCCTCTCATCTAAGTCACGAGTTTTGCTTCATCAATAACTAACTGTACTTCGAGCGATTCCCTGGGGGCGTTTTCTTCTTCAACTACTTCTTTCTTGGGGACTCAAGGGGACTTGTGCCCGGGGCTGAGTTTATCTTCTGGTTTTGGCTAGTTATTTTCACTTGATGGAGTTTCCTACCTATATGGAACTCCTTGCCCATGGATTCCATTCAAGTTAGAGACCAGGGCTTTAGCAGATGCTAATTCAATCCTTTTTTCATGCTGAGATGTGAAAAAAAAATCTACAACTGCTCATGCAGAAAGGCTCTAAGTCAATGAATTGAAAATGAATCAGGAAAATATGCGTGTGAGATCCATGCGGCGTGCAGACCAAATGTATGTGGCCTCAATTAGAAAGAGAAACTGAGCTTGTCTCTTTTTATAGAATTAAACATTTACTGGCACATATAATTCCTAGCCGGGATGCTGTTCAAAGGCAAAACAAATAGGAACTACAAAGAAGCTGAATGCCGCTGTGTGGTCAGCTGACCACTAAACCTTGAGAAGCCTTCTTGTGATCTTAGTTATGACTAGCTGAGATTGTAACCACCCTCAGACCAGCCTTATCCAGGAACCTCCCTGTGAAGTTGGCCACCTGTAGATACTCATGACCCATGTATCAGTCTGAGCCCGTTATTGGTGCAGAACAACGGTTCTCTAAGTATGGTCAGCGGGGAAATTCTTAGTGGTCCCAGGGGAGCCAGAAATGTCACGTGTTGCTGCCGCCTCTAGCTCCTTGTTTTCAGCAGAAGGAAACAAAACAGCTGGGCACACACACACAATGTGCCCCCTCCTCCACCCTCTATGGTAAGCCATTAGTTCGCTCTCCATCCCGTTTTATTGCAGGGGAAGCCTATTTTACAAACTCATGAGATTGAGGCGTCCAGAAGATGAACAAGTTCATAAAGTCGAACAGCTCCCGACTACAGCTGGTCTGATTACAGCCTGGTGCGCGGATTTGCTGTCTTCCTGCCCTCCCAGACCTCTGCCAAGTGACTTCCAGTGCACGGGAGGCATCGGAAGGGGAAGGGATCTCAACTGGTTCTTTGTCAACTTCACCTTCAGTGTGTGATTTATTCTTTTTCCGCCAGGAAGAACAGTTCTTACACACGGTTGTTTGTAAGACTGGTGTTGTTAACATCGAGGTTCTGCCATTCAGCCTCCCTGCTGGAACTGGCAGTAAGGGCAGGGCTGGTGCCCCCACTAGGCGACCCTAGGCGGTCGCCTAGGGTGCCAGCATTTAGGGGGTGGCGGGCGACTGCCTCCTGCCTCCTGCATCCCGGCTCCACTCCTTGCACCGGCCCTGAGTAAGGGTCTCTATTAGCCGCAGATGTTATGATCATATTTATGATACCAGGATTTGAGGACTTCAATAGCTCAGACACAGGGGTGAGAGGATTACTGCAGGAATGGGTGGGTGAGATTCTGCAACGTGCAGGAGGTCAGACTAGATGATCATAATGGTCCCTTCTGACCTTAAAGTCTATGAATCTATGAATGATGTAGGTACACCCTGCCCCACTGGGAACTGGATCACAAGGCAGGTGGCTGCTAGCATGGCATGGCCTGGTGTAAACGGAAACAGCTTCCTATTCAACCAACATGGCAAGAGAAATTAGGATGAACGTCTGAAAGGCAAATGAGCTTCAGGAGTGTTTTGTGCGAGTGATTCGCTGGACTCAGCCCCTCTTTGAGGATTAATATTTATTTCTCATAAAATTTTGATTTTTTTGGTGTAATGAAAATTGGATTTGTCATGAATTAGAGATGAAAACATTTATAATCTTACCTACTGCGAATGAGAGAGTCAGGCACCCATCTGGTTAGCAGAAAGGCAGGTGACAAATGCAAGAATCTGAGTCTATGGACAGGGAAGAGAGATGAAAAGATTGGTCCCTTTGGAAGAAGAATTGTTCTCTCTGTTGACTGAAGACATGGGGCCTGGCACGTATATAAATAATTGTACAGGAACCTGTCCCTTGGGGGTGTGGAAGAGATGCGTTACAGCCTCGCGATTGAGTCCATAGGACTGCCCCTGGTCTCGGGCCTGCATGGCCTGTGGCCTTAGTCAGTAGCCCAGCCCTTGCTCTCAGGGCAGTGCGGCCTAGCGGCCAAAGTCCATAATACTGGTGAGGGTGTCGACTAGACATAGTGCTCTTTGTTATTAACATGAATTCATTTGCTTGAATACTTGTAGCTGAAGAAGATAATTCTTCTTTCTTTGCTTTTCATTGTTCTCCATTCGTCCGCGGCTAGTTATCATTCATTATTCTCCTGTTTAAAATATGTATCATTCAATCAGGAAGCAGATACAGTACCACATGATTGCTGGTGGGCAATCACACACCACAGATAGAAAAATAAGTCAAGTACTCACCCATAGGTTGAAAATTGTTCATCCAGATTTTTCACTGAATACACTGGTTTGGCAGTGATTCACAGACAGAAAAAAAGCGGTAGATCCTCAATGAATCATTCAACCAGCTGTAGTTGTAGCTGTGGTCCTTAAAACAGTCCCTCATTCCAGTCCCAAAGTTACCTATGTTCCACAAAATGAAGGGTCCCATTACCTTTATCACTGAAAATTATTTACATCAGTAATAAAGATTTATAAGACTGAGTTCATAGGAAGAGTTAATCACAATAAAGGAAACGAGCCCACAACCTTTTACGTTTCCTTCGTGAGTAATTTTGCGTGTCCCACATGTTGGGTCTTTGACAGATATCGCATTTGCTATTTGGGCCTTGGCAGATATATGAACACAACAACAGCATCAGGCTAACTCAGAAAGTGAAATTTACAAAAAAGAGAAAATGAAACAGATCAATCTGTTTTCATTGCCCCAAGTTGAGTGAAATGCAATTGACAAAAAGGCACGACAGACAAAAATTAAATTAAACTTTCCAAATACTTTTAGTTTTATTAGAGGGAAGGATTTTTTAATGATTTTTGTTTATCTTAGCAGCTTGGTTCCTTTATACAAAAAATGAATAGGTTCAAAATAAATATGCTCTACCAATGAGCTATTTGCCACAAATGGGGCTATTTTTAGATTTATAGCTCGTGACTGATTGTGAATGAATCACGACAGCTTCACCTGCGGCATTAAATCTGAGATTAGTGTCCTGTGTTAGCTCCATATTCATTTTCTTCTAATAATTCGCCCGTTTCCAGGAGACTTGCAATCGATGTAGCATAAAGGACAGAGGGAAGCTCCAGAGAGGTCATCAAGTTTAGGCAGGGCCGCCCTCTGAGGATGTAAATCTAAGATATTGATCTATTTTTATTCGATGTGTATTTAGGAATTGATCTCTGCCTTTAGATGTCACCAGCCGGACCAAGGCCTATATTATCCCCTGACACCTGAATGTATCCCCGGGGAGAAAACTTAGCACCACTGTGATTTTATGAAGTTTCCTGTGCTTGCAACATGCCAGAGTCAGCTTTTAAAAGAACTGCCAGCAAGTTGCATGACTCTTAATACTGTTACTTCTTTTGACCCGAGCAGTTAGCCGATTTTGAGGATCTTGTGGATTGTTTCCATTAGGAGGAAAGTTTTATGATGGGGTCGGGTATTTCTCTGATGCAATCCTGTCTGCAGAGTGCTCTTTCCCTGAGCACAATAGGAATCAAACAACAGGAGACAGTTTCTCTGCTCAAGCTCCAAGACTCTTTCCAGCCACCACTCTGCCCCAGAGATCGCTCTCTTTGCTTTCTTTCATGGCAATGGTGCCAGTTTTCTTGACTCTTTCTTTGGCTTTTCTGTTGCCTTCTCTGTGCATCTGCGCTCCCGTGCGCTCTCACACACATACAGAACTGCAAACAAATCAACCCCCCACCCCAACATTTGATATCAGATCCCTGGGGAACCCTTAGACTGCATGTCCCAGCCAGTGCCCAGGATTGCACGTGGTCTAGTCCTGGGGTGGAGCATTTAATTGTTCCCTCATGTGACCTGAATGGAACCGCACTATTGTGTGAACAGCTTCCAGGAGCTGGTGTGATGGCCTCTCCCACAGCGTACCAATACTTGTGAGTGTGAAGAACTAACAAAGTGTGGCTAGAGCCCAGACGCCACTCAGACAGGCACTGTGTAAGTTTCTCCCACCCGCAATCCTGTCAATGCACCAGCCCCCTGACCTCCAGGCAACCTGGAAGCTCTGCCATGCACCTCTTTCCTATCCCGGAATGCCCCCTGCTCTTCTAGACCTGGGCATCTCCAGTAAGCAGAGGGTGCCCGTTTTTGAGGAGCTGAATGGTACACAAATATCTACTGGGAAGTAGGCTGAATCTGCCAGATCTGCTGCTAATTTGTGTGTGTGTGTGTGTGTGTGTGTGTACACACATAGCAGAGAGAAAGTTATGGAACACTAGGTCCTCCACGAGGTGTTGCAGCATCTATCTACACAAACACCAAGATCTCCACCCCTTCCAAACATCCATTTTCACAAAAGAAAATGAAGCTTCAGGATTTCCAGCTACCCGTTTGCTAACACTTCAGGGGTGCAGTGGGGGCTGCTGTGACAATATAAAGTAAATAGGGAGCCCGCTTTAGGTAGGTAATTCCAGGTATTACATTTGCTCAGGGATACAAGCTCTAGATGACCACTACACAGACTCCAATTCTACAGGTTACTTTGAAGTGGACGGCCTGGTAAAACTCATAGACCCCAGTCCCTGATGAGTCTGATCTCATCAAAGGAATCAAAAGTCAAACACTCAGAATTACTTTCTCCCCCTATCATGGTGCAACAGCCATATTTGCCCACGGCAAATTAATGTGTTCCGAGACTGCTCCTTTGAAAACTGCCATACCCGGTCCAGCTAGTCTAGTATCCTGTCTCCAATGACAACCCATGAAGTGATGGATGCACCAGAGGCATAATGCACCTAATTGTGAAATGCTTTAATAGGAGGAGGAAATTTCCTTCTGATTGCAGGCCGTAATCCTCCTATGCCCTGAAGCCAGAAGATTGAGAGACTTTGAAATATTCAAATACCCCTCTGATACTTGAAATATTCAGCTCAACTAAAGAGACTGTCATTTTAAAATCACATTTCTGGTGTTTTTTTGATGTTGTTCCAATAAGGTTACTGTAACTAAGAGACCTTAGAAATATTTTCCCTTCTCTCGCTGTCTCTCTCTCTCTGTCTCTCCCGTTTGTTTAATTTGTGCCTTCCACGGCATTTTCTGCACACTCACTTTCACTGTTTCCCCTGCACAATCAGTTTCCATTGTTGTTTGCCTTTGGGTCTCTCACACAAAAACAAAAGGACAAAAAATATTTTCAAAAATAGGAAACATTTGATTGTAAAACCACAAAAAAAAACAATTGTCAGAGCAAGATAAGGGCCAGTTCACACCTGGAATTACTTTTAACTCTCTTCTGGAAGCTGTCCAGAGTTCAAGTTGATGGTATCCCTTTAAAATCATGCACTGAAAAAAATCCCATTTCAGCTGGGTCTGTGTCTGTGCAGATGTATTCATGGAACCTTTGAAGCCAGCCTTGGTCTCAATTCAACCTGGTTGCTGGGCCAAACTGCAGAATGAAGTCCCTCGTTTCCAGTTGGGTGGAGCTGCTCTGGGCTGCCATGTTCCTTGGGGGATGGGAAGTGTCTCTTCAGATAGACGAGAGGCTCCTCTCTTGCTGATGCTCTGGGAAAGCTGGGGAGTAGGAAATGGAGCTGGTTGTCTCTTGCAATGTCCTGCAGCAGACGTGAACCGTCAAAAGGAGAAAGACGCAAAGGGCCTGAGTTATTGCATGCATAATGAAACATCCTGTCCTCAAGTGAAAAGCCTGCCTCTTCTGGCTTGACACCCTGGTGATAAGGCCTTCAGAAAACCGAAGACCAATTAGATAGATGCCCTCAAACTGATTCTGTAGCAGTGGCCACAAACTTAGGGCAACAAAATGCTTCATTATGCAATGATTGGCCCAAGCCTTACAGTTTCCATTAGGGTCACTCTGCACTGTTTTGGATCATATCTGCAGAGTACCAAGGGAGGGGTTATAGATATACAGACAAAATCATTGGGCAGGTTGGGGACAGCTAGACGAAGGGGACGGCAAACTTTAAAAGAATCTTGTTGTTTTATCTCTGATCTGAACACCTTAAGAGATTTCCAGTGCTACTCAGACACCGAGATGGGACAGTTCGGCTTTTCCTCCCCAGATCGGTTCATCTAGCCCCAAGTTCATGCTTGCAAATTTCAACCTGGCACAGTCCACATGGGACAATGCAGCAGCCACAAAGAGAGACAGGGTTAGCAGACATGCCCTATAAATCAGTCAGAAACAACGCCAGTCTGTCTGAAATGTTCCCCTCTTGCTGTACATCTCTCTCTCTTCAGAGGCATTAGCTGCTAATGAATGAAAATGCAGAAAGCACGTCAGGAGATTTTCCTTTCACAGGTACTGTTGCAGGAGGATTTCAGTTTGCAATGGCAGAGACTGGAACCACTGGGGCACCTTAGCAAACTGAACAGGCTCTACCTGCGATGGTCAGCCTTTTCATCACTCTAAATATTCTGCTGACTGCGCTCACTTCTTTGCAGTGGCATATTTCACGCTGCTCGGGATATGTTTATGAAGCAAAGCCCACGTCTTGATAAAATTATTATTTCTATCTCACTGATGCATAATCCTCTCCTGGCGTTTGGATCCAAATTCATTTTCCAGTATTGCCAACCTCTGCTACTTTATGGACGGTCTTCAATATCCGATGTTCTACTTAAAGCCTCAGTTCCTGGAGACAAGTGATTATGGGAAAATCGCAGCTTTCATTTCCTTTAGAAAAAGCAAGTTTCTAGACCCCAGTAGTTGGAGAGAAAGTCTTGAAAATGGGAGTAACTGGCTTGCCTCGGGACAATTAACAGAAGTGTAAGGAGCACAGGCAATGAGTAAAACAAACGGACGTGGAGACAAGGCTCAAAGTTACAAATAGAGCGTCAATTAAAGCTTTCAAAGCATATTTATATTATTTGTATTACCCTAGTGCCTGGGAGCCCCAGGTGTGCCTAGCACCCATTGTGCTAGGCGCTGTACAAACACAGAACACAAAGACAGTCCCTGTCCCAAAGAGCTTCCACTCCAAGTATAAGACAAGAAACACCAGATGGATACGGACAGATGGGGAGTGCAGGGAAACAATGGGCCTGTGCTGGTCACCCTGATAGCCAGTGGTCTCGGCAGCCCAGCCATGGACAAAGAGAGTTGTGAGAATGGATTTGAAGGAAGAGAAGGAGTTTGCTGTGCAGATGTTTACGGGGAGCTTCTCCCACGACTGTCTCGCTCCTGGCTGCAAGGATTTGATTCTCAAAACGAGGCTTACCCCAAAAGCCGCTGCAAAACCCTTTGGCGCGTCTCACTTTTTAAGGCGATGTCAGTGCAGCGCCCAGCTTGGCCTGCAATGGTCAGGATTTGCAGTGTAAATAAATAGCACCTAGCCCCTATCTGCACTTTGCAGCTTGCTATGTAAGAATTCATTCAACACTAGGTCCTAAAACTGTCCCTTCCCCTGGCATTGAAAAGGACGTGCCTTCCACCCTGTTTTGGCTATCATGTGCCAGATGCTGACAATGGGATTAGCCATACTAACGACAATCACATTTTTATAGCACTTGTGCTTGAAAAATGCTTTTAACATGTTTACACCACGGCTGTGAATTACGACTTTTTCTCCGGCCACCTGGGGTTTTCGCTACATCCACTAACTTGTACATAGCCTGTATCCTTGACCTAGTGTGTGTGTACCACAGACGGCTCCCTGATGAGTGGTACTGTCACCACGCCATTCAAATGAACGCCTTGTTTCTGAAGATGTGGCTTTTTCCCTGATCACATTTCCATTCGGGAACCCAGATGTGCACCCAGGAGCCGAATGTTTCAGCCTATGCTTGATGCATCCCTCTCACAGCCGTACTCTTTTTGTATCAATGGCCCATTTCAAGAGCCTCCGTCTGCTATTTTTCAAAGTAAAATAAACAGCGACTCACCTTGGGGAGAGGGAACAAGAGTATTATTTTCTCAACTTTTGATAAAGGCAGCAATTTTCAGCTATATTACATTGTGTGCTTGACCTCCCGTGACCTTTAATAATTTCACCTTAAAACAATCATAACGGAGCTATTTAGAGGAGGCAGGAAAGGCTGCTATATTTCAGGATTGATTTTCTGCCAGTCCACCCAGTGCACTCTACATTCAATAACAGAAACTTCAGTGATCTTTCAATAAACTCGAAGTTCTCAGGATTCAGGCTGCGTTTCAGCGACTGCAAGTACGGCTGCATCTCACCTTCAAAGCGCCGCAGCAAAAGGGAGGTAGCAGAACAGGGGGCCCACAGCGCTCTCAGCTGGTGTCTCGGTTCAGACTGGGAAAACGCAAACTCTGCGGGGGTGGGGCATTTCTACATCCATTCAGACCCTTCCCTTCAATGTTAGAAGGCACATTCCTGGGGCCTCCGGGCCGAGTTCTCATCTCAGCATCCATAATGCAGAAGCCGAGCGGTTTATGGCTACAGACTTATCCCTATTAGGGCAGGGAGGTAATTGAGCTCCAGGCTCCAGATCTCGGTCTCCTTATAGCGAACCACAGATCATGGCCCCTCCCAGGAGTCCTCCATGATTTTCTTTTCTGACAGGGGCTGGACCTGACAGCCCCAGACGCTGAAAACGTGCCAAATTCAGCCCGGACCGCGTACTGCACAGGCTTTCTGCTGCTACCCACACAACCTTCGGGCCGTGCCCGGGAAGGAGACCAAATCAATTCCCCACACGCCATTCGCTCCGTGGTCTCTTTGCCACGACCGCCAGTCGGGGTGGCAGGTTACATGAGATGGGCACCTGAGCCAAGCCCCGCAGCTCATTCCGCCTACGTAAACCATCTTCAGGGAGGAATCAGTTCTGATTACGACTGAACTTCTGACCAGGATGGGAGTGGGAGGCTCTGTAACCCATCACCCTTCCCCTCACCCATTGCACTGCTTGGTCGATGTTTAGTTCGTTCAGTGCTGGGTATCCTTCTCCTCTCGTTCTAACTGATGGGAGGGCTCATACACACCTGTCGTGCATTGAGCACGGCTGTCAGAGACATTCCTTAGAGCCTACTCTTCTTTTGCAGCCTAGGAAGCACAAGATTGTTAGTTTGGGTCTGTTAGAACCAAGGCTATTCCAGAATGAATGGGTCTTGCTATGCATGTGCCCTCACCACATCCCAAGGGAGGGATAGTGGCCTGATGATAGAATTTAACCAAAATCTACCTGTCTGTCTGTCTATCATTGGTCTGTCTCTCTTAGACATTTATAATGAACCCAGCATTGTATCCAGGTCCCAAGGCAAGAAGGGGAATCATCTCTAAACAGAAAATTTTTCCAAGTTTTACAGAGAGCATCAGAGCCTCTTTGAACAACCTTATCCCTTAATTCTAAAGTTTGTTTGAAACACCAGAAACTGAATCAATATGGAAGGACTGGGAGATTCAACTCATCATCTGCTTACCAGACAACAAAGAGCAGTAATTCCTTTCCATTCAACTCAATTATACCCTAGCTCAGTCTTTGGAGAAACAGCCATGATTGCTTTTCGGCCAGCTCGTGGCTGGTAAGTTAATAACATTACAACCTGCATTTGATGCACCAAAGGAGTTTGTAATTTCTTTATGAGAAATTCTTCCGGTGGGGCGGGGAGGGAGGCGCCGATGCCCCTCGGCCCAGGGTTTCATTTACATCTCATAAAACTTTTGGTCCCCAAATTTCCCACTCCTGTGCTCTCCCAACAGGTCTGCAACGTGCCACGCAGCAATGGGCACCTCGGGAGCTTGCTGAATTAGCTCTGGGGGTCCCATGCTGCTCTCATGCCATTCATAAGGTGGGTGATGCTGAGCTACTTGCCCTGAGGACTGGCACAGAGTCAAGTAATGATGAAGGTTCATCTAATTCTAGCACTAATAGCAATAGCACACAGCGATTATGTTCCCTGACTAAAGGACTAAATCATGTGGCTGTGAGAAGCTAGGGGGGTGGCTTCATCTCAGCAGTCGCTGGTTAGGGAGCCGTAAGAGCCGTGGTATCCACACGTAGGGTTTGCAAACTTAAGCGGAAGGATGCCCTTGTCTGGGTCATCTGTGGGAGAGAACCCCTGGATCTGACGGCAGGAGCCTCTGCCGAATGAGCCATGGGCGACATCTGCTCTCTGGCGGGCAGCAGCAACCAGAAACTTGAAAAATCTCCTGCCACTGCTCTAGCACTGGTCACAACCCAGTGGAGGAACCTGAGGGGAGGATTTGCAATACAGGAGCAGATCCTGGGTCTCCCATGCAGCTAATGGCTTCATGAAGTCCAAGACAGGGCTTTTCCTTTACACAGTGTGCTGCGGCCTGTTTAGGGCAGAAGCCTGCACTGCAGCACTCTGGATCATCCTCTGCCCATACGCCATACGCAGTCCATGCACGATGGCTCACCGAGGCCATGCACACGGCTTTGGGCCCTTCAGACACAAGCCCGGTTGTTATTCCACGGCTGCACCGATAGCAATTCATCACCCACTTCAGTCCACTCGAGAATAATCAGCATCCAGTCTCATGCGAGGAGCACCCGTCCCATTCTAGCCCTGCAGCGCCTGCTGATGTTGAGGAATTGCTATTTCCTTTCTCGCTCTCAAGCCGTCCATGGCAACACCTGCCTTCTACAGCAGTGGTGCTCAACCTTCTCCATACGGGACCTTCCTGGAGCTCCCTCTGATGTAGCCGGGATCTAGCCGAATCCCCCTCCTGTTTGGCAATAAAAGAAGGCTCAAATCCCCCTTCTGACACCGGCCCACAAGCCCCTTGGGCGATGCGAAACCATGGCCCACAGCCGGGTTCCACTTCTGGGAACTCCAGCACAGGTGACATCTCTCTCGGCACCAGGCCGTGCCACGTTATGAAGGGCTCAGTGCTACAGCTCCAAGGTGCATATTGCACGATCCAGGCACAGAACAGCATCCCCAATAGTCTTGCTGCCCAGGCCATGAACTGTACATTTTGGTTTTAACCGCTATGGTCATTCACAAAGAGCAGGGGCTGGGCTGGCAAAAGGGATCCTTCTTCTGAGGGCAAAGGGAGAATATTCAGCCCCCTTGGCAGACAAAAGCCAGCCCTAGAACAAGCGGGTCATAAACGGAAAGAATCACCGGAGCGCAGGTAGCATCGGGGCGGGGCTGTCATTCTGCATCCCTGCTTGCATGCGCGGCAGCTGACGTTCCTCCAGTAGGTCAGGGGGAGGAATCTGGTGAGATGCTCCTGCAGGAGCTGAGCCACTGATGAGAACATCCCTTTCGTCTCGGCGCAGAAACGAGGCTTTACGTTCGATCCCTTCGCTCCAGGCATTTGCCCCCGGAACAGGCGCCCGGCCTGGCAGCAAGCGAAGGCCCCTTGGCCTGGCACGGCTGACGCTAAACACTCACAAGCCGCCGGCTGGATGCTGAGGCCAGACAAATTCAGATTGGACATGAGGTGTAAATTTTTAACCGCTGGGGGGGTGGGGTGGGGGGGGGTGTAATTAACCACTGGAACAACTCACCCGGGTTGTGGCGGATTCTCCATCACTGACCGTTTTTCAGTCGAGATGGGCCGTAGGTATTGTTGCGAGGCAGTTTTCTGGCCTGGGTTGTACAGGAGATCAGACTAGATGATCACAATGGTCCCTTCTGGGCTTGGAATCTATGAAACCGGCCCATTGTTCTGCAGCCCACGCCTTAGACAAAAGCCCCCCTTCTCTGGAAGTTCCTGGTGCCTCTATCTAGCTTCCTTAGACATACCTGGGTGCCCATCACTGTGGTATCTAGGCGCTGTCCCTCTATATCACCATTAGCATTCAGCACAGCCCCTCTGCTCCCATGCCTCCGTCTCTCCCTGACTCCAGGTAGTTTGGTCTGTGTGTTTTAAATGCATTTCTGACATGGATACCCGCCAGCAATTCACAGCAGGAGAACTCCAGGAGAGCAGAATCTGGGTCTAGCTAGAAGCCGTCTACCAGACTGCTTTATGGGCGAGCTGAGAGGCCGGGAGCGTATAACGGTTACATCCTGTTGGGCTGTAACCTCAGAAGCCCCGCGCTGCAGGCGGGACATCACACTGGGACCCAGCTGACTGGGTTTAGCCCTGTCCCCCACCCACTCAAGCTCTGCAAGGACACACCCTCCCCCGGCAGCAGGCCTGGGAAAGGAAACCTCCCACTGCAACACCAAATCCAGCAGGGAACGCGGGTTAAACAGACTGCGCAAGCAAATGCTCATTAATGGATTCATTAATCCACCTGAGGAAACACTGAGGTCTGGCCCTTCTGGGCCACTAAAAGAAGCGGCATGCAATGAATGGCAGAGGCTCTGGCGTGATGAGAAAGCCTCTGGACAGCCCCTGCAGTGCCAGGCTCGCAGCACTTGTGTGCACTGAACTAGATAAAGGGAGAAAAGAGAATCTCTTAAATCCTCCTTTCTTCTACCTGCGGAGTGAGGCTCACGCCGGAGCTCGGGACTGGGGGCTGGAAAGGGCCGAGTGCAGGGAGCAGAGGGGCACGGGAGGTGTGTGCCTGCCAGGAACAGCAAAGAGGAGAAAGCAAGTCCCAGCCTGGGTGGCTTTAGTGGCCTTATTTTCATAGGCAAGGAGCATCAGTGGCCTCCAGTACATCAGTGTTGGCTGCTCGGCATCTCTGGAAATCAGGACAGGAGCCCAAATCCGGATTATCGGGCTCGCTCTGAGGCACCCTCGCTGTGAACACGTCGGCCTCGGGGCACTGCGAGAAGAGTCTTGGGCACAGCAGCTGGAGCCGGGTGGGGAAGCCGGGTTTGCCCCAACGGGCCTTTGCCATCGACTAGCAGCAGTGGGGCATTGGCTGTTTCTAGGGGATTGTGCTCGCGAGAGGGGCCCGATCTCACACCAGGCAAGTCTGTGAGAGTTTTTCCATGGGCTGCATCGGGAGCAGGATCCTGGCAATATTCCTTCCCGAATAGCACAGACTCGCCTCAATGGCAGGGCCGATGGCAATACAGTCCCCTTGAGAGGGTTATTTTGTGACCATAAAAGAAGCAGGGGAACGCAGCGCTTCTCCCATGAAGCAGAAAGAGAGGGAAGGCAGGACAGCTTCTCTCTGTCACGCATTTTGGTGACTCACCTGACAAGGCAAGAGTTTTCTTTCCTCCTTCGGCCCATGGGGCGCTAGTTATTTCGCTGGTGTCTGGAGTCTGTAAGATGCCGTTTCCCGGCCAGCAGCTGGCATGCAATTTCATGTCTGTCAGATTCACAAACGTGTTTTCTTCAGCAAACGCTCCCAGAATGGAATGGGATGTGGGTGATTGCCACGGAGAGTCAAACCTGTCAGCGCCCAAATCGTATGCAAATGCTGCCCTGACAAAGCAAACAGTGCGGCAAAAAAACCAAAATACCCTTGCTTTCCAAAGGGGCTCTGCCCAGGGACAATGATAATAACAAAACGTCTCGTGTTGTAGACTGCTCGTCATCTCGAGAACTAAAAACACTTTAGAAATGGCCGTCTGTGCGCTGACTCCACCGCCTACCTCGACTCCCAACAAACTGTCTAGCCCGGCCTGCTCACCCAACGCGAGCCTCCCTCATCCTCTCTGCCCTGCTGTCTGTCACCTCCCTACTCGCCACCCTAACTGAGGCTCCGAGTCAGCAAAGTACTTCAGCAGCTGCCTCACTTGAAGCACCTGGGTTGTTCCTATTGACTGGAGTGGGACAATTCCCGTTCTTAAAGCGAGGCACCTGCTTAAGTAGCTTGGTGATAGGATGTGATACTGCAGTCATAAGACTCCAGGTGGAGCCTGGGATCTCTCTGGTCCCAGCAGGATCTGAGACTAAAAGACAAGGGGTAACAAGTGGGTGAAACTGTAAGAAACTTCCCTCTGTGGGTGAAATTCCCCCCTGTGCGGGAGGCCAACCTATGGCCTATGGTCCTACTTAAATCCCACTTCAGCCCATAGATTTATGTGGTGCATAGGCCTTGGATGGCTGGTGGATGGAAGGGCACTTTTAGCATAGACCGGCTCTGCACAACGAGGGGGTATAACAAGCCGGCTAGTAGCCTAGTCCCAGGAATTGCAACAGGAAACAGGATTCACAGCTGGACATTTCAAGCATCAAGTCAAATCTCCCAAATCTTGAGGTTAGCTTAAAACTTGTTTGATTTTAATCCATAAATAATACCTAGCCCAATAAAACAATACTTTGTGGGTTCTTTGTCCTCTGGATTCTGAGCCTTTGAAGGACCCTTGGGCCACATTTTCAAGCTTTTCTCTGCACCCAAGAGGGCTAGAGACTTACGTATTCTTTTAAATGAAAGCTGAGATTCTCACCTAGGGCATTTCTACCCCGCAGCAAGGCGCATGCTGCCCTGCACGGGCAGACAGACGTGTCCGCTCTGCTCGAGCCAGCATGCTATAAATACCGGTGTGGCCACGGCGACACAGGTTGGTTCAGATTCGGATGGGGAGCCCGAGCCACTGCTCATGCCACGGTGACCACGCTGCTGTTACCGCGCAAGCTTAGCAGAGCGGGTGTGTGTCTGTCCACCTGCACGGAGAGGCACGGTCCCCAGCTGCTGTGGAGACATACCCCTAATGACCTGCCTCAGCAGCCGGGGCTTTAATAGAAACACCACATAGCGCGAGCCCAACGATAAAATCACATGTTGGCAACACTGCATCGGGCAGTTTCAATAGGTTCTGCTGCCTATGCTTTCTAGGACTCACCCCTCCTTAGCCAGCTGCTTGTAACAGCTCCATTGTCTCTCCTGGCCTAGTCCCTAGTGGGAAGTGCAGGGTTAATAGTGAAGTTCTTTTCTCTTTCATGCAGAACTTTGGTCACAGGGTTCCTGAGCATGGAGGCTTTCTTTCCTTCTTTCTTTCTTTCTTTCTTTCTTTCTTTCTTTCTTTCTTTCTTTCTTTGTACATTTTCTGAAGAGCCTCTAAAATGTGACAAGACTAGTAATGAAGAGGCTGAGAGGAAATCGATAAGGCAGCGGAGTGAGCAAAAACTAATGAGAATCTGGAGCTGAACCTAACTACGTCCACTTGACAGAAGGGAGCGTGTGAGCCAAGGCCCTGCACCCCAATGCCTGCAAGCTCCCGGTGCCCTGGAGGCAATATTGACTTACAACAAACAACCCATATTACATCATAAATAATGTTCCCCACACAGTGCCGGGTGACTAGCAAGTGTGTGGCACCGCCTCAGTGAGGCAGCCTGAAAGCGCAGCTTTGGAGATGTTTGGGAGCCATTCTAGCAGAGGGGGAAATTCACCCCTCTGAAGAGGGGCCAGCACAAGACCCAGGCAACAGAGCTCGCTGAGAATTTTCTGACCACATGTTTTTTCATCAGAAAATGTCAGTTCAGTGAAAATGAAACTTTCCAGGCGGGGGGAAGGGGAAGGGGAAGTGTCCCTTTCAATCATTTTTCTTGACTTGAAAAAATGTTGGAAAAAAAAAAGTTTAGAAACTGTTTCAAACATATCAGCTGAAGTGGGACCCTTGGTGCATCGGGCTGGTACGGGCTCTTTGCACAGAGGTGAATTTCACCCCCAGAGAGAGTTTGCTTGCCACATGTTCTAGAGCTGTGGTCCTCAACCAGGGGTACGGGTACCCCTGGGGTACGCAGAGGTGTTCCAGGGGGTCCATCAACTCTTCTAGATATTTGCCTACTTTTACAACAGGCTATGTAAAAATCACTAGTGAAGTCAGTACAAACTAAAATTTCATACAGACATAACTTGTTTATACTGCTCTATAAACTGTACACTGACATGTAAGTACAATATTTATATTCCAATTGATTTATTTTATAATTATATGGTAAAAATGAGAAAGTCAGCCACTGTTCAATAACACTGTGCCTGGGACACTTTTATGTCTGATTTTCTAAGCAAGTAGGTTTTAAATGAGGAGAAACTTGGGGTACGCAGGACAAATCAGACTCCTGAAAAGGGTACGGTAGTCTGGAAAGGTTGAGAGCCACTGCCCTAGAGGGGACAAAGGCTCAGGACTCCTGTCTTCTATTCCAGGCTCATTCACTGTGTGAACACAAGCAAGTCACTTTATTGTCATCGCTGTGTGTCTCAGTTTCTCTGTCTGTATGGAAAGGAATATTAATTTATCTGCTGTGAATTCTAATTAGTGAGAGCTTTGAGATCCCAGGATCCGAAGAGACGGCATCACAGTGCAAATTAGTATTACCTAGAGTTAAGTCATTGCTGAGCCAAAGCAGAGGGACAAATCTCTCCACGGAGGCTTGCAGTATTCTCACTGCAGCCAAAGCAGGGCACACTTTGTAGGCAGGGAGATAAAATAAATGCAGCCACTCCTAGAATCACAGATCTTCTTCTCATAATCCCAGGTCCCCTGCTAACAATACACGGGGAGGTTATGAAATAGCATCAGGTATATAAATGATAAGACAAGGAACGTAGGGTGTGACTCTTTCTCTCCTTGAAGGCAACTCCTGAGTGAGCAATGCGGAGAAGGACTGCATTCGTGGCTGGGCTGGTTTATTGTGTTTGTGAAAACCTCAGTGCCGGCTCATCTGTCAGGAAGGCCTGGTCTCTCATTTATTAGCTGTGTTAAATAGGAACGGGAGCATAAGAGAAACAGGAGGTAAATAATGAAGTGGGGGAAAGTGTTCATAAATGGCAACAAAACAATGGATTTAAACCCAGGTGAATTTGGCCCTCCATTGTTAAAGGGGCATTATCGGCATGAATGCTTGAATTCTTCTTTTAAGTACTATGCCCTGATTTTTTTAACACATACAACGGGTTTCTCTCTCTCCTACTGAAGGGTGATTTGGGCGAAAGCAAGACCAGTTTCCCCTGCCTTCTCCCAGCCCCTTTCTCTGCCCACACTCCTGTCTGATACCCCTTCGGCTTCAGCTGCCTTATTGCTAAGAGGCTCTTTGCAGAACCGGTGGAAAGGCATCAACAGAACAGAGAAGCTGGCTGGATACGCCAGCTAGAGCTCCGTATCTAGTGATCTCGGTTCCTCTCAAGAGCAGATACACCACTTTCCCCGCTGGAAATGTGACAGTGTCCCTTTCAATCTAATGAGGTTTTAGGTGGATATTTTCAAGCCAAGTCAATTCACGTTTTCTTCAAGGAAAAGCAGCACCTGAATATAACGGAGTCCCTACAGTGCCTGACACCAGGGCGGAACACGTGCAAATAGCTAGTCTGTGTGGCCACTTCTTCCTACCATCACTCCCCTCATCCTCCCTTCCCCTCCCCTCCTGTATCTTCTTTGTAACGAGCGAGCGCAGAAGGTCAGCAAGGCAAGGTGTCTCCTTACATGGTGCTTGTGACGCACCCGGCTCAATCCGGCGGTGGGTGCTACCGGACTATCAACCAGCATCACCATTAACAAGGAGTCAGAATTGAAGGATGCGGATGAGGTGCCAGGTTCCCAGGTGTGACCGGAGAAACCATCTTCCCTTTGGGGGACACTGTGACCTGAGGACATAGGCCCTGAGCCTGCGAACGAATGCGTGTGAATTGTCCCACTGAAATGAGTGTGCCAATGGAAACAGACCAGGCCGAGTAACAATTCCACACGAGCTGACCTATTGCTCTGTATACACTTGCCAGAGCTCCTGACCCTAAATGTGCAACCAAGAGCTCATGGGCCTATTTATCCAGGTCTCCGCTCAGTGGGGAACGCTCGGCTTTACTTACCATGACAACCCTGGAACTCCAGAGCAACTCGGGAGAAAATCATGGGGCCGAGGGTACTGGTGATGGAGAATTGCCCTAGCGAAGTTGGGAAGCTCCTGCCAATGCCAGCTCTTCCTCTTCCCAGAGAAACAGGTTGGAGGAAATTAAATGCAATTCACTGGAATGTTGAAACTCTTTGCATTTATATCCACTTTGTGTTGTGCCCGTTGCTGGCTGATTTAACACATGAACAGTATCAGTGTCATGTTTACTTAAAACCCTCTGGTCTTGCCTGCTGGTAAGGGTGTTGATTTCACTCATTCATGTTGTACGTTCAAATCCTGCTGGTGCTTTTTTTTTCATTCAGAAGTACAAAGGAACCTCTTCTTAATGCCCATTCACCTTTGGGTGCCAGGGGGTGAATAAATACTGCACACATTGCTACTTAGAAACATTTTAGCGCTTTATCGAACCCCACCCTGGATTGACTGGGTTCATGTTTCCCCATCGCGGTTGTGGTGCTGTTTCCCAGCTGACCCTTTGGTGACAGGTCACAGATGCCCGGATCCCACTTGCGGGGTCAGTGAGGCTGCTCCGGATGCCACTAACTCCTACTTCAAGCGAGGCAGAGAGGCCAGGGCTTGAAATGGAACAACCGATGGATGCGACAGGGCTCACTGCATCAGCTGCAGGGGGAACTCAGGACCTGGTGCCCACCCAGCCCCGTCCCTGGCCAAGCAACACCGTTCTGCTTTGTTTGGGGGCCCATAGAGATCCCCAGGGGGGGGGGGAACACATCCATTTCTGCTCATGTGGGCCCCGTCCTCAGAGCATCCGAGACCCTGATCCAAACCCCACTGGAGAGTCTCATTGGCTTGGATGGGCACTGCATCGGCAACGGCGTACACGAGGGAGTAAAAAGACATGAGAGGCAAGATGCTGGAAAGGGCTTTAAGTTAATCCCCTTGTTTGCCACCAGGCTCCACTAGCCTGTTCCCCTTCCCCTTTGCTGGAAGGTCTCTCCCGACTCAGGAGAATATCTGTCAAACAGCGTTTCTCTCACACGGATGGATTCAGCTCTGTCTTGATTAGAAATTCAAATCTCTCCTCACATTTGGGGAAGGAAAAGAAAAGAGTCTCTTCTTCCTCATTAAAGAGCGGGATCGATGTTGGGAGCGGGGGAGGGAGTTAATCAAACTTGGGCCGGCATTTTCCACGCGGGTTCCTCTCCTCCAACGGCACCGTTCGCTTTGCTCTGCGGCGCTCCCCCAATAATCATAACAATAAGTGGAGGGGATACGTTTCTGGGTTTAACTTCTTTCTATAGTTACTAAATGTCTAGTGCTTCTTTATCTCTGCCTGCTCCTTTCTGATTCCATCCTTTACACCTTCTTAATACCTTCCCCGGCTTGTCTGACAAAAGCATTTTACAAGATGGATACGTTCTGTCTCTTGCTATAAAAACCAACGTGGTAATGAAAATGATAGAGAGTGCCGTGTGGATGAGCTGAGAGTGTGACCTCTGAGCAGGGATCTCTGGGGAGAAAGCAGCTTAGCCCTGCACAAGGCACTCACTGCAGAAATAAGTCACCCAATGGTAATGATTTAAAGTAGGGCACTGTGTTTGCATAGGCAGGCCTGTGTGTTGTTGGCCCTATGATTTTCCTGTCACGAAGCAAAAGATCCTTGCAATGAGCCTCGTACTTACTATGACTGTGACTTCTACACTGTGAGAGTTCAGACCCAGAGAGACAGAATTAAACTAGGGGAGCTGTGGGGGATTTTAAAAATATTGTGCACCCTTGTTTTGAAGGCCTGGAAGGTTCCACGGTGGTTATTATTACTGTAGCTGTATTGGGAGAGAGCGTAGAGGCCCCAATTAGAATGGATCAGAAACGACCTTTTTTTTTCTCTTTTTTTGGTGTGGAAAATTTTGACTTTTTGGCAAAAAAATCAAAACCAAAAATAGTTTGGCCCAAACTCAAAATATTTGGAAAAGTCTCATGGGAGTTGTAGTTCCGTGGCTTCTCACTCTCCTTTTCCTCTATAGGATGGGCTTCTGGGTTAGACTACATCTCCCATCCTGGGAGGTAAAGTACAGCCAAGAAGCCCAGCCCATAGAAGAGCATGGGGACATGAGGCAACCAAACTACACTTCCCATGAGGCACTGTGATGGCATTTCTGAGTCAAAATATTTTGGTTTCTCAGCCAAAAAACAAACTCATCTAGGGTTTTTAAGTGCTCTGCTTTTATTTTATTTTTAATCAATTTTCTCTGCACAAAAGCTCAACATTTTGTTTAGTCAAAAACCCCAGTTTTCTATCATAAAACGGTTTTGACAGAAAAGTGTCAGCCGGCTCTCATCCCAAGAGCGACTGCGGATTGTGAGGTACGGCAGTACTATTATCCCTGTACAGGGAGGAAAATGAGACTAAGTGACGTGACACGGTCCCACAGGAAATCTGTGGCAAAGCAGGGTCTCAAACCCATATCTCCCAAGGCCAGTGCTCTGACCACTGGACCATCCTTCCTCATCCCAAGAGCGACTGCGGATTGCACATACCCAAAATGAGACATCCGCTCCCACCACAGCTCTCCCTCTAACTAGACAAGACAGCCAAGAGAGAGGTTAACGTCCTGGGTCTCCAGATGGGGAAAGAAGATCCAGAGAAATTAAGCGACTTGACCAGAATCACACAGGGAGTCCATATGAGATCCAGAAATTTGACCCAGACCTCCTGAGTTCCAATCTAGCAACTTCACCACAAGACCAGCACTTCTCTCTTGGCGGTGAGTTTTTTACTTTTCCTTTTTTTAGGGGGGACTTTAAAAAAGTCTGTTTTTCCTATTTGTCTTTTATTATTAACGATTACAATCATTATGATTTAGCATCAGCACTGCAGTAACACCTAAGTGCCCCCATCCTGGACCAGGACTCCATGAACAAAGAACACAGACACACATAGTCCCCGCCCTAGAAGGCCAACAACCTAAATATAAGACAACAGCTCTCACTATATTGAAGAACCAGGACGGTGGAACTAGAATTAATCTAGGTGCCCTGGAGCCAAAACTGCTTGAACCAATGTAACCTAATCCCCTCCCAGTGTAACCCTTTCCTCCTGATGTATCCCCAACACTACCCTAGGGTAACCCTTCCTCTGGCCCAATTGCTGGCTAAAATATTGCCCCATGGTGCCGCGGACTTCAAGGAATCAAACCACTTTTCTAAAACAATCAGGCTTTATGGAGGCTGTGGCACAATTACCCTGAGCAGCCATGAAATTCATTGACAGACTAAGCCCTGTAATCTCTTTTTAAGTACCTTTGTAATGACTGGATTAGTCAGAAACTCCTCTGCTATCCAGAGCAGAATAGCTAATCCAGAAAAATCCGATACTCCAACATTACAGTGACCTGTGTCTCCCTCCCCACCTGGCTACAGACTGACCGGCTGATTAGTCCCCTGCCAGGATGCTGTTTTCGGCCCATGCTGTGTTCTGACCCCAAGACACATCCAAAGCCAGAGCGTACATTAATTAAGGCCATTTAACTACTTACACATTCATTAATCTCGGCATCAATGTGCTGCTTTAAGCTCTAGAGTTAATAAATGGGCTTCATAAGGGAAGCATCTGCTGGCAGGATGCTTGCGGCTAAATATTATAGTGAGGCAGCACGTGACTTTTGAGCTAACAGGATGCTTGGGCCAGGCCTGGTCACAGGGAGAAAGCAGCAGCTATGGAGCCAGGGTGCTTTGCAGCAGATTCTTCTTGTTGAAACTAGCTGAGGTTAAAAAATATAGAATAAAATAGATCTCCATAGAAACCTCAGAATTCAGAATTCTGCAGGTGGGATCATGCTTCTGAATGTACAACCCCCTCCCCCCCCCCCCCCCCCGGCTTCTGCAAAGCACATCTGTCTATTTCCAGACACACCCCTCTGTCTATCATCATCTATACCCTTCTCGCTGCGCATTTTTGGATCTAGCTATCTTGAGTACTCATCTGGGTCCCATTAGCACCATATCTGAGCCCCTCAAACGTAATGTGTTTATCTTTGCAACACTCTTGTGAGGTACGGTACTATTATCCCTGTACAGGGAGGAAAATGAGACTAAGTGACTTGACACGGTCCCACAGGAAATCTGTGGCAAAGCAGGGTCTCAAACCCATATCTCCCAAGGCCAGTGCTCTGACCACTGGACCATCCTTCCTCTTAATCCAGTGCTGAAGAGTTCTGGGCACTTTCACTTCTGGCTGGTGAAGACGATTGCTTCAGGTTACAGTTACCAGGGATTATGGCCTCACTGCACTTGGCACTGTGCAAATGCATTTTTTTAAAAACAGCCACGGCCCCAGTAAATTTAACACCTTGGTTTCTGACAAGACGCAATGGGTGGATGAAACAGACAGAGGTGGAGAGGGACGGGAAGCGGGCAGGAGGCGGTAACAGTAAAACAAGCACAGTTTTGCATAAAGAGGCAGCACCATCGGCATGTCTCTTACCGGCCGGCAGGTTCATGGCAGAGGTGAGTCTCCAGGAGGGGTGTGAAGGAGGATAAGGTCCTGGCACTGTGGATTTTTCCCGTGGTGTTTTCCCATGCATGAGGGTATCCTGGGAGAGGTCAGTGGGATCGGAGGGTGCTCACCACTCTGCAGGATCAGACCTCTCCTGTGCTTATCAGCAGGGTGGGTGGCACCAGTTTAATTCCAGTGAGAAACAGCGGTGGTGGCTCTGGGCTTTGATGGTGCCAATCCACCCAAGTCAGGCATGGGTTTGCCAGCACCCCGCTTACCCTGACCCCCCTGGGGGCTAGGTCGATAGCTTTGCTTTGGGCCCATCTCCAGTGGAATTGGAGTTCTGGAGTAAGCTGTGGTGTAAACCGCTGTGCTCCAAAGGGGGTCGGCTGCAAGGAGCGAGATCCAGAGCTGTCACGTGGAAAGAGACACAAGCCCTAAAAAGAGTTTTCACGTTTGCGGCACTGGGAATCACCTGAGCATTGCCTGTGTCTGACACTGGGTGTCGGGAGCCCCATCTCCGCTACCTCCCGGGGTTCACAATGTATCCCCACGAATGAACACAGTGGGATGCTGGGAGCAGAGCCAGTAGTAGGAAGCTAGCTGCAGACAACATCAAATAACTGGCCACTTATTTTAATGTAATTTTAAAAACGCAGTCACTTGGTTTCAGAGTGTGAATCTTGCACATAGACACCCATAATCATACACACAATCACACACCTTCATGTATGTGCACAACACACACAGACACATGCACAGTCTCACAGGCTTGCACACATGCGCACACCCAATCACACATGACACACACAGTTACACACATTCTTGGGTCTACGTACATGCACACAATCACACGCACAACCCACCAACATTCACACACAGTTACACACCTACAAGCATCTACACACACAAATCACACCCATGCACAGCAGTAGACATTGTGCAGACTTTCAACTGACCATAACAGGAAACCTCTACTCTGCCTTTACACTGTTCTAAAACAATAGTCACAGGAATAATAGATTTTTCTTCTGCTTGTAGATACAGTTGATCTTCGTAGAAAATATCAGCTGCCACGTAGAAAGGGGTGCAGAGGCCAGCTCCATTAAATCTGTTGGAATTGGTACATTTGACGCAAAAACTGCTATAACTTAAAGTTAGAGACTGAATAATAGAGCTCTGTGCGCAGGCCCACAAGTGAAATATATGATTGTCATGTTGCCTTCAACACAGAAACACAATCTGAAATCAATTTCTTCTGTTAGCTAGAGAATAGGAAGAAACACCCAGGAAACATCAGAAAAGAATCCTCGTTCCACTTTTATATTTAAACAAAGCCAAGCCCCCAGGCAGCTCCTCTCTTCGGAAAGTCGATGTGAGGCCCCCTGCACCGAGCCTTTCAACCTACCATTGATTCCTGCTTCCCACATGGGTTTGCACATCATTAAAAATAATCGCTCCACCGGACCTCACAAAAAGGTTTAGGTAGATTCGAAGGCTGTTGTAAGATACTGTTCTGGGCTGGCTGAGTGCCGTTGGTGCCTGAAGTGGCAGCATTCGTTTCATTAAAGGCTGCTCACAATTAGCGGTAGAATAAAGACACCAAAAGCAACTCAGATTTGTGGGTGAGGAGTCTATTTCTGGGGCTAGCTGAAAAAGAAGTCAAGTTCAGAAAACCACACTCTCCCCTCATCAGGACCTACGAGGAAGGGGGAAGGTCTTGGAGAAGATGCTGGAGGAAGGAGCTCGACCCACTTCAGAATTAAATTCAGAGACTGTCCGGGATGGCTTTGCAGCAGAAAATGGCTAGAATTTAATTTTAGGAGTGTCCGGAGCTACAAGAACAGAAATCTTACTGAGGTTCAACACTGACCCTTAGACTCAAGGCCAAATCCTTGCGCTGTTTTACTCAAGGGGAGTTTTGCCACTGAGTTCGGCTGTCTCCTTACAGCTGATATAAAACTCAGATGTACACATTAATTTTGGAAACAGGGCCTATTTCTATAGTGGGACTGTGATGGGGTGTGCCAGGCATTGGCTGCCCCGCACTGAAGGCCCCGTCACCGTGGCACACCCCACCCAAAGAAGGTGTCCTTCTGGGGGAAAAGAGCACCAACTTTAATCCTCCACGCGCTGCCTAAATAAAAACCACTCAGGATCAGCTGCAGGTGGAACCAATGAGTATCGGTCCTCCAGTGGCTGGAAGGGCTGGGATCAAGCAGAAGCCAATCAGGACCCAGCAGGCAGGATAAAAAGGGCTGGCTGTTTCTGCCAGGGGCTAGTCCCAGGTGAAGGTAGGGTTGTGGGAGGAAAGGTTGCCTCTTGTCTTAGTCCAGGAAGCCTGGCCAGGCCTTAACTCTGACCACACTGTTTGTCTGAGCCACTGAGAGACTATTCTGTTTAGTTTGTGGAGAGTAAGGCCCCAGTGGCCATAACTTGTTGAATATCAGTTTATTGCCGTAAGGCTCGGCGAGCTTGCTTCTTGAGACGCTCCACTGGCTCAGGTGACGCCAAGGCAGGGACCAATGCAAACCCCAGCCCCAAACTCTCTGGGACATCCAGTCCAGATGTGAATCCATTTCTAGTTATACTCCCTTTCCCATATGCTGCATTCGCTTCAGCCACACTGAACATCACTGGAGTGTAGCCCGAGTAAAGAGATCAGGACAGTCTCTGATTACTTCTCGGGGTTACGCTGTTACCATGGGATCTCTTGCCATCCCTGTTTGAGTAAAAGGCACCTGGGCCTAGGCACAGTGACTTTGCTGGTCTACATGGTAATGGCTGTTCATAGCAAAGCTAAGTGCTTTTATTAAGCATTCCCTACGGCATTGCATTACAAGTACAGCAGAATAAAGAAAGCAAGAAAACTTCAGCGGTCAGGGGGACTCACCCTGTAGAATAAGAATGTTTGTGGGGTGTCCCGGGGCAAATAAATAAACCCAGAGCCCCTCATCAGAAGCAGCTGGTACTCGGCACTGTCAGAGACAGGAGACTAGACTAGATGGACCCTGGTCAGATCCAGCCCGCGTTTGCCCAGAACAGCTGAGTTTCTTACGCAGTCACTTGCAATGATTTCATAAGAGTTTTCTCGGCGTGTGTTGCAGTCTGTTCTCGTGGCAATGACGATATTAAGCATGGCAGCCAGGCTCCTGCACAGCTGTCTCTGAGTGACATTCTCTGCAAACACAGATGACATATGCAGCATTGAAATTACTGGAGATTTTCAAACTCAGGCTATAAATCACAGGCGGGTTTTGTGTAGTTGTTGGTTGTCGGGCCGGGAATGCAGGTCCTCATCAGGGCAGCCAGTGTCACAGTGCTGTCCTCCCCCATCCCCAGGTCTGGAATGAACCCTGCTCCAGGCAGCTCAGAATTGCCTTCCTAGCTTCTAACCTTCTCACAAGACTGTCTGGACCATGTCTCCATCTTCCCCATTCCCTCGGCTCACCTGTTTGGGGAAGCTGCCGAACAGATGGGATGTAACATGTTGGATGGACTGTGCAAGAAAGACAATTAACTAAGAGGATACTAGCCCTCTGCACTGAGGAGCTGATCCAAAGCCCGTTGAAGTAAATGGAACAACTCCCGCCGTGGGTTAGACATTTCATCGGGCTCCTGCTTCTAGCACTTCCCACCTTTCTGCGCACATGTATTTTACCGCAGCAATTACCAGATAAATATGCCGGGAGGAGGAGATGGGGAGGAAATACCGTAAATCCTGTGACTAATTAGTGAATCATTTCCATGGCTACAGCCACAGCTGCCCATTGATCTGGCCTTTTGCTCGACAGCAGGGAAGAGGGGAAGTGGCCACGGTGCCTGATAAACGGGGAAGGTGGCAGGAGAAGTCCGAACAAATTTAACGCAACTTGTGATGTTTGAGCCCATTGGTTTTGGTTTGCACTCCGTGGAGCAGGTACGGGCCAAGGGGCTGCTGGAAACTGACCTTAATACATCAAACAGAGGACTGTGAAGATGGGTTTGAAAGGAATCTGCCCTGACAGCTCATGGCTGAGAGCTTGTCTGATCTGCCAGAGAAGGGGCCACAGGCGATTCAACGAGAAATACTAATATGGAAATGCAGCCAAAGGGGCTTTCCCGTGGACTAGACCTGCATCTGTGTGTGGGTAACGATTGCTGCACATGTTCATGCCAACCCGCCCTCCGCATCACACCTCAGGAGTATTCCTGGGGAGCCTGGCGCCAGCGTTTTCAATGTCAGGGATATTTTTGCCATAGAAAAGGCGCATCAGCAGGGCAAGCGTTAACACCCCTCACTGTGGTCAGCAGCTGGAAGGGAACCAGCAACCCGCAGAGGCCTCCACAGCTGGAGCTAAAAGGTTAAGTCGCCTCTCTGGGAGCTGTAACAGACTCATGTCCTCTGACTCGAGGGGGGCCCTGCCACACACTGAACAGTGGGTGTGGCAAGCTCACATGCCTACCTTCACCCTTCGTGGGCAGGACGATCCAAAGAAGAATTCATTCAGTCTCTATGTCCCACTCCATCTTTGGCCTCTTGCTGTGTAATAAAATCTGATGCCTTAAAACGGGCTTGTGGTTAGTTGAAAAGGAGATTTCTGACCACAGAGCCACTGCTCCTGTAACCACCTGGCAATCTGCCCCCTTTTAATTTTTACAACTAATTATCTCATGTCATGACAACAGCCAGCATGGAGATAAATCATTAATTGGCATAGTATAATGCACCAGGCAATGGGCCCCGAATGGCTTGCTCACAATTGCAAACATCCCTTTTCCCCTTAACCTCTTTAATTTGCTCTTTCATTAAACAAAAGTGGTGAGAGAGACAGAAAATCTGAGAAATCAATGCTCATGATTGTGCCAGCCCTGGGTAAAGCAGGTGACTGCCCGTGCAAAGCGGCTAGTGTCGACCATATCAAGGTGTGACATTATCTGGATAAAATATGACCATATAGATCATTGTTGCAACCACTGTTATATATTTGCCACAAATCTTGTACAAAATGTGGCATGTAAGGTGTCTATGAGCAGGTTATGATTTGCTGGTTAGGATTATGCTATCTGTATGCATGTGTCATTTTTGTATTTGAAGTAATAAGTATTAGCTCTATACTAGGGCTGTCTGTTAGTCGCAATTAACTCGAAAAAATTAATTGCTACTAAAAAAATTAATCATGCTTAAACACACTGTTAAACAATAGAATAGCAACTATTAGCCAGGATGGGCAGGGATGGTGTCCCTAGCCTCTGTTTGCCAGAAGCTGGGAATGGGTGACAGGGCATGGATCACTTGGTGATTCCCTGTTCTGTCCATTCCCTCTGGGGCACCTGGCACTGGCCACTGTCACGGAAGACAGGATACTGGGCTAGATGGACCTTTGGTCTGACCCATTAGGGCCATTCTTATAAGTTAACCTCTTGAGAGTAGTGAACACAGTGGATGATTCCTTCTTTCTCTTGACCCCCCTCCCCTCCCACCAGCACACAGAGTACATGCACTGGGAAAGCCCTTGGTATGTTAAACACAAGTGGCAAATATTCTGCAGGACATGAGACGTGGAAATGTTCCATAAGACCAAGGCAAATTTCTTCTTCTTAAACTATTTTGCATGATTTGCTCCAATAGCCCCCATGTTGTGCTTGGAGAATAGCACGCGGAAAAGAAGGGTTTACAGGTTGAGCAGACAGACAGATCGAGAGGTTTAAAGAGTACAGAGCAAAGCAGTCTAGGAAACCATAATGTCGTGCCATCACAAGGCGAAGTTCCTATTTTTACCATTTCCTGCTTTCACCGTGATCCAAAAGCTCAATCAGGAGTCCTGGGTTCTAATTCTGCTTCAATGTTTGGTGTCACTCAACCTCTCTGCGCCTTGTTTCCCAGCCCGTAACGGGGGATAACGATATTTGCAGTTCCTGCCTCGCAAGAGAGTTGCAAGGTCTTGGAGCTCCACAGACGCATGGCTGTGCTAAAGAGCAAAGTGTATTCTTTCTATTGCTAGCGCGTCAGGGGCCAGGGAAAGGGAAGCTTTGACTCCTTTGTCCTCAAAGAAGGAGGGATTTAATTTCGCCCAGAATCACAGTTGCAGCCAGAGGAAGGGGGGGCTTAGAGATACGTCCTGCCTTGTTTGAAGTTAGGAAGATAAGGCTGCAATTTTTGTATTAAAATTATAAAGTTATCCCGAGAACTGCATGGTCTCCCGAGGCTGACGGGGCCAGAACTGGCACCTGCTGCTCCAATTCAGACGGTCCCTTTGGCTAATCCCTTGGCCCACCAGGTGGAGATCTGCTGTCAAGAAGCAGAGCCTCTGCCGGATTAGCTCTCTTCCTGGACTCCACGCTGCTAGGCGTTTCTGTTTCCAGCTTAGGGACGCCGCCAGGTGCCAGCCAGCCAGCTCATTCTGCAGGAAGGAATGTCATGCAAAGGTTATCGCGGAGTTAATGGGGTACCAGACGGGTCGCCCGCTGGGCTGGCTCAAATGGCAGCCGGAGCGGGCCAGCTGTCCGAAGAGGTTTCTCTCTCGACGTGGTATCCTCTGACAGTCTCCTCAGTCTGCGTGTGGATTTACCCTAGAGCCGCCCTCCAGGCAGAGCGGTACCCACTGCAGCACTTCTCACAGACAAGAGAAGAGCCCGCATGCAGCCCCACCTGCACCCAAAGAAAGCTACGCTTATTGCACCCGCTACACCCTCTCCTTATCGACTGCATCTTTCCTCGAAACCTGCCGCTAGCAGCGATTAACGATCAGCCGCCACAGAGACAGGTTTCTTCATTCGTTCATTCTTTGGCTGCTGGCAACGGGGACTTGTCTGAGCAGAAGAGTTCTACAGAGATGGGTCCCAACCAAATCCCCAGATCCCAAACCCCCCTCAGATTAGGGGAAAGTCTGGATATGGGTCTGGATCTGAAGTCTGTATCACAGGCCCATGTCTAGATTCTCCTGATCTGTAAATAATGTTCCAGATTCAGCACTGCCAAACCTAAACAGTCAAAAATCCTGAGTCAGTCCCAGAAAATTCCCATGAGATTGGTTCTAAAATCATGATGTGGCTTTGGTTTGGTTTTGGTTTTGTTGTTGGGCGGGTGGATTGTTTTTTAAATAGCAACTTTGGGGTTCTGTTTACTTGTCTTCTGGTTTTCAGGCCTATGGGGATCATATTTTCACACTTGTCTCCACAACCATGTGGGTTAGTAATGTCCTTTTTTCTTGTAATGAAAGTTCAGAGTCTCACATAATCAGACATTTTAAGGAGCTGGGACTCTAAGGAAAATACCAAACATCACAACACATCACCAGATTCCAAGAGCAGAACTACACCTCATCCATGGAGCACTGAGTGTCTCACTACTTGAGCTAAAGGTTCAGGGCAGGGGAAATCCAAGCCCTGTTGAAATCAATGGGAATTCTGCCATTGACTTCAGTGGAGTGAGGATTTCATGCCAGATCTGTTAGCTTGGAGGTGGTGGCAGATTCAAAAACCTCTGCATGTGATCCAGACAATCTAGAGAGCCAAAGGCCCACCCTGGGCTAGAGCTGCGTTACGCTTTGCATGGCAGAGAGTAGGGCTGTCTGGCGTGATGGGATTGTTCCTTTGTCAGGTCCTGGATGGGGCCTTGGTCCACAGCAGGATTCCAAGGAGCATTGCTGGTTTACTGAAACTAGCCAGTTCCACGCTGGGCCGCTGAATCCATGCTGGAAGCTGGGCGTTTCTGATCCCACTTCAGTCTCAAGACTTGAGGCTGTGACTCAAGTGCCTTCCATCAGAAAATGACCCCCACTAAGCCCGTTCCTTTCAGGGCTGGTGCGTGTCGTCCAGCCGGGCGCTCTAGATAGACCCAGTGATAAAAAGAAGGCAGACAGGCTTCAGCTTTGAATCACTCCTGCTGATGATGTCTTTGCTCTGCAGACAAGCTGCTCGGGGAAATACTTCCTCCCTGTAGCTTATTTACTTCTTCGTTGCTTGTCCAAAAACTCCCCCCAGCCTGCACCAACCGTCCCTTTGAGACTGCATGTCCAATGGAGAGTGAGCCCACAAATGCTGGAATAAAAGCGTGGGATTGATGAGCACAGACGTTAGCCCGACCAGTAATTTGCTTGGCTAAATCTTCCACTCCCCACCCGTTGGTGGAAAGCTAATCACGGCTAAACACTGGCAGCTCTATCATTACATGACAGTGACATCCTCCAAAGCTCTCCCTCTCCCCCCCCCCCCACACACACCTGACACTATTAATACCCTGCTCACACTGTACTAATTGTATTCTATGGATGATAACACAAGATTACCCCTCCGACACACCAGCGGAGCAGCTCCCCGGCGAGCATGTGCTGCTCTCTTTGTGCAGCGACGGCAATGTCCCATTATTCAGCTATCTGCTCCGTTCGCATGGGTCCTTCCTGGGGTGTGTGCACTGAGCCAATAAATTAAACTGGAGTGGCTTCACCATTATTAAGTTACGTGATACTTTAAAGAGAACCTGAGCCAGGAAACTGAACTGTCTGTTCAAAACAAGAGCAACTCTATTAACCCTGAACTTGTCCCACTAGTGTCCGTAGCAGCTCCCAGGATTTAGAGGTTACTGTGTTATTGCCCTTGGAGCAATGGAGTGAAATCTGCTGCAGGAGCTCTGGCGAGAACTGGACCCCAGGTCTGAATCAGAGGAGAGATGTTGCCAGGCACAGTCATTAGGGACTTTGGGCCAGAATTACCAAGGTATTCGGCTCCTCAGGACGCCAATGGGGGTTTACAAAACAGATTAGGCACCTAAGTCCCATTGACTTGTCCCTTTATTCGAGCCACACATCTCGGGACCTACCGCAGATCCCCGGGAGCCTGCAAACTTCTAAACGGGAAAAGGATTCTGGGTGTGAAGCTGCTCCAGGCTTCTGGGCAGGTGCTCCGTCAAAAGCCGACTTCCAGAGGGCTGCTTTCTGGATTACAGGCTCTCTTGGAGAGAAGACTTGGCCGCTTTGGCACAGGCCTATTGATTTACAAGTCCCGTTTCATGCCTGCACAACTATCTGGCCCAACAGACCCTGGGGCAGATACCATGGCATAAATTGTCAGTCACCAATCCCTAAATGTCATCCCTCAGCACCCGCACGGGCACGGCCAGCCGTGTGGAAACAGGCAGGCTTTTGCATGCCCAGATGAGCACTTGCTCACATGAGCAGCCATTGCCCTGAACCCAATGCCTGTTCTGGGCACTCAATTACTGGTCTGCCCGAGCCAGGTGGAATCTCTGTGCCATACCAAGTCTGCTCATCACTAATTACAGTGCTATGCTTGAGGCATGTCCACCCAGAACTCAGGGGCCGTCATTCAGCTCACTAAGCCTCAGGCTTAAATCCCAGGTTCAAATCCCAGCAGGTTCAACACACCCTTTCATCCTTCTGCTCTTGATCAATTGAGTCGTGTGACATTTACTCCTGGGGATAACCAAGGTCCTGTTTGCTCTGCCTGGGCGTTAAATGTCCCATGATACTTTTCCTCCCAATATGATTGTGGCTTGCAAAGGACCATCGGAGTGCAGAACACTTTAAATATACGTGGGGCCAGATTTTCAAGGGGCCTTAGAGTCTAGAAGTCCCTGAAAAATTGGCCCCTGTTCCCTGTCCTGCTAAGCTAGAGATCTAAGGAAGTTGAGCTCCACCATCCCTGACAAAATCTTCCCTTCTACTGTTGTGGTCGCTACACTGAGGTCTGCCCTCCATTCCGGAGATGGCTGCACTCCATTGGTGACGTTCTTTGGGGAAGTTCCGTTAGACTAGGATGATCACAGCTGAAATTAGAATGTCCTCTATTACTGGTATGTTATTGTGATGTCCATTCACACCTGTCCTGCCTGATGGGGTACAAGCACGACTCATTGAGGGGCACTGATTTATACTCCTGGGTAAGGGTTTCCTGGGGCGTGGCATATGGACAGGTGAAGTTGGCGGGGGGTATGTGGGCCACGTGATGCTGGCAGTCACTCTTGCTATTCTTTTGGTTCTCTGGTTTCATGTTTGGTTTCCTTTTAAACCTTTAGCAGACAGACGGCAGCCGTCACTGGATACCTCCACCAGCAGTGCGATCTCACTAGCCTGTAATGCAGAGCAACCCTGAAAAGAACTAACTCCGTCCACGTAGCTCAGCAACCCTGCAATAACAAACCCTGTGTGCTGCTCAGCATTCACCAGCAACCCTGCAATAACAAACCCTGTGTGCTGCTCAGCATTCACCAGCAACCCTACAATAACAAACCCTGTGTGCTGCTCAGCATTCACCAGCAACCCTGCAATAACAAACCCTGTGTGCTGCTCAGCATTCACCAGCAACCCTACAATAACAAACCCTGTGTGCTGCTCAGCATTCACCAGCAACCCTGCAATAACAAACCCTGTGTGCTGCTCAGCATTCACCAGCAACCCTGCAATAACAAACCCTGTGTGCTGCTCAGCATTCACCAGCAACCCTGCAATAACAAACCCTGTGTGCTGCTCAGCATTCACCAGCAACCCTGCAATAACAAACCCTGTGTGCTGCTCAGCATTCACCAGCAACCCTGCAATAACAAACCCTGTGTGCTGCTCAGCATTCACCAGCAACCCTACAATAACAAACCAGGGTTAGGATGTGCTCAGTGAGGGTTGGGGGAAATCTGAAGGAGGAAAGTATCAAGGGGGGAGGGATAGCTCAGTGGTTTGAGCATTGGCCTGCTAAACCCAGGGTTGTGAGCTTAATCCTTGAGGAGGCCATTTAGGGATCTGGGGCAAAAATTGGGGATTGGTCCTGCTTTGAGCAGGGGGTTGGACTAGATGACCTCCTAAGGTCCCTTCCAACCCTGAGATTCTATGATTCTAAGTGTCCCAAGTGGTTTTTTCTATATGACAGAATATGGGAAATCCCGGGAGAGTGTTCCTGAATGTGCTGCCAGGAGACACTGCATCCCAAACTCACTGTACATCTCAGGTAGCTCTCTTCATGCCCTTGGACAATAAGACATCTGAATGTCCTAGTAAAGGTACTTCCTTCTACATTTCAGTAACGAGACCGGAGTAATATGAGACATCGTTGCAAACTCTGCTCTTAATCCTAGCTGAGAGGTGAAGAGAGGACGGGGTTGCATTTGTTTGTTTGTTCGTGCAGACTGCAAAGTGTCCTGGAGTAGCAGTGTGTATCTTAGTGCGGGTTCTAGGTTAATAGTGGGACCATGTCTCCTTAGAGGATTAGCAGCGTAGAAGCCTGGACCAGAACTCTCCAGCAGAGTCATTCTGCAGCCTAAATGTCCTCAGCAGTGCTGGGACTTCAGGAGGCGGGGCGCACACGATGCGGGGTGCAGATTCGGGCTCTGCTGAACCGGTCGGGCTCTGCGTGTTCTGTCCAGTTGTTCGCTAGAGTGAAAGGATGTGGCAGGCTGAGCTGTTTATTACTTTGTTTGCACATCAGCCCCAGCCTGCTGGGACGCACATTTCAGGTTCAGTGAAATTCGTCCCGATTTCACAAGCTCACGGTTCAAAGATCCGGTCAGTGCAAGCACACAACAGGACTGTGACGGCCGCAGTGGCGTGGGGGTTCACCGACTGTATTTACACAACAACACAGCCACAGCAATCAGCTAGCATGCTCGAAGCCTGCTCCCCCAGCTCCATTTCCAAGGACCTCAGTGACGCGTGGTCTGTGTGCCAGCCCTTTCCACGGGGCTGGATTTCATCCTCTTAGCCTAATGGCCGTTCTCTTGCAGAGACCTCACTTCAGGGCACCTTCATTAGCCCGTGAGACCCAAACAATTGCACAGCTGTGGAACTCTTATTGTGGAAGGAAGGAAGAAGAAGAGATCACGAGAGAAATCTTCGGCAGATATAACACTGTTCTTCCCAGCAGAGGACACCCTCCTTTGGTAGCATGCTGCGGGTTCTCTGACTCTCACGTAGCCCCTTGCCCTCCGCAGAGAGGAATCTCTCAGAGTGTTGTACCATGTCGGTTCCCTCTTGTCCCAGTCTGGCAAATAGAAAACAAGCTCAGCCAATGAACTGAGGAGTTAGAAAAGGGGTGAGTCTCCTCTGTGTTGGCCACTGCTTCCCCTGGCCCTGAAATCACCGAGTCAGGCCCTCCTGAAAGCACTGGAATAACCTCCCACGCCTAGGAATGGAAGCTGGAGCCAGAGCCAGGGAAGAGAGGGAGAGAGTTTTAAAAGCTTCCCTGACACAGGAAGGCACATCTTGGCTGAGACACCCCGCACATTTGAAACCTGACTGGTTTCTTCAACTATGAAACTCCCCGAACGGCTGATTGAAGTGACTTGATAAATGTAGGGTTTGCACAGCTCCGAGAGGGATGTAATTTGCAAGGTAAAGACTCCCCTCCGCCAGGTCAGGGAGAGTGAGCGCCCCACTGCAATCACTGCGGGGAAGGAGTTCGCTTGCTAGGAAAATGGACCAATGCTGCCATCTGCTGTGTTGTATCTGATTAGGCGGGTTCGCGCCCTACATTCCTCTGGCTCTAATTAACCCTTTGTTTTACCAAACCCCTGAGGGGAGCCTGATCCCTTGGAGGCAGCTGTCAGCAGCAGGAAGGGCTGTGATTTGCTCTGATCACATGTTTTCCAAACCAATTTTCTGGCAGCAGGAATGGCTTTGCATGGACGGGGGCTGTGCAAAATGGAGATGACTTACTCCGCTGCATTGACAACTCCACCGAGAATGGTGCCGGCAGCCTGGTGCCACGCGTGGCCCTTTATTCTGGGCATGGTGCAGGTTCCGGAGAGACCGTTGCACACACCCCAATGCGCTCCTGCTACGGGGCGCATCATCGGTAACAGGCCAGTGAGCTGGACTGCCGTTAGCTTTCTGGTCCTCCGCATTTGCAGGCCAGATGGGGCACGCTGCCTGCTGCAAAGGGAGGCAGCTCCAGCAGGGCAGAATAACCTTAAACCGCACTGCAGCCACCTTCCAGCCCCACCCCTAAGCCCAGCCCAGGGACACCAACCGGATCTTCCCCTCGCACTAGAACAGGGCCGCAATGGGGGGAGGGAGAGCTCAGTGGTTTGAGCATTGGCCTGCTAAACCCAGGGTTGTGAGTTCAATCCTTGAGGGGGCCATTTAGGGATCTGGGGCAAAAATTGGGGGTTGGTCCTGCTTTGAGCAGGGGGTTGGACTAGATGACCTACTAAGGTCCCTTCCAAACCCTGAGATTCTATGATTCTATGAATGGAAATCTGTTATTGATTTCCGATTTCCAGGACATCATCAAAACCCACAGAAGTGCAAACATTTCCTCCCCAAACGCACCTGCCGACACACACACACACAACATCAGCTGATCTGAGTATCCTGTACAATTCCTGGCTGGTAATTTAATGCCATGAGATCCCAGATTCCCTTTCAAATAACAGCACGATATCAGTCCGTGAGAATGCCTCCTCGCTACAACTATAGCAGGAAAGCGCTTTTGGACCTGGTTTTGAAACATGCCTTGCAACGAATTGTGAACACACGCTGCCTAATTGCACCCTCAAAGCAGGTAGTTAGATGACTAACTTGGATCATTTCAGGTGCCATAATTCAGTGGTTCTCAACAGGCTACATAAAAAGCACTAGCGAAGTCAGTACAAACTAAAATTTCATACAGACAGTGACATGTTTATACTGCTCTGTATGCTATACACTAAATGGAAGTACATTATTTATAGTCCAATTGATTTATTTTATAATTATATGGTAAAAATGAGAAAGCCAGAGAAATTTTTCAGTCATAGTGTGCTGGGACACTTTTGTATTTTTAAATATGATTTTGTAAGCAAGTAGTTTTTAAGTGAGGTGAAACTTAGGGGTACACAAGACAAATCAGACTGGAAAGGTTGAGAGCCAATGACATAAATTATGGGTGTAAAAGTGACCTCAGGCTGCACCAGTATTCTTATGCTAGCTGAATATTAAGTTTCTTCTTTATCCATCTCTCTTTTCATGCATCACATTCAGATTTTTCTGCATGCAGTGATAAGCGGTCACAAACTGCCATGATCACAAACAATGCAAGGAAATATATTCTGGGCTCTTAAATAGCAGAACGTTCAATTTCAGACTCATCACATCATGAGTGCCGATAGCACTAGGAACCAGAGATGGGAGCCAATCGCTTTTGGCAGATTTTGGTTGTCATATTCTTTGCATGCTGCTTGAAATAATTGAGTTGTGGTGCTGTTGAAACAGCTGCCATGCTCTGCCCCAGCAGTGGCTGCATCACCCAGTCACTCCTGTATGATTTGCACGATCAGAAAATTTTGCAAGGTATCTTGGGAACAACCTGGATGGAAGATACTATCCATAACATAAGAAACATAAATACGTCCATATTGGGTCAGACTAAAGGTCCATCTAGCCCAGTATGCTGACTTCCAACAGTGCCCAATGCCAGGTGCCCCAGAGGGAATGGACAGAACAGGGAATCACCAAGTGATCCATCCCCCATCGCCCATTCCCAGCATCTGGCAAACAGAGGCTAGAGACACCATCCCTGCCCATCCTGGCTAATAGCCATTGATGGACCTATCCTCCATGAACTTATCTAGTTATTTTTTGAACCCTATTATAGTCTTGGCCTTCACAACATCCTCTGGCAAGGAGTTCCACAGGTTGACTGTGCGTTGTGTGAATAAATACTTCCTTTTGTTTGCTTTCAGGTGATAATGACAATAGGACTAAGCAGAGAGGCTAAACTTAGGGTAACCAGGTAAAGCTGAGAATAGGGCAGATATCTGGCAAATCAGACCAACGAAGCCCAGAAAATGTTGGCAAGAATAAACCAGGGAAAAGAGATTTCCCCAAATCCTGACTCCATTGAGCTGTATGCTCAGCACCCAGGCGCTGCACTCAAAGATCCCGCGCCTGGGAGCAAAGGCAGAAAGCACTTACAATAATGGAGTATTCATAGCTGACACCTTTTAATTCCTCCAATGATTAACGTTCAGTGGATTAGAACCAGGATGGCTATTTAATTAACAGGCTTGTCAAGCTTGCTTATGAGTCATTAAAAAAAGAAAAACACCCTGGTGATTGACTTGTTAATATGGAGGAAATCAATTACCTTTTTTTCCTGCTGAAGTTTTCTGGCTTCAGCCGCGAGGGTGGAAGGAAAAGGAGCCCAGGTCTGAGATGAGCTTTATTTTTTGTGACAGAGACTCCTGGGAATGCGCGAATCCCATGATACAAACACACGTGAAACAGGGCCCTGTAAATCTCTGTTTCCTCCTGCACTCTGTGGCTCAGAGGCTGCCGTGTAGACTCAGGGGGGCGTGTATGTGGCCATGAAGTAGCACAACACCTGTGCTCCTGTCACTGTTAATTACTGTCACCAGAGACACAGGGTGGGCCAGTGACTAAGGGCACCAGCCTGGGACTCCTGGGACCTCAGGCAATTCCCTGTTCCACCACAGACTCCCTGTGGGCAAGTCACCGAGCCTCCCTGAGCCTGAGCTCCCCATCTGCTGCAGGGGGTAGGGAGCCGGAGGCCTGTGAGGCACACGCTGGCTGTGGGAATGGGGCCAGATAAGTAGATAGGAGAGGTAGATTATTTATTTGTGCACCCAGGGGCCTCAGTTTAGGATCAGGGCCCCCTTGAAGCTGAAGCAACGAGCAGGTATAAGAATCAGATGGCAGGAAGGAGCAGTGAAGGGAGAGCGGGAGGATACCGGTGACGGGCGCATGCCAGACGTGGACTCGCTCTCTGCTCATCTGGTTGGTCTTGAGCCTGTTAATTTTGTTTTAATGAACCACTGGACCCGTTTACCAAGCGTCGAGGTGGATTCTCCGTCACTGACCATTTTTAACTCAAGATGGGCAGTTTGTCTAAAAGCTCCTCTGTCGGGATTCACTTGGGCAGGTCTCTGGCCCGTGTCCTGCAGGAGGCCAGACAGAGTGAGCACAATGGTCCCTTCTGGCCTCGGAATCGATGAATAAGATATAAATAAATCCCAGCACAATCCCTGCTGGCCACCTCGCTACACTCAGCAGAGATCACTTTGCGCGTCATCGTCATTCCTATGAGAGACCCGTTGTGTGGCAGGCTCTGCAGGCCCAGACCCTTGAAGGGACTGGAAATCAATGGAAGGCCAGAAGATATGGGCCAAAGAGCTCCCAGTCTAAACAGTCAGGGTGGGAAGAGAAAGAAAAGCACTGAAAGCCGCCACCCAGCCACGCCTAAGGACTAACACCCAGGTGTCCTGCCTGCCAGCCCAGTGCCCTACCGCCAGACCGTGCTGCTCTATGGGACGAGGTGGGGGTGGAATTCCGGTCCTGAAAGCATTTTCCCTGTGAGCTGGGATAAAGTTTTAGCGCCAGAGATTCCCATTGGCTTCGGTGGGCTTTGGATCAGGCCCCTGGGGAGTAGGGCCAAGCGGGTGGTTTAGATCATCTCGATTATGAGAGGTTTCAGTGTAGTAGCCGTGTTAGTCTGTGTCAGCAAAAAGAAAATAAGAGAAATACTTTATTACAGCATAAGCTTTCGTGGACTACAGTCCACTTCATCGGACTGTAGTCCACGAAAGCTTATGCTGAAATAAATTTGTTAGTCTCTAAGGTGCCACAAGTATTCCTTTCTTATTCTCTTTTTTCGATTATGAGAAGTATCCAGTCCTCCGGGCCCCAGAATTCCCCTCCCTAGTTTACTTCTCCCTCCTGTAAACACAGCGGCCAGCCCAGAGGTGGGGGTATGTGAGGGCGCAGATTGATGGCTGGCTGCAGATAGAAGAGCAGATTCAATGGACTGTAATAACAGCGTTCCCGCACAATGGGCTCTCGTGCGAAAGTGGCCTCGCAGTCTCCGCATGCAGGCAGCAACATACCTGACGGCTCAGGCCGCTCGTTTAGCTGCCGCGCCGCTGTGCGTAATAGGGGCCTGTAGAAAGCAGCTTGCTGGGAGCGCCAATGGGAAGCAGCAAGCAGCCACTTTGAAGAGCGTTTATGTAGCTGTAATGGCTCCGCCGTTCACACCCACCAGGCTGGGTTGGAGAGGGCCAGTGGGTGTGATTAGTGCGGGTAATTTGGAGCAGCGGAGGGGGCGGCATAAACCGGATTGGGACACCCCCATCGGGGCAGCTTGTATTGGAACACAGGGACGCAGTGAGCTGCAGCTGCAAAGGGGCAGAGGAATTGCAAATCAGCTCGCAGCACGTGCTGGGGAGGGGACCTGGCCGCTGCATTACAGTAACGCACAGGCGGGGCCACATCCCGGGTAATCCCTGTTTGCTAAAACCGACGGCCTGATTCCTAGAGGAGCTGAGCGCCTGCACCGACTGGAGCTGTGGGGAGAGCTGGTACCTTTTATTCTGTAGGGCCACAAAGAAAACACCAGGGTTCAGAGGGAGGCTGACTTGCCAACACTTAGCAAATGGATAATCCTTCTGGCCAACCCAGTGACTGCCACCAACCCCTTCTCCTTAGCCCCTCACCCCATTCCTCAGTCCCCCATCACCGCCCCACCCAAGCCAGCAGAGATATCCCACAAATCCCTTCTGTCACTGGTATGTTCATCTTTTCCCTTCAGGGGCCAGATTTAGTGCTGGTGTAATGCTGGTGAAGTTCCAGTGAGCTTGGTCACCATTTGCAGAGCCATTTGCAGATCACTCTGCCTTCTGTCTTCCCAGCACCGTGTACCCCCCCTCCCCCTTCTAGCTGCAGCCCAGGAAGAATCTCTCTTCCCTTTTGCCATGGCTGGAGTTCTGCAGGGCCTAGGGTGACCAGACAGCAAGCGTGAAAAATCGGGACGGGGGCAGGGGGTAATAGGAGCCTATATAAGAAAAAGACCCCACAAATTGGGACTGTCCCTATAAAATTGGGACATCTGGTCACCCTGGCAGGGCCAGACTCTCAGTGGGCGTAAATCAGTTTCGATCACCTGAGGATCTGCTGCTGGCTCTTCAGCTCAGCGAGGGAAAGGGTCTGCTCGGCCCCTCTGCTCTGCTAGTTCTCAGCAGTGTTCCCGTCACCCCCGGGATTTTTCGGGTGGGGCTGTGCTTTCTATAGCCGGTCAATCCCGACTCAGCAAAATTTCCCCCCTGGAGTTGACTCGCTCCACAAAAGTTCCCGAGAGCTGGGGACACTCTGAGATCATTTTCCCCTGCAAGGAGTGGGGCAAACACGGCCTGTTTGGGCTCATGGAGCTGCGGTGTGGTTTCCCCTGTATGTTAATATGTAACAAACACGGCACGTCCCGACAGGCATAGGCACAGAAGATAGATGAGGCCACCCAGCCGACTTAATAAATCAAGCTGCAGAGTGACGCCAGCAATACAAATGCTCCTCCGGCGGCTGAAGTGGACTGCAAGTGACATGACAATGCACACAGCTGAGTCTGGCTCTGGGAGTTTACTGCGTCACAAATAGCAAATAGGATTAATTACGGCCATTGCTGGAACCTAACGACGCCGCTCTTCCTGTCTGCTCGGGTTAGGAAGGGTTTGCGGCACGCTGCGCTGGCGGGTGCAGTGAGAACTGAAGCCCACACAAGAGATTTTGCTGCTGGATTAAGCGGCGGTGGCAATTCCTGTGACGTGGCGCAGGCTGGCTCACGGCCTGTGTTCGTGCTGAAGAAAGCGCTTTTCAAGTTACAGGCCAAGACTTTCAAACCTGGCTCATGATTTTGGGTGTTGAGCATCCACCCACTGAAAACCAGGTCCCTTTAAGGGGTCTCAGTTTGGAACCCCTCGGTCTTGTCCACTGTTTTCTAGCAAATGTTTGGGTGCCAAGCAGGGGAACAATGAAAGAGGAACGACCAGGTGTTGTGTCATGGTATTGCCATAAGCCAGGAGATGAAATAGTGATTTCCTGGGGGAGGGGTGATTTTTAACATGCTACCAGCCCTCTCCGTGTGCTGTGCCCCTGGGATTGGAACTGGGTGGTCTGTCTAGGCCTCTCTTCCTTGCAAGGCTGTGGGCGTCTGGCCAGTGGCTTAGTCGAGGTATGTACCTATTTCAAAATGTCTGCAAGACAGATTGTTGTGTCGCTGGCTGAGCCATCCTGGGGCTTTAAAACGGGACCTGCCTTGCAGGGGGAATTCCACTGCGTAACCCTGAGGTCCTGGAGAAAGGCACTTCCCTTCCAGGACCGCACCCATCAGCCCGACACCAGAGAGGGTATAGCAACTGAGAGACTGACTGTCCCGCTCCTTAGGGACCGGGAGCCGGGGGCCAGGGGAGGCCGCCTATCAGTTATGAGGCTGGGATTTTTAGTTTTATACTTCAAAAGTCAATGGGGGGGAAAAAAACCCATGGCTCGGGTGGTGACAGCAAGGGGCTAATGGAAGCCTTGTTAAAATGTATCCTGCAATTTGCTGAGTTAATGATTACATCAGAGCAATGCACAGTGCCTCTTAGCAGGCTGCAAAGGGCAGGGCTGAGTGGTGGGTCTGGAGGAATATCGGGGACAAAGAGGAGCTCATGAGAATGTGGGGGGACAGGTTTGCCTGGGATGAGGGAGAGGAGATAGTGACCATGAAGTGATGTCTTTAAAAGCCACCAGCTCAGCCAGAGATGTGGAGGAACCACCTGGCGCGGATACAGAGGAGTCCGTGCTTGATAGCTCACTCCCCAGGCAGTTTAATAGCACCTGTGCCATAGCAGCCAGGGTTGTCACATGTGGCTACTGGAAGGAAATGTTGCTGACAAGTCACTTTCTGAGGTTACCCCAAAATCCTGTCTGTCTGTTGACAGGAAGCATTTTCTGTCTTTGTAGGAACCTAGGAATTGCCTAAACAGAACAGACCCATTGCCCTTCTAATCCCAAATCCTGCCTCTCACAAAGGCTAATGCTGAGTGCATCAGAGATAGACAAAGCCTAACACAGGGTACAAGGATCAATATTCCTTAGTATTGTTACCTATTATAATATACCCTCTTTTTCTAATCCCACAATTGACACCAATGTCAATCCTCTGATGAATGATAGCAGAATCCTGGGCCAAAAAGGTGGCTTCCCAGTTGAAAAGTAATCAGTAATATAGACTCTGGGTATATGCTACGTGTCACTTGTTTTATTGACATTATAAACACCAGTCCTGGAACAGAGGTGGTCACAAAACATGTGCAAACAAGCTCCTTTGCCAGAAATCTGAGCCTAAGCCCAGTTCCCAGGAAGCTATGCTGTCTCAAGAATTTACTCAAATATAAGGAATAAGCCAGAGAGAAAACTGCTCTCTGCCATGGTTTCTTTTCAAGGATCACCGCCTACCTAACTCACAACAATACAGCATTTCTTCAAAGACTAAAAATTTGCTCACACACTAAGGAAACAGAACTTGTAAGTCTATATGGAACAGCGCTCTCTGGTGATTCCGGCCGTAACAATGTAATATAATATAGTCTGGCTCCATTCCACTCCTCCCCGATATTGAAATCAGTAGAAGGTTTGCCATGGACTTCAGTGGGAGGAGAAATGCAGCCCTATAACACTCCTCTCTCAGTCCTGCCAGCGCAAAGCCCCAGACAAAGATGTGCCATCTGCTTTTCATGGGAAGTTCTGAAGAATCCCCTTCCTTTTGAAATGGACTTCGCTGTCTGGCCACCCGCTGTATTATGCCTCTTCTCCCCCTCACTAAAGTCCTCCCCCCACCCCCACGAGGCTATGCCGCTCCACTTTTTCCCCCTCCCACCCAGGCTTGCCTGGGGCCGGTTAAATTTAGAAGCCCTTTTAGAACCTGTTGTCCCACACGGAACAACCGGTTCTAAAAGGGCTTCTAAATTTAACAACCGGTTCCAGCAAACCGGTGAGAACTGGCTCCAGCTCACCACTGCGAAATGCATCTTGGATATCTTTGACAATTCAGCTGGGACAGAGGGTGCAGAACAGAATAGGCCTAGGAATATGATAACAAATGTCAGTGCTCGTGCCGTTCCAAACATTCTGGTCCAACTCATCAGAACTCCCACATGTACACCACTGGGCTCCCCAAAACCCCACAGAAATGTTGGGGTACTTGAAATGGTGGCTGTTTCATGCTTTTTTCATTCTCCAAGAGGCGGATCTCAGGGGGTTAAAGTGATCTCTTGCTTGGCATTATAAATTGCATTCCGCGGAGCCTGACTTTGGGAACAGAAATTCTGATTGCTTAAATTGTAGATTGCCTCTTGACATTAATTACTATGTAAATCCGTCAGATTAACATTGTCAGATGATGAGAGGCAAGTTTCTCTTGGAGACAGTTTCTCAGGTGCTCGACTGTTACAGAAGTTGCCATAGCAATCGTCTCTTTTAAAAAAATAAAATCAAATATTGGAACCAGCACTCCCCAGTCCCTCCCACTGGGAGTTTGCTGATGGCCACGTGGTCCTGGAGCCAAGCTGCAGCCTGAGACAGTCGCCAGCTGAGACAACCCGCCCACAGCAGGGCTGAAGGTGCCTGGAGAGTCAGGCTGGGGATTAAAGATCAGGCCTCTCAAGTGGCTGGCATTGCCTCTCCTCCCAACCTGGCGATCTAGCACCAGGAGAAGCTATGGCTTGTGAGCGATCCGGTGCTATTATCCGGGGCATACTCTGAGTCCAGCCCCCTGGACCCCTGGAGCCGAGGGGACTGCACAAGGCCTGTGCCTGCTACGCAAGCCGGAAGTGCTGCCTAGTTCTGGAGTGGGCCCTCGGTACCGGCGCTAGAGCAGAGGAAATGAAGTGAGACTCGGGGCAGGGCTACAAGGTAACTTACATCCCTCCGGGGTGTGAAAAAGACACACACACACACACACTCCTGAGCGACGTAAGTGACCGCGACTAAGCGCTGTCCACACTGGCACGTCCGTCCAGGTGCCCTGTGATGAAAACATAGCCTCAGCCTGACGTCCCCCTGCACCACGCTCGGGCCTTCCCATGCACACACAGGTGAAAAGAAGGGAGAACTAAAAGAAGGAGGAAGAAGAGATTGATGCCTGTTCTGCACACACATACACACACACACCCCCCACAGAGGGACTACAGCTATGCTGGCATGTCAGACAGTCAGCAGCACTTGTACACTTGTGTCTGACAGGCGGGAATGGGTGTATCTTCTGTCATTCGATGGCACGTCTGTACTAATAGTAGCCACAGACCCTTCAAGGTATGGGGCAAGTATCATCATGTCCCTCTGTCTCAGACTTCCAGCCCAGAATAAAAGTTCCTGAGGTCTGCTGGAAAACCAGGTTCTAATCTGCTGTAAAGTGCTGCCAACCATCCCGTCTGTTCCCAGACCTTTCTCCACGTCAGACTCGCAGCAGAAGACGAAGTCGCATTTTGACCCGTCGACGGATTTAATGCTCCTTGGAGTATTTGTCTCTAGCCGCTGTCAGTGCTTGGTGCCTAAATGACCTTGATGGGAGAGATTATTGCCACTTCTGCAGTCTCTGCAAAGCACAACCTGTTTTCCTCTGCTTGGCTTGCCCCTGCCCATGTGCCAGCTGAGTCCAGCGGGTAGCATGTTGCAGGGCGATAAGGGTTCCTTTGGTGGAGAGAAGCTGCCACTGCCTCCTTCATGACCGCTCGAGAAGGAGATTTGATTGTTATCTCTGGCTCTGAAACTGAACTATATAAAAAAAACGCTGTTTTTCACTAGAGATCAAAGACGCAGGCTCAGAATTGAGCAGGGCTGCTTGTCACAACAGAGAGCCTTTAAAGGTGAGCTGCAAAGCTCACTAGAGAAATAGATAAACTGCCTTAGATCCTGTGTCAGGACCAGAGTGCAGGGGGAGGCTTAAAACATTGACAAATGGGATGACACTTTAAAAGAGCAAAGCTTTAAAATCGCCTCCGCTCACCTGCAAATCCAGACGCCATCGCACCACTGAGCCATTGACATTTCATTGTCCATGTAGGATTGTCCCCTCTGCTCTATTTCCTGGGGCTCAGCCCACTCTCATTGTAAATGTGCCAACTCGTGGGGCTTCCACCATGTCCCCTGGGAGCTGATTCTATTGCCCAGTAGAATGAATAGGTCTCAGTCAGCTAAAAGAGATTCACTTTCTTTGATTTGCTTTGTTCAATTCAACTTCTCTGTGCCAGGAGACATGCCTCTTGCTACGTTTGCAAAGTTTAGTGCAGAGTGGCCATACTTTGACCCAGCCCAGAGTTGTTAATCTTCCTTGTAATGCAGGCTTGTGGCTCAGAAATGGGGGGGTGAGTAGAGAGACCAGATGTCCCGATTTTATAGGGACAGTCTCGATTTTTGGGTCTTTTTCTTATATAGGCTCCTATTACTCCCCCACCCCCTGTCCCAATTTTTCACACTTGCTCTCTGGTCACCCTAGGGGTGAGAGTGGTATCTCCCAGTGAGGGGGTGAGCAGGTGGGTTTCAGTGTCTGTGGGCCAGCCCATCTGGTAGGGAGCTCTGGATGTGGATTTTGTACTAGACGTGCGTTTAAAACAACCAGGAAGAGCTTAAATCTCGGGGCAAGAGCTGTGAACACTCAAATAACACTAAACATGAATAGAGAAGGACATGGATTTGAAGTCTGAGGGTGGGAGAAACGGATTCCCATAGAAGAAGATGCCGATACTGACGATTGTATTGCGGCTGATTTTCCCACTGCAGCCCAGTAGAATTGGCCTCACTGCCCCACTCGCTCCGGAGGATCACACGCGTCTGTAAGCCACTGGGCATGTGTGTTACTGGTCCCCACACCATCCTGATCTGCAAAGGTTATAAAATGTCACATCCCCCAACGACAGGGCCTTGGCTCATTAGCTCAACCTGTAGCAATTCATGCTTTGGGCTCTGGAGGTCCCCGGTCCAAGCCCTGGTGTGTTGGCCAAGAAGGCAGCCGTCACACTTCCCTCTTAGTGAGATGGTTTTAACAGAGGCTCCCCGGATTTCCAGCCATTCTGGGGGCATGGGCCTCTCCAGTACAATCCATACCCCATACTCATTCCGGCAAAGCCCTGACGCTGGACAGGGCAGAAGAGGAGAGAGGAGTCCATGCACCTCGTTAGCTGATGCCAACAGAAAAACGAGGCAGAGAACAAAGGACTCAGGCGGGTGGCAGCTTCTGAAGCTTTGCATTTGCTTTGGAACCGCTCCAGCTGGTGGCAGGAGACAGAAGTGGAAGGGAAGAGGGGGCTCCAGATGGGCCCCCCTGTGTTGGGGCCTCCTGTGGCTTTCCAGAGCTAGTCAGCCTTAGGAGGGGACTGTCCCTCAGGCTGCCGTGTCTCTTGGGAGAACATTTTCCAGCTTCACCTGCCCTGCACCCCCTGCTTGATGGAGCATCCAAAGCAATTTCAATGTGATATTTCATTGTCATGTTTATTTGCCAGGGGTGTCACTCAGTGGCAGAGAGTGATGAGCTGCTTTTCCCTTCTCCTTCCCAGCAGCTAAACTGCTGCTGCATCCGTTACCGAAACGACAAGAGTTTTCTTGAGGGAAGAGCCGAATATCTGTTATTAGATTCCAGGGGTTTAGAATAAAATGTGACAACATTGTGCCTGGCAGTCAGTGGTGTCTGTAGCAGAACGGAGTGTTTAAAGAAGTGAGGCTGTGCAGTGCAGCCAGTAGCTGAAGGGGAGGTACCTGAGACTCAATCTATGCCCATGTCCTCCGTTTTTCTGAAATTACAACTCCCAGAGGCAATATCTAGAGAGCCACATCCATGGAATTGCCAGACTGGGTCAGCTTCAGGGTCCATCTAGCCCCGTGTCTCGTCTTGAACAGTGGCCAGCATCAAATACTTCAGAGGAAGGGGCGAGAAGTCTCATAATGGACAAGTATGGGCCAGTCTACCCACAGGGACAGTTCCTCCTGACCTCTGTCAGTTACTGGTCGGTTTATTCCCTCAAGCATGACATACGCGCTGATACGGCAGCAACTGGAGCATTGTGTCTAGTTCTGGGTGCCACATTTCAGGGAAAGATATGGACAGATTGGAGAAAGCCCAGAGAAGAGCAACACAAATGATTCAAGATCTAGAAAACGTGACCTATGAGGGCAGATTGAAAAAAATGGGTTTGTCTAGTCTGGAGAAGAGAAGACGGGGGCGGGGGTGAAGCGACATGACAACAGTTTTCAAGTACATAAAAGCTTGTTACAAAGAGGAGGGAGAAAACTGTTCTTCTTAACCGCTGAGGATAGGACAAGAAGCAATGGACTTAAATTGCAGCAAGGGAGGTTTAGGTTGGACATTAGGAAAAACTTCCTCACTGTCAGGGTGGTTAAGGACTGGAATAAATTGCCTAGGGAGGTTGTGGAATCTCCATCACTGGAGATTTTTAAGAGCAGGTTGGACAAACCCCTGTCAGGGCTGGTCTAGATAATACTTAGCCCTGCCATGAGTGCAGGGGACGGGACTAGATGACCTCTCGAGGTCCCTTCCAGTCCCATGATTTTAGATCCCTTACAAATTTTGATCTATTCTCGCTATTCACACCAATGTCTAATCCATTTTGAATCCTGCTAAATTCAAGGGCCTGCTGCTAGGAGTAATCTAGGCGACTGAGACAAATACCTTCCATTAAAAGTAGTGAAAAGTATGGGTCAGATGCTTTTCAACTGATTTTGGAAACTCAGCCATAGATCTCGTCCATGTCTAACGTCTATGATTCTTTCGGGTCGTCTAATCCATCCCTTTAGTTTTACAGCCAGTGACAATCCAGACCCCAAGCTACCTAGGTGACCTTCCCCTGCATTACCCCTTGTGCCTCCAGAGATCTGGCCATGTCATCAGTGCTATCACGTTACCATTAGTGCCGCCGCTTGGATTCTAGCCAGATAAGCAGAGTCTGTTCTCCAACGGCTGGGACGAGAATCTAACTCCTGCTGCATTGAACCTGCTGCCACCAGGCTGTAAAAATGTCTAAATCTTATTAACACAAACCAATCCATTAACTCTAATTGCCGTGCTTGTTGGGGAAAGGGATTTTAATTAACTCTCCTGGTTTCCCGCGTGAACGCAGAAGGGCACAGCGCACACGGACGGGGCCGTTGTGCCTTTCCTCATTGATTTGTGTATTTGCTTAGATATTCTCGTAGCATCTGCTTTGCATCTATTACCTCCCCCGCCCGGTTACCCAGCGCCCCTCTCCTGTGCCAGCCTATGGAACGCAGGTACCACCAGCTGCTGTTTCGGGACGTTGACAATACAGGCGTCACAATGGGCAGAGTAGGAGCCCGACACAGGAGGAAGCAACAGCCAGGAAGGGAGTTCCAAACTGTCAGGCAATTATCCAGCAAGCTGGGTTTTGCCAGGTATAAACAGCAGCGCCGTAACGAGGGCGAGGCGAGTGAGGCACTTGCCTCAGGTGCGGAAGCTGAGGGGCGCAAAAAGTTCCCCGAGCCGGCGGCATTTTGGCTGCAGCCCAAACGTTGCCGCCGGCTCGGGGAGTTTTCTGCGCCCCTCAGCTTCTGGCGGCATTTCCAGCGCTTGGGCTGCTGCCGGCTTCGGTGGCGTTTCGGCGGTGAGGGTCCTTCCTTTGCGCCTCAGGCGTAAATATCTCTAGTTATGGCTCTGATAAATAGAACCCTCCCAAGAAACGTCCAGTTCTTCTCACTGAAAAACCAAGGGGGACAATCTACAGCAGAGCCCGTCGGCCGGGGAGCTCTGACGTGAGCTGTCCCACGGAGCACACCAGGACGAGCGAGGGCTCCTCAGCCCGGTGGGGTGAGTGCTGGTTTCAGCACAGGTGGGCAGCAGTGATGCTAACACCCAGCTGCCCAGCATCCCGGCCAGCCTGGCCTCTGTCCCTGAGAGCAGGTGAAGGGAACTCAGGGCTGCCGGCTGGGTATAGTTGGAGTTCGGCTCCTCGTTCCCCAAATGAACCAGGAGCTGTCATGATGTCTCTATTATTATTGAATCTTCCATCATTATTATTTCATCAGCTGGTCCCTGGAGGAGTTCGCCTGACAATGGGGATCACTCAGGAATAATGTGGATTGTCTTGTAGCTCCACAATGTAATTCAGCATAAATTAATGTACCATAGAAATAAAGTGTTCCCAGCTCTCTCCTCCCTCCCCGCTCACGTCTCTCCCTCCCCTAGTCGCAGCTGTCGGCGCGCAAAGCAGTGCTTGAGTTCTGCCAAACCGAGAGAATATTTTTACTCCAAAGGCCTGGGAGATCATTCAGCACCAGGACGTTGCTAGCTGCCACCCAAACCAGGGGCCTGATCCATGACTTCGGATCAGGTCCTAGGTTCGCTCAGGTCAACCCCCTGCAGGGCCTTTCCCCCAGCACAGCCAAGGGAGGATCTGGCACAGAGCGGACAAGAGTTACGGAGCAGGCCGCTCTTAGCTATAAATTACAGCTAGAAGCTCGTGCAGAGGCAACGGGTGATGTCCCAGCTGGCTCCTTCGCCAGCAGAGAGGCCCAGGGCACAACAGATGACGAGCTCCCCGCATGCGGTGTCTGGCCCTCTGGGGGAAGCTCACCCTGCTAACACCCAGGCTGTGACTGGTGTGAGGAGAGCAGCACCCAGGCCCCGGGGCGCTCAGTCTGGCACATTCCATCGGCACTCAGTTTGCGGCCCACGTTTTGGGGAGTTCTTAGGGGGCCCATTTCCTTGAGCCCTGCTCAGACGTTGGGTTTTCAGGCACCCAGAGAGCAGGCTCCTGAGAGCCCAGAGCAGACAGCTCGCGCCGCGTTCCAGATCACCCAGAGGTGGCATGAGGAATGGGCCTGCGACCGTTCACTCACAAGGGGGTGGGAGCTCTTTGCTGGGCCGCTTGCCCCAGGCCGCCACAGCCACCTGCCTCTCTGCAAAGACCTTTGTGTGGCTTGCAGGAACTCAGCTCCGGTGCATGGCGAGGTGGGGCGGCAATGAGGCCAGAGAGGAAAAGTGACCTTCTCTGGTACACCTTTGCTAGGTATGGTGCAGTGGAGTGCTGGCAAAGTGCCGTAGCAGCGGGGCGGGCGTGGGCCCAGGCTGGGAAAACAGGGTCTGCTGCCAATGAGAATTGAGGGGCGGGCGTCGGCCACGTGTAGCACCCCGGGCTGGAATAGCAGGAGCGGCTGCAGGGCAGGACTAACGTGCTTTGACAGAGCCGTGGGGGGTGGTCGCTGGACTGGGGAAGGAGGTGGAGCCATGCACTGGCAGAACTGTTCCTGGGCTCAAGCATGAGCTAGCAGAGGGGGAGCGGAGGGAGGTGCAGGGGCAGACCTCTGGATGGGCAGTGGCAGGACTAGACCAGCAGGGGGTGCTGTGTGAGGGATGGTGACACAGCACCCGCCTGCATCAGGCCCTATGGGCTTTATTAGCTTAACAGCCTGGCAGGCAGCTGCTAGCCAGGGCCCTCCCTGGGAGCCAGGCTGTGCTCTTCCCCTGGGCGTTCATGGCAGCCCTTCTACGAGTCATGTGACACCATCCAAAAGTGCCGATTGGCTGCTTCTGCACCCTCATTCCCAGGGGGTGCTCTTTCCTAAAGTTGGCACCCCAGCATCCTGGCGCAGTGCCCTGCCGGGCACTCAGAGCTGGCTCCCTGCAGGGAGGGGGATTTTGCCAGCTTCAGGCAGTGCCTGGCTTGGGGGCCCACCTCTGCACCGTGGATTTCTTAATGAACAGTTTTTCTCTCTGAATAAAATTAGACTCTTCAGATCAAATCCGGCAAGTTGCACGGGGCTCCTTAATCTCCGGATTACATGCGCCCCAGCAAGACCGACACTGAATCTGAAACAACTCCCATTTCATAATGACGCTCCTTGGGCATAGTGGTGGGGGAATCTCTCTCTTAGCTCTCTGGACTCTGACCTTCCGAAATTCAGCTCACAATAGAATCATCTCGCTTTGCTGGGCTAAATGCCTGTTGAATTCCGATGGGGCATCGTTGCCATTCAAGGAATACGCAGCCGGTCGCACACTGGGTTTCAGCCTGGTTAAAATATACGGCTGATGCTTTTGTTGCTGGAATTAATCGAGGCAGGGTTGTGTGCATTTACTTTTTGAACCATAGGATTTTCAAGCACAAAGGGTGATTAAAAAATGATCCACCTGACAGATCTTCCAGGAAGATAAAAGATACATGAAAACAGCGTCCTGAATAACTGGGATAGGCTAAAAAATGTCCACTATTTCATTCCCACATAAATCGTGCAGCTAGTTGGGAGCTAGTGCATGTATAATTAACCATACAGTCTAAGGCAATGCTCGCTGCTCCTTTGCAGCTTTGTTGGGTTTCTGCTATCCCGTGTGAACAGGAAATGTTTTGCAGTCAGCAAATGCCCTTGGAACCCTGATACACGGGGGGAGTCGTTTTGAGCAGTGAGCAGAGGGAAACATTGGCTAGGATGAAATAACTCAGCCAGACGTTTGTTACCGGGAATGTTCGGAGATGCTCCATCAGAGACCCAGGGAGCTGCAATGAAAGTACCATTCGGGATAGTTCACGCTGAAGGAAAAGCCCCTGCGAGTGCAATTATTCCGACCAAGAAAAGACTGAGTTCCTGCCCGAGGTCAGAGCTTTAACCATCGGGAGAGATAGGTGCTCCCCCTACCCCCAGGGCTTTGGAGTCTGGGAAGGAGGTTTGCAAGCTTCCCCTTGTCACCTGGTGAGACACTGAGCCAAGTACCGGCGTTGGTGCCTAGGCCTCGGGCAGGGCTGGTCCCTCTGTCCGGGCATGAATTTTACTCTGGATGGGAGTGATGCTGCAACAGATGCCTTTCCATCACCTTGAGCCCCTCCCTCTTGGCTCCCTCTCTCTATGCTATCCACAGCCCCAGCAGGCCAGGACTCAGGGCTGCCTGGGCTAGGGTGACCAGATGTCCCAATTTTTTAGGGACAGTCCTGATTTTTGGGTCTTTTTCTTATATAGGCTCCTATTACCCCTCACTCCCTGTCCCGATTTTTCACATTTGCTGTCTGGTCACCCTAGCCTGGGCCCTCGCCCGAGTGCCCATTCTTTAGCTTACAAAGGGAAGCAACTTCTTCGACACCGTGAGCTCATGCTGAGAACTGTTCCAGGTGAATTTCTAGCAGGGCCCTGATGCTTTTCCAGCTCTGCAGCCCTTCCCCCTTCCAGGAGCTTCTTTCCACCTCACCTCCCGCCTGAGCTCCAAGAGTCATTAGGATGCCGAGCGAGCATGGAGCAGGCAGACATCTAAAGGCAGCGCGGGATTCCCCCGGGGAAGGCATGTTTTCCCGGGGCGGGGGAGGAGAGAACGAAAGGAAAAGATCCCAGCTCCAGCTGGAGCTTTCGAGTTGGCGGAAGGTCCTGGTGCTTTTCAATGAGATCGTCACCATTCAGGATGTTTAGTAATTATTTCCAAGAGCAGGCGGTTTGCGCTAAACGCTTCCCATTCACCCTAACTGCTCTCAGGAGAGGACGCCCCAGCACCCTGGGCTTCTCCAGCTGCCATCCCCCAGCCCACCCAGAGCGGTGGCTTATGGCAAAAGCACGTTCCCGTTTCAAGGTTGTGCTTGTGTTGTGCTTCCCCACCACAGCCCAGTTCTGACCTTTGTGGGAAGGGAAGGATCGCGTCAGAACGCCTGCTGGGGCCGGCAGGTATTTCAAACAGCTCGGACAGCCGAGAAGGGGACTATCTGATGCAGGGATTGTGAGACGTCACAGGGTGTTACTGAAAGGCAGAAGGTTTCCTTTGTGCCCTGGCTGGTCCTCAGGCAGCCTGCGGGGGGTCCCTCGTTGGAGGCAATAATACCATGCCCGGGGAGAGGCAGTGTAGTTCAATGGACCTGGCTGGGAGTCAGGAGACCTGCATTCTCTGGCAATGCCATTCTGCATGACCTTGGGCAAGTCACTTCATGCCTCCGGTTCCTCTCTAGACTATTTAGACTGCGAGCTCCCTGAGGCAGGGCCTGGCTCTCCCTGTGTGTCTGTACAGCCCCAGGCGCATTGGACCTGATCTCAGCTGGGGCCGCTAGAGTTTGTGTGTGTCGCTTGTAGCTGCATAGAGACACCCACCTGGAGCTCCTGAGAAGATAGGGACCTAAGATCAGAGGGAGTGATGGCGCTGAGTGGGGTAGCAGAGGGGGGCTGGCTGCAGAGAAACGGGGTGGGGGCCTTACAATGAAGGCGACAGTTGCTGGCAATTATCTGCTCCGGTTTCCCTTCATAACAATTTTGTTCATGTCCAGCAATGCAGCCTCCTTGCCTCAGTGTCTGACCCAGGGCCAGCCCGCTGGGAATTCCCTGCGCTCTGACTCCTCCGTCGGGTTTGCAGCCCAGGGAGCCAGCCGGAGCTGAGAGATGTTCTGAGGGAACTTTCCTACACACCCACTCGGCAGCCTCCTGGGACGTCCAGCGGCCGGCAGACAAGGCAGCTCGTCTTCTGCCAAACCAGAGCAGTTCTCCCCACCTGCCGTGCGATGAGCAATCTCCTAGTACCTAAAGCAGAGGCTGTGAGCGGATAGATCTGGCGTGTTCTCTCCAGCCTGCGGGTCAGGTTTGCCGGAGGAGTCAAGGTGTCCTAGCCCATGTAATCCAGTCTCCAGCAGTCGCGGCACATTTCGCTTCAGTGCTCCACATGCCCTCACCACTAGGTTCACCCCACCTGGTCGTCTCGTGCAGGGTTGGGATGGGGGAGGAAATTGGTTGGTCGCTGCCTCCCCGTGCCCAGCTAATACTGTTCAGTTCTGTCCCCCCAGCTCTGCCAATGGACCTCTCCAGCACAGCCAGTGCAGCTCAGTGCCAATCTGCAGCGGCCCCCCGCTTTGCCCACTTGCAGCCACGACAACACCTAGACCGAGTCAGCCCGTCTCCAGCGGCTGCTAGATCTTGGCACAGTTATTCCAGGAGCAGCCACCCCGTGAGTCTGCAGCAGCTCGGCGCAAACCGCTGTTTATTTTGGAGTCTGTTAAAACTTTGACGTTCAGATCGAACTCGGTGGCATTTGAGAAACTGCTCCTGAAAAGGCGAGCGCGCCGCCCGAATCCTGATGCATTGTGCAGCCTTAAACTGGAGTCAGCCGGGGCCGGGGAGTTTGGCTGAGCAAACAATTCAGCTACAACACAAACCTCTGGGGAAGTCATTTGAGCTGACACTACTGGAACGGCACAGAGGCTTGACAGATCCCCCGTGGAAGCTGAAAATGTGCTACTCCGAGAGCCTGCTGCGAGCCGGGCCGGGGAGAACGAGACGGCTGCCCAGTCACCTGGGGAGTGAGTCTGTTCTGGTAATGACAGGTGAGACGCGGTAGTGGCAGAACGCTCGGGCCCCGTAACGAGCCTGAGCACTGCAAACGCTGGAGCATGTGTGTTTACTCTCCAGTTCCAGACCCACTAGGGGAAACCGGATCATCACGAGTTCATGTCAGAATTCTAACCGAGACTGATTCCCATGGACCGAGCTCCCCAGTGTGTGATGTATTCTTCCCTTTCATAATACTTTAGGATCTCAAAGCACATCGCTAACATTGCCAAAGACTCACAGCATTATCCCCATTTTACAGATAGGGAAACTGAGGTACAGAGAGGGAAAGTGACTGGCCCAAGGTCATAGAGTAAGTCAGCGGCAGAGCCAGGAGTAGAACACAGGACTCCTGGTCATCTGCAATAACCTTAAGACCACACTGCCTCCCAAGGCAGCCGTTAGCACATTGAGCTAGAGGCTTATCAGCTCACTAAATGCCCACAAGATAAATGCAGGTGGTGCCAATATTGGAGTGCTGAGCCGTCAGGTGTGGGAACTCACTCAAGAGTCTGCCTCAGGAGAACGGAGTCACATTCAGTATCATCTTCAAGGCTTATTCTGCAATCGCCATGCACTGCGTAATGCACACGGTACTGTGGGCTAAACCTTCCCGCTCAGGGAAAGGCTGCCAAAGGCATTTCATGTGAAGAGAACTAGGGTTGCTCTGTGCATCCTAATGCCACATTAACCTGGGGGGGATGACAGTCGACTCCAGCAGCCTGCGTGTGTCACCTGGAGAGTGACACTGAACACGAGTGGGATTGTTAAAATACACGTCCAGGTGAGTTCACGTAACACTTCTTAATATTAGACCTGTTGCACCATCCAGCCTTTCTCTCCTGGGCTAATGACAGCTGAAAAGCAACATCTGTATTGCAACAGGTGAGACACACACTCTTCCATGCCCCCAGACACGCGCTGATTTTATTATTGGTAAGTTCCATTAAAAAAATGCCTTGTGACACAAAGTAACATTAGTGTCAGGAAATCATGGCACGGCCCCTCTGGGGAGCCCCTGTGCTGTCGCCCTGATTAAATTAGAGTGTGTCTTTTTCCCTTGCATCCAGATGTTCCATCAATATTCATGAGGGAGCCTGTGCTTGTGTATGCCGCAAGTACCCTGAGCTTTTCCAGGCAGGGAAGAGAGAGAGACGAGAATAAGCACCTTCCTGGAATCAGCATCAGCACCATTTGCCAGGCGAGCTGCCAGTCCAGAAATTATGATCACAGACCATTAAAAAGTGGTGCAGATGGAAAGTACGCTCTGCATTCCTGAGACACAACCCGTCACTGCCCTGAGGAGGCTCTGAACATCCCGAGGCAAGTGGAGTTCTCTTTGCTAAGTCAATACTCACCTCCATAGCATGCCCAGCGGCACCAGTCAAAAATCACAAGTCTGCCCCTCCCAAAACCACCAAGCTGGTTTAAAAATCATGAGATTTTAATAAACAGTCGTAACCTCAGGGTTCCTGCTGGCTTGCCTGCCCCTTTAGGGGTCACATGTCCAAGCGTCCCGTCACAACCAGGAGGGCAAAAAACCTCACTATTAAAACAATCAATCAATCAAGTCGAGAGTCACACGTGGTCACCTGACTCCAGGAGCTGGGGCTTTAAGAACACTGCCAAATATCGCCAGACTTGTGGGGGAGCTGGCCAGGTTTCTGACCCCCGCGGGCAGGGCTGAGACTCAGAGCTTGGTTATGCCTGGAGGCACAGCCCTGAGCCAAGGAGGCGCATAAACTGCGAGGTTCCTTTCCGAGGCACAAGGCCTACCCTCCTGAGTACGGATGGGAGGCGCTAAGGCTCCATGAATTCCCCAGCCGCTCCTCATCCCCGCCTCGGCTGCTTGCGCTCAGTGAGGAGCATCCAGAGAGCAGGTGCTACACTCCTCCCCACCAAGCCTGGACTGGTCAATTAATTCCCTCTCTGGTTAATTCCATCTCCGGTGGGCAGGCGCCAGAGACGAGCAAGGAGTTAGTATCAGCTGCCATCGGGGGGGCGGGGGATTATGTTTGCAATAGACTCCAGGCCATGTTTGCCTTTTCCAGCAAGCAGGCTATTGTGGGTGGTAAATGTGCCCCTTTTCCTAGTGGGGACGGCGTCTGGAATTCTGCACGTTTGGCTCAATATCACCGAGAGGGAGGGAGGTGTAAGTATTCCCACCAGGCCCCCCTTCATTTCCTGCCCAATCAGCGAGATGTGTCTGTGCGTGTGTGTGTGTCTGTGTGTCGGGGTGTGTGTACGTACAGCACCCTGCACATTGAGGACCCTCATGACACACAAATAACAAGCCCTCCTGCTAGCGGTGGAGCTGAGGTCAGAGCTCCCTCTCGGAGAGGAGGGGGAAGAGCGCTGGAAGATGCGCACTCTGAGCGTGCCCGAGCCGCCGTGTTTTTGAAAGCCGGCAGCCTCAGAGGAGGTGGTGGCTGGAGACCGGCGATGTTATTTTCATTAGCGATTTCTCACACACTCATGTCCCTTTTCCTAACCCTGGCTGGGCCAGGACAGCAGCATCAAACGAGCTCTCATAAACCCACGGGCCAGACTGTTACCACCTAATGACAGCGATCAAATGCCCGTCAGAGATGAGCTGGCCCCAGCGAGCGACTCAAAAAACCGGTACAGGGAGACAGTCCCCTTGCAATCTCCACATCGGTCAAAGCACCAAGATCTTGCTCAGGCTTCCCGCCGCTTCCAAACGAAGTGAAGAGGCTGCTGCGCTGGGCCGTGCCCCTGCCCAAGGGCCCCATAGGGAGGGGGCTGTCTGCCCCTATGACGCTTGGGTCAGGAACTGAGAGCCTGCTTAGCAGCACGTTTCCTGGGCTCACCCTAAAGGCAGGACTCCAATCCAACAGCTACCTCCCCAGGGAGCTCCTGGCGCACAGAGAAAGGCAAATCCAGGGGCAAGATCTGAGTGATGCTCCTGGGGTCTGAATTCTGAGCGCCTCTGGGAGCCAAACTGGGCAACACCTGGTAGTTCTGGCTTCCTTCAGATCCACAACTCCGGAGCCACCGAGTGCATGAACCATGGGAACTGACACCGTTGAGCCTGATGGGACTGTCATAAAAGCCTCTCTCAGCACTGACGCATACAGCACAAACCCTGAGTCACTGCCTCCAAAATTGGAGTGACGTGCGATGAACCAGGGCCGTGGAGCACAGAGCCGGATTCACCCCACCGATGAAGAGACCTTTAAGGTCATTCAGTGCATCTCCCTGCCAACGCAGGACAGACAATCACAGACACGTCTGCTGAGACAGGGCTGAATTGTGCAACTTTCCTCCCGCAGGCAAGCGCTCATTCACGTGCATTGAAGTGCTCACCAGTGGGTGCAACTCACCTTTGTGCAGTACGAGGTCTGTGTACCATTTAAGGGCTGAAGTACCAGTGCTCTCGGCCAGGTGTGAATTTCACCCAGTGGTGAACCCGTATTCACGTGTGTGTGTGTCTACACTGCAGTTAGACGGGTGTGGCCGGCCCGTGTCAGCTGACTCAGGCTCACGGGGCTTAGACTGTCACTAAGGGGCTCTTTAATTGCAACGCAGACTTTCGGACTCAGGCTGGAGCCCCGGCACTAGGACCCTGCAAGGTGGGGGCGCCCAGAGCTCGGGCTGCACAATCATAGTGTTGCTCTGACCCCAGACTAAGGCAGAGAGTCAAAGTATTTCTGGAGCTATGAGGCCTGTCTGTGTTTTTCATTCTTTAGCTAGCACTAAAACAGCCCTTCTTACCCTCTCTCACCTATTGCATTTTTAATAGACTTGTTTAGGGAAAAAACAGTTTATTCCCCGGCAAATTAAAGCTACAATTCAGTTCTCTAGCTTTATTTAAGAACATAATTAAAGTGGTCTGATATTTGCAGAATGCACTGCTGTAAATTTCCCTCAGGGGAGCAGATACTGTAGCCCATGAAAAATCAAAGTGCCAAACTGCTGCTAGAGAAAGGTAGAAACGTGTTTTAATTGACTAAACAAGTCAGCAGCTTCCCTGGTTTCACAAGGACTCGGCATTTTCTGGAGCCTTTTTGTGCTTTTTCCTTTGACATCTTGGTCCAGATCCCACCCTGGAGTAGCCCCACTTAAGTCAGTGGTGTTTCCCACGTGCCATTATTTCCTTAAAACGCTGTGGTTGCTGCATGCTTCTGTCTGTGACAGCGATTATAAACTCAGGGTCCCGGGTCCCTTCCCCCCATCTGCCTCTCAATATAAATACAGCCCCTTGGGGGTCCTGCCAGGTTCCTGGGATCAGAGCTCTGGTCCAGAACTCCTCTCTCCATCCTCTGAGAACCCATCCAGGCTCTGCTCTGCAATTTGTTCTCATTATGCTTTGTTTAGCAGCACACAATCCAAGCCCATAACTTCTCCCGGACTTAATAGCAGCATTTCTGTACAGCTCAGTGAAAGCAAAGCCCAGGCTAACCGTCCACCAGGGAGCAGGGGGATATACTGCCGGCATTACCGGCTGTTGGGAGCATTGTTAATGCTGGATGATTATTCCATAACTCTGTGCGCGGCTCCAGGGGTGATCAGTTCAGCGAGTGACAACGCCCCCAGGACAACAATGGGGGAGCCGGCGCAGACTGTGCAGCCCTGGCAGTCACTGAGGTTTAATGGGGCCATTAGCTGTTTGAAAGGTTCTACCCCAACCCCACCAGGAATCCAGGGGATGAGAAACAAGGATACCCCCAACCCCCAAGCTTCATTGAAATCTCCGCCTGAGCCTTCCCTTTGGAGCCTGGGTGCCACTCTGACTCCTTATCGCCCCGCTGATCGCCGCCCACAAGCAGAGGTGCCAAGGAGTGAATGTGGTCCTGGCACCAACCCATGGGCTCAGGAGTTTGGGAGAAACCCCAGTCCCGGGCTCTGCATCCCCACTCCACCAGCAGTGCCAGCCTCTGTGCCCCATGCCCACGCCGGGCCCAGCCCACACCCCAGAAATGCTGTCGCCTCCTTACTCCCGGGATTCAAGTCCCTCCTAATCCTCACTTCTTCCGCAGTGCCCAGGGGACTGGAACCCAACGAAAAGGGACAGAACACTCCACACACACACACAAGGATTCCTCCCGCTGGGCTCCCATCTTCTCTCTTATTGTAGGTCAGGCAGTAGCACCTATGGACCCCATTGTGCTAGGCGCTGCACGGACACATGAGTGCCTGCCCCAAAGGTTGACAGACAGAAGGAGAAACGTGTATAGACGGGGAAACTGAGGCACTCAGCGACTGATTTTCATGTGGAAATTGAATCCAGATCTTCTGACACCTAGGCTGAGGGCTTAACTCCAGGACATCCTTCCTCTGTCTTCTTCTAGCTCTGTGACTGTGATGCTCTTCAGCACTGGGACAAGCTCTCTTTTCTATCTAAAGAAAGAGCCTTCGGAGGGGGCGCTGTGATTTAGGAAAAGTGAAACCGGGGCTCCAAGGATTCCCATCACGCCTGCCCCACCACACAGCATCTTCCAGGGGGTACTTCTTATCTAATTTCCCAGGAACAACAGCCTCCTGTCGGGTTTCTTCCTCCCCACCCCCGCAATATTTTGAATCCACATAATTCTCCCCTGGGGTTCCTTTGAGCTGCGTTTGAAAGGATGCTCACCTTGAAGTTGCAGCCAGGAACTGTTTCATTCTGCCAATGCACCAAGGGCAGCTGGTTCTTTGAGGTGGCAGAACAACTTTTAAACACACGCTTGTGTTGTCCTGCTCCCCATGAAGGCAGCCAGATTCCCTTCGGAATTACAGCGAGATGCAGGAAGCATGAAAGGCCGCTGCAAAGCTTCAAAGCCAGAGGATTGTATGACTGGCGTTAGCTTCAAACCGCACATAGTTACCGACTTTCCCTTGCAGGGAGCTAGTCAGGAGTGGGCTGCTGGGAATGCACACATGGAGCACTGGAGAGGGGCTGGAGAAAGGACAAAGGAGCTGGCTGTGAGATACCCACTCTTTCACCCCCGATTGCCAGGTCAGCTCAGGGCTGGCCAGTAACACCTGGGAGCTCTTCTCCTACCAGCCAAGGACAAGGGTTGAGGGATCTCAGTCCAGTCCCTGTTGTGCCGGTCACACAAACCAGCATCACAATCATCACCGTTGTTGTGGAGAGATGAAGACCAAGGATACTGAAGACCCCCCCACGCCCATAGAGGTTAGAGCTGGAGCCAGTGACGGGAGAGGACAAGGAAGCCTGCCCTGGAGCTGCCTGTGGTGGAGACACACAGAGCTCTTTGCTCCCCAGGACTGTCAGGGCCGCTCCTTTCAACTGCACAATAGTTCCTTGAGCAACGAACACGAAGGGGAGCGCCCATCACTCAAAGCAGCTGAGCAGTTCAAGTCTGAGTGTTCACACGCTCCAGCTCTGACAGAGCTCCCACCGCAGGTTTTCCCACCCACCCATCTCCGGGGGCAGGCGGGAGCATAAGAACATAAGAAAGGCCGTACTGAGTCAGACCAAAGGTCCATCCAGCCCAGTATCCTGTCCACCAACAGTGGCCAATGCCAGGTGCCCCGGAGTGAGTGGACCTAACAGGTAATGAGCAGGATTCCCTGGAGTTCCCAGCTCATTAGATGCTGCTGTTTTAACCCCTTCCTCGGGAGATTCCAGTGCGGTTTTCCAGGGACAACCTGCACTGCTTTTCTCCATGCTGTTAGTGCAGTTCTAGAGAAGATGCACCACTCAACACATCTGCAAAGAAACAGCCTTTGAAACATACAGTGACACAAACACCAGCCTGAACAGGCACACAAACTAGGAAACAGCCAAATGCTCAGTGGCTGGCACCGAAACAGCTTCCACTCTGCCCCTCAATTTGGGTTACCATTTTAAGGCCTGATTCATCTTCCATTGCCAGCAGTAGTCTTGCCTTGGACTTCAGTGGGAAGTTGGGCTGGGCCCTTATAGTGTTTGTAGCATGACTGATGGGGATAAAGGAGCACGCATGTATATTATTTGTTCTTAGTGTCAGTTTGAAGGCTGCATGAAGATCCAAACACCTGAAGCTACTGCAAGATGTGCTTTAGCCATCATTTGGTAGGTAATATCATCACCTGTGGTTGGGGCACATGGGTGTAGAATCCCAGCTCTTCCGAAACAAGATGTGTTTGTTGGTCAATAGTCGTGTGTTTTCGTTTTCCAACCTTGTCTCCTTTGTTTACCAGAGACCACTTCTTGGAACTCTGAGCAGCACACAGAGTCATCTAGCAGCTGAATAATATACTTCGAGTGAACATACCATTGAAACCAGTACCAAGTTTATTACTGCCAACAATGGATATGCTTCATATTTCCAACTGCATTTCAAAGGTAGCACATTACCACATATTTCTGATGTCCAGAAAAGATTTAGGGCAGCTCTAATAACAGAGAAGCAGGATGGGAAAGGAGCAAGGAAGTTTAGGATTTGTTTTTCCCAGTTTAGACCTAGTTTGTAAGAGGACAAAAGATGTTAAAAGCTTTATTCAAAGAAGGTAAATGGTCCCCTCCCCTGCAGGGTAATATGCGATTTCAGCAGTTTAGTACAGGCAGAAAAGTGTGTCGAAGGAATAGAATATCAGAGGTGGAAGGGACCTTAGAAGGTCTTCTAGTCCAACCCCCTGCTCAAAGCAGGACCAATCCCCAATTTTTGCCCCAGATCCCTAAATGGCCCCCTCAACAATTGAACTCACAACCCTCGGTTTAGCAGGCCAATGCTCAAACCACTGAGCTATCCCTCCCCCTGTATGTGGCATATTGATTTCCTTTTGTGGGGATGTGTGATTCCTAATGGCGAGCTGTAACGTCTTGTCATACTAGTCTGGGAGGCCTATTTACCACCCTCCTGAAAGCAAAGGTCCTTGTTATTGATTTCATTCTATGTTTACATGCACTTCGCTCCCTTAATGTAACAAGGACAGTAGCAGCAAAATTCTCAAGACCTCTAACTCCAAGAGATAGTAGCTTCATTTGAGATAAGCTTGCTCGGTAATTATATGATTCTAAGAGCAGGAACAGTAACTCTCTCCCCTCGTTCCCCTTTATAAGTAATTTGCATAGAGCTAGGCAAATAACTCACTGGCATTTATACTGATTCGATGAATTTTGCTGTTTTTTCCCAAATAAATTGTTTCTTGTTCATTATCCGCCCAGCTCTACGTGTGAATAGACTCTGCTAGAACAGGGTTGAGTTATTAGGAATGCATTGAGGAGCCTTCACCTCTAGACTGCAAGCTCCAATCCAGCAGAGGTTGATACAGCTAAAAAGCCATTCCCATTTTGCAGCTGTTTGGAGGCTGATGTGCCCAGACAGAGTCTAAACTCCCTGCAGGGCCCAGAGGAGGGAGCTCACTTACATTATTTTAAATGTAGTTTAATTTTGTTTGTGAAACTACTGCCGGGGTTTTGAGCCTCACAACTTGCAGCACTGCTACACGGCCCTTGACTTCATGACCTAAGGAGCAACTCCACTAGCTGGCAGCAGTAGTAGGTTGTTACCCCCTGCCTACTGCATTTGTATTTGTGAGACTCGTGGGAAATGTGAGTCTTTAGGCAAGACTGAAACATTGTTTTCTAAACTCTCTTTGAAGCTGTGGCCCTACCGCCCCCCATGTCTGTGGGGACACGGTCATTCGAATTGGTCCTGCTTTGAGCAGCGGGTTGGACTAGATGACCTCCTAAGGTCCCTTCCAACCCTGATATTCTATGAGTCTATGATTCTATGATCTTACCCTGCACGGCCCCAGGAGCCCAGCTTCCATTTAGGCACCGAAATAGGCAGCCAGTTCTCGGCAGAGCTCAGCATGTCGGGTGCGTGTTGGGTGCAGGGCTCTGGCTGGCCAGCAGCGGCACAATGAGAGCGGGTAGGTGTGGAGCCCTGGGAAATCCAGCCCTGAGCTCTTGCGAGAATCTGGCGTCACCTCTGACCATTCTGCCCGTCCTGTGCTGTCTGAGAATGAGAGACAGCTGTGGTGGGCAAGAGCTGTCCAATGACCCAGCCCCACTCTGCATCCCCCCCTCCCCCGCCCCCGACACACACACACCTGGCAATCTGTCTGGGCTGGAGTGAACAGCCTAAGGACTGATGGCAGGTCTGTCCGTCCGTGTCGCGGGGACAGATGTAACCAGCTGCAAAAAATGAAGCCATGGCCCGTTTCCTGGGGCTGCCTGTCGTTTCAAACAAAGGGGTGTGTGCCAGAGGGGTTGAATCCCCCTGGTCTGTCACTCAACACCCCCCCCCCATTCTAGTTCTAGGCTCCCCACACACAGCTCTGCAGATGCCCCTGAACCCCAAATCCCAGCACCCCCTGCTAATCCAGCACTGGGCTTCCCAGACGCTCTGCTCTGCTCATGCCCCCCCAAGCCCAGCTACAACCCCCTTGCCCTAGTCCCAGCCTGGAGTTTTCTTTATTTGAAAATGCCAGTTGAAATGTGTCCCCCCAAACTCAAGGGTGGTTTGGGGCTGTGGCCAAATGGAGACTAACAGGAGAGCACCCTAAACAATCCCACCCCACCCCACCCTGCCCCCCATGCTCACAGACTGACGGGTGTACATAGCTTTTCCCTGCAGGCAGGAATTCCCCAAAGCTGCCCCCCACCCCCGGCTCCATTCTAAAGCACAGCGCACGTCTTCTACCCCATAAACCAACAATCAGAGGAAAATGGAGAGCAAACGTCTCCTCCACCTGCCTTTTACAGCTTCATTGGCAGGATTTAGACGACACCCGGCTGTTCCAAGCCTCTGTTGTTAACAAGAGTTTCATTAACATGGACATTAGAGTCCTGTTCAGCCTCTTTCGACACTGGGATTTGCCAGGCACAGAGCTACCTGCCCGCCTGGGTTAAGGTATAATTTAAAGCGTCAGGACAGTGAGGTGTTAGGCACCAACTTGAAAGCCTTGTTTTATGGCTGGTGTTCCCTGCGGATAGACCCCGCCTGGACTGGAGCAGGAGATGTACAGAAGAGAGGCTGTTCCGGGGTATTTCAGAACTAGGCATAAAAAAAGGCCATTCCCTCACCGTGGAGGCTCTCCAATGTCATGGAGATGGGAGGGGGGCACAAGGATGTCTGCTCTCATGATGTTTCCAGCCTGATGTCAAACTAAAGAGTCTCACATAACCTTTGGATAAGCAACCCACCGCTAGCTCCGTCTCAGAGTCAAGCCTTTGCAAATCTGTCCAGTGCCAGGAGAACTGGACATGGCCTGGGGCGGGCCCCAGGCCATGTCCAGTTCGGTTCACCCCGCTCAGCTGGGGGGAGGGATTTCTTTTGGCCAGTGGTCAAAATAGCTTTAGGTTTTTCACCGTTGCCCACCATGACCAGAGGTGGGCAGTATGGTACCCAGGCGGATAAATAGTTAGGAGTTGTCCAGGCTGCTTTACATGTGTAGGAGCAGGATTTGAATCACAGTAGCATCCAGAGGCTGAGATCAGGGATCAGTGTCCGTGTCCTAGTTCACCAGGCACTGGAGAAACATCCAGTACAAAAGACAGCCTCCTGCCCCAGGGAGCTTACGATCTTAGCATGTGATGAGAAACACCAGAGGGGCTCAGCCTGCACAATAGAGGCAAAGAACAGTGTGTCTAGGACAGCAGGTAGTGGTCAGAGCGCACCAGCCTCCTCGCTGACATATACAGGTCTGAGTTCGTTAGGCTCACTGCTCTGCAAGGTGAGAACAGGGCAGCGAACGCTCCAGACTGACTCTACCCACTTGCATGCAGATGCCTGCAGCCTGCTAATGAGCAGCATTGATTCAGTGACTCATAACAAGCCCCACTTGTTGCTACCAAGCAATAACATTAAATCCGTCCCCGCGCAGGGCGCCCCGGAGTGTTGTTTATGGGGCATTCGATAACTTTTGTAATTACAGAGCCGTACGCTGCGTTATCAATGGTCTCCGGCGAGCTGAGATCCCTGGGACAGAGCCAGCAAACTTTACTTGAAGAGATAAAGCCGGGAGGCTGTAAAACAGTTTTATGGCACCAAGGCTAAGCCTGCCCCCGCCATCTGTCCCACCCAGCTGGTGAAATATCGCCTTTGTCTCCCAGGCCACATTGGTTGTTAATTCTTCCAGCCCAGCGTGTGTTTACCAGTGACCGAGAGAGAGAGACTGTGCCGGGTGGCGTTGGCTTGACCCAGGATCCAGCGCTGACGTGTTTGTGTGGAGAGCACAACACGCCTCCTTGGTGCACTCGGTGGCTCAGTTCCTGTAGCTTGTATCTAGTGGGGAACAAAAGGCCGTGCTGTGCCCCAGGCTCTCACAGAGCAAAGTGCGCCATTGCCTTCCCAGGCTCCTGTGAGACGAGGCCTCAGTAGGGTCTGCCCAATTCCCCATGCTTGACCCAGCTCTGCCGGCCCTTTGCTCTTTGCGGGCCTGACCCAAAGGCCAGTGCAAGGAATAGAAAGGCTCCCAGTGAGCGCAATGGCCCTTTCCGAGGGACTCACAGTGCAACCCCTCCGTAGCTGAGAGGGGCTGGCTGGCTGGGATTTCCAGACATGCTCAAATATGGCCATTGATTTCAGCGCTCTGGAAAGTCCCACCCGCTACCTCCAGCCACCAGCTGCCCTAGGGCCCCAGGAATGCGCTTTGCCTTTGGGTGGTGAGTTCTCCCGCACCTCCTCCAGCCTGGGCACCCTTGCACGGCACTCTGAGCTGAGCGTAGCCGGAGACGGGGCCTGGCTCTGAAGGCGCTAAGCTCTCTGACCTCCATATGGCACCTCCCAGGGTCTCAGCCTGCCGGACTCTGGGCTGAGAGCGGTTCCGCCGATTCCACGGCCACCTTCCCTTAGAACAGACTCACCACTGGAGAAAAGCTCCCAGACGAGCCTCCATGTCCGGAACAGAGCCCAGCACAAAGCCAAGGCCTCCAGGGCGCGGAGAGCCCAGTCACAGGGGTCGGCAGGTGAGACATGCCAGAGCTGCAGAATTACGTCGCTAAGCAATGATCAGTGAGTGTCTTTCTATCGCCGCTATCACTAGATGCAGATCGAGTCCAAGCCAGGTTCTTCTCACTGACAGATGAAGGCAGGCCTCATTTCTCCCCCTAGACTGGCCCATAGAGGAGGGGAATGGCTCATGGCAGATTTCAGACAGTGCCTGACAATTCCAAGGACCAGGTCCCAAGCCAAGGGACGTCAAAGACTCCTTCAGCCTCCAACGGGCTCTGGACGGGGGGGCCGAGGAGAGCAGCTCACCAAAGTGCCCTCCCCTAGGCGCAGTGACTGTAATCCCCATCTCTGCAGAGTCAGCGATTTTTAAGGCCAGACCTTTGTGGCCATGGTGGACAGGGCCGGCCCACCCCAGCCAGCGATTTCACCCTCCCCTGCACGGAGCCCATCCCCTCTGTTTGAGCTACAGCCGATCCTTTCGGGCTCAGCACTGCTCAGCTCGCTGCGCTAAATCCAAAGCATGTTCGGCAACTCCATGCAGCTGCAGAGAGGCAGCCAAACGGCGGGGCTGCGGCTGGGCTGGCTGCAGACCCGCTTTACAAGGGCGTCTGCGCTCTTCCTGGTAAGCGGGCCTGACTGTGGCTGGTGTCTCCAAGCCCTTAATACGGCTCTGACTGCGGCTGGACAGATTTAGCAGCTGGCGCTGATGTGCCTGGTTTAAAATATAAACATGGCACCTCCCCAGCAGATGGAAGGGCCCCAGTGGGTGCTAGAACATGTGTTCCAGTTGGCGCAACGGAGGGGGAACTCCTGGGCAGGGGGAATCGGCTTCACACTGTCAGGCCTCATTAGCTTCCTCTCCTTACAGAAAAGCGGAGGAGAAGGGAGCGCTCTCATGCCGGCTCCAGCAGCCAAGGAACAAACATCACAGCCTCCCCTCCCCCCGTCTCCAGCACGTGTGGGGACACACTTACCTGGACAGGCTGGACCTGATTCACCATGACCCTGCGCCTAGTGCAGCCATTTGCACCAGTGCGAGGCAGGCCCAGAATCCGGATTCCATTCCGATTAGGTTCATGTTGCTCCTGTTTTGCACTGGTGTCAATGACTGCATGAGGCACAGGGGAGGTAATTAACGATGAAGGGAGCCCTGGCTTTCACACATACACAGGAAATCATGTGTAAGCACCACTGAAATGACAGGGAGGCACCAAGTGAGCTGCCAATCCCACCTCCTCCTCCGCTCCCCCAGCACTAGCTCCACAGTTCTGAACCGGTGCCTCTCTCCCACGGAAAGGAATCCAGGCTTCCCTCGCGTGGGACATCCAGGCCCAGAGCTCTGCAGAGAGAGCGATCGCTGGGGAAATCGCTAACCCCACATTTCCCCTGCTTCCAAGGAAAGGGCCGGCAATTCTGAACTGAACGCCGCCACGCAGACCACGTCGCTGCATGTTCGAAGGAGCTTTTTGGCTTTTTTCTTCAATGAACCACGCAGCACGGTGATCCCCACTGTACTCGGGCATTTCAGCTATTACTGAGAAGCAGACAGAGTTGTCGAAGTTGGCAAGCGATACTTTTGCTCTCCAGGAAGGGAGTTAGGAATGGGCTGGCGGGGAAACAAACTCAGAGTACAAGTAATATAACTGCACATCCAAGGCTGTCTGTTATTAGCAGTATTTCAGTGGTGTCTAGCAGACAGCAGGACAAAGGAAGTATCATTATCCATATGGGGAACTAAGGCCCAGAGACATCAAGTGACTTGTCTGTGGTCTGTAGCAGAGCCAGGGAGTGAACCCAAATCTCCTGAGTCCTAGCCTGCTGGTTTATTCACACACCATCCTTCCTCCCCTTGCATTTACCCTACTTTTCCCAGAAACATTTGCAAACAGCAGCACCTTTTTTGAGCAAAACCAAGGCTGTCTGGGGGCAGAGATGGCCAGACATGCGTTCATCTTTCAAGGGCAGCCAGCTTTTGCATCAAAAACGCACACAAAATTGCATTTCCTTCACACCTTTTCAATGCAGACGTCGTTATTTTTGAACATGCAAAAGGAGCAACATCTCCTCAGGAGCAAAAGCTCATGGAACAATCTGCTCTAGGCCAGATCCGCAGCTGGGGTAAAACAGTGTAGCTGCACCAATGTTGCTGGAGCACCACTGCTTTACACCGAGGATCTGGCCCCTGGGAGCGTGAGCCATCCGCCTGGTGCTGGCTGTTCCCCACCCGCTACAGATCTCAGCAGCTTCTCCTTTCATCTCACCAATATTTCTCATTAAAATAATTTGTCTCTTAAATAAAACATGCGTTATCTGATGGGGCGATTAGTGCAAATGTGCTTCCAATCCGGTGACAGATACGGTGAGCGTTCCTGGCAGCGCAAGGAACCCAGCGGCCGTTAAATGAGGGACAGGGCCATGTAAGGGGCCCTTTTTATCCTGATGAGCAGGGCGGCCCAGCACCAGCAGGTTGTTTCCCTAGAAATCTGCCCGGTGAGTATGGACTGAAGTGGGGCTTGGAGAGAACTCTCTGCAGAGACAGGGGAAAGGCCTCTGTCAGGGTTCCCTCCCCACTCTAAACTCTAGGGTAAAGACGTGGGGACCCGCATTCAGAGCCCCTAAGCCTATTTTTACCAGCTTAGGGTAAACCCCCCCAAGGTACAAAATTCCCTGCACCCCGAGAAATGCTCCTTGCTGCCACCATCAAATGTCTAACAGGAATCCAGGAAAGGAATCACTTGAACTTCCCTCCCCCCCAAAATGCCCCCTCAAGCCGTACACCCCCTTTCCTGGGGAAGCTTGAGAACAATCTCCCAACCAATTGGTACACAGTGATCTAAAAACCCACCCCCTGGGTTTTAACACTATAGAAAACAGTCAACTTCTTAAAAGAAGGATTTTATTAAAAATAAAGAAGGTAAAATCATCTCTGTAAAATCAGGATGGTAACTATTTCACAGGGCACTATATTTCCAAACTCAGAGAGATTTCCCCCTCTGGACAAAACCTTAACGTTACAGAAAACCATGAATACCTCCCCCCCCCCCTTGCCCTTTCTAACACAGGGGATATACCAAGCAAAAATAAACAGAAATCTATACGCTATGCTATCTAAACTTACTTCAGAAAAGGGAGGTTTGATTTTCTGTAGGTTCCTTCTGTCTTCCAAGATCACTCTCTCTCAGACAAAGACACTCACTAAAACCTTCCCCCCTCCCAAAGTTTGAAAGTATCTTGTCCCCTTATTGGTCAGAGCCCAGCCAGGTCAGGTGTCAGTCTGGCTACCTGCATTTCTTAACCCTTTACTGGAAAGAGGATTTTATAGCACTGCATCAGACCCTCTCCCCCTTCCCTTCATATTTATGACACGCCCCCCAAATCACCGATAGTGTGAAACACTGGCTGTGATTTCTTCCTGGAGCTTTAAAAGAAAACAAAGTAATAAGACACATGAATCTCCAAATATACTAATAACTGGATAAAGACTAACAATATTGTCCACATTGCAAGGACGATTTTAACCAGTTGGTTCGGGGAAACTTTCACGGGAGAGTGCATCAGCCACTTTGTTAGAAGCTCCTGAAATGTGTTGTATTTCAAAATCAAAATCTTGGAGAGCTAAACTCCATCGAAGGAGTTTTTTGTTATTTCCCTTGGCGGTATTAAGCCACTTTAGTGCAGCATGGTCAGTTTGCAGGTGGAAACGCCGTCCCCAAACGTATGGGCGTAGCTTTTCCAGAGCGTAGACAATGGCGTAACATTCCTTCTCACTGATTGACCAGTGGCTTTCCCTCTCAGACAGCTTCTTGCTGAGAAACACGACAGGATGGAATTCTTGATCTGGTCCTTCCTGCATTAAGACTGCTCCCACACCACGCTCGGACGCATCTGTGGTTACTAGGAACGGTTTATCAAAGTCCGGGGCCCTTAGCACAGGGTCAGACATGAGTGTTGCTTTAAGCTGATTAAAGGCCTTCCGACACTCATCAGTCCACTGAACCGCATTTGGCTGGTTCTTTCTGGTTAGGTCAGTTAGAGGGGCGGCGATTTGGCTGTAGTGCGGTACAAATCGCCTGTAATATCCGGCCAAGCCTAAGAAAGATTGGACCTGTTTCTTTGACTTTGGGATAGGCCACTTTTGGATAGCCTCCACCTTGGCCTGTAGGGGGTTAATAGTTCCTTGACCCACCTGGTGTCCAAGGTAACTCACTCTGTTGAGGCCTATTTGACACTTTTTAGCCTTAACAGTTAGTCCTGCCTCTCGTATGCGCTCGAAGACCTTCTGGAGATGCTCCAGGTGTTCGGCCCATGAGTCAGAAAATATGGCCACATCGTCAAGATAGGCAACTGCCGATTCTCCCAATCCCGCTAGGAGACTATCTACCAGTTTCTGGAATGTGGCAGGTGCATTCCGCAGCCCGAAAGGAAGCACATTAAATTCATACAGCCCGACATGGGTGATGAAGGCTGACTTTTCCTTGGCGGATTCATCTAGCGGCACCTGCCAGTACCCCTTGGTTAAGTCTAAGGTGGAGATGAACTGGGCACGTCCCAGTTTCTCCAATAGTTCATCTGTGCGAGGCATTGGATAGTTGTCTGGGCAAGTCACAGCATTTAGCGTACGGTAGTCCACGCAAAAGCGTATTTCCCCATCTGGTCAAAACCTTAACGTTACAGAAAACCATGAATACCTCCCCCCCCCTTGCCCTTTCTAACACAGGGGATATACCAAGCAAAAATAAACAGAAATCTATACGCTATGCTATCTAAACTTACTTCAGAAAAGGGAGGTTTGATTTTCTGTAGGTTCCTTCTGTCTTCCAAGATCACTCTCTCTCAGACAAAGACACTCACTAAAACCTTCCCCCCTCCCAAAGTTTGAAAGTATCTTGTCCCCTTATTGGTCAGAGCCCAGCCAGGTCAGGTGTCAGTCTGGCTACCTGCATTTCTTAACCCTTTACTGGAAAGAGGATTTTATAGCACTGCATCAGACCCTCTCCCCCTTCCCTTCATATTTATGACAGCCTCCAGGGTTCCCAGGGCCACAGCTCCCAGCGTGGCTGCTTCCTCCAGAATTTAAGACAACAGGCTTCTCCATCCCCAGCCAGGAATCCTTGGGCATTTCCAGGACAGAGACCCCGGCTAACGCTCGCAGGGCTCCCACATCTGTTCGCAAAGCGGGGCCCAGCTGGAAGGATTTTCTAGATAAATAAAAAAGGAAACTGCTTTGGTGCTAGGGCTTCAGATGGGAACTTTTCAGCCTAGGAGACCACTGATAAGGGCCCTTTGACACAGACACCTGCTGATAGCAAGTGGTCTGAGACAAATGTATTTCACAGAGGCGGTTAACTAGCCACCAGCAGGGACAGAGTTTTGATCCCTGCTAACCTGGGTGGAATTGAACCAGTGACCTAGCAAGGGAGAGGCGTTATTGCCTATTTTTCAGTCCCCTGAGACATCCCACCCTTCTCCTAGGGGTTTAATGCTTCACTATCCCTATTCATTTTAACAGGCAGCACCTGGCTGGAACCTTTGAAAACTGCGGCTGTGACTGCACAGAGCTCCCCAGAACAAGGGAACTCTGCCCTCGCTCTCTTCTCCGAGCTGAGAAGCTGTTCGACTTCCTCCGCTCCATAATTAAACTGCTTCATCTTTGTAGGAACCGAGACAAGCTTTTAAGGCACCTTTCATTCACTCCGCTCCTTTCTATCAACAGGAGACGGTTCTTTATTCTGGTGGCTGTCGGGAAGCTAGACACACTCTCGTATTTGACACATCTGAAATGAAGGTCTCAGGAGCTGTGATGTATCCAGAGACGGCTGCATGGAGAATAAGAGATTCTTTGGGAGAGGGACACACACACACTTACACTTCTAGCCTAAACAATTATCTATATTTTCCATTGGATTATGTTTTCTCCTTAAAAGATCTTGTCTCCTGCTCCTTGACCTGAATAAACTGAAAGATAATGGAGTCCAGATGAAATATATACATGCATTAATCTTACACACCGCGAGTCTTTCCCATGCTGAAGGTGGAGCGCAGGGAGTGGATCCAGCGTGTAATCAGACAGCGACCTTTAGCTGTGTAATTTCCACACTGCTTTAACAGGAGTCGATGCATTTGCACGCTGCAGCCGCCTCACCACCTCGATGCGCTTTCTGTGCTAATAGCATAGCGCTGGCAACACGATCTGGAGTTCAGATAGGAAGGGAGCTTACACCTCAGAGCTGTGTCTTCCCACGCACACGCCCCGCCATCTGCAGGGACACAGCTGCAGCCCTGACCCTTGGGCAAGAACCACGAGGCCCCGGGAGGAGCTGGGACATGCCGTTTTTAAATGGCACTCCCGGGGGAACGAGGCGGGATAAAGGGGATGGGGAAGCACTTTGGCTCCAGCTGCCGAGCATGCTGGGGCAGCAAAGGGCAGATGCTGCAGCACAGATCCTCGGAGACCCTGCTGAAGCCACGTCCCTGGAATCCACCTCGTCTGTTCTTCAGAGGGGACAGGAGCGAGGCTCCTCTCCCAAAGAGACCCCACCCTCCTACTCCCTTGAGGCCAATGCTGGAACCCTGCAGGACTACCGCTTTCCCGCCCCGCAGAGAGGACCTCCAAACCCTCGCCACTTCCTCACCTCAGCCCCGGCTGGGTGCTGCCTCCCAGCCCTGGCTGGGTGCTGCCTCCCAGCCCTGGGGGGATCCCAGCTTTATCCCCAGTGCCCCAGATGGTTCTGCCTTCCTCCACAGCAGCGTGCGCTAGTCCCTGACAGAGGCAGGGCCCTGGACTAGATGGATCAGAAGCCTTTCTACTCTCCACTCGTCTCTCTCGCAGCACTGCCAGGACAACTTTGAGGCAGGGGGGATGGGCAGACGCGCTCCATACATCTTCCAGCCGTGGCCATCTCTCTTCACATCCCCACACCACTGCCAGTCCTCACCCTTTGCCACATGCAGACAGATTTAGGCTCTTGGGAGGCGGGAATCTTGGCCCCACTTAGATCCTTGACAAAACTCCCATTGACTTCGGTGGGGCCAGGATCGCTCCCTGGGGATTTAAGACAAACGCCCTAGTTTTTTTCGGGGCGGGGGCGGGGGGAGGAGATGTTTGCCTTACATTGGTGGCTCACCATCTCCCATGCACACAAATGTCCTTGAGTGGGAACTTCTCTGAGGAATCTCAGCCTCTCTGTCCATTGTGAGGCAAACAGTGAGGCGAAGAGAGTTCATAGGCAGGAAAACACTCCTGAGACTCCAGGCATCCTCCCTGCCACGGGACAGAAATGGCTCTGCCCACCACCGACCAGTTCAAGTGTAAACAATCCAGGTGGCTCTGGCAGTCAGCCGGCTGCAGCCACCTCCTCTGTGCGGGGGAAGAGGCAGAAATTGGATTCAGGGAAACCGAATACAGTTCCCTCGAGACGATGTACATTTCCATTATACTTAGGTGCTGAGTAATTGGTGGTAATACAAGAGATATGGGCAGTATCATTATACTCTAGACTGTGCTGGAGATGTATTATCATCATCTGTCATTATCTGGGCTTCCTTGTGGCTGCTAAATTGTAGAACATGATTTTAATAACCCTGGCAGGCAAAAATCATTTTTCTTTTGTCACTTAACAACTCGGCCTCATTCAACAGTTCCTTTAAAATAAAAAAAAAGAAGAGAGGAAGAGAGGGAGAATTAATTTTTGGTGGAATACGCACAGCCACAGTTTGCCTTTCTCTGCATTTGCAGAAATGCCCCAGTGCAGCCAGACAGCAGCATTCAAGGACATTGCAGATAATGGCGGGTGAACGTGAGAAAGGTCGGGGACTCGTACAAGGATCCAGACGTCTGGACAAGGATGATAACGACAGCAACACCACACTCAGCAGGGTCGTGCTCCCCAAACTGTTTTGCAAATGAATGTCCACATTATATACACTAGGGAACCGCTCCCTCTGCTGCTGAAATGCAGCCACCTCCAGTGTAGGACGGTAGCAGCTGTTGGGAAGGGCAAATTGACGCCACACAAGCGTGTGGGGAACTTTTCTGGAGTTTTAGCCAAAGATCCTCAGATCTGCTCGGCCTGGAAGTCTAGTGGCCAAGGGATGGATAGACTCATTCCAGCAGAGGTGGCCCCATGCAGCTCTGGGAAAGGCTAACCTGACAGCCCGGGAGTTGCTTCTGGATCTGACACAGACACCACCCTGCCCTTACAAACGCAGCGCTTCGTAAGGCACCTTGGGCTACTCTGGGCTCAAAGACTGGCCCAGGGCCGGAAATCTGGCTGCAAGCCTCCAACACCACATTCAAGGTCTAGGGTGTGTGGCTGTGACAGAGGCTGCAGAAGAACCAACCCCTTTGCAAAGCTGCAGAGATGTTCTCCCACCCCGTAGCCAGAAGAATGGTCCTGCCGTGCCCTGCAGCACGTCTCACTCACCGTGCTGGAATCCAGCCGCCTGGTGAAACCCCAGTTTGTTTGAATCACTTCAGATCAAATGACCTCAGAGGAGACAGGCTGGGGAAACTGATAAAAGGAAACAGGTTGGTGGGGAGACTGCGCGGAGATTGGCCTAGCATTGACTCTGACACCTTCCGCAGCAAACTCACAGAAGAGACTCGATTGAAGAGGAGAGTCCTTAATCTGTCTTGTCAGAAAAGCCTGGTGAAATTAATTGGAATTTGCAGACAACAAACCAGCCCAGGCGTGTAACAATGGTAGCAGTGATAAGTGTTCTAAGCATTCTGTTACTGGGATAAGGCCTGCCACAGCTGTGTCTACAAAATGGATTAGGTGTCACTTTGGCTGATTTATAGCTTTCAGCTGTTTAAAGGGGCAGACTTGCCAGCTGACACAACCCAGGGACTTTCACGCTGATACCAAGGTTGATGTGGGCTGGGATTATTTTTTCTTTTCCTTTTTAATTGTTTTACAGAATAGACGGTCTGGTCATATTAGATGCACGGGCCTGTCTGGCTCCATACCTGTGAGGAGCGGGAAGGAGAGTGGAAAGTGGAAACTTTTACCCTCTGATGCATTCAGTCCTTTGATACAAGACACTCAAAGGAGCCTAGCCCTGTTAGGTGCCCAATTCCCACTGGAATTCAATGAGCCCCTAACTCCCCTGAGCCCCTTTGAAGACCTTAGCCTCACGTTTCAGACCCTCTCTGTTCTGAAGATCCATCCTGTCCAATCACTCCCATGGGGTGAAACTCACCCAGAACCAGGCCAAGGCCCATGCGCTATTTAGGCTATCACCACTGGACCCAGGGGCTGCTGAAATTCTTGCTCTGTCTCCTCGGTGCTGGGGTGAATCTCCTCCTGAGAGTGATCAGCCCACAGGTGCTCTCCTGACCTTAATCAGTGTTGTGATGCTGCACCCCATATTCTTCATAAAAATATTGTTATGACATGAATATGGCATAACCAAGATATATTGTATGCAAGAGGGGTCATGCAAGGTCTCATTGGAAAGGTTATGATTTGCTGAATGTGATTATCCAATTTGTGTACATGTATCATTTCTGTATCCGAAGTTAGGAATATTAACTATGTACCAATTCCAACTGTGTGTGTGCTTGGGGGAACGCCCACCAGGCGGTAGGCAATCAGCCTGAATGGGCCATTTAAGAAGGACAATAGAACTTTGAAGGTACTAATCTCCCACCTTCCTGAGAAACTTCCTGGGATGTTGCTTTGCACTGCAGGGATGTTGATGATGTCACCTGGTACGATGTACCACCTTGGACATTGTTGGTATTTTTTCACTGGAAACAAAGGATTCCTGCTTTATGTAAATCCTACTTAAGGCTGGGAAGTGAGTCAATCAGGGCTCTTCTCCATTGCCTCCCCTGAAAGCACCCGAAGAGACAAAGAAGCTGGGGAAAGTCAAGGGCTGAGTCCAGGCTAAGACAGGTTGAGACTATAAAGAGAAATAACCAGAACTTTAAGCTGCAGAAACTCTTCAACCTGTCTAAAACAATATTTAGGGTGAGAAATTATATTTTGTAACTGGTTTCTTTAGTGAATTAAGTTTAGGTTGCATGTTTTCTTTTATTTGCTCAGTAATCTGCTTTGTTCTGTTTGCTATCCCTTATAATCACTTAACAGTTACCTTTTGTAGTTAATAAACGTATTTCTTGTTTATTTCAAAACCCAGTTTGTGCAATTCATATTTGGGGTGCGGGGGGAAGACTGTGCATATCTCCCTCCACATTGAGGGAGGGGTGGTTTTTATGAGCTTACACTGTACAGATCTCTCCATACAGTGCAAGACAATATAATTTGGGGTTTACACCCCAAAGGAGGTGTGCATGGGAGTGCTGGGTAAAGTCCCGAGCTGAATCCTCCCGCAGAGGGGGTTTTTTCCCCTCTTCTCTCTGAAAAAACCCATAAGAGCATCAAGGCTGAGATAAGCTCTGTCTCCAGCATGGTTAGGCCAAGCCAGGACTAGCTGGAGAAAGAGGTGTGAGAGTCCATCGCAAAGTCACAAGTGCACCACACAAACACTCACACACATGTACATGGGCACAAATGCAGACACGCACTCACCTAAACACATGTGTGATCACACAAACACACACTATGTAGTGTCAGGCACGCACCGGTGTACAGACTGATTTCAGTCTGTGTCTGCAGCTGGGTGTGGCCTTACCTGTGTGTGTGCTAGAGAAGGGTTGAGGGCCGGGCACAGCAAGGACAGGGTGAGGAAGCCCAGGCTGGTGGAACGGGCAGGCTCAGTGGGACCCTGGCACACCAGGTGGCATCCCGGATGGGGGGGTCCAACCTGTCACAAGTGTAATTCTGAGCTGCTGCGAATCATCCATGGCAGACCTCCAGCATGGCTTCTAATTCATGCCTCTGGCCTGGGAAACTCCTATAAGCACGGCTTCTCTTGAGATTTCTAGGACTGGGTGGGAAGACCACCATAGAATCATAGAAGTGTAGGCCCAGAAGGGACCACAGTAGGTCATGTCGTCCAGTCCCCTGCGCTCAAGGCTCAAGGCGGGAGTATGTAATAAGTTTTACTAGACTATTCCTGGACAGGGGGTTGTCTAACCTGCTCTTAAAAACCTCCAGCGGTAGAGATTCCACAACCTCCCTAAGCTTAACTGCTCTGACAGGAAGTTTTTCCTAATGTCCAACCTAAACTGCTCTTGCTGCGATTTAAGCCCATTGCTTCTTGTCCTGTCCTCAGAGGTTAACGAGAACAATTTTTCACCCTCCACCTTGTAACAACCTTTTATGTACTTGAAAACTGTTATCATGTCCCCTCTCTGTCTTCTCTAAACAAAACTAGTTTTGTCAATCTTCCCTCACAGGTCATGTTTTCTAGACCTTTTATCAGTGTTGTTGCTCCCCTCTGGCCTTTCTCCAGTTTGTCCACATCTTTCCTGAAATGTGGTGCCCAGAACTGGACACAGTACTCCAGTTGAGGCCTTATCACTGCAGAGCAGAGCAGCAGAATTACGTCTTGTGTCTTGCTTACAATGCTTCTGCTAATACTGGGACATGGAGTTTTGAAACTCTGCCCAGACATGTGGAAGCTCAGCAGGTGCATTCCACCTGCGCGTACCTAGGATGTTCCAGCAGCACAGGTGATGCATTTGACCGTAATGTGCCCCATATTGGTCCGTCCATGCTGCAGGGCTAGCGTACATCACAGAGACATGGGGCATTCAGAAGCACAGCAGATGTGTCCATCCACCCTGACATGCCCCGAACAGGAGACAGTACAGTGCATGCCTTGTAGCTGATGGCACCTTCAGGGCTGGCAGGGGCCACAGGGTCAACGGCCTCGTGTTATTCTGCAAAGCAGTTGTGCGTTTTGCATTCTCATTACCCACTCCCTCCTGCGCCGCACACCCTGTGCCACGATCTCTGCCTGACGTCTACCCACCCGCGAAAGCCCACGGGTTCCAGCAGAACGATATGGGACCTGCGGTTACTGAGATGGGGAGGGGGAATGCACGCTGATTTATTCTCCCCACTCTCCAAGGCAGACGGAGCACTTATTAAAAGGGCCGCCCTGTGACACCAAGAGACGCTTGTACTTTTAAGAAATATGCCTTTTTTTTAAAGCAGTTGCTTAGCCCTTTCTGCAGTTGCTACAGGCAACAATCTGCCCAGGCCCCAAAGAAGAGCCATATACAAGAAACGCTTAACAGGTCTGACACCATCGGGTCAGCCTATCTGCAGCGCTCACTCTCCCCTGACAGGAAATCAGTAACGCCACAAGTGATAAGGGGTATTTATGTGCCGGCAACGGCACCTCACCCTGGGATGCTGCTTTCCATAATCGACTGTCATCATAACCCAGCCTCATCGCTTCACCGTCTCTGTCGCTCCTGGGCTGGATGACTTTAATTCTACACCAGCACGTTCATTGGGGTCAATTACAGACCATTTTATTATTATCCGAATTACTTCTGGGCAACGTCTTCAACAGAAAATTCATATCTGCCATTTAATGGCCCGGGTGCCGCCGCTGGAGTTCACATGACAGCTCTGTGGGCAAGGAACCTCCCCCCTGTGACATCTTCTTTTTGCCAGTCACAGTGGGAAAGGCGTGAGGGCAGTAACACTTGGTGCTGTGTGCAGCACTTCAGATCGTCACAGTCCTTTGAAAGCATCACCCCATCTTCCTGGGCAGAGCATCGGTGTTATCCCTGTGCTACAGATGGTGAAACAGAGACATGGAGGTTCAGTGACTTGCCCAAGGTCACAGAGAGAGTCAGTGTCAGAGCTGGGATTAGAATGCAGGGCTTGCTGGTCCCTGGCCTGTGCTCAGAGCCCAGGCCTATGGGCGCTAGAGTAAGGTAAACCCTGCACGCTGTCAACGCAGCTCCTCCCCTTTCAGAAAATGGGGCCAGGGAGGATTGCTGATGGGCATTGGAGCCTCTCGCCTCTAGGCCACCAATTCAGCTCCGCGGCCAGGTGGGGAGCGGGAGCTCCTGGAATCCGGGAATAGCAGCATTGTCAGATAAAGAAAAGGATCAGCTGGGCAGGGCTCCTGTGGCAAAACCCTCCCGCCACGGAAGCGGCGCTGCATCATGTGTACAGAGAAGGGCAGCGGCAGCTTCTTATCCGAGCGCCATGTGGCAGACACCTTCCAGGAAACAGGAACGTGCCTGTCGCCCCGGTCTGAACCCAGGACTCGGCAACCCCCCCAATGGAGCCCTGCTCCCACGTGGCCTTCCGAGAGCCTCTGCTGACGCCGTGGGCTGGGTCTCTCGTGGCCTTCGGATGACGCAGCACCCGGTTCGAAAGCTCTGTGCTTGTGCAGCACGACAGGGGTCTCCACAGGGCATGGAGCCCTGGTCCTCGGGACCCCGTTATCATGCCACCTCATTGTGTTTCGTTTCCAGGGAGGATGCCTCACACCATGTGCTGACTGTGCACTGACACGGGTCCTGTGGCCAGCGCCAGCCCACCGCCCAGTGCCGTGCACAGGAGGGATGGCAGGGCGGGCGGGCTGCCTGCTGCCAGCCCTCAGCTGAACTCAGGAGGGGTCTTACAGAAGCATTTCAGTTTCCTTTACCAGAGACACGTCCCCACCCACCATGTCCCCGAGCATTACTGCCCGGCTCTGCCTTCTGGATCAGCTGTCGTAGCTGCCCGGCTCCTTTGCTTCTCACATCCCGTGGCTCTTCAGTGAAACGATCCCCTTGAAAGCTGCTTGGTTGCACTCCTCAGATGCTAGAAGGAGTTTAAGGGATCATCCCAGACAGCAGCAGCAATTCACTGAGGACTCTGGGAACCTCCTGCTGCTTTGCAAGTCACCGTTTGCAGAGGGGTTTTTTTTTTCCTCTTCTCTCTGAAAAAACCCATAAGAGCATCAAGGCTCTGTCTCCAGCATGGTTAGGCCAAGCCAGGACTAGCTGGAGAAAGAGGTGTGAGAGTCCATCGCAAAGTCACAAGTGCACCACACAAACACTCACACACATGTACGTGGGCACAAATGCAGACACGCACTCACCTAAACACATGTGTGATCACACAAACACACACTATGTAGTGTCAGGCACGCACCGGTGTACACTCGTACAAGGATACGGAGGCTTTGCCAATTTCAATGATCATTCAAATGTATTAATTTCCTTACCACCCCCCGTTGCTTCTCCAGCACTTTTCCCTTGCGCTTGGCCCAGCGAATCCCCGGATGGAGAGGGGCTTAATTTATATCTCGTGGGAGGCCTGAGCTAGCCCTGGGCCCTGTCTCAGCAACACACCAGGAGCAGGGGTCCCACGGGCTGCGCTACCTGCTGTCAGTCACGACGGGCAGGGTTTGATCCAAACCTCTCGAGATGGATGGAAGTTTCCCAGGCACCCGATTCCCAGCTCCTCCCAGCTGCTCCTAATCTTGTGCCAGTGCTTGTTAAATGCAAGTCTCATTGCATGAAGGAGCTGTCAAAATATGGCAAGTCTCCTCCTGAACAAAGGGAAAAACCAGTGTTTGGTTGTTAGAGCAAAGTATTTTGACAAGAAGCAGAAAGTGAACTTCACAGGGTGAATAGCATTAGATCCAATGTATCCAACGTCTAATTGGCGCTTGGCTCAGGCATGTTTTATTCATCCCCTTCTAAATGGTTTCCAGTGTTTTGTCAGGCGCGACTCTCCCGCTACAAGTTACCCTGACTAGTGATTACAGTGCCTTTGGGGCTTACCGGGTGGTACTATCGCCGTGAAATATTTCTAAAGATGTTTCAACCAAGGGGAGGAGCCACTGAGGTCAGCCAAAGGGTCTCTGCAGTTAATACTGGATAGCATCCAAGTCTCAGTAGGGTTAGGGTGCATTTTAATTCAGGCAGTTGGATGGGCTTGTGATTATGGCCTTGCTCTGGGGTGCAGGAGACCTGGGTGCAAGCCACAGACTCTGCGAGCCTTGGGAAGGGCCCTGGTTTCCGATCTGCAAAATCAGGACCGTAGATGTGCTTTGCCTCGCAGAAGTGCCAGGAGGATAAATACGTGAAGGGCTGTGAGGCCATCTTAGTCCTAGCACAGACAAGGTGCTGAGCCCCTGCAAAGCACGGAAGCCAGTGAAGAGCAGCCAATGAGCCTACCTGCATGCTTAAAGTTAAGAAAGGGCTTGAGGGCTTTGCTAAATGAGTCTGGAGTGAGTCTGAGCCATTGGGGGTGAATTCATTTCTGCGGCCCGCTCTGCTAGCTGGGCAAATTCAGAACCTGCGCCTGAGAGCTCCAGCGGCTGCTTCTAGGGCCTATTCCGCAGCCGCTTCCAGCAGCCAGTTTACAAAGTGAAGTATTCGCCACAGGATGGAAATATTGAGAGCCCCGTGCAGAACGCAATAGTGATTGTGTGTATATATAGCCCCGCTATTGTGAGATTTTAAAATCGTTTCTACGAAATGGTTCTGTTCCTTCAAAAGCGAACCCCCGTCAGGCATTCGCTGGGGCTAACAACCTCGTTCTGCAGCTATTGACTAAGAGTAAATAATCTTCGGATATATTTTTTCCCCCGATAAAAGCAGAATTTCTCTATTATGGTTGGGGGTGTTTATTAGAGCAGAAAAATAATAGCACGGCACTTTCAGCGTGATTGCCTGGAAATGTCAGAAATCAGACAAGCACCGACTGGCACTTTGGCATGAAATGTGCCTTTTTGTGCCTTACTCAAAAGGGAAAAGGTTGGGGGTGGGGATGGGGGAATTAGTACAAACAAATCTGTCTCCTCCAGTAGCGTCAAAGAGGCCACATGGGACCGCACTGACCTCCTGGGTGGAGGCAAAAACTGGCAGGTGGATTTTTCGAGCCACCTGGCACCACTCTAGAGCAGCAGACAGAATGCAAGGGGGATGGGGACTTGCATGGAGGGGAAGTTCGCCTTGCTTGGGTGTGGTGCTGCTGCAGCAGAGGGGATCCCACTGGCTGGATCTGACCTTCCTTTAAGCCACTGTCAGCATCCGAAAGGGGAGCATCACAGGTCTTCCAGGGTCAGCGAGCGCTAGCCATGGGAGGAACAAACCCGTAAAGACCAGCCAGAGTCCGCAGGACTCGTTCTGTCCCCGCGGAGGCTCAACCGCTGCAGGACCTGCCAACTGACTTGATTTTGAGCAGGGAGGAAAGCGGGAGGAAGGATTTCCCGGCCCTGCTCCAGGGAGAGGTGCGCTCTCTGTCCCAGGCTCTGCCCATCTCGGCTCCAGAGGCCTCCCTCAGTAACTGGGAGTTTTGCTTTAATCCTCGTGAGGCCGGCGCTGCCCGGGTCATCCCAAATCCCGGCTCCAAGGAGTTAACAGCGCAGCACCTGGAGCTGGATGACTGATCCCCTGCCTCCCATTGTGCACTAGAGGCAATTTCTCATTTGAGATAACATCAGAGCAGCAACTAGCTCAGAAGCCTGCCAGCTTTCATTACCTGGCTAGTCGCAGGTAGGAAAAATGGCCAGTGGCATTTCTCTTTATACTGATAACGGGAACACACCAGATATATTGTTACCTTTCCCCCAGTCTACACAAAGTGTAGGCCTTGGCTTGCGCTGTCTAAAGACGTGCTGTACTGATTGACTGCTGCTGAAATACCCTTGACAACTGCCCTGGGACCTGTTTGTCTGCTTTGGAAGCAGTAGGGATGTGTCCCCGGATATTCCTTCGAACTAAGAAGGGAATTTACATTTGAGCCCATGAAAGGAAATACTTTTTCCGCACACTTATCCAGTGGAACTCACTGCCACAAGACGAGGCAATGAGCTGGTAGCCATGCGGCCTGGCAGCCCCTCCTTCTTTCTCCAAGGCTGGAGCAGTGGCCTGGGGCAGGCTCCCTGCCAGGGAGAAGGGGGGTTGGGCTGCACTCAGCTCTCGCTCCACTGCAGCTGGGGCACCCAGCTGTGAAATGCACTGGGGAGGCATCGCTCTGCCTCCTAGAAGATTCCCCACCCTTGTCCCCTCCGAGGAAACAACCTCCCCCTCTCTCCCCCCAATTCTCAGCAGAGTCTGGCAGCGGGGGCCAGGCAGAGGGCACCGTTCCCATAACAAACCGCAGTTCTGTTGTGTCCCTTTCCCTGCTCAGATTAGAGAAGAGTCCAACCCCAGGCAGCGACCAGCCCCCTGGCTCCCAGGAGGGATTCCCTGGCTCCCAGCAATAAGGAAAATTAATATTCCTTCCTGGTTAATTACAGTACCGTGTCGGGAGCCTTGTTCAAGGTCAGCCTCTTAGACCCCGTGTAATCAATTCATGCCTAATTTACATATGCATCGTTGGCCAGGCCTTCGGCAAAGGGAGCCGGGCTGCAGCTCGGGGGTGATTAACTCCTGTAGTGTGAGGGGGCTGGGAAGAGCTCTGATGCCGTTAGCACAGGGCCCCTGTCGGGTCCGTATTATCTGTACGGTGGTAGCACACAGAGCCTGCACAGCCCTGGTGAGACACACTCCCTGCCCCACCGAACTCACCGTCTCAAGAGGCCAGACAGACAGAGGGGACGTGCGGCCAGAACAGGGAAGTGTCTTGCCCGAGGTGAGTCACCCAGCAGGTCAGGGCAGAGCTGGGAACAGCAGCCAGGTCCCCAGGCCACCATTGTGGGACCCTTCTCACAGGGCCATGCTGCGTCCTCCTGTGAGCTGCTCCCGGCGCTAGCCGTTGGCTCCTATATTTTGTCCACTGGGTAGGCAGGGCCTTTTTCAAAGCCTCCCTCCAGGGGCCGGCATCTTCACTCCGATATTAAAATCCAAACCCAGCAAGACAGGGGAGAAAAATCAGTGCAGCAGGCTCCAGGCACGGCCAATGCAGCTGTTTCACATCTGTCACTAATATTGTTCTGCGAGCGCCTGTGCCCGTCCTTCTGCTGAGGGCGCGAGGTCTGGCCGTGGATTTGCCGGAACCGCCCCGTGACCCGGCGGCTGGCAGTGATGTATGGCTGCAGAACCACCTTGGGTGTGAGGAGAAGGCAAATGTGTGTGTAAAAAGCTGTGGCAGGATAAATCACTGTGGCGTGGCAGGATCCAGGGCAGAGGCAGAGAGAGGAAAGTGGCAGGACACACTGGCAGGGAAGGACCTTGGTACCCCCCTCACCTACCAGAGTGAGCAGGAGAGGCCCCCACCAGCACCAGGGACGCTGTACAATGAGAGAGAGAAAAATCCCAGCAGCAAACAGCCCTCCTGTGACCCCGCCAAGAGGAGTCCTGCTCTCAGCATTGCCCGAAGTCACTTCTCTTGGCAGGTGGCGTTTCTGGAACTAGTGTCTTCTCTGGATCCCCTGCTTGGGGCACTGAATTGCTCTTTCCTAACAGCACATCTCTTACCCGCTTCCAGACTCCTCACGCCAATAACAGAACTGGCCCTTAAAGAGAAAAGGGAAAACTAAAGGGAGGGCATCGTGCTATACAGAGTCACGGCCCGTCTGAAACAGGAGGGGTTATTTAAGGAAAATAGCTACAGCCACAGACACAAATAAAAACGTGTCTGCACAACTCAAGCCCCAGCGTTGTTTCCGTTGTTCACCAGGGATTACATCACGCCTGGAACTCTGTCCTATAAACGGGGACGTCTAGTGGCTGAATCGTAAACTGCAAGTGAACATATCACACATTTGAAAGCGATGCAAAGGGCAGCCTGACCTTTCACCCCCCGGGGCTGGGGTTTAGGGCTTGCTTGAGAACCTCCCCATTCAGCGCTCTTGGTTTGCTCTGTAGTCCCCTGAAATTACTCCACCTTTCAGAGAGATACACCAGGGTGTCTGATGTCCTCTGAGCCTGGGGGGACAAGGTTCGGGGTAGAAGTCGGGTTTCCTGCTACTCACCGTCAGTGTCTGCTTGTGTCCCCGAGCTAAAGATCTCCTGCTTGCCAGTGCCATGCCCAGGGGAGGTGCTGGGACACATATTGCAGCCACATGCAGTATCTTGGCGGAGCCATATTGAATGGTTTATGTGTCACTGTGCTAGGGAGTGTCCGCAGCTCCTGGGGCAGTGGGGACACAACAGCACCTCCAGGAACTAAAAACAGTGCGGGGGGGGGAGGGGGGGAGACTGAGATAAACACCTCCAAGGAGGTACGAACCCTGGAGAGACGCGCCTTGCCGAGGCCAAACTGGGTTTTCCAGAGACGGACAGGAAAAGAACGGGCTTTTGATATAAAAAGGTTTAAACTGACTCTGGGCCTCCGTTCTGACCCAGCAAGCAGACAGGACCTTCTGCCCAAGGGCCCCAACCCTTGAGGAAGGGTTGGAAAGACTTTGGCCTTCCGGGGCCCCATAAGACTGACGGGCACCGTCTGGTGAGCTTTCAGCATGCGGATAGGAAGGTTTATTGGGTTGATGTGTTTTCTCTGTAACGTACGAATGAGGGTGCCGCTTAGAAAGGCTGGGTGGTGCCTTGTGACTACAGTGGTCGCGGCCCTCGGAGAGAAAGCAAAGCGCAGGCGCTGGGCGCGAGGCAGTCTGGCTTGCAGAGGGTATCACAGTGTAAGGCTGGGAGCTGGGCAGCTTTAAACCCCCCGAGTCAGAAAGTCCCTGCCCAGAGACAGGTGCTGGCTGGAGACCTGGGCCCTGGGGAACAAGCACAGTTACCCTGAAACTGTGACAGGCATTAACAGTCTCCGGCTGGAGACACTCAGACACTTCCCCCCCGTGCCGGCGCTGCCTGCTGACAACACTTTCCTCTCTTTGAAGCCCTGCTCCCTCTGACCCCTCGTCCCGGTTCTGAGGGGGACACGCAGAGCCGGGTTTGATGCCATCAAGCTCTGAGTCTCCTTTTAACTCTTCCTCCTGGTGATATCAGCGCTCCCGGGTCCCCCTGTCGCGGCGGATTAACACTGCTCCCCAGCGCCTTGTTAGCAGGAGCCCTGGCGCTTCGGAGGGGCTCTCAGCTGTTTGTTGATTCCATTCGAAGCAGGCGGGGCACGGCCCATGTCAGGCAGTTCCCTCCCGACTCAGATGCTCCCCGTCTCCCCTCCTCCCTCTTGAGCCAGTCTCACCCCAGCAGCTCTCTGCCCTAGCTGCTCGGGCAGTGCCCAGGACTGCAGCATCAGGCCATTTAGGGCTCTGGAGGTCACAGCCAACACCTGGAACGCCGCTTGGTGCCTGCCCCCAAAACAAGGCGTTCTAATGCACCGGGGCCAGGCGAACGGGCTAAACGCTGCACCCTGGGCCCAAGCACAAAGCAAAGCCAGAGCCTTCGGGGAGTGGTTTGCCCCTGCACTGCTGGCGCCAAAATCCACAATTCATGCTGCGTTTTCCAACCCAGACAGACTGGGCGGGGGCGTGAGGGGAGAGACACCTTTCCAGCCGGCTCACCCGCCGTCTACAGGCCACAGCGCTGTGGAGGAGCTCGCATTAAGTTTGCACCATCTGAGCTTAACCTTTCAAATCCAAAGACCACAAAAAGCCAAAGGAAGCAGAGGAGCAGCCTGGCCTTTGGGGCTGTGAGGCCCACGGCGTCGAGAGCTGGGATCCCAGCCACGCTGCTGGGGCAGATGCTGCCTGTTCGGAGTGCCCGGCGGATGGACCTGCACCGTGAAATGCGGGGGTCTCTGCAGAGGGCGGGTACCTGCTGGCAGCCTGCGCGCTCGGAGGCAGGTGCAGGATATAAATTGTGAGCGCTTTGCCCCAGGGCTCGTTCCCAAAGGCTGACGCCATTGGTTTGGGGGCGTCTCTGAGCGGACGTACTGGGCCCTATTGGTTGTCGCGGACCACACACGGTTTCCCTGCAGCCTCCTCAGGGGCAGCTTAAGCTTCCAGATGCTGGCGTGCCCCCCTTCTTCCCGGCCCAGCACTGCGCCGGGCGGTCAGACGCCACCATCCTGTCTCGCCGGAGGTGCAGGCAGAGTTTGCTCCACACAAGTGGCTTGCTGCCAGCGGTTCTCCAGCATTCATTGCTGCCATATGGAAATCAATTTAATAGAGCAATAAACTCTTCTTAATGAGATTGCTAACCGACTGCAACATCAGCTCTGGGCACAACACTGCCGTGTAACTGATCATGTTCCTCATTTCTAGGCTTCCGTAATGAGTCAGAGGCTTAATGGCTGGACGCGACGGAGGCTAGAGTGGGCGTTCTGGAGCAGCGCAGACCAGAGACTGGCTCTCAAGCCCTGCCTGGGTAACCCACACACCTCCTGGGTGTGGGGTTCTGTCCCATCCAGTGGCCCCAAGACCACTTAGCGAGAGACAGGGAGATTACTGAGTCTCCTCTACAGCCTTAGCTAACAGCCCGGTGGCTTTTAGTTCATGCACTAAGCTCCAGAGGGCCCAGGTTCGATCCCGCCTGCCGACGACCAGGGTCTGTCAGTGTTACACCTGCACTAGTACATTCTGCACCGCTCCGTTGCTCCCCATCAATCTGGGCCCAGAGGAGAATGAGTCTGAGGACCAGGACAAGGCTCCCTGGGTTGGGACGCTTTGGGGGCACGGTGCAGGGAGGCAGTGGGAGGAATCTCGCTGTCTGTGGGCAAACAGAAGGCACTCGATTGTAGGGCTGTCATGCTAGCACCTTAGCCACAGCTAAATTCACTCTTAAAATACCTGTCACTGTAAATAAACGCCCTGAGTTTGTAACAACTTGTAGTGTTCGAAATCAGTCTCGGGGGCATCGCAGGCAACAGTGCCAGCCTCCTGCTCATCGAGCGATTGCCGGGAAGGAAATCCCTCTCCTTCCAGGGGTGGCTCAGAACGCCAGCTCTCTGCTCTCAGGGGGTCCTCCCCGGGGGCCAGCAGGCACGTGGCCGAAGAGATGGCCCACGCGCCCCAGGAACGAGTCTGACGATGTGACTAATTCCTCCCCGGCGCCCTGCTACCGCTGCTTCCTCACGCACCCTGCAGGCGCTCTGGCACGCGCGAACCGGGACTCTCCAATGTGACCTCCTCAGGTCCCGAAGCTCCCGCAGCCAAACCCCAGGGAGGGAAATGTTTCACAGTGAGAGAAGAAAACAGGACAGAATAACCCAGAGCACTTGGGGCAGGTCAGGACGGGCAGCTTTTCCTGGGGCTGCCCCCAGCCTTCAGAACTCGGTTCCTCCAGGGGAAGATGCCCTAGGTAATGGTAGGGGAGAATGGACTCAGCCAGATCAGTGACACAGGCTGACTGTATTTCCCAGCTGTACGGCCCTGGGGGGAGCCCAGGGGCCCGGCTTTAAGTGAGTTGCCATTACTGCAGCATTACACTGAGAATGGGACTAGAGATGGGCAGGAAGTGACGTTTTCCTGCCAAAAATGTTGGTGAAAACGGCAGTTTTTCTTCTGGATTGTTCAGGTTTTCATAGAACCCTTCTACTCAACATTTTTCCATTTTAAACCCCCAAAATTGTCATTTTTACAAAATCTGGACATTTGCTATAAAAATGGAATTTTTTTCACAAAAATTTCCATTTAATCGAAAAGCCGCTTCCTGGCCAGAAAAAGGGCAGCAGAAAATTTTTGACAGACTCTAGAGGTAATAGATAAAATTCTGTTCTGTGTAGGTTTTTATCCCGCGCCATCGCCGTAGGGTCTGAGCGCGTTCCAATCCAATCGTGCATTAAGCAGCGTGACTCACATCTGTCCTGGGTTGTTTGTTCTACCTGCCTCTCCTGGGGGAAGAAGCGTGTGCAGTGGAGAGTCTTGTTTTGGAGGGTTAAATATCCCTGTTGCTCTGTGTTTCTATTTGAGAAGACACAGGAAATACGACGTGCACTTGAAGCAGAAAGCGGTGAGGTTTGTGATCCACTGCACCACCTTGGACCATCCTGGGGAAGGTTTGATCTCCTGCACAGATGAGCGTCACTCTTACTGTGGAGACCGCCATTGTGCCAAAACCTGGCCCAGAAACTGGAGCGAGTTTCTCTGGCGGACCCCCTACCAGCTCCCCCACCTCACTTGCATCTGCTCTTCCTGCTCCATACGTGTGATGCCCACAAGATGGCGCTGGGCCCCCTCCCTGCGGGGCTGGGGCTGGGGCTGGCGTTCTCCCACCAGCTGAGGACGGGTTTGCTCACCCCGTGGTTCTTTCAACCCAAAGCTCTTGGCAAGGTTACCCTGTGCGAGGTGGTGTCGGGAAATAACTCCACGGAGACACGGCCACCCGACCGAGAGGGCGCTGGCCCGAACAGTCTAACACAAGTGCGCTCTCACTTAAAGCTAGAATTTACTTAGTCTCAAGCACTTACACGCGTCCGCAAGAGGTTAGTAAAACTCCCCCAACCCTCAACACTGACCGAAGTTTGGTACCGTGGCAGCTGTCTGATTGGCCCATCTGCCTTGGGGAACCCAAACTGTGTCCAGGAAGAGATCCCACTAGTCCAAACCTATCCCCCCTTCTTTATCCTTGGTAGACAATAATATGTGAAGAAAAACACTCGCTGGGCAAGCCCTTTCAAAAGCTAAGCCCAAGGTCTCCTCCGGTTACTCATTAGCCAGCTGTATTCCTGCAGGGTCTGCATGCCTTGAGGCCCCGACAGACACAGCCCAGAAGGCAAATATAAATAAGCCTCTGGCTCTTCTCCTCAAACACAGACCCCAGCATGTCCAACAGAGACTTCATCCGGCAGAGGAGCAGGGTCAGGCAAAGGTGAACAAGAGGTCCCCTTGCCTCCTGGCTTAGTCATGCTACGGCACCCGCAGAGGCCTGCTAAGACCTGCTGAATTTGGCTGCCGTTAGCAACAAGTCTGATAACCAATGTTACACGCTGGGGAGTTCCCTGCCCTTTTACTGCTCCCGGAAAATCTCCCCGTACACCGGGACTGGCCTGGCAGCAGTGTGAGGAGGATGGCTCTGTTTCTCCTGGGTGGCTGGGTATTTCAGACTCTGGGCCCCGCTGGAAGGAGTCAGGAGATGCTGAGGGAGCTGTGGACAGTTTAAAGTAAGACCAATAAAATAGCCTGAACTTCATTTAAAAATTCAGCCTGAGGTTGGGCAAAAGTCCAGACTGGTTCTGGTTCCGGTTCCATTTACACTGATGGGCCAGGTCCTGTTCCCCTTATTCATCGATGCCAAAGGGAATTTTGCGGGAGTGAGGAGTGAGCAGGGAAGGCTGGGACCCTGGCGCACGACCTCCGTTTTACCCCGGTGCCCCGGCTGATGCTCCCCCTGTGCCAGGCACTGTTTGCCTTTGCACCTCCGTCAGCAGCAGGCCCAGCAAGTCAGGCCCGGCCCAGGGGACGGCCGTTTGCATTTAGCAGCGCAGCGTCCAGCCTTTCCCTCCCGACCACTGGGCTCCCATTCAAGCACTCGCTCGCCCCTGCCTGCGTACGTGGCTGGCTCTGCTCGCTCAGTGCCTGGGCACCTTGAGGCTGAAACACAAGCAAGTGGTGCCCCCCTCTTTGCTTCTGGGGATCAGCTGCTCTAGCTCTGGAGCGCAGCACGAATTCCGCCCAGCACATGCCCGGGGAACCAGGAGGCTCACTCCTTGAGTCTGGCAAGGAGCAGCTACCGAGCCAGGCCCCAGCCTGAGCTGCTTTCCGGCTCCTGGGCATGTTTAGATGCCAGTGATGGGGCCCATGCTGTCCCAGGAGTAATGCGAAAACCTGGCAATGGAAAGGTCTTTTAATTGGCCCGCTGCTGGTGTCACTCCAACCTGCAGCAAGAAGGGGGAATAATGCAATCGGCAGCCATTCATAATTAGCTTCACGTCAGGCTCAGTTTTGTTCTTTGTGTCCGTCAGTGGCTAAGCTCGCTTCATTCAGTCATTATTCCCAGCCAAGCCCTGAGAGCCGTGCTTGGATTTTACTGAGCCCTGGGCCACACTTACAATTTACATTGCTCCTGAGCGCCGTAGTTAAGCCGCCCTAACCCCAGTGTGGACACCTCCACTCTGACAGAAGAATTCTTCTGCTCACCGGGGTACCACCTCTTGGGGAGCTGGATAAAGCCCTTCGCCCGACGGGGGAAGCACCTACGCTATGACACTAGAGCAGCATAGCCGCGCCGCTGCACCGCCTGCCCTTCGTCCTGGCTCCGGCAAAGCTCCCCTGGTTTCCCCTGAGTGAGGGTGTCAGAATTTGGCCGTCTGTCTGTCTGGCATCCAGCTCCCCCTCTCTCCTGATTGTGGGGGGAGTTGCGTTCCTCCTCCGTCACCCACCCAGCAGGTTTCACTGATTGCACCGGGCACCACAGTGCAGGAGCAGAGCCACGTCCCTGGAGGCCCGTGCCGTGCCGGGCAGGGTTCCCCAGGCAGCCTCTCTATTGCATTGGACAGGTGAGGCCTAGGCGCAGGTAAACGCTCATCGACCACGCCCACCCGGCAGCCCAGCCCCCAGCCCACCCGGCGACAGAGCAGGGGCATCGGCACGAGGCCAGGACGGCCGGGCGTTGCATCCCGCTTGCTGGCCATGGACCCTGCTCCGCTGCTCGCTGGAGCCGGAGGGAGTCCCTGGGGGGCCCGGCCAAGGAGCCGTAAGACACAGGGGTGGCAGAGGTGGGGGAACAGCGCCATCTAGTGGGCGCTGGCGGGAGGATCCGTGGGAGGCCTTTTCCGCAGCAGGATTTCAGCCCCCCTTAGCCCAGGGCTGTCGCATTCCCCCAGCAGCAGGAGTGGGCAACAGCAAACCGTGGCAGCTAGGCCCCGAGCTCCCGGCTCTGCTGTACGTGGCCCTTCATTTGCGGAGGCGCTCAGCTCTGCCGTATTTCCTGCGGGGTGCTGTCAGAACCGGGGGAGCCAGGGGCCCTCTCTGAGCAGCAGACAATAAATCAGACACAGCCAAGGCGGAGAATGGCTGAACGCCCCCTCACACACACACACACACACACACACAGAGCCCGCCAACACAACATGGTTAAACCCAGCAGGAGGCGGATTGGGCGGGATGTGCCGGCCATGTGTCTCCCTCCTCCAGGACCAAAAGCCCATAGAGAAGCTGCAAAGCCGGAGACAGAGAACCAGTCCCCGCGCTGCGGGTCTAGTGCAGAATCGTTCCCGCTGGCAGTTTGTCCAGCCTCGTTCTAAAAGCCCCAGTCAATTGGCCTCCGGTCTGGCAAACCAGCCTTTAACTGGGCTCAGAGTAAAGTTGCAATGGGGCAAACACCGTCCTGTTGGCCCTCAAAGGCAGCTGCTCCCACCCCTCTCTGCTCTCGTAACTGAGCCAGGGCCAAATACCCGAACTGCCGACGCCACCGGCATCCCCCGAGGCCACTCAGTGCCCAGCAGAGGGGGACGCTGGCAGGGATGCTGCCCCATGGTGGGAAGAGAGACAGAACCCTGGCTCACGTCACGTCAGCTCCCCCTGAGCACTGTCCCTCTCCTGCAAAAATCTCCTTTAGAGCCGCCTGTTGTTTTCCTTTTCCCCTTTGCAGCTGGATTGTTTGTCTCTGCAGAGCACAGTGCAGCTCAGTGTGAATGAAAGCTGCCACCCAGGCTGGAGCTGCGTGCTGTGCCATCCCAAGTAGCTATGGGTGTACCAGGAAATTAGCAGCTGTCAGTCTCGGACAAAAGCAGATTAGCAAAGCCTGTGCTGCTCAGTGTCTCTTTGACTTGGCCTGCGATTTTCATCTTTAAAGGGCCTGGATAAAATTTTCATATTTTGCAAATAGCTCTGGAGGTTAGGAAACAAACCCATTGCCTGCCTCGAGAAGTTGAAAATGCTCAGTGATTGGAACAGACAAAGATCTTCCCTTCTGCAGGGAACATAATTATCTCTTTGCAAATCAAAGGCCATTTCAAATCTGTCATGTTTTGTATAGATCACAATAGGAGCTAAAGTAATTGAGGCCTAGAAAAGTAACATCAAAATAAAGCACACGCAAGGCTGCATCTTCCCCACACACACACACATTAACTAGTGAGTGTCACTTATTCTTGCGGGAGCCTCAGCTGAGATTGGGGCTCATTGCGCTCGGTGTGAGACGCTCTCCCTGTCCCAAAGGGCTTGCAGCCTAAAGAGACAAGACAAACAGAGGATTGGTGAGTGGAAGAATCGTTATCCCTGCTTTATACATGGGGAAACTGAGGCACGGAGCGATTAACGGGTCTGGTTTTCAGAGGTGCTGGGAAACCCACAACTCCAGTTGGAGTCAATGGGCATTGCAGGGGCTCAGCATCCCTGAAAATCAGACCTGGGGCCAGATTTTCCAGAGTGCTCAGCCCCCGTGTAGCCACCAAACTCAGTACTTTGGCTTTCCCCGGAGCCCAGCCCGGCGGGGGCACGCTGGGCGCTGAGCTGCTATGGAGGAGGAGGTGCGCAGCAATGGGTTCATCAAGCAACACAGCTCCGTTCTAGCGAGGGGACCATCTCTGGGCCACGCCAACCCACCGACCACCCCGTGGAGGCAACGGCTTGTCAGGAAGCTGCTCCTGGAGCTGCTCTGAGCCACCTCAGCCTCAAGACTTTTATCCTCCTCTCCGGGGTTTTCCATTGAGAGAGGGGGAGGTCACCCTGTCTGGCAACACACTAGGGAGCCACAAAAAGCCTTCCAGCCCGAGGAGGAGGGGCCCTGGCATGCTCTCCTCCGGTCACCGCCTCTTTCCAGGAGCTCTCCGGTCTGAGCTGATCCCGGTGATGAGGGCATGTCAGCCATGCCGGGGCTGCCAGCAACCGAGCAAGACTCTGCCATCCTGGTTGGCACCTTGCCGAGTAAGATAATGATACCGGAATAGACAGGGGGGCCAGACATAGAGAGGTGAGGACAAAAAGGAGGGGACTGCAAAGTGTTCCTGCCCCCAAGTGCTGGCCGGATACTTGCCAAGGGGGGCTCTGGGGCATCTTCATTCAAGAGCAGATTTTCAAGCATAACCTCAAGGAATTGTATCTATTGCCATCTTAACTGAAGGGCTGGAAGCAGGAGCTTCTATAGTCAGAGCTAAAGAGACAGGCTCTGCAGCCGGGGGATAGATAGATTGATAGATACTGGTCCCTTTTGTTGGATATAGTAACCTGCTCGTTTTCTGTCCTCAACTCACGTGCAGTGTTGCTATGTTGCATCTCAGTGCAGAGTGGCGCGGCCTCTGTTTTTCATTACTACCGTCATTTAGGAGCGTTTCTAAAGACCCCTGTGAGCCATCCGGATGAGAGTTGCTGTATAAACGTACAATTACTATCGCTGTCACAGCTGCACAGAACCCCTGAGTAACTCAAGGCAATTTGTGCCTAGAAAGTGCACGGCATAAATATATATCGAGGTCTATTTATTTCCTACTTCTCCGCAGATGATGAAGAATTACCAAGTGTCTGTCAGGGAGGTACACAGAGGTCATCCTGGCTGTGTCTGCTGAGGCTGAGGGCTGGAAGCGAGAGCCTGCTTCTCTGATGGCCTTATAGCCGTCTCTAAATGCAGTGGGCTTTTTCTTTAGCAGTTCCTAGCAGAGAATTTTATTTTTATCTCCCTCCTTAATTGAGCCTCTTTCTCTCCCATCCATGGCGCTGGAGAGTCCCCTCCAGTGAGAGTAGCAAATTGCATTGCTTTGTAACACCACTTGTTTCGCCTGCCCTTTCTGGAGGCCCATTCATATCAATTGTCCTTCTGCCGGGTTTGATTTATGGTCTGTGCTTTGCTGCGTTCCCGCATGGCGCTTGAAGTTGCCAATCCGTTTGCAGAGAGGAACTGGCTCCGGGGTGGACCCTGTTGTCTGCGATGACAGCGCGCGCTCTCTCTTTTGCTGAAGGGCTGGAACAATATGGTTTGTTTGAATAAATCATGCCGGGTGGCAATTAAACATGTCTCCCAATACATTAGAGCGCGTGTACTAGGAGAGGCACCAGATTTTACACTTAAATCTTCCATGTTAAGTGACTGGCAATATTTTAATTTTTTATGGAATTAAAAAAAACCTCTTTGGGGAGTCAGGTTCTTGCGGGCAGCTGAGCTGATATGAGCAGGCAAATGTACTTTACACGGCTTAATAGCAATGATCCACCCGAGGGGCTGAGGAGTATGCCTGAGGAAGGAAGAGATTGAGGAACATTTTGAGGGATTTTCTGTGCAGCTCTTTCCCTGGCTGCTGACCCATGAGTAGGGCCCTACCAAATTCACGGTCCATTTTGATCAATTTCATGGTCATAGGATTTTTAAAATAATAAATTTCATGATTTCAGCTCTTTAAATCTGAAATTTCACAGTGTTGTAATTGTAGGGTCCTTCCCCAAAAAGGAGCTGGGGGAGGGGGTCGCAAGGTTATCGTAGGGGGGGTTGCGGTACTGCTACCCTTACTTCTGCGCATGGTGGCAGGTCGCATAGGCAGGGCTCAGTTCCTCTTTAGGGCACCCACTTCCAGGCCAGATTTTCAGATGTGCCCAGTGTGAGGCTGGGCAAAGAGCTCCGCACCCAAAGTACTGGACACTTTTGGGAAGCTGATTGGGCGGATTTAAGCCTGCAGTGAGCCCGGCTTAGCGCAGCCCCAAGGAGGAAGGCTGTGGATAAAGGAGGCTGGGTTGGGAAAGGACTAAATCACCAAGACCTCGCAAAGGGGGAGTTTGTTTTAAGAATTCTGGCCCCTGAGTCACGGCAAGGAACCAAGAGGGAACTGGGGGCAGGGAGCCGGCCGGGCTAGCTCAGGCCAGGAGGGGGAGCTCTGGAAAGACCCCACCCCCACCCCCAATCCGCACAAGACCATGGCAGCTCAGGGTTTGTGCTGGGTTCTGCGGCCGAGGTTGCAGTGATGCCCAGCCCTCGCCTGGGTCCTGACTCATCCCGGGCACTCTCAGCGGGGGACACAGCCAGCCCCCGCGGCTGGGAAAAAGCTGGCTGCAACCTGGGGCCTTTGGGGGTCGGAGCAGCCAGTCTCCACTCAATGCTCATAGTTCCCGAGGGCGGCTCCTAGCATCCCAGGCCAGGCCGGGGCTCCGGGGCTCTGGCTCAGTTGGGTCAACGCATTGGCCCTGGGCCCTGGGTCCCCCCTGGCCTCCCGACCCCCCGGCTCTTTCTTCTCTCTCCATCACTTGTCATTTCGCTGCTGCAGTGAGAGCACTTTGGGAGAAGATCCTGTTCCTGGGAGCCGCCCCGAGCCATTGGTGGCCCCCCCAGCAGCTCATGCCGAGCGGTCAGGCCGCACCTCTGGGCCCCCTTGGCACAGACTGTGGCTTCTCAGCAAGCTGCCGGGCTGGCGGCTGGGAGCGGCGGGAGTCCGGGCTCCCGCGGCTGAACGGGGAGGTGTTATTGATGGCGCTGTTCTGCGGGGCGGGCTTGATGACAATACACTAGATCAGAGTCTGTCAGCGCTGCACCAGCGGCGAGGGCATCCGGGGAGCAGGGCAGAGTCGGTGGGGATTTAATGACCTGCTTCACGCTGAGCAATGTGGCTGGGGGGGAGCCTGTTTACAGACTCTGCCCCGGCCAGCAGCCCAGCTGGCTCCTAGCCCACGGGGCCCCTTCCACACGTCACCTCTCCCGCCTGCCCTCTGCAGCAACAAGCTCCCCTCCCTGTGCATCCCAGAGACACCAGGGTGCCAGGCCTGCCCTGTTTCTACTTTCTTGCTCTCCCTGGGTCATCGCCTACCCGCTGGGGGGATACATGCTTCTTCTGCAGCCGGGGTCTCAGCTCAGCGGCTCCCACTCCTCCTCCACTCTGAGCTCAGCGTTCCCGGGCCATGCGGGGGCACCTCACCGCTCTGCGTGGGGCTGGCTTGCCGACCCCGACAACGCTGGGTCTGTGCCCCGCACCTCAGCGCAGTAGCACCCCCCTGCTGGGGGGGGTGACAGCTGCCAGGGGCCGCGGGGCTGTGAGGCAGGGTCACGCCAGGGAAGTGTCCCGGGGAGGGGAGGGGCTATGGTCTCCCCTGGCAAGGCTGCGGGCAGAAAGGCGGCAGAGGGGCTGCTGTGCACACAGAGTTACAGGTGGAGGCCCAGGCAGAAGAGGCTCTGGCTGTGTGGGGGGAAGGGGAAGCCCAGCCTGGTGTTCAGGAAGGGTGGCCCCTCCCCACACTGACCCCTCCTGGCTCTCTCGGGATCTGGGCAGGGAAAGGGGCCGCTGCAGGGTGGAGACATGGGGATGGAGGGGCAGCGAGGAGCAAGACAGTCACACTCTCTGCAAGCGTGGCAGGAGCTGTGGGGTCTCTGAGGATCCCTGGGGACACTGGGATCAGGCAGGCGGGGTGAGGGGGACGGGTGATGGCGCTGCCCCTACAGACAGCTCCCCCTTCCGCAGCAGCCTGGGCTCTGAGCAGTGCCGGGGTGCGCCCAGCTGCCCGTCGCTCGAAGCTCTCAGGCTCCGTTACCAGACGGCACCCACACACGGCAACTCTGGAAAAGCCCTGAGGAACAGCCGCGGCCACTTCCCCTTTTGGGGTTCCCGCTCTCGCTGTGTCACGGGGTGGGGAGCAAGGGCATCGTTGTGTCATTCACCGGGAGCCTGCCGTTCCCACCATCTCTCACCTTCACTTCTCCAATTCCACCGGGCGGCCCTGCGCACCCCACTTGGCGCTAGGCTGGCGGTGCCCAGCACCCTCCACCGTGTGCCAGCCGGCCCCAGCCACCAACGTCTCAGAGCCAGCCCCATCCGTCCCCTTTGTGCCCAGGCACCCAGCGAGGGCACCGGTCGGTGCCAGCCACACAGGGCTGCTGGTTCCCAAAGGGCCCTTGTCCGCTAGGAGCCAGCCTGATTCCCGGGCCACGTCCCCGAGCACCGTCACACTGTGCTCACTCCTACCCCCGCTCGGCCGGGCCACGCTCCGCCGGCACCTGGGATGTGAGCTCTAGTCCCAGAGCCCTGGCCCTGCCCAACCCCACACTGCAGGGAGCTGAACCGTGCCTGATGCAGGGTCCCGCGCTGCCGGCTGGGAGGGAGCAGGGGGAGAGTCTCAGCCTGTTCCTGCCCCAATCCCATCCCTGGAGCAGCTAGTAACGGTGCCATTCAGCCCCCATCTGTACCCGCCCCTCGGTAACTGGAGCTGCCAGGGTGTTACTGGGGACATGTGTCAGCTGAACTCCACTCATTGGGGCCTTGGGTTTTCCCCACACCCCGGTTAGCTCCAGCCGCTGGACTCTCTCTCTAGGGAAAACTACTGTGCCAGGCCTCAGGGATCAGGGCCCCGTTGTGACCGAGCAAGAGACAGGCCTGCCCAAAGTGCTCCCAGTCTGAACAGCCCAGGCAAAGGAAGGATTATTGTCCGTTTTACAGACAGGGATCTGAGGTGCTGAGAGATAGGGGGACATGCCCAAGAACCCACAGGGAGTCAGTGGCAGAGCTGAGAAAGACCCATCTCAATGAATGGACCACAGACCAAAGGGGCAGAAACCAGCACTCCAGAGCATGCAATCCTGGGCCCCATCAGACCCACTGCCAGAGCTGGGGGACATCCAAGACCAAGCAGGGGGGGCCACAGGAATTAGCAGGGCCAGGAGAGAGGAGTGCATCAGGGATGTATTGGCAGCTCAAGGAATAAGCCAAGTATCGGCACATGGCCCCCCAGGGGCGGTGGGAGGACCCCATTTCCATCCTTTGCTGGGGATCCGAGCCTCCATCAGGCCCCCACGGCCGGCCCCTGAACATGTCGGGCGGGCATTTGGCCTCCCAGCCCCCGTTGGAGCAGCCAGGCTCTCGGGGTACCCAGCATGCTCAGCACTCCTCTGGCTGCATTCCCCCTCGCGCCGAGGGTTTCAGGGATGCCTTGGGCCTGCACACCACAGGGTGACCTCCAGGGTGTCCCAGCACCGGGGCATGGCGGGGCTCGGTTCCCCCGTCCTGGCCCTGGGACAGGAGGGGAGGGGCAGCCACATTTGCTCTTAATCCCGTTTTTGTGTTTGTTGCTTTCAAAGCGGCCCCCTCCCAGGTTCCCACGGGGACACGCGTGTCGCCATAGTTACAAGAAAAGAAGATCCCACTCTCTGCAGTAAACAGGCTGCGAGAAGTCAGGTTTCCGTGGTAAGATGCTCGGTCGGGTTGCTACATTCAGGGAAGATGTTGCAACCGCAGCCTCTCCTCCCCATCCCCCATCTGCCGCTGCGCCCATCACTTGTCTGCGGGAAATCGCCGCTGGACAGGCGTGCGGGGAGATGGGCATCAATCAGGGAGGCCATCAGGGCCCCCACAACACGAGGGGAAGAAGGAGGAGTTCTGATCTTTTATCAGAACTGCCAAGGCCGAAGTATCCTGGTTCTCCCCCAAACAGACAACACGGGGTGCCCCTCTCCCATGCGTCTAACGCTGGGCATCATGCCCACTCTCCCCACAGCTGCCGAGATTACACTGGTACTGGGGTGGGAACCGTCTTTTTGTTATGCACCGCACCTAGCGCAACGGGGCTCCAGCCTCTAGGTGCTACCTCAAAGTAAATACTATCACCAGTCAAAGCTACTAACAATGACATCCGTCCGTCAGGCAAATTCTTGCCAAGCAGTACGTCAGGTCGCTCGGTGTTGTGTGAATCCTCCCATATAACAAGAGACTACACTGATGATCCTAGAACACTCCATCTTACAGCAGATTACTGGACCTTTGCTGTACAATGCTGTCTGTGTGTTTTTAAATGTTTAGCAAGGCATGTAATGAAAGACTTTATTGGAATGCATGCGCTCAAGGGGCCAGAGTCCACAGTGACAGACATGCTCTAAGGACTAAAAACTGACAGAAATGAACCTTCTGATGCTCAATATAATACTGAGTCCTGCCTTGAGTGCAGGGGACTGGACTAGATGACCTCTCGAGGTCCCTTCCAACCCTACAATTCTATGATTCTATGATTCCAACATTACATTTGAAAACGTTAACCCCTACAAGCTGAGATTTGTGCACTGGGCTTGACTCACTCTCATTAATATGGATGGACAATCAGCACGTAGAGCAGGTGCTGAGGGGAGCTTGGCATTTCCCATCTTGGAGCAGTTACATTTGCCATGGTATTGCCCAGTCTAAACCCAGAGGATTCCACCAGGGCCATGGCCCGCGTCTATATCACGGTGCAGTCAAGATCCTGATTTGAATGGCGCCTGTTCTGTAATGGCTCTGCATTTTTTAAGCTGGGCCCTAACGAAGTGACAGCAAACAGCTCCCAAAAGCACAGGAAGCCAGGGCAGTTGCCATTTAAATATGGCTACAGATGTGAGCTGGTGTCCATGTAAGAGACTACTCAGGCAGGAAATCAGATGGAGCAGACACCATCTCTGCAGACCCGGCTACCCAAGGTGCACTATGCACTAGATCAGTGGTTCCCAAACTCGGTCCGTGGCTTGCTCAGGGTAAGCCCCTGGCGCGCCAGGCCGGTTTGTTTACCTGCCGCCTCCTCCGGTACTGCCGCTCGCGGCTTCCACTGGCCGCGGTTTGCCATTCCCGGCCAATGGGAGCCGTGAACGGCCGTACCTGCGGAGGCGGCAGGTAAAGAAACCGGCCCGGCGCGCCAGGGGCTTACCCTGAGCAAGCCACGGACCAAGTTTGGGAACCACTGCACTAGCTGATTGGTGTTCAGGGATTGGGACCAACTACTGAAGTCTGTGAGGAGGGTTTTATTTTGGAAATGCTCTTCGTTCTGCAGCCCTGGGGACAGCTCCGTGCCAGTCCCGCAGCTGATCGGAGCGGCTCAGTCCCACCACTGTTAGCTAGCACAAGGCTTTTGCAGCAGGGTCCAGCCACAGCTGCTGGGCCATCCCTTCCTATAGGCACAGAACCTGCTGGGCCCTCTCAAGATAAAGCCACCGCTGTGAGAGGCAGCAGCAAAGCCAGGCTGGGGAGGGGTTATTTACTGGAAGGTTTATATATAATCCCATCCCTAAACTCCATCTGCCAGTCTAGCACCTGGGCTAAGCTGATAATGGCAGGGAATGGATTTTTGGTGGGCTGGGCGGGGGAGGGAGCTCGAGTTTATTGAAGCCCTAGCCTAGGCTGTGATGTTCCCCTGCTAATGGGTGGGAAGCAAAGCAAATCAACAGGGAGGAAACAAGTGAGGCAAGTGAATGTAGGGCAGGATTGCTGGCACAGACCGGGACTTCCTCTGGCAGGAGATAAGCATCTGATAGCTCCAGCCTTATCTCCCTGGCTCAGCCCCACGGAGCCCCCCGCCTGGGGTAACAGCTCCATAAACACTCAGCCCTAAAGAGTGGAAGCCAGCAGGCGCTGAGCAAGATAGCAGGGAGCAGTCGCTCTGGTTACTGGTCGCAGGCTGCTTTCCAGCAGGGCCCGAGCTCTCACTCTTGAACTAGAGACAGATCAGTGCAGCACAAAGGGGGCTACGCCGCTCTCCCCGGGAGCCACCCACCAGAGCGGTCAATGCTCCCTTCGCCTTCACGGTGAGGAGAGTGGAAACGCCGCTCACTCAGCGAGCCACCACTTAAGTCCCGCTTAGGATGACCAGATGTCCCAATTTTATAGGGACAGTCCCAATTTTGGGGTCTTTTTCTTTTATAGGCTCCTATTACGCCCCCACCGACTGTCCCAATTTTTCACACTTGCTGTCTGGTCACCCTAGTCCTGCTTCCCTGCCCCCCGACACGGGGTAGGTTCCACCCCACCCAACGGGGTTTGGCAAACCCCACTAGTGTTTATCTTTAGTCCACCAATTCCCTCTGGACGGGGCACGTTCACTGTTAACGTTTACAGTGAGGGGAAACCGGGCACAGGGCTAGCCGAAGGGTTTGCTTTGGCCTCCTGCTGCCTTTCACTCAAACTCCACTGTTGTGACGAAGTGCCAGTGCCTCTCCAGTGAATATCGCCAGTCTCCGACCAGTGGGTGTGGGAAGTGAGCAATACACGCTGAAAGGGGCATTGTCTGCTGCATTTCCTAGCAGTGAGCAACTTGGGGGCAAGCGCTGCAGGCTTCATGCTGTCCAGAGCAACAGCGGCTTCACGCCCACAAAGCAATGCAACCCCTTCTGGAGGAGAGGAGAGGGAGGGTTTCAGAAATAAGCATAACCCAAGCTAGAAACTGTCGTGATCACTGTATCAACCAACACACTGGATACTGGCCAATGTATCAGTCAGCAGACTGGTAGGGTGACCAGATGTCCCAATTGTATAGGGACAGTCCGGATTTTGGGGTCTTTTTCTTATATAGCCTGCTATTACCCCCCACCCACCCACCCTCTGTCCCGATTTTTCACACTTGCTGTCTGGTCACCCTACAGACTGGTCACTATGCGTCTGAACCAAAGCCCAGGGAAGTCAGTGGGACTCTTTCCAGCCTATACGGTCCCTGGTCTTTGTGCCAGTGGGCATACTGGTGCTCACATGTTCTCCAGCTAGAGAAGACCCAATATGATTTGAGCTGGGTGCTATTTCTCTTGCGACTGCCTGGGCTCGGGACCTCAGGTCAGCGGGATGCCACCCCTACCCCCCAGAGAGAAGGGGAGGTGATGTGAGCTTATGGAGGAGATCGAGGCACGGGCTCCCCCTGCACACAGGGCCCAGGGAGCAGAGGTGTGCAGGCATCAGCCTGCTGGGTTTGGAGAGGCAGACACAGTCATTGTTTGCGGCGGGGTGCTGCATGGGCAATGAGTAATGTGCCACTAACGCATACCAAGTAAACAAACACATTACAAATTCCATAGTAAACAGCTGTTTGCACAATAAATGCTACCACTGGAAAGGTCACCAGTGCATCATGGGATTGGGCAATGCTCTGTTTACACAATCGCTCCCGTACTCCAGCCCAGCAAATGCAATGTGCTTGTAACACAGTCTAAGGGATGTGCTGCTGCCCTAGGATGTGTGGGTGAAACAACAGAGATGTTTAAAGCGGAGATGTTACGGTCTAGGAGCCCTCACCAATGACCTGTCTCGAGCCTGGCTGTTCCCAAGAGGCAGTTAGCACCCAAAGTAGATCACAGACTTCTACAAGTGAAGGATTTGTTTCTAGCATTCGTATCACAAAAGCCACCACAAACTAGCACCTTCATTGGGACAGAACATAGCACCGCCTACACACAGAGAAGTTAGAGAAAAACATCAAATCCTCTTGCCAGAAGGTTGCAACATAACATAACTTAATTTCTTAGAATTCAGAACAATAACACACAAGAACCCAAACCAGGAAGAGACAAAGCAGGCTGCTCCCTAAAAATAGAGAGGCCCAACTCACTCCACTTTACACTAGGCTGGTTCTTTCCAGACCAACTCCAATTGCACGCTTCCTTACAGAGCCCTCTAGCCTGCAAGCAGGACCAAGAAAAAAACCTGAAATGTAAAGTGACAACCTTCAATTTTAATACAATTTTCAATACACCACAGTTGGATGTCTCAGAAAAAAAGGCAAAACTACTAAAGGGCCCAGAAGATAACCCCCCCTCTGAGCGCTAGAGGGGCCCTGCTAAGGCAGAGTTAAGGGTTATTGTCTTGTCATTGCAGTAACTGAGCACTTCAGAAACATTGCAAGCGTAGCCTGTGTGGGGAATCAGTGTTATTTCACACCAGGGACAAGTGATGTTCACATGGGGAGCAGAGAATCCTCCCACAGTGCCAGGAAAACTGGTTGAAACTGTAATTAAACGGAATTCTGAAAGGCCTCGATGAACGCGATCCCACAGGGACAAACCAGCCTGGCTCCGTAAAGGAAAAACTGCACCTCTTCAGTCTCCTAGAGTTCCTGGAGACGGAGAACCAGCTAATGTCGTTGATTTGGACTTTAAATAGCTGTTGACAAAGCCCCTCGCAAGCGGCTATTAAGGAAACAAGATCAACCTGGGGTGAGAGGCAGAGTATTGTCATGGGTCAGACACTGGCAAAGAGGCGGGACACAAAGGATTAGATGGCCAGTTCTCACCAGGGCCAAAGGGAGCCCCGAAGAGCTGTGCTAGGACTCGGAGTGGCGAATCCTTGGAGTGAATTCCAGCAGTTCCATAGTCGAGGCTGTGTCTTGATTTCCACTTCAGTGGCACCTGAACTGCACCTAGGGTGACCAGACAGTAAGCATGAAAAATCGGGACGGGGTGGGGGGTAATAGGCGCTGTTCCCTCTAAGCTGTGTGCGTGTGCGCACGCACACAGATCCTAAATCCCGCACACACGGTGAAACACTCTGCACACAACAACTTGCACAGAAGAAATGTTTTGTGCACATGGCCTGTCAAAAATTAGAGGGAACATTGGTAATAGGAGCCTATATAAGAAAAAGCCCCAAATATCGGGACTGTCCCTATAAAATCGGGACATCTGGTCACCCTAACTGCACCCCCCATCATCCCGGGGTGAGTCAGTCATCAGCGTGCTCTCCTGAGCCCCTGGGGCTTTTGGAACAGAGCTGGCTGAGCACATACGATGCTGGGGGGAGATATGTCCTCTAACCCACAGGGACTTTGCTGAGGTGGGTCTCCCCTTTTCTCGGCAGCCTTTGCTAGGACCCACCCGCTCGTCGCCTTGGCGCAGGAAACGCTGGGTGTTTAGAAAACACTAGCTGAGCTTAGCGGGCGGGTGCTGGGTGGGCTCGGTGGCCTCTGATACACAGGAGGTCAGACCAGACGATCAGACCAGGTCCCTCCTGCCCTTAAACTCTATGGCTCTGTGACTTGGAGGACCCTGTGTCTCAGCACACGGCCGCTCCTCCAGCTCTTACTGGAGAATCCTGGATTTAGGCCTTCCCCATTCAGTCTCTGCTGGGAAGGACCCAGGAGCAGACCCCAGGGAGGGTCAGGAGTGTCACCCAGGGCGGGCAGGGTCAGCGCTCACAGTAGGGACCCGGGAGGGTTATTCTCCGGCATGGGGCGAGGGGACAGCTGGCACCAAGAGCTGTGGGAGGGCCCGGCCATGGGAACAAAGGTGGAGACTGGGGGATGGCAGGGCTCTCCCCGGTGTGTCACTGGCTGGGCAAAGCCCTGGAGAAGATGCAGCAGATGAGCAGGGTGGATGTGAGCTCTCAGCGTGTGATGCTCCCTTGAACGGTGCACTGGGCTGTACAAACAAGGGCACTTAAAGCACACGTCCAGCCCCTCCCAAAGGCTGCGCTCTGCTCCATGGCCCCTTGGAGGCTGTATTCCTCCTGCCAGCCTCTCAGAGGCCAAGCCGGCCCAGCCGGCTCTGGCAGGCCACAGCAAACCAGGGCATTGTTGCCCCCATCCCGGCCGCTCATGGACTCCCTTCGACGCTCAGTGGGCAGGGCAGGAGGATAGGCCGGGAGCCCTTTCGCTCGCTGCGTGTGATGTGCTCCTTCCTTCCTGCCAGAAAGCCAGGCAGATACAGCCTGCGGGGAAGCATTTTGCAATCACCTTTTCTGAAAGTCAGAGCAATTAACGGCACTGGCTGGTGGGTTGGTTTTTTTTTTCTTTTTTGAGGAACTAACGGTGAAAGCAACATGTTAGAGAAGAGCTGGAACAGTCGGCTCTCCCGGGAGCCAGAGGCCGGTCCTGCGAGGGAGTAGCGAGCCGGAGCGTGCCGCACGAGGTGCTGAGATGAGGTAAGGGATGGCGTTCGTGCTGGCTGGGTGCTGACTCAAACTTGGGTTGTGCAGAACGTCCGATGGGATCCCGCTGCTCTGGCTCGGCTCCATCCTTGGCCGAAGCGGCTCGGGGTGGATCGTCCCGCTTTTAACAGGCGGCGAGCGATGCATTCCGGTGAATCTGGGGGTCCCGGCGTTGAGCGCCGTCCTGCTGCTGCGGCTCAGAACCGTTCAGCGGCTGTTCAAAGTTTGCACGGTGCTTTGGAGCTGTGAAGTGTTCTCCCCGAAACGGAGGCTATTTGCGGCTCTTTTCCCCGTAGCAGGGGTGGAGAGACGGAATAACCCGTTCGCACGCATCACCGAGCACCATGGGCCACAGAGCCAGGCTATCACGCCATTGACACCCCCACCAAGGGGCTCCTATTGCGGGACTCAGTGGGGCAGCCGGATAGCCAGCCTCAATCCTGGTGGGAATTGGCAGAAAGGAGCAGGTGAGGGAGTCGGGACCCAGCAGTCTGGGGTTCAGGAGCAGAGGATGGGGGAGGAGCGGGGTGCTGGAAAGCAGAAACTGGAAATAGTTTAGAGGATGAACAGACTGCAGAGGAGGGGGAGGCAAGATCCCAGTGGCCTGCAGATGGGGCCCGTCACGTAGGGAGGCATTTCCTCATTCATTCCATCCCCAGCCTCGAGCCACTTTCCGTGTTTCTTTAAACCCATCCATCGGATGGCAGTCTGGCAGTGCAAAGGTTTGGTTTTACCGGCTGCCAGCTCCTTGGAGCAGCAGGGACAGTCTCTTACTACACGGCAGCTGGGAGCGAGTTCCCGGCCTGGATGGAGACTCGCGCTTGCGGGGCCAAGCTAGCGTGTTACTAACGGCAGCGTGGGCATTGTAGCTCTGGCACAGAGTGGGGCTAGCCACCTGAGCTCAGACTTGGGCGGGGGCCAAGTCTCTGCCTGAGCCAAGCAGCAATCGCTCACCCTGGGCATCACCGCACCCCAGCCACTCGAGTTACTTTCTTTCCCAGGCTGGAGGGGCTGTGTGAATGTGTTTCTGACACAGAGTTGGCCTGAAAATGGGCAGTGACAGTCCGCAGGCACACAGGCCTTGTGTCCTATGAGCTTCTTCGTCCCAAATGTACTCGATGGGAACAGCTGGAGGGGCATGGAACACCCTGGCATCCCCCGTCTGAATGTACCACGGGCGAGCACTGAGAGGACCCGTCACATGCCGCCTCCACCTGTAACATGGGTCAGCACCAAGCGTATTTCTGCTCGGCTCTGCTCCCCCAGGATGTGAACTGTGTGGAAACGCTTTGATGCAATTAACCAAATGTCTCAGGCCAAGGGAGAAATTCACAGCCTCAGGAGGCTGGTGCAAAATGAAATTTGGTTTGTGAAATACAAATGTAGTATATGTGTCAGATTTATCCCCATTACCGTGTGTATCTGTGTGAGATAGATAGATAGATAGATAGATAGATAGATAGATAGATAGATAGATAGATAGATAGATAGATAGATAGATAGATAGATGGATGAGGTGGATGGGGATAGCTAGCTAGCTAGCTAGATAGATAGATAGATAGATAGATAGATGAGGTGGATGGGGCTAGATAGATAGATAGATAGATAGATAGATAGATAGATAGATAGATAGATGGATGAGGTGGATGGGGATAGATAGATAGATAGATAGATAGATAGATAGATAGATAGATAGATAGATAGATGGATGAGGTGGATGGGGATAGATAGATAGATAGATAGATAGATAGATAGATAGATAGATAGATAGATAGATGGGGTGGATGGGGATAGATAGATAGATAGATAGATAGATAGATAGATAGATAGATAGATAGATGGATGAGGTGGATGGGGATAGATAGATAGATAGATAGATAGAGGGGGTGAATGGGGATAGATAGATAGATAGATAGATAGATAGATAGATAGATAGATAGATGGATGAGGTGTATGGGGATAGATAGATAGATAGATAGATAGATAGATAGATAGATAGAGGGGGTGGATGGGGATAGCTAGCTAGCTAGCTAGATAGATAGATAGATAGATGGATAGATAGATGGATAGATAGATAGATAGATGGATGAGGTGGATGGGGATAGCTAGCTAGCTAGATAGATAGATAGATAGATAGATAGATAGATAGATAGATAGATAGATGAGGTATATGGGGATAGATAGATATATAGATAGATAGATAGATAGATAGATAGATAGATAGATAGATAGATAGATAGATAGATGGATGGATAGATTAACCCAGTACATTTTGCCTGCTATGTAACTCAGAAAGTCTCTCATGTAGGATTGTACCAGCCACCAGGCCAGGTTACTCTGAACACACTCCCATCTCCACAGCCATCATCCCGGGCCTGTAAAGGGGACTCGGTCTGTGAATTCCAGGTGATGCCAAAGCCCTGGATCAGATCATGGCCATGCACTGGAACGCTGAGATGCTGCTGGGATGCTCCACACTCTTCCTTCTGCTCCTGGGAGGTGAGTTTCAAAGGGACGTGGCTCCCAGCAAGGAGCTGGGAAATCCCTGACTCCGTACAGACGCACTTGATCTCAATTCTGTGGCCAGCATGGAATGAGTTTGCCAGTGTCTGTATCCCAGAACCGGTGCTGACTGGCCGTGGCAGCAGGGGGCCAGGCAGTGAATGTGTTGGGGACTAGCCTGGCGGAGAGGTGGCTAATCCAGGTCAGGCTGGAGAAGAGCGGTGGGACGTTCCCCCTGCCCTGGCGGTACTGGACCCTGGGTCTGTAGATAAGTGGAGAACTTCCCAGCCCAGTGCCACTCGCCAGCCACAAGTGAAAATAATAGATCGATGTCTCAGGGCTTTGAAACCGAAGACCCCCACTGACGTGACCGTGGACTGAGCACAACTCAGCCGTGTTCCACGAGCGACCCTCCAACAAGAGCCCAAAAGCAGACGAAGGCCCCACTCCTAACGTGTGATCCTCTAGTACAGACCCCTGAGCCCGGGCCGCATCCCAGTCCCACAGCTCATGTGGCGTCGTCCCAGTCCCCCGAGCCAACGCTGGAGTCCCTGCGCTGGTACCCTTCACAGCCTAGGCACTGTCCGCATGTCTGGCCCTTTGATTGCTCCTTTGCCATTTCAGACTCGAACATGGCCCCTTTGGTGCTAAGCTCTCGCTGTGCAGTGTGACTGCTCCTTACAATCTCCATGTGGGAAAGAAAAATTCAACCGTAATGGCGGCAAATTTACATCTGACAAAGCCAATGACTGTTTTGCACCATGAGGCTGTGGCACCCACTGCCACAAGGTCTCCTTGAGGCTGAGGGCTTAGCAGGATTCAAAACAAGGCTTGGACATTTATCTGGCTAACACGACCACCTGGATTTACTATAGGAAGGGTTAAAATACATAGAACTTTGGAAGGGGTATAAAGTCTCCTCCTTCAGGGCATCAGCCAACCAGCAGGGGCTGGGGGAAACCTCTCCCTGGGGCAGGTTATCCCATAACTCCAGGGTTTTGGCACCATTCTCCCCATGCTGGAGTTGAGACACTGGGCGAGATGGAGCCCTGTTCTGATCCCAGGTTTCTAAACATGGGGCTGGAAAAAAGAGTCACACGCTCAGGCTGCAAGGAGGAGTTCCTGGCGTCCCAGTGAAGAAGCAGGCCAAAGGGGCAGCCTCTTCCGTGTAGGCCAAGGGTCTCAAACACGCGGCCCACGGAGTTATTTCCTGCCGCCTGCCATAGTCACCGACTCCATAGGCACCGACTCCACTGGCAGCCAAGCTCCAAACATTACTGAGTGTTTATATTTTATTAAAACCCCTCTTTGCATTGCAGTTTTTTAAAAGTGAATACATTGACTTTTAATAGAATACTCTATTACTCTTCATTTTTTTCATTTTTGACTACATGTTTGTATCATTGTATGAAAAGGTTTCAGTGATGCGGCCCTCGGGCCAATTGACTAGTTCTCGTGTGGCCCTCGTGGTGATTTGAGTTTGAGACCCCTGGCGTAGGCCCAAGGCCCTGTCACCCTGATGTGCTGTTCTCGTTCACTCTGCAGGGGCCCGAGCCTGTGGCCGGGTAACAGTGGACTCACCCACCACTCTCTTGGGATCTACCGTCACAGCCTCTTGCACCATCCAAAGCAAGCGCTGCGGTGGCTTGGAAGGTGAGGAAATCCAGATCACATGGAGACTCGACCGCGAGCCCATGTCAGGGAGCCAGCACAAGAGCGTGGAAGGAGCAGAAGTTTCCAATCTCACCATCAGCCATTTCAACCGAACGAGGGCCAAGCTGTGGTGTTCTGTGGTGTGGAACGGCACCCGGCAGCTTGTCGGCATGGCGGAGATCCACGCGGGCTGTAAGTCTCACCCTCCTCTGGCCTCGACTCAATGGGCCATGTTTTCCTGCATGTGCAAATAGCACATCCCCTTCCTCCTGATATTTGCACCTGCATCCCATTCCTTGCACCAAAACCCCTGCCTTTGCACATGCAAATTGGGTTAAACTGGGGGCAGGTAATTAAGGGGCACCATCTCCTTTGCAGGCACGGTCACTCGGACTGCCCTCAGCCATGTCTCCAAGAGGCTGGCTGGATTTGGCGCTGAATACCTTCTCTCTTGCTTTGGCCAGGGAGCAATGGGGTTGGGGTTACTATTTCCTGGTGCGTGGGGGAGGGGAGGTCCATTTGCGGTCATGTGCAGGTTGGGACGGTCTGGCAGCGAGGGGAGGGAGAAGGTCCCCTCTGGCCCCTGTGGCCTCGGATGTGTCCATTGCTGCCTGGCTCGGGGCACCAGGGCTTCAGGCAGGTGTTTCCTCTGTCCGTGTTACAGGAGAGTTCTACAGCTGTAGGTAGGGAAATAGTTAACAGACACAGGACCAGTCGACGGTGACGGTGCTCAAGGACACGCAGCTTAACTGCCCAGACTCAGCGTATCTCAGATCCTTTCTCCCCATTGCTTTCCGCCTAGATCCACCATCGAAGCCTGAGAATCTAACCTGCATGATGAACCTCAGTGAGAACAGCCTGACATGCCAATGGGACCCCGGGCTGGATGGTCACCTCCCAGCCAGAGTGGCTCTGAAAAGCTTCAAGTAAGCCTCAGCCACGCGCAGGGCCATGGTCAGGCCTGTTTGCCCAATGCACACGGCTCACGGAGCACTTGCTGTTTGCATGGAGAGCCCTAGAAATTAGAGGGGAAAGGGGGCCAGTTTGTGTCCCCTCCTTCCCTTTGCACCCAGCAGCAGACAGGAAAGCATGTTCCCCACAAGTATCTAGGGTTGTGTCCAGTCTGCTTTTAAAGCCTCCAGCATGCCCTCTGCAGACTGTCTGGAGGCATCTGTGCACCGGGGATGCCAAGTCTTGCAGGCTGCTCAGTACAAGCCCTTTGTTGCTTTCCCTTGCTTTTTGGCCTCGGATGTGTCCTTTGGTCATACAATTCCAGGGCTCAGCATCACCCGTTGGTACCTTATGCAGCGATAATTGTTCAGAGCTGTGTGCTGGAACCGGCTCCCAGAGCCCCAAGCGGGACCAGATTACAGCACCCACTATGGGCCGGTTTGAGAACTCCTAACACCACATGGCAAAGTGGATTACAAGCACCCACCATAGAGCAAACTTAGAGCCACTGAGACTTGATCCAGCCTCTCCTTGACACCCAGCCTCTGGGATTGCACCTCAGAGAGTCGCTGCCGGCAGGAGCCCATCTTCTCGATGAGGCCAGCCGTGACTCCATGCCAGCGGTCCGGCTGAGTCTGCTCGGCTTAGATCTCCCTGTAAGAACTGTATTTCCCCTGCCTCTGACCTACCCTTGGGTGTTACTCGGAGGGTCCCTCTGCGCCTGCACAGAACCTGCCCCGGATTTCCACGTCCCTGGGTGTGTCCACTGGGCGCAAGTTGAGAGGAAGGTGAGGCTGGTACCTTGGGCTGATGGGTCTCCAGTGAGAACACCCCGAATGTTAGTGGGGACCTACAGACTGACCCTGTCTCGTTGCATTGCAGGAGCAGAGGCCAGTGTGAAGTTTCCCAGGAGGCGATCCCAGACTGTATCCCACAAGCCGGCCAGAGCTACTGCACCATTCCCCGCAGGTTCCTCCAGCTGTACCAGAAAATGGACATCTGGGTGTCAGTCCAGAATGCCCTGGGCACAGCTGAGTCTGAGCATCTGTGCATCGACCCCACGGATGTGGGTGTGTAACGGAGCTGGGGGCTTCCTTTGTAGCCACCTAAATCACAGCTTGGACAAAAGAACTTAGAGAGAGAGAGATTTAGTTAGTTAGTTAGTTAGTTAGTTAGTTAGTTAGTTAGTTAGTTCTGTTCAACCAAGTCCCATCCCCACTTCAGATTATTAGGTAACACTTTATTTTAAGGTTCCATTTATAAATGGTTTACGATGGGTTAATAAAGGATTACTGGCTGTTCTAAGCAGGTTACAGATGTGAGTAGGATGTGTTCTAGGTGGTTACAAGCATCTCAGCACAAAATGTTATAGATGGTTATAAGCAACCTGTTGACTGACTGGTCCCTCTGACAGGTGGTTAACCATTTATTGAGCTGTGTGTAGCTCGAACGGTTTGTCCCTTCCAGCATCAGCTGTTGATCCAGTCAAAGATATTACCTCCCCCGCCTTGTCTCTCTCATCTATTTAAACATCAGCGAGTCATTTATTAACCCTTTGGAAACTACTGATAAATGGAATTGGAACCTTCCTATCAAATACGCTGTGTCATCATTACTACTATTTTGCTGTTTAAGGGCCTGATTCGAAGCCCATCAAAGTCAGGGCGAGTCTTTCCATGGACTGAGCAGGCCCTAAGTGTTCAATTCTGCAGGTGAAATCCTGACCCTGTTGAAGCCACTGGCAAAACTCTGATATATTGTATCAGTACCTGGGATTTCTGTTACCAGAGCCCCTAGGGGTTGGGGGCAGGTGACTAAGTAGGAGTTAACCCCCAACATCCTGGCCAAGTTACAGTGCAGTCGTTATGATTTTCTCACTGCATCCCCCCTCCAGGCGCCTTTGACTGATGCCGATGATGCTTCTCTCCCTGTTCTGAGCTGCTGCACAGAACTGCTCTGCTAAACAGCTGCTGCATTTCAGCCCGGCCTCACAGCCCTAGGTGGGGTAATGCCTCTCCAGAGCGGGGAGGGGGATAAAGCGCATTGTGAGGTTTCAGGAGGAAAGACACATTAGGGCTGTCAAAGCAACGATTCATTGATGAGTTTTTGTCAGCTATTAATAATACATTTCCCTCAATCTCTGATTGGCCCCTTTTCCCCTACTGCAATTATGGATCAATCTCCCCGTAATGCCCTGAGGCTCATGCATGGGAGATTATTTCATTTTATTTGCATATTGAATCCAACTCCTGGTCAGATTCTTTCTATTTCCCTCGGTCTTTCCATGCTGCATTTTTTTAAACCGTTTATTTTTCGCACTCACCTCGCTGGGGCTTAAAGCCAGAGCCAGGATTAAGACCAACACTAAGTCAGATCAGATCAATGGGGGTCTGGGATTCCCGCTGACTGCAGGAGAAGGCGTGCGGGCAAACAATGAGTAGTGGGGTCAAGCCCTGGCTGTGTGTTGTGCTTTGCCTGAGCCCCGCCTAGCTCGCTATCTCTATTCCTTGCAGCCAAACTGGATCCCCCTGTCCTAAAGAGCATCCAGTCAGTCCCTTTCCAGACGGACTGCGTCTCCGTGGCCTGGGAAGTGGCTCCCACCAGCTCCCACATAGAGCAGCAATGTGAGCTCCGCTACAGGACCCGGGAGGACCCTGGATGGACTCTGGTGAGTGGCTCCGGGAGACGGGGGCTGGCTGGGGTATTGCTCCATGGGGCCGTGTTCCTTTGGAGGAAGTATGCCGTAGTGGCCAGGACTCCTGGGATCTGTTCCTGCCTCTGTTTCTGCGGGGTGACTGAGAGCCCCTGATTTTCCCCATCTGTAAACTGGGAAATTCCAGCTGCTCTTCCAGCCGGCTCCTGAGGGGAGAGGAGTGAGTTGTTGGCTTCTTTCTCCGGTTTGGAAGGAGGGAAGGAAACCTCTCCGGTCCCCCTCAAGCCCCCTCTCCTAAAATGGACCATCTGCTCCTCGATTGTCACCATTCAGCACCCTGCCACTCAGGAGTGCATGGACAGGCCAGAGATTTGCTCTGCACTTCCAGTACCTTCGTTTGACATCCCTCCCCTCCCCCTCCTCCCCCCCCATCACCAGGTTCACCACACACCCTGGTGCCCACTGCTGATGGGGCACAGAGAGGGGCAGCCTGCTGGGCATTGACAGTGCGATTTCCCCAGAGCTCAGGGCTGGATCTCCAAGTGCGCAGCATCCCCCCCCTCCCCCCATCGGAGCCACATTTCCCACCCTCAGCAGCTCCCATTGTCACACTGATCAGATTTTCCAGAGCTCACGCCCAGCCCCCTGGGCTCTTTGGACAACGGGGCCATGTGCTTAGAGGCCAGAAAGGGAGTTGAGCACTTGGAAATCTGGGGTGACGAGGCCTTCGGAACACTCCAGCCTACGGCACGTGGGGGGCAGACACCAGCCACGGGGGGCCAAGATTCTCCAAAAGTGGCTAGTTATTTTGAGGCCTGAATTTTCAGAAAGTGCTGAGCAGCTATTCTCTGAGACTCGGGCCCCTTTAAGGCGTCTCGGATTGGTGACTCCAAATCACTAGCCACTTTTGCACCTGTTGGGGATCTGGCCCGTTGACCCCAGTGGAGCGAGGCTGAGCGCCTGCCCCACCAAGCGGAGACCAGAGCAGAGAGATCCAGGCCACATGGCATAGAAATCCACCCTCTCGGAGCCACTAACAACCACGCCTGAGTCTCTGCCACTCCAGCCCCATCAATACACCCCCCCGCCGCCAGCTCGTTCCCAGAGCCGCTCCCCGGCAACCCGCAACACCGATTTCCTTTGGAGACGTCCCTCTAGTTTGAAGCAGCCCAGTTCCCTTGTTTAGATCACGAGTTTCCTGGGCCGATTCTCCCCCAGCCCCGCCTGAAAGGCCTGGGGTTCCTCTGGGGAGTGCACGGAGCCGGGCCCCTGGAGCCTGGCCCTGGCCTTTAAGAGCGGGGCTCTCTGGGCACTGATTCCTCCCGGGTCTGAAGGCTGAGTTACTGGGCCAAACCCATCTGCCGGCCGCAGCGGACTTTGCCCATCGGCTCCCACACGCTGCGTGTGACTGCTCTTTTCGGATCCGCCTCGAATTGGCTGTGCAGCTTTGCCCACGGGGGGGTGACAAAGCTTTGCTGGGAAGGAGCTAGAGAGAAGCGGGGCCAGCTTCCCCCGGGGCCTGGCCCCTCACGCCCTCAGTTACGTCCACAAAACGCTGCCACAGCCGAACAGGTTGCCAGGGGCTACCCCCGGGATCTGCTCACGCCCACTTCGGCACGCTTTGCCCGGGTGTCAATGACGCACAGGCCGCAAGCCAGGGGAGGATCAGGGCCTTGACCCGGCCACATCTGAGCAACAGCCCACATGGGGCTCCCTCTGAGAGCTGCCAAAGACGTCGCTTTGCTTTGCAACCAGGTCCCCGACATTGTCAGCCCCAACCTGAAAACCCATCACTGCGGCTTCCTCTTTGGGACAGATTATCGCTTCCAGATGCGCTGCAGGCGGGTCACAGCGATGGGCTACTGGAGCGAGTGGAGCCCGGCCTGGAATTTCATCACCCACGAAAAAGGTGGGTCCTGACAGGGGAACCGGCCAGGCCACGGTACCGCCGCACAGGCAGGGTCTGACTGGCTCAGGCTCCGGGACCCGGGCCTGGCTGAGAGTCCTTCCCATGCCAGGGCTGCTGGGAGGCCCCTGTGTGACACAAACACAATAGAGAGCCACCCTCACTGCTTCCCCACACACCCACCCTGGCAGCCTCAGCAGAGAGACCACAGACCGAGCCCTAGGGCCGGGACCCCACAGCGTCCCTAGTGCTGGTGCATTGTGATCCTGGCTCTGTGGCTTTGCTGAGTGACCGGGGCAGGATGGAAGGACAAAGAGACACACACACAGAGCTTGCTGATGTGGCACTGAGGAGGGCAGAGCCGCCTGGGGGCGTGTGGTCTGACCCCTGCTTAGTGGCGTTTGCAGTGGGTCTCTAAGGAGCAGTGCCCACTTACTGCCTTTGGCATGTGGGTCAGGCCAGCTTCGCTCTCCCACGCGGCCTGGCTTCTGCTCTGGGGCAGGGGTTGTTACGGGAGTTTATTTGCTGGGTGATGGGCCAGCCCGGTGTACAATGAGGAGACAAGGGCTCTGCCCAAAGGTGCCCCCGGTCTAAGGGCTGCTCTGCACACAGGTTTGGCCCTAGTAAAGCAATGTCCCTTAGGGCTGTGATCTTTTACCCATCTGTTTATACCCGTGGGTGCAGTTATACTGGGCTCAGGGGGCCTTGTCCTGGTACAGCTATTCCTCTTCTCCTAGCCGGCGAAACTAACCTGGCGGCGGGCACCTCTATACCAAGAGACCCACCCACACGGGGACTGTGCCTCCCCTGGCAGAGTCCCAGCCGTACACCTTGTGACTGTAGACCAGGCCTAGGAATGGGCCTTGCAGCTGAAGAAGGTGCAAGGCTGAATTTTAGTGACGTTCCGATCCACTGAGACCAGCACATCTGTGTGGGGTCTGTCACATCTGTGCCAGGAAAGGGTAGCTGGGAAGAACGGGTGAAAGAAACCCCTCCCCCTTCTCTTGTGTGCCCTAGCTCCTGCCGGGAAGCTGGACGTTTGGTGGAAGATGACGCCCGTGGACTCTGGGAAGAGAGCAGAGGTTCACCTGCTGTGGAAGGTAATGCTGGGCGTGACCCTAACAGCAGAACGCACCTGTGGCTCGTTGTAAGACGGCCCCTGTTATTGCACACGGCTTGTCTGTGGGGGAAGAGGCAGGTGAGCACTTTATCATGGGAGACGCTGAGACTGGCACAGCCCCGTATCTGTACTCCCTGTCGGTGTCCTGGGCTCCCCATTGCTCGGACAGTCTGCCTCATCCTTTTCTCCCCTGCCCCAGATGTTTCTATAGGACCCGTCCCCCTAGGAGCTAAGCACTGAACACGGTAAATCACCCCTGCATGGTGCTCTCCACAACGGGTTCTGGTCCCAGGCCGGGGGCCCCGCACTAACCTAACTGCTCTTCTACCCGCTCGGTGCAGGCTCTGAAGCGGAATGAGGTGAATGGCCGGACCCTGGGATACTGGGTCTCCCTGAGTCCCAGACGGAGGAACGTGGAGCTCACAGCTGTCTGCAACACGACAGAGATGCAGTGCAATTTCTCCGTGCTGGCTGGGGTCAGGAGAGTTTATCTCTCAGCCTATAACTCAGCAGGCGAGTCTGCGGCAACAGAAGTTATCTTCCTTGAGAAGAAAGGTAGGGGCTCGCTAGATTATCCTTGCAGCCTGTTCAAAGCAGCATGTCTCTGAAACCCTGAAAGCACCTTCACGTGGGCGCCGCTCTGCAGAAACCCTTTGATTTCTCAGCTCAGCTGCCCGCGGGCTAGGAACCCTCCCTGTCGCTCCTTTGTCTGGCTCCAAGAAGTTGGACTGTCTCTGTTTGGTCACTGCCCCGGTAATAAGTAGAGGCGCTTGCCTGTCCGAGTGTGATCTCTGGGCTCCTCAGTGATCCCGCAGACACGCGGAGATGGGCTCCCCGGTGCGCTTCCTGGGCTGCAGAACATTTCAGGGGAGCAGGGGGTGAAACCGGCAGGCACCACGCCGGCCCGGGCGCGTGTTTTAAAGGCTACTGAGAGTGATTAGCGGGAGGGCCAGCTCCTCAGCTGGTGTGAATCAGGGTGGTTCCACTGGAGCCAACAGAGTGACACCAGTTTACACCAGCCGAGGAGCTGGCCTGTAATCTCTGAACCATCCTCTTGAACTAATGGCCAGGCCTGCGCACTGAGCAAGGGGAGCGTGCGAGGCCCCAGAGCAGGCAATGAAGCCTGACGTTCCCGTGCCCGCTTGGCAAGAGAAGATGCCTCCCCGGCTCGCAGACTCCCTGGCCCCACTCCCCCTCCGCTAGCCGAGGCGGCTGCACAGGGCCCATGGCATCCTCTGGTTTTTCTGACTCCGCGGCGAGCTCGACGCGCAGCAGCACCAGCTCTGCCCTTCCCCGCTCCGCCCCCCACCCCTCGGCTTCCCCCGTATCCCACACACAGCTTCTCCCGCCTCCTGGGGCAGCGGCTGGGACTGACTGCCTTCTCCCATGCTGTTCGCAGGTCAGCCCCTGGCCGGGATCCACACTTCCCCCTGCGACGAGCACAGCCTCTGGGTGCACTGGGAGGCGCCCAGAGCCGCAGCCACTGGGTACATACTCGAGTGGCGCCAAACCCCCTTGCCGGGGCCAGCCAGCCGCAGCATGAGCTGGCAGGTGGAGCGGAACAGGAGCGCCACCAAGGCACTAATCCGAGGTAGGGCGCTAAGGGGCAGGGTTTGGGGCAGCAGCCTCGGGCGTGGGGGAGGGCAGCAAAGGTGGGTTCCTGGCCTTTCGCCCCTTCGATTCACTGGTCCAAGGTCTGTGCACAGCACATGGAACCTTGGAGACTGGACACCTGCCAGGGGGGGGGGGGGCACCACTCTGCCGGCCCGGGCTTATGGGGGGCAGCCTGGGTTGTGTCTTCTGACTCCCCGTGTTTCTGAGCTGCCCCTCGATCTTACAGGTCTCTGCCCTGTATCCATCCACCAACCCCCCCGTCTCTGCGCTGTATCCATCCACCAACCCCCCCGTCTCTGTGCTGTATCCATCCACCAACCCCCCCGTCTCTGCCCTGTATCCATCCACCGACCCCCCCGTCTCTGCCCTGTATCCATCCACCGACCCCCCTGTCTCTGCCCTGTATCCATCCACCAACCCCCCCGTCTCTGCGCTGTATCCATCCTGCGACCCCCCCGTCTCTGCCCTGTATCCATCCACCGACCCCCCCGTCTCTGTGCTGTATCCATCCACCGACCCCCCTGTCTCTGCGCTGTATCCATCCACCAACCCCCCCGTCTCTGCGCTGTATCCATCCTGCGACCCCCCCGTCTCTGCCCTGTATCCATCCACCGACCCCCCCGTCTCTGTGCTGTAGCCATCCACCAACCCCCCTGTCTCTGCGCTGTATCCATCCACCGACCCCCCTGTCTCTGCGCTGTATCCATCCTGCGACCCCCCCTGTCTCTGCGCTGTATCCATCCTGCGACCCCCCCCGTCTCTGCGCTGTATCCATCCTGCGACCCCCCCCGTCTCTGCGCTGTATCCATCCACCGACCCCCCCGTCTCTGTGCTGTATCCATCCACCGACCCCCCCGTCTCTGTGCTGTATCCATACACCGACCTCCCCGTCTCTGCGCTGTATCCATCCACCAACCCCCCCGTCTCTGTGCTGTATCCATCCACCAACCCCCCCGTCTCTGTGCTGTATCCATCCACCAACCCCCCCGTCTCTGCCCTGTATCCATCCACCAACCCCCCCGTCTCTGCCCTGTATCCATCCACCGACCCCCCTGTCTCTGCCCTGTATCCATCCACCGACCCCCCTGTCTCTGCGCTGTATCCATCCACCAACCCCCCCGTCTCTGCCCTGTATCCATCCACCGACCCCCCTGTCTCTGCGCTGTATCCATCCTGCGACCCTCCATCTCTGTGCTGTATCCATCCACCAACCCCCCCGTCTCTGTGCTGTATCCATCCACCGACCCCCCCGTCTCTGTGCTGTATCCATCCACCAACCCCCCCGTCTCTGTGCTGTATCCATCCTGTGACCCCCCCACCTTCCAATTACCATGTACATTCCAATGTCTGTTTTCATGCCCATAATGTCAATGCTGTGCCATTTAACCCCTTGGATGCTGCCTCATGTACCAGGTACGTGATGGGAAGTAGACATTTGATGCATCAGCCGACTCGCTGTGTCTGATTGACTGGAGATGCATGGTGTGCTGGCAGTGCAGAGGGCGCCCTCCCTGCTTTAGATGATTGAGTAAAGGGCTCTCAGTGCTAGTAGCCGCGCTGGTTTAATCAACTCCTCTTGTTTTCTCCTCCAGAAAATATTGAGCCTTTCCAGCTGTACAATATCTCCGTGTACCCCCTGTATGCGGACGCGGTGGGGCTGCCCCTGCACACAGCAGCCTATTCAAAAGAGAAGGGTATGTGTTTCCATAGTATCTCCCATCCTGAATGACCCCAAACTGCTTTACAAACTAGGTCCAGGCAGCATGACTGAAATGCAGCCACCTCTGGGGTGGAGGGTGGCAGCCCAACAGCACACATGAATGGGGGCGCTGAAAGGCCAGCCCAGGGCACAGGGCCCAGCCCCTGCTCTTATGAAAAGTGTCTCCTGGCTCTGTGGAATTTGGCAGAACGGAGGGTTAACTGCAGAATGATCTTCCGCAAGAGATCACGGTGCAAGAACCACAAGACAACCAGAGTCCTTGGGTGGGGCAAATCCATGTATCCCCACCGACCTATGGCACCAAAATACACGGGCTGAGGATCTGGCCCAGTGCTCACAGGCCATTCAGTTGCAGAGGTTTGCGGGTCCTGAGCCCCCCGACCTCCAAGCAGTCAGATTTGTCACAAATCCCGGCTCTTATCCAGGACTCTTTGCCCTCCGGCCCATACTGGGGGCCCTCTAGGAATCTGCACTGCAGGGCCCTGGGCTGCTGTTTGTACCTTTCGTGTTCTTCTCCCGCTTCAGCTCCATCGTGTGCCCCTAAATTCCGCCTAAAGAGCGTCAGCAAGTCCCACGCCGAGCTCAGCTGGGACCCAGTCCCCACCGAGATGCAGAACGGCTTCATCACGAACTACACCATCTTCTGGGCCAGCACCGCCGGGGATGAGCTCCGTAAGTCCGGCCTGCGTCACTGCCACCTGCCCAGTGCTTTGCGGCGCGGTATTTCCCATGGGCTGGATGGAGCAACGGGACCCCCCACACAAGGGCCTGTCAGCAGCAAGGAAGCTCCCACCATGCAACGTGCTTAAGGGCAGGAGCAGGGATGGTGGGGGGCCTCATTATATATATTATTATATATATATGATTATAGATCAGTATATATTATATATATATCATTATTATAAATGTGGCCTTGTCGGACACCTCTTGACTCATGATGAGACAGATGTGGGGTGCCCGGGACACGTTGTGTCTGATGGCTGGGCTAGATGGGACTGGGGCACATTAGAATTGCTCTCTTCATGACAGTTCTTTAAAACAAAACCCTCTGAAATATGGATTTAATGGGAACAGCAGCAGGGGGAGGGGCATAGAGGGGGCTATTTCTGCAGTGGGCTAAGACTCAAGGTACATTTTAGCCCTAGAGATTGCCAGGAGTTTGCTTATGACAGGCATGCAGGTTGTGTTTCTTTTTCAACCCCAAGTGCCTGGGCGCAGTGTGGGAATCCCTGCGGTGGGGGGCTCTGGCCCAGGGTTATGCAGGAGTCAGAGGCGAGTGTTATAATGTCCTGTCTCCTGTGGCTTTAAAAAATCTGTGGGGCCCACTGACGTCTCGGGATGTGGCCCTGTGAAGCTATATCTGTCTGTCTATGGTATTATACAGCCTTCTTCACCACAGTGTCTGAGCACCGCCCTATCTCCAATGGATCTATCCTCCCAACCCCCCTGGGAAACAGAGACCTGCTCTTATGCCCATTGGGCAGGTGTGGAGCTGAGACTCAGAGAGGCAGATTTGTACAAGTATTTAGGCACCTACAATGCAGATGAGGCACAGTGGGATTTTCAGAGGCACCCAGGTGCTGAACTCCTGTTGATTTCAATGAGGGCTGGCAACCTACGTGCTTTTGCATCCAAGAGTTTTAAAAGAGCTGCCCGAGGAGCTTGCTGAACCATTGATGTTGTTTTTCAATAAGTCTTGGCACAGTAGGAAAGTTCCAGAAGAGTGAATGAAAGCAAATGTTGTGCCAATTTGGAAAAAAGGGTAAACGGGATGACCTGCATAATTGTAGGTCTGTCAGCCTGACACCGATCCCAGGCAAGAGAATGGAGCGGCTGATACGGGACTTGTTTAATGAAGAATTAAAGATGGGTGATGTAATTAATACAAATCAACATGGGCTTCTGGAAAATACATCCTGTCAAAGTAACTTCCTGTCTTCTTTTGCTGAGGTTACAAGTTTGGTTGATAAGGTTAATAAATAGTGTTGATGTACTAGTCCTAGACTGCTGTAAGGCTCTTGCCTTCGTACCGCATGCCAGTAAAAACTGGCTAACTAATAGGTCTCAAAATGTAACTGTAAATGGGGAATCGTTGCTGAGCAGCTGTATTTCCATTGGGTCTTACAGGAATTGGTTCTTGGGCCTATGCTATTTAACATTTTTATCAGTGATCTGGAAGAAAACATAAAATCGTCACTGATAGTTTGCAGGTGACACAAACATTGTAAATAATAAAGAGACCAGGTCACTGATTCTGAGCGATCTAGGTTGCTTGGGAAACCAGGTGTAAGCAAAGGGGAAGGTGAAGGGGAACTTGATTGCATTTTATAAATATCTACGTGGAAACACCTATTTAATAATGGGCTCTTCAATCTAGCAGAGAAAGGTCTAACAGAATCCAAAGGCTGGAAGTTGACGCTAGACAAATTCAGACATGGAAATAAGGTATACATTTTTAACAGTGAGTGTAATTAGCCATTAGAACAATTTACCAAGGGTCCTGGTGGATTATCCATCACTGGCCATTTTAAAATCAAGATGGGCTGTTTTTCTAACAGATCTGCCCTAGGAATTATTGTGGGGCAGGTCTCTGGCCTGTCTTGTACAGGGAGTCAGACTAGATGATCACAGGGGTCCCTTCTGGTCTTGGAATCTATGAATCTATGAACATCCCACTAGGCACCTATCTGCATCCTATGGTGCCCAAATCCCTTTGCAAATCTGAATGACCTACACGTGGTCACATAAGCCATCGGTGGCAGAACAGTGAATGGATCCCAACTCTCCTGAGTCCCAGGCTAGTGCCCATCCTTCCTCTAGGTGTGTGAATGTCGGGGGCTGGACTATAGGTCTGGGAAGTACGGGGGGGGAGAGTTTCAGGGGGTCACATTGTTGTGGGGTCAGCATTTTATTTTCTCTCCTCCCTCTTCTCCCTCATCACTGTCCCCTCCCCCCTTCCCTGTTGTTGTCCTGTCTTTTGTCGAGGAGGTGGGGGCTTGATTCCATTCAGACCCACCCGTGCAGGTGACCGCTGCCCCAGCGCAGGGCTCTGGATTTAGCTCCTTGAGGTGATGCCAGGACTAGGAACGTAAGCGGCGTGAGCGCGCGGCGGGTCGGGGAGCTCAGGGTCACTAATAGCCATACCTGCTTCCTAGGTGCCGTTGTGAACGCCTCCTTCACCACCTTCACCATCAGGGGCCTGCTGCCTTCCATGATGTACAAAGTGCACCTAATGGCATCCACAGCAGCCGGCAGCACCAACAGCACAACCCTGACGCTGGTGACCCCGGCGCTGGGTAAGGCCGGGGGCTTGGGCTGCTTGGGAACCCCACGGCGCTTGGGATGGGCCCAGAGCGGTGATCAGAGGCGCCAAGTGGCCCATGTGGCAGAGGTGGGGGAGGAGATAGCCCTGGGACCGCACCCCTCACACGTGCACACACACACACGTACACACAGACAGGCATGTGCACACACACGCACACACACACACATACACATGAACTCTAGGGACAGCTGGATCCCAAGCTGCATGTGAACTTGGCCCATCTCTAAGTAGCAGGGGAGCACATGGGGGTTGCTGAGGCACTGGGACTAATTCCTGGGTCCACTCCAGCTGCTTAGCACAAAGAACATAAAGAACAGCCAGACTGGGTCAGAGCAAAGGTCCATCTAACCCAGTATCCTGTCTGCCGACAGTGGCCAATGCCAGGTGCCCCGGAGGGAATGAGCAGAACAGGGAATCACCAAGTGATCCATCCCCTGTCACCCATTCCCAGCTTCTGGCAAACAGAGGCTAGGAACACTATCCCTGCTCATCCTGGCTAGTAGCTATTGATGGACTGATCCTCCATGAACTTCTCTAGTTCTCTTTTGAACCCTGTTATAGTCTTGGCTTTCACAACATCCTCTGGCAAGGAGTTCCCCAGGTTGACTGTGCGTAAATAACACTTCCTTATTTACTTCCTCCACACCAGTCATGATTTTATAGACCTCTACCATCTCCCCCCTTAGTCGTCTCTTTTCCAAGCTGAAAAGTCCCAGTCCTATTAATCGCTCCTCATATGGCAGCCGTTCCATCCCCCTCATCACTTTTGTTGCCCAACCCCCACCTACCTCGGGGGAATACTCAGGTCATGCCATGCCACCTACCTGAGCCCCTCCTGCAAAGGGCTGAGCTTTCGGAATAACCCAGTTCCTATCTCTTTTCCAGATGAGAACGAAATCCAATATCTCCTCCTGTTCTTTGGCCTCTTGAGTGTCTTGCTCGTAGTATTAATCGTCTGCTTCCATAAGAATCGGAGGTGAGTGCCTGTGGATCGGCAGCCCTCCATGGGCTTGGCAGCGCGTTATTAGCCACTTCGCCTCCCGGGAAGCAGCTGTGACCTGTGCTGCCCTTCTGTGCGACGGGCGGGCACCAAGCTCCATCCAGACAAGGGAGGAGGCCGGAGCCAAAGGGCTGGGCAGATATTTCCTCCCCCTTAGGCTCAGGGACGCTCACACAAGGTTGGGAGCTTTGTGCTTTTCGCACCAGGCCAAATCCCCCGCTGGGGCGAATCAGCGGAGCTCCATGGGCTCCCGTGGGCTCAGCCCCAGAGGAGCGATGTCCCTGTTCGCTGACGGCAGGTGTCTGAACAGAGGCAGGTCCAGCGGGCTCAGACAGGTGCGGCAAAGGGCACATCCCTGCGGCAACTGCACTGTCTCCAGTTCTTATTTAGATTGTGATATGGCAGCCCCAAGCCCTGGATTTCACCCTGTCAGCTGAGTCTCTGCCAATGCCCCCAAGAACCCAAGCCCCGGCAGACCGATCGGCCAGCCGCCCTGGCATTAAGCATCCCCCTGGCCTCTCACTGAGCGTCTTTGTTATGTGACCGACAGGGTGAAGAATCAGTTCTGGCCCAGCGTCCCGGACCCAGCGAACAGCAGCCTGGGCAAGTGGGTGCCAGCCAACCTACCGCAGGTAAGAGTGCCAGTCCTCCCCCATCCCTGCTGACTCCAGAGCACAATATTGGGTCACCAACAAAGCACCTGTCTGGGAGACCGTACAGTGCCCCGGTGAGAAGGCCAGACACCACAGCGATGGGCAGGGATTCAGCACCAGAGTAGAATAGCATAGAAACTAGCCCTGCGCTCCCAGCAGCTGGATCAGCAGCAGCCCGCCTAGCAAAGCTCCTTCATATCTGCCACGAGGGCCCGGTACCAGGCTCAGCCCTGCTGGGCAGCCAGATCTAGCAAACAGCTCAACCGGCAAAGCACGGGGCCTGATCCTGCAACATGCCGAACACTGACTGTCTCAGCGCCCTGCAGGATTAGGCCCCGTGGTGAGATTGCAGCCAGGCCCCAAAGCACCGTGGAAAAGCGCGCCGCTTCTGGGCCCTGCAGTGGGGCTGAGAACACAGAGCCTGGCGGGAGAGGGGCAGGACGGGGGTCGGAGGGGCTTGCACAGCGGTTGGGCTGGGAAAGGCTGGGGGGAGCGGGGGGTGCAGAGAGTGTGGGCCTGAGAAGGGGTGATAGGGGAGAGGGTAGCAGTCAGGCGAGGGCTGGGCCCTGCAGTGGGGCTGGTGGGGCCGAAGCGACGCCCCTCACCACTATCGCTCCGGCCTTCCCTGAGCAAACGCCTGTTTCCTAGGAGACTCTCCAGACAGCCAGTGCGAGGGAGCCTGGCCTGGTGACCATTTCGGACATCACAGTGCTCGAAAAAGGAGCCGAGAAGAAGGCACCGCTCTGGTGGAAGAAGGACCCCGTCCCAGCAGCTGCTGGCAGCTTCCCGGCCCTCCCCAAATCCTACATCCACCCCAGCAGCTCCGGCCTGCCGAGCGGCAGCAGAGCCCCGGGAGAGGCGAGGCCGGGCTCCTACGTCAACGGGGCGGGGACCGTCCAGTACGCCAAGGTAGTTGCAGACGGCTACAGGGGCCAGCAGCAGCACGTCCCATCTCCCCTGTACATCCGGTCCGACTCCACTCAGCCCCTGCTGAGCGAGTCGACGCCCAGCCCCAAGCCGTATGAGAACCTGTGGTTCCACGGGGCCCCGCAGGCCGGGCTGCACTGCCCGAGTTCCCCGGAGGATGCCGCCTTCCTGGAGGAGCCGCTGATCGACTTCCCCTTGCTGCATGGCCTGAAAATTGACGGGGCCGAGGACCTGCACGACTTCCAGAGATTCTAGCGCCTTGCGGAGGCCAGGAGAATGGGCAGCTCAAACAGACGGGCGTCTCTCCTGGCCAGCCCCTCCCGAGCCCCCTTCCCGAAACCTCCATGGAATAGGCACTGAGCTGCTGTTTGCATTTGCACCACGTACTCTCAAAGCATTGGTGTGGCTTGAGCCTTGGGGAGGCGGAGGGCTGGCCGGCCGCCCAGGGATGGTGCATCCCGCCGCCCTGCAGGAAATCGGAGTCTGGCTCCCTGGCTGGCAGGGGCTGGAAGCGCACGACCAGATCCTGCTCAGGGCACTGAGGAGCTGGGTGCTGTCTGCTCTGGACTTCAGCGAGGGCAGTGTTCTCTGCAGCCCACAGAATCAGGCCCTGAGAGCCCTCCCCGAAAGCTCCTCTGGTCTCTTTCTCCCCAGGCCGGCAGGGCTGGGAATGCTGAAGAGAGCCCTAGGGAGGGAGAGAGCATCCCAGGAAGCCCCGCTGGCCGGCGCTCAGGGCAGGGCTGATTTACAAACAGAGCTGCACCCATCTGCAGCTGGGGGAAGGTGACTATGACGCAGAGAGGAAGGACGAGGGATCCCTGAAAACAGGACATCAGCTGCATGCAGCGTCCATGCAGAGTCTGCAGGCTCTGGAGTCCAGACTTGCTCTGCAGCTGTCTCCTGGCTGCAGCTACTATCCCCAGGGGGAGGGAGCCCCGCAGACGTGGCTAAAGACTTTATAATGCTCCCTATCTTCTAAAGAAATGTCAATCAACAGTCTTCTAAGCTCATTATCCTGCTACCTGGGGTTCTCTGGCAAGGACCAAGCCACGGCTCTACATGGCCCTCACAGAGATGGGTAGCTGAGAAACTTCACTGCACTTTCTAAACCCCAAGTTAATGTTATGCTATTTATTTGCATCTCTACATGCTCTACATGCTCACTTGTTACCCTGGGGACATTTGCAAAGAGTCACCGCAGCAAGACCTATCTGGGGGACGGGTACTCAGCTGCTGAGTTTTTTATTGCTAGGTTACCAGTTCAAACCAAACCTAGGTCCACAGTGACCAAAAGTCGGGACCTTTGAGGGGTGTCTAGGGGTTGGCGTATGAAATGAACTGGGTGTCCAAGTGGGACCGTGTTACCAAAAGGGATCATGAACTCCCCAGTCAGCCTGCGAGGTGGGACCTCCAGCCCAGGGCTTGGGGAGCTGGAAGGAACTGAGGGGGCAGGATGATCCCATGTTTAGGGGGCTAGCCTAGGATGGGGCAGACCTGGGCTAGGTTCCCTTCCTCACTCCTATGTGACCGTGGGCATGTCACAAAGGGTGTTTACTCTGCCGTGTAAACCCGGGACTGTGGGACCTGGGCTTGTGGACTCGATGGTTCCAAGCCCTCACTTGAGCATCGACACTGCATTGCAAACCTGGGTTTACAGTCGCCGGCCCCAGGTCTCACAGCCGTGCTAACGGGTCCATACCGCACCACACAGCCCTTCTGACTCGGGTCTGTGGCTTGGCCTGAATCCACGCTGCCAAATGACAGGGCTTGGACCTGACTCTCAGCGGGACTCGGGCTCTGGCCCACCCCTCGAGCAGGACCCAGGTCCTGAGCACTTGCTGACCCCCTCGTCAGACCGATTTGTGTGTGGACAGAAGGGGGGCTTGGGCTCAAACCTGAGTCAGAGCCACGCTGCGTGTGCAATGTAGACATACCCTTTGTCTCTCCAGGCCTTGGCTCCCCATCTGAAAGCACCATCCGGCCTCCCGGTGTGTCATTGGGATAAATTCCTAAAGGATTGTGAGGTGCTCAGATACCACAGCATTACCGTAGACAGCAGGTATTAAGGCTTTGAGGCTCCCGGCCTGCCAGCCCAGCACTGGAACCGCCACTAGCCTGTTTACCTTTTGGAGCAGTATTTTTTAATCGATCGGGCTGGCTTCGGAGCTGGAGCGTAGCCATTTCCCGTAGCTTTGGAAGGAGTAGGCTGGGCCCTGGATGCTGCGGCAGAAGCTGCACTGCAGCAAACCCACCCCCGGCTCACCCTGAGAAGCCCAGAGGATGAAATGCAGCTTCTTAAGGCTTGTTCGAAACTCCCCCAGGGTTGGGGTTTGGGCAGCGATTAGGGTAGATCCTTCTTTACACGGAGCCGGTTTGCTCATCCTGACTGTCGGCTCAGGAAGTGACTGGTCTGCTCGCCTCCCGGCAGCATTAGCTGTTGTCAAGCATTAATAGCCAGTAGTGATCCCTGCTCACCCTGCGAGGCAATGGGTTCTCAAGCTGCACCTGACCTCCGCTCATTAGCAGTAGGGTTATTTCCTTTAAGGATTTTGAATGGAGCCATTTGCTGGGCGTGCCGTGCTTCGGCGTGTGGCCCGTTCTCTCGGTGGCTGTCAATATTGCACTGGAGGGGACTGTCGGGTGGTGGACCGGGCTGCCAATAACACTGTTGTTATGTGGTGGTGGGGACTGGAGATACTGCGCAGGTACAGTGTTGTACAGCCATGTAACCATTCCAAACCTGTACGTGTTGCCCCAGCAGCCGCTCCGACTCCGGCTCTGTTTGTGGCATACAATTCAGAGGGAAGGTTTCCCTTTAGGGTTTTTTTTATGTAACCTTTGAACACGTCCTTGTAACTTTCTGAAATTCAGTGTTTGCCAGGTGTGTGGATTTGTTCCTGTGATGCTGCAATGGTTCTGTCACTTCTTGCTCTCCTCTCTCGGGCAGATTGGCAGGGGGTGGGGATTCTGTTCCCTCCAATTCTACTGCAGGAGTGACATATCACCCTGTCCCATCATTGGTGTTATTAGTCTCCAAGCCAGGCCTGATCTAGCTGCTGAAAAGGGCAGGGGGCCAACCCAGTATGGACCTGGTCTCCTGAGAGCCCCCAAACCCAGCTGAAGTCAGTGAGAGCTGAGGGTGCTCAGCACTTCTGTAAATCAGGCCCTACGGGATGTTCAAAGTCCAGCACTCCTGCAAAAGGCTGGTTTTCTTAAAGGGACACTAGAGGCAAGCAAGCCAGGTCCCGGCATGTTCGCACTGTGCAGGCCAGCAGCAGTTCTGTGCTGGAGCAGGCAGATCACAGCTCCAAGTTCAAAGCACTTTATGTCACCACGAAGAGTCTGAAGTGACATTACACCCAGTGTGAGTGGGGACGGCCAGCCACAGACGCCTGACTTTAAAAATCATCATTATTAAGAGACTGGCAAAGCAAGGGGAGAAAAGAGGTTTGCTGGCTGTGCTCTCTGTTTCTCTGCTCCATGTGCCATCAGTGACCCCTGTGCAATGTGAGTGGGAATCACCATCAGATCAGAATAGTAACAATTCACTCCCGCTGTGCACTGGGGTAAATGGCTGCACAAGACACAGGGCAGCAGGAAATCAACCTTGTATTTGCTTCAGTGAAACTCACATTAGGAAACCTGAAACCACCCAAAACCCACCTGGCTCAGCTTCCGTTATAGACTCCACTCTCCCAGCTTTGCATAAGCCTGGGGCGTTTAAAACGTTTGGTGTTGAAACCAAGCGACATTCGCATCTCAGTGTGAACTTTGGCTGCTCTTCTCTACGTTTTACTTCGAGAGTCTGGCATTGTTCAGACCATGAGCCTCGAAGCAAAACTGACAAGGGCGACAGAGGGAGGCTGCGTGGAGCACCCAGGAAGACATGCAAGTGGTTGCCAGCCATGCTGAGGTCTTCGTCCTGCAAGAACAGGTGCAGTCATTGTCTGATGACTCCACTGCAGCTCGGAACCCTGAATTCTTGCCTGCTGCAAAGGCCACCACTTGGCCACAATCCTTATTTGACTGCCAGGGTTTACATCCTATTCAAAGGCTTCCCCAGCTCACAGGCCCTGGGAGGAGCCAGTTCCAATTCAAGCCAGTTCCACAGCGACTGAGCGTTGGTACAATCTAGCGGCTCCTCCGCAGCCCCCTGGGGAAATGAATTGGGAGAAGGTCCCACTTCCATTCCCAGCGGCATTTCCCTCTTGTTGGCAGTCACAGAAGCAAGGCTGGGGACTGAATGGGGCAAGGAACCTGAACCTCCTGCTCGCCCTCAGAGGTGAACCCATGAGTGCACTGACGTAGGCTAGAGACACAGTATGAGGGAATCCCCTGCTGCCCATAGGGTGACCAGACAGCAAGTATGAAAAATCGGGACAGTGTCTGGGGGGTAATAGGCGCATATATAAGCAAAAGCCCTGAATCTCAGGACTGTCCCTATAAAATGGGGACATCTGGTCACCCTAGCTGCCCATCCCATCCCTGTTTGGGCACCACTCCTGCCTGGGGCTCTGCACAGAGTCTCCCATGGGCACTCCTCCCCTGCACATGTAACCCTGTTCATGCCCCTCGTTCCTTTGGGGCCCCTCCTGCCTCACTGACAGGATGGCCTTTGAACGCAGCAGCCATGCCTGGCGGGCACCTTCACTGAACTCCCCCAAACTAAATGTGATGGAGAAAAACAAACCCTTGTAACTAGAAGGCAAGCACTTCTCCCTCTAGAGAATGCGGGAGTGACGGGCACTATTCTTTATAAATCCCACGTGTAGCTCAGTTTTCCTGCGTGACGTTATCCTGCCTGACCGCACTGAGTTAAATCGAAGGGGAAACTGACAGGAAACAAAACAATGGCACAGAACAGGTAGTCTCACAGAGAATGCACAGGGTCCTGGGGGAAACAATGGGGAGGCTGTTCACTGGGGAAGACCCCTGGCCTGGCTCTAACTAGACTGGCAAAATCTACTCATTCCCAGGCTTTTCCATGCACCAAAGGGGGTACTAAAACCATAAAGATGTTGGCCAAAGAAAGAAGGGGGGTTGTCAGGGGCTGCCCAGAAAGTGTCAGGGAGTGCTGACGGGGATGCTAGGAGACGCAGCCTGCTGCACCAGGGCGTCTGCGTCTCCCAGCCCAGAGGTAAGTGGGCTGAATGGAACTTACCCAAGCTTGCAAGGAAAGATAAATATTTAGAGAAGGGAAGATACGTGCATAGACCTTTATGGTTTTTATCTTTTACTCTAAGTGCTTTGTACCTTTGGGTGAATAAATACTGCTTGGTTTTGAAGAAGCTGGTTTGGGGTCACTTTAATCAACTCTCTGGGCACCGTTTGCCCGAGGTAAAGGGCGTACAGGTGCCAAACCCCGCTGGGATGCTTGTGTTAGCACTATTGGGAAATGGGCACACCCGGAGAGCTGGCAGCAGGATGGCCACTGCCACATCCCCAGGATACCGGACATCCCTTCGGCTGCCCCTGCCAGGGTGAACTGGCACGCACACTGAGTGTGAGGTCACACCGCACACTGAGCACGAGGTCACACTGCACACTGTGCATGAGGTCACACCGCACACTGAGTGTGAGGTCACACTGCACACTGTGCGTGAGGTCACACCGCACACTGAGTGTGAGGTCACACTGCACACTGTGCGTGAGGTCACACCGCACACTGAGTGTGAGGTCACACTGCACACTGTGTATAAGGTCACACTGCACACTGTGCGTGAGGTCTCACCGCACACTGAGTGTGAGGTCACACCGCACACTGTGCGTAAGGTCACACCGCACACTGAGTGTGAGGTCACACTGCACACTGTGCGTGAGGTCACACCGCACACTGAGTGTGAGGTCACACTGCACACTGTGCATAAGGTCACACTGTGCATAAGGTCACACTGCACACTGTGCGTGAGGTCTCACCGCACACAACACCGTTCTGCCAGGCGCCCGCTGGCATGACCTCGCCTACGCCACGCTGACGGGGGTGGAGCAGAACTGCGTCCCCTGCGAGTGACAGCAGACAAAACCACGTCCGGTTTATAGCAGGCCCGGAGAGGGGCAAACAAACGACCCCAAAACAGGCCACCCGGCCTGGCTCCCCCAGACACCGGCTGCAGGGTCCCACCCTGCGAGAAAGGGGCAGGAAGCCAGGCCCATCCCTGCGGGGTGCACTCGAGAGGGGCTGACACGCCCTGCTCCCTCGACACCCCCAGCAGCGCTCAGAGCCACGAGAGGAACTGGGCCAGACCCGCCCCTCCTAACCTGGGCAAAGCCTTCGCTGACCCACCCTGAGCCCAGCCCAGCCGTCGATCGATTAGCTCGGCGATCGATTGCCCGGGCCTGTCTCAAGATGGCGGCGCCCATGCCAGCCAGCCGGTAGGGCAGGGGAGATGCTGCGGCTGGGGCTCCGTGGGGCGCTGGGCTGGGCCCTGAGCTGCCGCCTGCCGGGCCCCGGCTGGAGCAAAGCGGTCAGCGGGGCCCTCCGCCTGCAGGAGACGGGAGCCGGGCGCTCGGGTGAGGCGGCCTGCGGGGTTCGGGAGAGAGGGGCCCGCACGTGGGCCGAGGGGGCTGGAGGTTGTGGGGAGCTGGGGGGGGGAAGGAAGAGGGGGTCAGGGGAGGAGGGGGTGGGGAACTGGGGGGAAGGAAGAGGGGGGGTCAGGGGAGGAGGGGTGCGGAGCTCTGAGCTGGGGCGGGGGGAGCTGCGGGATTTAAGGGCCGTGGGAGTAAGGGGAGGTTTGGCAGCGGTTGTCTGAGGACTGTGTGGATGGGCGGGGAGCTGGGGGGAAGGAAGAGGGGGTTAGGGGAGCTGGGGGGAAGGAGGATGGGGGAAGGAGGGGCGGGGAGCTGGGGGGAAGGAAGAGGGGGTTAGGGGAGGAGGGGGAGAAGGAGGATGGGAGAAGGAGAATGGGGAAAGGAGGGGCGGGGAGCTGGGGGGAAGGAAGAGGGGGTTGGGGAGGAGGGATGGGGAGCTCTGAGCTGGGAGGGGGGGGGGGGCTGCGGGAGTTAAGGGCCATGGGAGTAAGGGGAGGTTTGGCAGCGGTTGTCTGAGGACTGTGTGGATGGGCGGGGAGCTGGGGGGAAGGAAGAGGGGGTTGGGGAGGAGGGATGGGGAGCTCTGAGCTGGGAGGGGGGGGGGCTGCGGGAGTTAAGGGCCATGGGAGTAAGGGGAGGTTTGGCAGCAGTTGGGTGGGGTGGGGGGAGTTGCTGGTAGAGTTCTGGGCTGTGAGGTGCTTTGGGGGCCGGCGGGTCACTGCCTGGGCTCCCTGTTGGGACTAAGGTGATGGGAGAAGCACAGAGTCCTGCAACTGGGAGATTGGGCCCAAGGGTGGGTGCTGGTCCCCGGGGGGAGGGGGAGTCAGGGATGTTGAGGCCCCAGGACAGGGTGAATGCCGGATCCCAAGGTGCAGAGCATACTCGAGTGATAACAGGTTGGGATAGGTGAGAACCTGTAGGGCCAGGAGCCTCCTGTGCAGGGGGCAAACAGTGGGTCAGTGGCTTCTTAGTTGGCTGCTGGGGATGCTTGATGCCCGGGCACTGTGGTGGTGCGTGTGTCCAAATACATGGACAAGCACCAGTATTGGTGCCACAGGCTTGGTTACCAGTTACTTTAGCCGATTCCTGCCTCAACCTCAGAGATAAGCGTCTGTGCCAATAGACGATTGCTGCCTGTCTCCTATTCGCCCCCTCTCTGTCCCGCCATGGAGCTTGAGCTTCTCCAAACCTCATATTGCCATCAGACCACATTTTACGATGTGTTGGTGACACACATGAATAGGAAGTGAGAGGTGCTGGTTAGTACAGACGGAGTGTTACTGTGGTCATCTGGGACAACTGCTTTAACCTACTGGGGAGCTGCTGCACTAAGGTGGAGTGAGTAGATGGTGAATTGCAGGTCCTGTAATGCTCAGTAATGGACAACGTCAGCAGGAGCCTACTGTTGAGAGTGTTCTCCTTCAGACTCCCTGCTTCTCTGGACATGCAGCATCCTTGGATTATGGTGCAATCGAACATCTGCTTGAAATATTTTCCCTAGTGTGACACAAGAGAGACAAACCGATATAGCTCACACAGACGCCCAGGCAGAGGGTGCTCTAAAGGCAATCTCCCAATACAAACTTCTTATTGATGTTATATTGAGTATATTCTTACCAAATCTCAAAAGCATATAGATGAAAGGTATTTATGTGTCTAGTAAATCTTTGCTTTCTTCCATGAAGTGTGTAGCCCGCTTGTTCAGACAGCCAGAGGTTATGCCAGGCCTGTCAAAAAGAGGAAGCAAGGTATAGTAGAGACTGGATTTTGAGCACATTTCACAATGTTTCATTCTTAATAACATTAACATTGTCACCAATTGCGGGGGGGGTGGGGGGGAGGATTGCACCCTAAAAGTGTTATTAGACACTTGAATGGGGGTGGGGGTGTTTGATTCATTTAAATCATGCTGCAGAAATCCTAAAAACAATGTTCAGACAGCAAGCATGCTGAGTTGTTCAAAAACCTTAACTGGACTCTCATTTCTCGAATACAAGAGAGTGCTCACTGAAGTCAATAGGAGCATTTGCATTGATCTCAGTGAGTTTGGATCAGAACCTAAATCCAGAATACTGAAACCAGGAAGTGGGATCATATCAACTCCCATCACCTGTCTTATCCACCCTCAAGTTCAATTCAAAACTGCTTTCTTGGTTTGCCCTTCACAGTTGAAAGAGACATACCCTCTTTTCTCTTGAACTATCTCCCTCTGATCCATACCCCTCCAAATTCTCTAGGGTCTGAGACAGCCCTGATTTGATGTGCTGTTCCCCACATGTTGATCTTTTCTTTGTAGCACTCCCCAGCCATCTGGATGACCTTCTTCCTACCATGCTGAAGAAAGACTATGCCAATGTCCCAATAATAGATAAGTATGTTGCAGAGGCAAGGGAAGGGGGAACGCTTAATCACTTCAGAGATTTAATGATTAAAGACATCTAACCACAGAAAGTGGTAGTTGTAATTCTGCTAGCACTTACATAACACTGTACAGTCATTCATCTAGAGAGAACTGCAGAAGTTTTGAAATAATGGGTCAAGAGTCTGAAATTTGCAGAAGTGGCCACTGATTATACGAACATAGGAACTTAAGAATAGCTATACTATCAGAGGGACTGTGGCCAGTCTAGAGAGAATGAACAAAACAGGGTGGTCCATCCCCTGTCGTCCAGTCCCAGCTCCTGGCAGTCAGATGTTTAGGGTTACCCAGAGCATAGAGTTGTCCCCCTGACCATCTTGGCTAATAGCCATTGATAGATCTTTCTCCATGAACTTATCTAGTTCTTTTTTTAACCCAGTTATACTTTTGGCCTTCACAACATCCCATGGCAGCAAGTTACACAGGTTGACTATGTGTTGTGCAAAGTACTTCCTTGTGTTTGTTTTAAACTTGCTGCCTATTAATTTCATTGGATGACCCCTAGTTCTTGTGTCATGTGAAGAGGTAAATAGCTCTTCCCTAATCACTTTCTCCACACCAGTCATGATTTTATAGATCTGTATCAGTCTTTTTAATTGCTCCTCATATGGAAGCTGTTCCATACCCCTAATCTTTTTTGTTGCCTCTCTCTGGACTTTTCCAATCCAGGATGACCCCAAGATCTCTTTCTTGAGCGGTAACAGCTAATTTAGACCCCATCATTTTGTATATATAGTTGAGCATTACTTTGCAGTTATCAACATTGCATTTCATCTGTCATTTTGTTGCCCAATCACCGAGTTCTGTGAGACCCCTTTGTAATTCTTCGCTGTCTGCTTTGGACTTAACTTTACAGTAATTTTGTATCGTCTGCAAACTTTGCCACCTCACTGTTTACCTCTTTTTCCAGATCGTTTATGAATATATTGAACAGCACTGGTCGTAGTACAGACCCCCAGGGGACACCACGATTTACTTCTCTCCGTTCTGAAAACTCACCATTTATTCCTACCCTTTGTTTCCTGTCTTTTAACCAGTTACTATTCCTTGAGAGGATCTTCCCTCTTATCCCATGACAGCTTAGTTTGCTTAAGACCCTTTGGAGAGGGACCTCATCAGAGACTTTCTGAAAGTCCAAGTACACTATATTCACTGCATCCCCCTTGTCTATGTATTTACTGACACCCTTAAAGAATTCTTATAGATTGGTGAGGCATTTTCCCTTCTCAAAAGCTGTGTTAACTCTTCCCCCAACATATTGTGTTCATCTAGATGTCTGATCTTTATGTTCTTCAGTCTAGTTTCAACCAGTTTGCCTGGTACTGAGGTTAGGCTTACTAGCATTACATTAGCTATCCTCCACTCATCTGGTACAGAGGCTGAGTTAAGTGATAAGTTACATACCACAGTTAGTAGTTCTGCAATTTCATATTTGAGAACACTTGGGTGAATATCATCTCGTCCTGATGACTTACTACTGTTTAATTTATCAATTTATTCCAAAACCTCCTCTATTGACACCTCAGTCTTGGACAGTTCCTCAGATTTGTCGCCTAAAAAGCATGACTCAGGTATTGGAATCTCCCATACATCGTCTGCAGTGAAGAGCAATACAAAGAATTCATTTAGCTTCTCTGCAATGGCTTTGTCTGTCTTGAGTGCACCTCAAGGTCTAGTGGCTCCACAGGATGTTTGACAGGCTTCCTGCTTCTAGTGTACTTAAAAATGTTTTGCTGTTTTTGTTTTTTACTAGTTGCTCTTCAAATTTTTTTTTGGCCTGCCTGATTATACTTTTACACTTGACTTGCCAGAGTTCATTCCTTTCTATTTTCCGCAGTAGGATTTGACTTCCAATTTTTAAAGGATGTCTTTTTGTCTCTAACTGCCTATTTTACTCTGTTGTTTAACTATGGGGGCATTTTTTTGGTGGTCTTACTGTTTGTTTTTTATCTGGGGTATACGTTTAGTTTGATCCTCTAGCATGGTGTTTTTAAATAGTTTCCATGGAGCTTACACGCCTTTCACTCTTGTAGTCACAAAAAAAGTTCCTCTTAATTTCCACTTATCTAGCTTCTTCATTTTGTGTAGTTCTCCTTTTTGAAATTAAATGCTACTGTGGTGGGTTTCTTTGTTATTTTCTCCCCTACATGGATGTTAAATTCAATTACATTATGGTCACTGTTACTGATCGGTTCAGCTACTTTCACCTCTTGGACCAGATCATGTGCTCTACTTAGGACTCGGTCAAGAATTGCGTCTCTTCTTGTGGGTTCCAGGACTTGCTGCTCCAAGCAGTCATTAATGATGTCTAGAAATTTTATCTCTGCATCCTGTCCTTATGGAAACCTTACTTTCTGGGTGCCCAACTTGAGATGCCGTGGAGTCTGATTTTCAGAAATGCTGGGCACCCAGAGAAGGAATGGGTGCCTAGTACTTCTAGAAATCAGGCCTTGAGATGTTTCAAGTTGGGTACCCAAAATTAGTGGTCACTTCTGAAATTTGGGTGCAACTGCATCTGTGTGGCTGGACTCTCTTGCCCACTTGGAATCCCAGTGACTTTGAGGGGATGCTGCACAGATATAGTTTGAAGGATCATGGCCTTAATAGGAATCATTTTATCTTTGAATGTTCATGGAAAGCTAATCTTCAGCACCCGGATTGCATGTCATGTAGGTTTTGGAAGTATCAGTACTTCGTAGTGAATTGAAACATTTCAGTCCTAGTATCCAATTAAAACAAAAAGCTACATACTCCCTCCACTCTTAGCTGTGATTTCTTTTAATGAATGCAAGAAATGGTTTGATTTCCTTATTACTTTATATTGGTAGAAAGCCTAACCTACTCTATTTTAAAGCTCTTTGAAACACATACAGAAATGCTAATCTGTTCTGAAAATCTAAATCAACCTTCAGAGTTAAAAACAAAATAAATACATTGCATGTTCTGCTTTGTTTTATAAATCAATCTGATCTCCCTGCAGGGTTGATGATGTAGTGAAAAGGCTACTGTCTCTGGAAATGGCCAGCCAGGTTAGTGTCTTTCTGCTTGTGTAAATGCTGGAACTTTGGGTGGCGATGTCTCTGTAAGATCTGTCTATATGCTCAAAATTATTTCATAATTTACTTCTTCTGGTTTGTTAGTTTTCCCAAGTGACTTCAAACCTGTGGTTAACAACACCCTGATCTGTTGGTAATTAGCTCAAAACACACCTGAAAATTCACCAAAAATTGTTCTCATTTATACTAGTAAAATACATGTATGTGCTATTATTTTTTACATATATTAAAATAAGTGAGAAAATGCTAGAAGAATCACAGAAAGAACCAAAGGGCTGTTGAGTGTCAGCAAACGAAATCTGCTAATTCTAGCAAATGATACACAGTCAACATTAATTTAAAAAGTGGTTTTATTACTATTTTTCAAGTGCCCCAAAAATGCAGGCACATCAAAGACAAGAGAAGGCCCTCTTCCCAGGGAGCTTCTTAGTATCGAAATTCAAAAATGTACAACAAGAATAGGACACATGCAGATAACATGGAGTTCTCCAACTTCACTGAGAGACCAGGCCCAGTTCCTGGTCCTTCATTATGCTGGCAGGAGCTGGGAGCACTTTGGTGTGATGATGGTCAATCCTACAAACTGTTAAATGTCTAAGTGCTGCTCAAATACTAATACCAGAGAAGCGTTTAGTATTACTACCCTTGTGAGGTGGCAGAATACATAACTTGTGGTTTAGGCTTGGAGGAATTTAATTCTTTTTATATCATTTTATGCATAATAGCAATGTTTATTTTTAAGCATTTTTTGTATTTAATTTTTCATAGTTGCAGAAAATTATGGAGGGTCCGACAATAATTATTTAATGACTGTAGACGTTGAGATTCAAAAAGTTAAAGCTTTATAACCTTTAAAACCCAAATTGTCAACATCACATGTCAAAATATGCAAAGTAAATATCCTTAAATCAAACTCTAATAAGTTCTCACGCAGCATTTTTCTTACCTTGCCTATCTGTAAATTTTGACTGTTGTCGATGGAAATATTTTTTCATCGGTTTGTGTGTGTACGTACAGTGATACCAGCCTTTACCAATACAAATCTAATCCTTTCAAGCCAAGGCTAGTGTTGCTTAATAGCAGATCTCTCTGGCTAGTTAAAGAGAGAAACTGCCACGGTTCTGAAGGGAAGACATGCATTCCAGCGGGGCTGGATGAATCTCTGAGCATGTCAGCTAAAGGGCACGAAGGGGTTTGAGTGTTAGCAGGCACCTTTCTTTCCACATCTAGGTGTGTCTTAAGAAAGGGTGTTCCTTGACTTCAGGCCTAAAAATAGTCTTTCTAGTACTTACAGCTGAGAACTCCCTGAGTTCTTCTCTGCTGTACCCTGGCCCTGTCACCATCTCACACTCAGTGGCTGCCTTTCCCTACACTCTTTGCTGGCTGAAGAAGCTCATGCATTGAGCAAAGCCATTCATAAAATAGTTGGCTTTTCCCCACACTTCCTCTGGGCGTGTTAGGTTGGTGTCAGTGCTTTGCGGCAGTGGGGTGTCTTGCATCTAGAATAATCCCACATAACAAAGCCGAGGGCCTTGGTTTCTGTCTGTTGCCCACAGAGGGAGAAGGTGAAGATAAAGACACAGCAGTTGATCGAGAAGGTCAGGAGGTCTCCCAGTGACAACGGTTCCTTCGAGGTACAAAGTAAGTCCAAGACCCTGAGGGAAATCCTCAATGGAGAGCATCTCTTTGCTTTAATCCAGCTATTTCCCCTATCATTTTACCAAGGCTCCTGTGAGAACTACAAGAGCCACCTTTGTGGGAACACTGGGAAGGTGTCTCACCTGCAGTACAGCACTGGGGGACCGTCTGGGTGTGTGACAGATGTGCCATGCTTATCCACTGGCAAAGGCAGCAGTTTGAATTTTTCTAGTGAGTTCCTGTGGCTGCTGCATAGGGAGACATTCTTGTAGCTCTCTGTTTCAGAGACCTGGGATGGAGGACTCCTCTGCAACTGTTAATGTTGCTGCAATACTTTTCCAGTAATATGTTTCTTCTGGTTTTTCCTCCACTGTTTCTGCAGTTGTGATGTCCCATGCCCATCAGAATGAAGCAATGCTCTGGGGAGGGAGTGCATGACAGGAATTGTGGCTTTTGAAAGATCACTGTTGGGTTTGGAAATAAAACTCCTTTCTGTACACATACCAATTGTTTAATGAAACCCCAAAGGATGGGTGCAGAGGCAGGAGTCAGGCTGCTGCATGACAATTCATTTGACAAGGTGTAACCTTGTCCAAAGTTTTTTGTGTGGGGCAGGGAGAGGTGAATCCCTCCAAACATGTGACCCTGTGTTAAAGCTCCACACTGAATCTGGCACCCATTGTCACCCCTTTTCCCCATCTGGAAAAAAGAGATTTGCGTCTCCAAGCTTAGTCAAAGTGCTCGAAAGTGCTAGAAAGTTCACAGTACCTTCTATTACAAATGTCTGCTAGGAGCCTTTCCACTCACAATGCGGAAGTACCGCACACCCCAAAGGCAATGTGTGCGCTAACCAATCCCAAGCATCCACGTCGCACAAACCACTGCAGCTGGCAGTTTCAGCACTAAGGCTGAATTGACCAAGGAAACTGAACCTCTCACCTCTAGAGGCAATCCCTACATGCCAAATCTGATGTATATTGGTAGGGGGCAGTGGGTACTGCTGGTACTGAAATTCGCTGCCGATTTAAATGTAGCCATGTATTGTTAAACACACTGGGCTTCTTCCTATTCCTCTGAGATTGACACCAAGTGGAGTAGAGTTAATATAAAGCCGTCAGCAGTTAAGCAGGGCACCAGGCATTACAGCTGTAAAGGCAGGCTCTCAATTGTTATTAAAATCATCTTAATACAGAATAAACAATTTCACAATAATTTTAAACTGATGTTTAGGTTTTTGGTGTTTAATTTTGAAAGTTTGTTTTGCTTTTTTTAAAAAATTTTTAAAGAAATTCTGTACAAATGCCTAAAGTTATTTGCAAATCTGATACCCAAAATGTATCTCCAGTAGTGTGTCAGAAGCCTGAAAAAACATCCGTGTCAGAGAATGCGCTGCTGCTTTTATGCAATCTCTTGTTTATCTTTTATAGCTGCTATTTTGACTGCCAAGATTCAAACTCACCAGGAGCACCTGCAGATACACCCCAAGGTAATTCTCATTAGATATGTAATCTACAAATTTGAGACCAGCCAGGGAGTCTTGTACTTTGGTTCAGAATTAGAGGATTTGAATTGTGAGGAAGATCCTAATTCAGTTTTTTTAATGTCTGTATCTCCTCCCTTCTAAATCAGTGAGGTCACTGGTAGCATTTGAAGCTGGAGGATACTGTAGGCAATAGCTCATGTTTCAAGGATTGCTTTGAGTTTTGCTGCACCAGACTGGAGAATCTGTGGATCACAGTTACATTTTCAAAGATTGAAATTGGTCCAAATATGTTCCTGGAGCAATGGAAGCCACTGACTAAATGCATTTGAATTAAGAGCTAAACTAAATCATGCTGCTAGTGCAGATAGGCTTGTTATTTAACATTTTATATTTATGTATGCCAGCTAGAAACCCATTCCCTTCTGGCTATAAAACATTGTTACCAGATGGGATTTATCTCAATGCCACAGTAGCTTAAAATCTAGTCTGTTATTTCAAGACTCCCTAGTTTCAAAGTCCAAACTTGGATCATCAGCAAAAATGAGTTTGTGGACAAGACACCCTTAGGTTCTTGCTGCAGTTGTGCCAGCTTGGATGTGTATTAACAAACATGCCCCAAAATATGCTTCAATTTCTCACATTCAAATTATTCCCCGTTTATCTTTAAGTTTATAGAATTAAAGTTTTTAAGGTCTGGTTTGCATTACAGAGTTAGGTTGATGCAAGGCAGCTTACGTCAACATAATTATGGAAGTGTCTACGCTTTAATTTTGCTCCCACCAACGTCACTGCCCCACTACACTGACTTAATAACTTCATCTCCATGAGCGGTGTAGAGTCAAGGTCGACGTAGTTGGGTCAGTGCAGTGTCAGTGTAGACACTGCATTGCTTATGTCAACTGTTACTGGCTTTCAGGAGCCATCCCACAATGCCCCACACTGACAGTACAATCAATACAAGCTCTCCTGGTGGGGGCACGCACTACTGACACAAGGAGCAAAGTGTAGACACACACAAGCGATGTAACTACTGCAGTGGCTGTATGCCGGCGTAAGTTAGGTCGACTTAATTTTGTAGTGTAGACATGGCCTGAGAAGGTAAGGGTTGTTATCCTGGACTGGGATCCAGCTAGTCCAATATCCAGCCTGTAGCAGCAGTTGTACCTTATGTTTCAGCAGAAAACAGAAACACTTGAAATGTACTTGGCTGAGTGTGTGCAAGAGTTGTGCATATAGTGTAGGGAGGGGATTGCTTCTTATGCCCTGAAGCCGGAGACTCCCCCTAATAGCATAGTTGAATTATCCAAACTCCTTTGCAAAGGACAAACCAATGGACCCTACCAGGTCAAACTGGTCCCAAATGCTTCTGGAACAATACATGTAAATGGAAGCAGAGGTTTTAGCCAGTAAGACTTCCCTGGCAGTCTTTGGGACTTGGCCATTGCAGTTTACGCTAGTGCAGAGGAACGTGACATTGAGCAGTAAAAGAGAATACACAAATTGAAACTAACCTTCTAGCCGAAAAATTGTAAATCAAATGCAAAATGCAATTTGACTCTTCAAATTTTCTTTTAAAAATCTGAGGTGCTGGTTATTTCATGTCAAGAAAACGGTTCTTAAAATATTACTCCTAACCTGACTGGGTCCCCGTCAGCAATAACCCGGGCTGTCGTGAACTGCTTATTGGGAAGGAATTACAGTCTGACTGCAACTAATGAATATTAAATCCTCTGCAGGACAAAAGTAACCGGCGTCGCATGCTGATGGCCATAGATCGCCGGAAGAAACTGCTCAAGTACCTGCGTCGCACCCGCTATGAGACTTTTGAGCACACGTGTAAGCAGCTGGGCATCCAGTACACATTACCGCCACTCTATTGCAGGAGAATGACCCGGCGATGGGCCGCTAAGAAGGCTTTCTGCCTCAAGGTATGTAGTGGAACTAGCAAGCACAGCTCAGCATAGTTTCAAGGGGAGCTGGCTGGGGACTTGTCTGCACAGCTAGAGCAGATTTTCCTGCTAAGGGGCACAGTGCTTTGGATCACTGTGCTGAAGTGTGGGAGGAGGGGAGGTTGTGTTGCTGAATTGCTGTGAATGAGAGATTCTGCTTTCCGTTGCAAACTTGGGACAAATCCACTTCTTCAGAGTCCCGCTAGGAGAATGAATATGTAGAAGTGAAAGCGTGAAAGCTTCTGTTATTTCCTGGGAAGGGATGTGCGCCTCAGCTGTGGGTCAGAGTCTAACTTGTCATCTACACTCGTAACTGAGAGCAGAAGCAAAAAAACTGTATTTAAAAAAAACAACAACCTGAAAACGAATACAGTACTTTGACCCAGCAGAAGAATAGCTGTGTGGAAATGAATATATCAATTGGAATTCTTGTAGATAGAGTCCCAGAAGGTGAGAGCGTGTCAGGTGCAGTTGCTTTTATTGAGACATGTAGTGTCCCTTCTAGACCTTGATGTTCTAGGATTTAACGGCTCTTCCCTAAGTTCTTGCATGACCCTGACCTGATGTTAGAACTGTTTTCAACAATCTTCTTTCTTCCCTTGCCCCCTACCGTGCTCCTGCAGGTTTTCAATGAGGTGCAGAAACTGAAAGCACCCGAGAGGCTAAAGCAGAGACGAGAATGGCAAGCAAAAGCAAGGGCCGCAAAGGAGCAGACACTGCAAAGTGAAGGGACCCCAGTATAGTAGCACCCCGAGCAGATCTTGCATTCTGTGCCTGCATGTGAAAAGTAATTTGTCCCTCCAAAACACAATAAATGATTTTAAAGCTACCATTTCCAATTTCTTGGTGTGTGTAGTGTGTCCTCTGTATCGGGTGAGAGTGATCAAAAAACCCAACTGTGCAACAGAAATACCCAGTGGGTGTCATGAGCAGTTTGAGGCACTTTAGCTGCTACAGTCAAGTGTGCTTTCTTGAGCCTTGTCCTCACTGATTGTGCTAAGAAAACGGTAATTTTAGGGATCCCACTCCATTGTAGGTTGGCAAGTGATCGTGTCTTTGACATGAAGTTCCCTCCCTTTAGACAGGCGTCTAGCTCAGGGGAGGGCAAACTACAGCCCGCGGGCTGGATCCGGCCCTTCAGGGCTTTCAATCCGGCCCATGGGATTGCCAGCCCCATGGCGCACCGGGGCTAAGACAGGCTCCCTGCCTGCCCTGGCCTGCGCCGCTCCCGGAAGCGGCTGGCACCACGTTCCTGCAGCCACTGGGGGCGCGGGGGAGGCAGAAGGCTCCATGCGCTGCCCTCGCCAGCAGGCACTTCCCCCCACAGCTCCCATTGGCCAGGAACGGGGAATCGTGGCCAATGGGCGCTTCGGGGGTGGTACCCACAGGCAAGGACAGAGCACGGCGGAGCCGCCTGCCCCACCCCACCCCCAGGAACCACTGCTGGACATGGTGGGCACTTCCGGGAGCAGCATGAGGCCAGGGCAGGCAGGGAGCCTGCCTTAGCCCCACTGCGTGCCACTGCCACCCCGGAGCCGCTCGAGGTAAGTGGCACCGGGCTCGAACCCCTCCTGCACCCCAACCCCCTGCCCTGAGCCTCCTGACGCCCTCACTTGAGCCCCCTGCCACACCCCTCCTGCACCCCTGCCCTGAGCCCCTTCCTGCACACCGCACCCCCTGCCCCAGCCCTACATTCATAGCCCTGCATACAATTTTGTGGCCCTTGGGCCAAAAGGTTTGCCCACCCCAGTCTAGCTCCTCTTATCACACAATGCAGAGTTAACCTGGAGAACTCACTACCCAATATTGCTGATGTCAAGAGTTTAGCAGAATTCAACCAATGATTATCCATAGAAATGTCAGATAAAGGAGAGGAGGGGCAGTTTCAGGAAGTTAGCCAACTCGTGATTTAACACCAAGCCCCTGTAAGTTACAGTTTGAGTACGTTTACCCTTTCGGTTCTCTTGAAAGTGAGAAGACAAAGGCTTTGAGGTAAGTGGATCTTTTTTCATTTCAAAATGTACATAAATTGCATGTTAAATTACTCTTAGTTATTAAACCATTTCTAGTGCACATTAGCCAACTACAATGTGTGCATATTAATTTGTCATGCATCCAGAACTTTTAAAGCTGCTCTTTGAGAAGCATTCTAGCCCTTCAGAAGGAATGCTATGTTTGCTTATTGTGAATATATGTAGTTTCCCTATCAGCAGTCTGATTGAAAAGTGTTCTGTTGATATGCCAGAGAGCTAGCTGAACATTTTTCATGTTCTATATCAGTGGTTCTCAAACTTTTGTACTGGTGACCCCTTTCACATAGCAAGCCTCAGAGTGCAACCCACCCCCCTTATAAATTAACACTTTTAAATATATTTAACACCATTATAAATACTGGAGGCAAAGTGGGGTTTGGGGTGGAGGCTGACAGTTTGCAACTCTGCCCCCCCTCCATGTAATAACCTTGTGACCCCCTGAGGGGTCCTGACCCCCAGTTTGAGAACCCCTGTTCTATATTTTAATATAGAGGGATTTTTTTTAAATCCCAGTTTAGTAATTGGGAAACAGTCTCTCTCTCTCTCTTTTAGATAGATAGATATAAGAGAGAGAGAGAGACTTGGACTTTTTTGCATTTTCAAATATTGAACTGCATTTCTAACAAACAATTCGGTGTAGTAACTGAGGTGTGGTAAATGAGCAACTGTAGATAACTGACCACAGCTGTAAACTCATGATTAAGGATAAGATTATGTCACAGAAGTCATGGATTCCGTGACTTTCTGAGACTTCCATGACATTGTCCACTTCAGTCCTGAGGCGTTGGGGCTGCAGCTGTCAGCCGCGGAGCTGGGGGGGTGGTCCACAGCTCCCAGACACTAGCCCCAGAGCCGTGAGCCACCGTGGGGGGTGGGGGCGCTTCGGAGCACTGAACCACCGCCGCAGCAGTGGGTCCTGAACTCCCCCAACGCCACAGCAGGGCTTGGACTCTCATTTCCCCCTTGCCCCGGCCCCTGTGGCTTCAGTCATCTCTTCCCTCGCCCCCACTCCCCCACCCCCAGTCTTACCCTCTCCATTATTTTTAGTAAAAGTCATGGACAGGTTGCGGGCTTCCGTGACCTTTTGTTTAGTGCCTGCGACCTGCCTGTGACTTTTACTAAATATAACCACGACAATATCTTAACTCTACTTATGATGAATCTTGTGTGCTGACTTCAGACAACATAGATTGGATAAGGTCACTCATCCTTTGTCTCCAGTTCCCCATTTGTAAAATGGAGATTACACTCACTGACTTCACATGGGAAGGGAGGGCTAATATTGCTCTTTTATAAGTGCTTAGGCTTACTGGTTCTTTAAAGGGCAAATCTGACCTGTAGCTGCCCCTTGGGCTTTGTTTGCAGAGGCTGCATTGAGCACTAGACAATGTCCCAGACAGTGATCATCCAGCAACCTGGCTCTGTGGGGTCTGCCATCATGTCCCCAACGGGTGACTGGAGCACCGGGAGATACGAATGTTGTACAGACTGTGCCACGTGTAAGTACAGTACTTGCTGCAGTTGTGATGCATTTTTGAGGCAAGCCAGATGATCTCTGAGTCAGATAACGGGTCTGCCGACCGCTGAGACTCTGAAGTGCCTCAAGCACTGGGTGAGCATTTCTGTGAAGATATTAAACATGGGAAAATGGAGAGGGCTGAGACCTGACTACATGTTACGGAAGTTGATCAATAGGGGAAGGGGTGGTGTGCTGGGAGGGAGGAGGAATATAGTTCCTTTCCTAATGGTTCACTACCCCATGTAGGCAAAACTGAATGATGAATGACTGACGTCCTGTACACTGTTTGTGTATACTCTTGTTTTGAAGGCTGTTTGGGGACTTTTTGCCCAACACTTCTGGCATGTTATGTGGCAAACAAGTATGGAGAAAACTGCTGCCTTGGCATCACTTTTGGAGGCATGACGGCCCTGCGAACTCACATGCGCCTCTCTTACGGCATCCAGGTAGCATTGCTTTTTGGAAAGTTTCACTTCTTGGCATTTTCTGTCTTTTGAGCAATGTTTAAATTAGGTCAGGCTATCAGAGCAGCAGGACGCTATTTAGATTGTGAAATGGACGTAATTGGATCAAGGAAGCACCAACAGCACTGAATGGGAACTGATGGAGGGTAATCTTTGCTGTGGAGATGTCTAACATTGTCTGAGAATAAGAACATATCTGCTGTATTGGGTGAAAGTGTAAATCCATAAAGTTCTGCACCCTAGTCTGCTGCTTGGCAACAGCTGATGTTTCAGAGGAGGTCAACATCCCTAACCCCACCCCATTACACAGTTCAATAATTGTACGGTCCATGGGAAGGAGAGATTCCCTCCTGATCCCTGTGATGATTACCTTGCACCCTGATTTTTGAGATTTTTATTACCCTTTTCTCACCATGGTTAACTTCAAATGTTATTGCTCGCAACATAATCCAGCTACGGTATTTGACTCTGTCATCCTGTGGACAGTGATTTCCATGGCCCACCACATACTTTGTAATATATAATTCCTTTAATTTGTTCTAAAATTATCCACCCCTTGATTAATTGACTCCCCACCCCTTAGCTTGCTTTCCAAGATAAATAGCCAAATTCTAAACCCGTAGCGCGGAACTGCTTCTTATGTTAAGGAGCTATCTGATCACACTGGCTGACTCAACCCTCACTGGAAACTCCTGTGTGTCTAATGGTTCAACCAGATGAGAGACTCGGAAATGTTAGACATGGATAAATCCTGCTAGTCCATCTGCTTGGTGGAGATTAAGGTGTCAGTTTGTAAAATAGAATTGATTATGAAACAACACACTTCATCCAGCGTTGGACCCACGGCTTAACCATTTTAACTCCTTTGCTAGGAACTTTTGATAGAGAGTGATGTTAAAATCCCTGATTTTTTGAACGGAGCTTAATATCTTCTGTTAATTCTTTACCTACCACACTTGCAAAACCTGCACAAATGAGTTTGTTCTGTTATGCAACAGCACAAATAACTGATTCCCTGTGGAGAGGGATATGCAGGTCTCTCTCTTTTTTTTTTTTCTTTTTTTTTTTCAACACTACAGTTTCTCTTTTTCTTCAGCAAATCGTTACATTACAAAACTCTTTGTTACCTTGCTGAGGAAGTGGGGAGATGTCGTGTGGCTGGAAACAGTAGCACTCTCTCCTTAAATAGGAGGCTGCAGTTAGAACTGTTGGGCCTCAGCTCTGGTATTGAGCCCACAGAAACTGCTTCCCCTTTGCTTTGTGTCAGACAACAAATACTAGGGCTGTCAAGCGATTAAAAAAATTAATCGCGATTAATTGTGCTTTTAAACAACAATAGAATACCATTTATTTAAATATTTTTGGACGTTTTCTACATTTTCAAATATATTGATTTCAATTACAACACAGAATACAAAGTGTACAGTGCTCACTTTATTTTTTTATTACAAATATTTGCACTGTAAAAAACAAAAATAGTATTTTTCAATTTACCTAATACAAGTACTGTAGTGCAATCTCTCTATCGTGAAAGTAGAACTTACAAATGTAGAATTATGTAAAAAAATAATAAAAAACTGCATTCAAAAATAAAACAATGTAACACTTTAGAGCCTACAATGGAGCTTGAGGCATGAAGGGACACATGAATCTTTAGTGCATCTGGCACATAAATATCTTGCGACGCCAGCTACAACAGTGCCACGTGAATGCCTGTTCTCACTTGAAAGTGAGATTGTAATTAATAAGTGAGCAGCGTTATCTCCCGTAAATGTAAACAAACTTATTTCTCTTAGTGATTGGCTGAACAAGAAGTAGGACTGAGTGAACTTGTAGGCGCTAAAGTTTTACATTGTTTTGTTTTTGAGTGCAGTTATGTAACAAAAAAACCCTACCTTTGTAAGTTGCACTTTCATGATAAAAAGATTGTATGCGGTGAATTGAAAAATACTATTTCTTTTGTTTATCGTTTTTCCAGTGCAAATACTTGTAATAAAAAAATATAAAGTGAGCACTGTACACTTTGCATTCTGTGTTGCAATTGAAATATATTTGAAAATGTAGAAAAACATCCAAAATATTTAATACATTTCAGTTGGTATTCTATTGTTTAACAGTGCGATTAATCACGTTTAATTTTTTTAATAGCAATTCATTTTTCTGAGTTAATCGCATGAGTTAACTGTGATTAATCGACAGCCCTAACAAATACACATGGGGCACCTCAGAAAATAATACGCTACCATCCATGCCCTTAAAATAACACTACCTGGAATCCATCTCTGTAGAGTAATATACAGTAGTGAGGACTGCAGTTGTTCTTTCATCAGTTGTGGCCTCACTGAGGAAGCCACAGATGGGGAGGGAGGGTTGGTGCTATCTTAAATTAAACAAATTTAAATAAGTCTGTTAAGGAACTGGGTGAGAACTGGCCTTTGGAGCCTCTCACCTCTAAATCACTGGATGAAAATAGTCAAGTTGGTTAATGATCAAAAGTCCTTAATGTCTGACAACGCTTTGCCCTAGATGTGAAGTGAGTTTTAGTGGTCTCAATCCAGTTCCTATTGGCCATCAGCCTCCTGACAAACTGCTCAAGTGGCTCATAGCTGGGAAAAGCGTGTCCAGTCCAGTTGGGGCAAGTCTATACCTGGTACAATAATTAGGTTATGCCAGTAGGTATTTTTTAAAAAAAATCTGAAGCAAACCTAGTATTTTGAGGAATGGAGATATATTATTCAGATAAGGTGTTGCCAAGGGGAAATAGCTACTTATATTAAAACAAAATTTCTACCTGCAGCACACAACAGGTGTCCCCAAGCCATATCAAAGCACAAATCTGTGACCATTTCAAATCAACAGCACAGAATATTGGATTTAGGATATGGTTGATAATAGCCCTCTCATTTTGTCTGGTGTACGCAGGGAACCATCTGCAGGGACATACTGGCGATGTGCTTTTGTGGCCCTTGTGAGGTATGCAGAATGGCTCGCGAAATGAACATCCGCTCTCCACACTAAGGTAAAGAGCACTGCAAAGTGGGCTTGCCATTGCCCTTCTTCACTAGGCAAAAGGCATCAACTTTTGCATGACTGCCCAAAAAATCTCACTCCGCGGGCTAAGGCCCAGACCCCTCCGTGCAGTTCCTGTGGTGGGGATGCAGTATTTCCCTTGGAGGATGTGGCTGCAGGGTGAGAGACTAAAACTAGCATGTGTGTGCTGATAGCCGATAAACATTGTTGAGTGATGGAGGGGCTGGCTGGGGCTGTGAAGATCAGAGGGGGTGGGCTCTGTGGGAGGATCTGCAGTAGCTGAGGTGGATTTTGTGGGGGGTCAGGAGGGGACAAGAGGAGGGGGCAGTAATTGAGGGGAAGGGGAGGGTATATGGGTGGGGCGATTGGGGTGCATGGGGCAGAAGGGTATGTGATGGGGGTTGGGTGTGAGGGGGGAGGGTATGTGAGGGGAATGGGGTGGGGGACAGAGGGGTATGGGAGGGGGAAGCGAAGGGGTTACGGTGTGGGGAGGGGGCAGGCAGGTGGGGGGGCAGAGGGGTAAGTGGGAGAGGGTTACGGTGGGAGGGAGGGGGCAGAGGGGTGAGAGGAGGTTTGGGGAGGGGGCAGAGGGATGGGAAGGGGTCTGGGCAGGGGGAGGGGGTTACGGTGTGGGGAGGGGGCAGAGCGATGGGAAGGGGTTTGGGCAAGGGGAAGGGGTTACGGTGTGGGGAGGGGGCAGAGGGATGGGAAGGGGGAGGGGTTACGGTGTGGGGAGGGGGCAGTGGGAGGGGAAGGGGTTTGGGAAGGGGGAGGGGTTACAGTGTGGGGAGGGGGCAGAGGGAGGGGAAGGGGTTTGGGAAGGGGGAGGGGTTACGGTGTGGGGAGGGAGGGGAAGGGGTTTGGGAAGGGGGAGGGGTTACGGTGTGGGGAGGGGGCAGAGGGAGGGGAAGGGGTTTGGGAAGGGGGAGGGGTTACGGTGTGGGGAGGGAGGGGAAGGGGTTTGGGAAGGGGGAGGGGTTACGGTGTGGGGAGGGGGCAGAGGGAGGGGAAGGGGGAGGGTTACGGTGTGGGGAGGGGCAGAGGGAGGGGAAGGGGTTTGGGAAGGGGGAGGGGTTACGGTGTGGGGAGGGGGCAGAGGGAGGGGAAGGGGGAGGGGTTACGGTGTGGGGAGGGAGGGGAAGGGGTTTGGGAAGGGGGAGGGGTTACGGTGTGGGGAGGGAGGGGAAGGGGTTTGGGAAGGGGGAGGGTCACGGTGTGGGGAGGGAGGGGAAGGGATTTGGGAAGGGGGAGGGGTTACGGTGTGGGGAGGGGGCAGGGGGAGGGGAGCAGAGGCGCCCCCCCCAACTCGTGCTTTTGTTTCTGTTGCAGGCCCGGCCCGAGGGCGGACCCGGCGGAGGGGGACGGGGGGGGTGGTGCTCAATAAAGCTGTTCCCGACCGAGCCGTCTCCCTGCGCCGTGTGTCGGGGGAGGGGGGCACACGGGGATTCCTGTCGGCCAAATCACACCCCCTTCCCCTTTAAGAGTCCGAATCCGTCAATAAGCCGCCCCCTGATTGGTTCTTGCCCCCTCCTCGGTGCCCTGGCAACGGCGTCCGCGTTTCCGGGAGCCTGGAGCCGGCGGCTGCGAGTGACGGGCCCCGCGACCCAGCCCGGCCCCGGGCCATGTCGGCCCGCACGCTGCCGCTGCTCTTCCTCAACCTGGGCGGGGAGATGCTGTACATCCTGGACCAGCGCCTGCGGGCCCAGAGCATCCCCGGGGAGAAGGCCCGCAAAGGTGAGAGCCCCGGACCGGGGGGCAGCTCCCCGACACAGCGTCCCCGGGGGCCGCCCCCCCCGCTACAGCATCCCCGGGGGGGCGCCCCCCACCCACCCCCACTACAGCATCCCCGGGGGGGCGCCCCCCACCCCCCTCCGCTACAGCATCCCCGGGGGGGCGCCCCCCACCCACCCCCGCTACAGCATCCCCGGGGGGGCGCCCCCCCCTCCGCTACAGCATCCGCGGGGAGCCGCCCCCCCCCCTCCGCTACAGCATCCCTGGGGAGCGCCCCCCCCCACTACAGCATCCCCGGGGGCCGCCCCGCCCCTTCCTAGAGCGTCCGTGGGGGGGCGCCCCCCCCTCCGCTACAGCATCCCCGGGGGGCCGCCCCCACCCCTCCCCAGAGCATCCTCGGGGAGAAGGCCCGCAAAGGTGAGAGCCCCAGACCGGGGGGCAGCTCCCCAACACAGCATCCCTGGGGGCCGCCCCCCCGACTCAACATCCCTGAGGGGCACCCCCCCCCCGCCTCTTCCCAGAGAATCCCTGGGGGCCCCCCCACCCACCTCCACTACAGCATCCCCGGGGGCTGCCCCACCCCTTCCTAGAGCATCCCCGGGGGCCGCCCCCACCCCTCCCCAGAGCATCCCCAGGGAGAAGGCCTGCAAAGGTGAAAGCCCCAGCCCGGGGGGCTGCTCCCCAACACAGCATCCCCAGGGGGCTGCCCCTGCTCCTTCCCCGAGCATCCCCCGGGGGTTGCCCCCCGACACAGCATCCCCAGGGGACTGCCCCTCGCCAGAGCATCCCCAGGGGGCAGCCCCCATCCCTCACTACCACATTCCTGGGAGGCAGCTCCCCGTCCCTTCCCAGAGCATCCCCAGGGGGCAGCCCCCTGCCCCTCGCTACAGCATCCCCAGAGGGCCATCTCCCTTCCCAGAGCATCCTCCAGAGGGAGCCCCTCACCCCTTGTTACAGCATCCCTGCGGAGGCCACCGCTCACCCCTTCCCAGAGCATCCCCGGGGGGCCGCCCCCACACTACAGCATCCTGGGGCCTGCTCCCCCCCCCCCCCCCCCCGCCCCTTCACAGAGCATCCCTGAGAAGGGCCACAAAAGTGAGGTCTGTGGCAAGACTGCCTTGGTGCTACTCTGGCTACCCGCCATGTATTGGCTTTAGAGCCCCTCCCCATCCCCCAATATTGCAGGATGGTGGAGAAGTTTCTGTGTACCATAGCCTAGGCTGAAACTGGGAGCAGGGTGTAGGGAATGGAACGTGTGGGAAGGTCAGGGCTCTTTAGAGGAGGCAACTTTAACCCTCCCTCCCCTTTCCCCACGTCTCTGAAATGGACCTGACTTGAGTTCCATCCCTGTGGCAGGCTTCAAAATCCTCTCTCCATGGGGCCAGTAGGCAGCTTTCCTGGAGCAGCTGAGACCACTATGCAGAAATTAGATACTTGTTTGGGTTTTTTTAAAGCCGCACTTCTTTGCCCTTTCAAACCACAGGGACGTCTTCTGCCTGTGACCCAAATTTACTGCTGCTGTTTAAAGTCCTGTGGACAGCAAACAATCATGTCAATTTCACACTGCTGCTTAGGAATCTTTGAGCCCCAGAGGCAGGGCTGGCACTGTTCACCAATGAAGGGGATATGAACACCAGAGGCTGTGGGAAGGGTGGAGCAGCAAGCCCACAAATCAAGTGCCCCTGCAGGGCAGTGTAAAGACACTTTCCCTTCCAGAAGCCAGGAGGGCTGGGGCTTCAAATGTATCAAATACCTACTACCCACAGAATAGAAAAATAGAAGAGTTTGAAGACAGCTCCCGGATGCTCAGATGCCATGTTGATAAGTGCAATATAAACATCTAGAGAGAATCTGAGCACCTGGGAATAGGGGAGGTGCATTTCTCACCTGTATTATCCTCCCTCCTCCTGGGTGACCCTAGCTCTCCCTCTCCTTACCTTTTTGTTGGCCTCTGGCTAGTAGGTCAGATGCTAGGACTAAGTTCCAGAGCCCTAATGGGGAGGCATCACACCTCAAAATGCAGGTGGTGGATATCTGGCTAAAGACTCGGTTTCCTTTACATGTCTGACATTTCTAGAGTTCTGTTCATATTTAAACAGCTACACAATTTAGCTTCATCCCTAAAGAGAGTCAACAAATAATTCACACGCTCTTGGATCCTGTATCTTTGGCTTTCTGTTCAAGAGGCTTTGTACTGCCCTCTAAACAGCTGAGGCTCCATGAGCAAATTCTGTGCTAAACTGATTTTAAAATGGGTTGTTGCAAGTACATACTGAGCCAAGCTGTTTTTTCTGGGACCATGTTTAAAATTTGTCTTTAATGGAGTTTTGGACACAGCACTGCTGGATACTTATGCTCATAGATGTAAATGGTGATGTTACATTTTGAACAGAAAAATTCTGGCTAATGTAAGTGGGGTGGGAAGAGGTATTGTTGAATGTGGATCAAACCTACACTCCAACTCTCTATACTCAGTTTCCATACTGTACAGCACAGTCATGCTCTATCCCCCTACCTAATATATAGATTTCTTCCAACTGTTACATCTTTTATAGAAACCTTGAAATCAACAGTTCCAGTTTGAAACCAGGGTTTCTGACTAGATCCCCTTAATTTAGAGGCAGATGTGAACACCTCATTGTAGCTGCCTGGGTGGAAGCCTGTGTATTGGAAATGTATGTTACAATAGAATATGAGTTCCACTAGAATATTATAAAGTAAAATAATATGACATCGTGGGGAGGAGAAAATGTGCCCAGGGGGAAGACTACTGGGTGTGCAGAGGACACATTCTTTGCTGCTTTGGGGAAGGGAATAACTCCTTCCCACTGATCCAGGGACATCTCAAACAGGCTGTGGAGGGCACCATCTACATCTCTGCTCTTGGTGTCTGTGGAGGAGAGGAGGGTGGGAATTAAAAAAAGATATTGAGGAAATCCTGGAAGACCAAGAAGCAAATAGAGAAAACACCAGTCATGAATGTACAAAATAAAGTGAAATATTATCCTTCTCCTACTGATTCCATCGACCAAGAAGCGACTTTGCTGCAGCACAAAAAATGGACTCAAGATGCTCATTCATGGCAGTGTCCTCTGTTTTTAGCAATTTCACTCTGAAATATGATCAGTCACTCTCCTGCTCCAAAGTGATCTACCGTTTAGTCGTAAGCTAGTCTCATGCAGTCATTGTTGGGTGATATTTCCCTGTATTACATTTATATAGGAGTTATTAATATACTTACTATGGTATCAGAAGGATACTGCAAAGACAACATAATCATAACAAGCATTTCCTAATCAGGGCATTATGGTCATAGATTAATAGATTCCAAGGCCGGAAGGGATCATTGTGATCATCTAGTTTGACCTGAATAACACAGGCCATAGAACTTCCTGAGAATAATCCCTAGAGCAGATTTTTTAGAAAAGCATCCAATCTTGATTTAAAAATTGTCAGTGATGGAGAAACTATCATGACACTTGGTAAATTGTTCCAATGGTTAATTACTTTATAAATTATTATAAATGTATGCTATTTTACACTAGGTACCTCTCTGGTAATGACTGCATGAAGCTGTTATCATTAGGGCTCTGTGTTTGGCATGGAGGTCACGGAAGTCACGGATTCTGTGACTTTCTGCAAGCTCCGTGACTTCTACAGCAGCCAGTGGGGCTGACCCCAGAACTGCCCAAGCAGCTGGCTCCAGGGCCAGCTGCTCAGGTGGTCTCGGGGACAGCCCCACTGGCCACCGCTGGAGCGGCTCCACAGCCAGCCGCTCGGGAAGCCCTGCAACCAGCTGCAGCAGCCACTGCTGCAGTGGCCCCGGGGCCAGCTGCACTGGAAGCTGCTCTGGCAGCCCCAGGCGCCTGGCTCCGGGGACCACCCGAGCAGGGGGGTCAGTGCAGCTGGCCCCAGGGACCACCTGAGGAGCGGGGTCAGTGCAGCTGGCCGCGGGGACCACCTGAGCAACGGTCCCCCAGGCGACCGGAGCAGCCGCTGCTTGGTGACCTCTGGCAGCGGTCGCCAGACAGCCAGAGCAGCTGGTGTCGCTGGCCCTGCCCCCCACCCCCGCAGCAGCGGGGGCCCCAGACACCTCCCCTAGCAGTAGCCCCACCTCCCAAGATCTAGTCAGGGGTATTTATAGTATAAGTTATGGACAGGTCATGGGCTGTGAATTTTTGTTTATTGCCTGTGACCTGTCCATGACTTTTACTAAAAATACCCGTGACTAAATCGTAGCCTTAGTCGTCATACTTACCTACATCTCCAGAAAAATCATCACTTCTTTACATACTAGAGATTGCTACACTTATTACAGTAAAGAGCTGGTATGGGTGGAGGCCTACAATAGAAGAAAGTAAAAACTAAGATTATGCATTTGGTTATCATGGAAACCCAAATAAACTTGAATATCTCTGTATTTGTATTTCGGAGCTTAATGCCTCAGGGATCCTTTTATGGAACCAAAATAACTCAAGACTTGGTCTTCTCAACAATATTCTCATCATCCTGAATAACAGCAGATGAGGTGTTATTTTTGGACCTAGAGATGGCTTCCTGAAGCATTTAAAAAGCCCCTGAGAAACAAACACACCCAATTTTAAAAATAGGAGAAACATAAATATAGAACTACTGGACTTTGTGCCCACCTTAGTCACATGTTTTGGACCCTGTATTTATAAAGTTGTAAAGTTATTATTAAATGTACCTCCCCCTTTGATTTCATACTTACTGCACAAAAGCTCCAACCTTAAATCAGTGGCATTATGCAGCTCTCGTAACATTTTCTGAATTAAACAAATTAAGGTTAAAAATAAACCACTTTCTTCTCCCAACCATGATTGTATATGGGGCAGGGGCAGGGAAGGAGATCCCAAGAACTTTAAAATGTCATAACAATAAGAAATCAGGGAAAAGGTTCATTATGCGTTTCCATCTGTCCTCCCAATCTGAAAAAACTGCTTAACAGTAGCAGAGGATATTATAATGGCTAAATTAATGATAGGGCTATCTTATTGCACCATCACTGTGTACTGGTCAGGTGGCTGGAGGTACAAAACTTAGGCTTGGCCTATACTACCAACTTATGTCAGTATAACTATGTCACTGAGGGGTGTGGATTTTCCACACCCCTGAGAGACATAATTATACCAATCTAACCCCCGGTGTAGACAGCACTCTGTCGCCAGGAGGGCTTTTCCCATTGACATAGCTACCACCTCTCGGGGAGGTGGAGTACCTGAGCTATCCGGAGCAGCTCTCCTGTTGGCGTAAGTAGTGCTTTCACTAGAGCTACAGCAGCGTAGCTCCACCGGTGCCGCTGCAGCGCTGTAAGTGTAAACAAGCCGGTAAACATAATGACACACGAGGTGTGAATTAGTGACCCAATCAAACAAGTTCTGACACATCTCGATGAGAACATAGGACCTGCACTGCTGTAGCTGCCTTTTGCACTTCAGAAGAGTCCGGCTTGATTTCAGTTGAGATGTGGTTACAGCTATGTTGTGGTATCATTGGTTAGAACTGTTGACTCTATATTGTTCACTTGTGAGTAATAAATATAGTTGTACTGAAAACAACCAGACACATTAGCCCTTCCCTTTCCCAGCTTGGTGTCAAAAGTGCTGAGAATTTGCTTGGGAGAAAATTCTGGCCTCAGTGAAGTCAGTGGGATTTTTGCCAATGATCTCAAAAGGGCCAGGATTTCACCATTGGTGTTTGGTTTTTAATGTGAGTGAAAGGTAAAAATGTCAGGCAGCCTTTTCTTGTTAAGCATTGAATGCTGACATGAAAAATAAAATCCATTAGCTAGATTTTTCCAATTTCTTTCTTTTAATCTCCTTGCAAGTATTGTTCTTACTACTTGAACCAATGTTTTTGTTTTGTATGCTTCGTGTAGATGAATGGACAGATGTGGACAGGAAACGAGGTACTGTAACCTTTTAGCTGCATGCAGTAGATCAACACAACCATATGCACATACGCACTCCGAACCCATACGCACATATACACTCCGAACCCTGTTGCTGCAGTGTTGTAGTTATAGCAATTGTCAAAAACACAAACAAGTGATTCTTCAAGACTTTCTATTTAAAAAATACATTAATAATTTTATATCTAAACACAAATAAATCAAAGACCCTTTAACAATAAATATCTTATAATCATGCAGCCCTTAAAAATAGCTCCTCTGAAAATTAATTATCATCAGGGCAATGCATATCAATAGATGGTATCTTCACCAGAGAACTTTCTAGCCAAATCTGAATGTCTTTGTTGATTAACCTTACAGAAACACAAGCATATGACTTCATGAGTTCTGTGAGCATTGTTCATGTGTAAAATGCAGGCAGTAATCATGTATGCTGCATAGCTGTATTTCTGTAAGGATATTCCCAATTCCCTGATCCCCTACCTTTCCTGATCTTAATTAGTCTCCAGTTTCCAGGGTCCCACACCTCTTTAAGCAGCTTCCTTTTAATAGTTATGAGTTGCAGTTTTCAGAATAAAGCCTTCAGCATTCTCTGTACATTTAGCTAAGGTGTTTATCGCTATGATATCCAAGTAGAGCTCTCAAGCGATTAAAAAAATTAATCGTGATTAATCGCTCGATTAAAAAAATTAATCGTGATTATCACGCTGTTAACAATAGAATACCATTTATTTTAAATATTTTTGGATGTTTACTACATTTTCAAATATATATATTTCAGTTACAACACAACACAAAGTGTACAATTCTCACTTTATATTTATTTTTGATTACAAGTATTTGCACTGAAAAAAACAAAAAAAATATTTTTCAATTCACCTCATACAAGTACAATCTCTTTATCATGAAAGTTGAACTTACAAATGTAGAATTATGTAAAAAAAAAACTGCATTCAAAAATAAAACAATGTAAAACTTTAGAACCTACAAGTCCACTCAGTCCTACTTCTTGGTCAGCCTATCATTCAGACAAACAAGGTTGGTTACAATTTGCAGGAGATAATGCTTCCTGCTTCTTGTTTACAATGTCACCTGAAAGTGAGAACAGGTGTTCACATGGCATTGTTGTAGCTGGCTTTGCAAGATATTTACGTGCCAGATGCGCTAAAGATTCATATGTTCCTTCATGCTTCAACCACCATTCCAGAGGACATGCTTCCATGCTGATGATGGGTTCTGCTTGATAACGATCTAAAGCAGTGTGGACTGATGCATGTTCATTTTCATCATCTGAGTCAGATGCCACCAGCAGAAGGTTTTCCTTTTTGGTGGCTTGGGTTCTGTAGTTTTCACATCAGAGTGTTGCTCTTTTAAGACTTCTAAAAGCATGCTCCACACCTCGTCTCTCTCAGATTTTGGACGGCACTTCAGATGTTTAAACCTTGGAACGAATGCTGTAGCTATTTTTAGAAATCTCACATCGGTACCTTCTTTGTGTTTTGTCAAATCTGCTGTGAAAGTGTTCTTAAAATGAACGTGTGGTGGCCGGGGTCATCGTCCGAGACTGCTATAACATGAAATATATGCACAATGCTGGTAAAACAGAGCAGGAGACATACAGTTCTCCCCCCAAGGAGTAACTGACACATTATTTTTTTAACAAGCATTATCAGCATGGAAGCATGTCCTCTGGAATGGTGGCCGAAGCATGAAGGGGCATACGAATGTTTAGCATATCTGGTATGTAAATACGTTGCAACGCCGGCTACAAAAGTGCCATGTGAACACCTGTTCTCACTTTCAGGTGATGTAAATAAGAAGCAGGCAGCAGTATCTCCCATCAACGTAAACAAACTTGTTTGTCTTAGCGATTGGCAGAATAAGGAGTAGGACTGAGTGGACTTATAAGCTTTAAAGTTTTACAATGTTTTGTTTTGAGTGCAGTTATGTAACCAAAAAAAAATCTGCATTTATAAGTTACACTTTCACGATAAAGAGATTGCACTTCAGTACTTGTCTGAGGTGAATTGAAAAATAATATTTATTTTGTTTATCATTTTTACAGTGCATATATTTGTAATAAAAAATAATATAAAGTGAGCACTGCACTTTGTATTCTGTGTTGTAATTGAAAGCAATATTGAAAATGTAGAAAAACATCAAAAAATATTTAATAAATTGCAGTTGGTATTCTATTGTTATAAGTGCGATTAATTTTTTTAATTGCAATTTTTTTTTTTTTTTGTTAATCGCATGAGTTAAGTGCGATTAATTGACATCCCTATATCTAAGTGTTCAAGTGATACTGACATGTGAATAGGCTGGAGTTTGCTTCTGTTCTTCTCTGTGACTCCACGATGTGTTTTGTGCAGTTACATGTTCTTGCAGCATTTAAAATGTACTAGCCTATCAAAAGTCTCTGTAGGGCAATTTGTAACGCATTCAAAAGTGGGATGCCGAGGATAAAAGCCCCTGCTTTTCTCAAGGCACAAATGTGGATTCCATATAGATCAATCAGTAAAGCTTTAATACTTTCATTGTGCAAGGATTATACAGTAAAAACATACCATATCCATTGCTGGATGCTACTATTAAAAGGAATGATCTCTGAGGAGTCAACAGTCCAAAATCACAAGGTTGATGATATCATGATGATTCAGGCTTCACCCATCCTCATCTACTTCATTGACTTCACTTATTTATCATTAATATACAATTGTTCATGTTTACACAATGATAGCTAAAGTTGCTGCTGCAACTGTGTGAAATGTAACCAGTGACTGGTGTCTGAAGCAGTAATTAGTAGTTGGCAGACTGTAATGTGAACGTGTATGTGTCTGTTGTTCACAGCTGGAGTCAGTTATAACCTTGGTTGTCAGCAGTTGTGTACCTGGATTTTGTTTTAAATGGAAACTTGTTGCAGGTAAAAATGTGTAACTGTTTTGGTCTTGGATTATTCCTTTGGCTGACTTGAATGTAATCTAGGAAGCATGAGCTTTATCAAGACAGAAAGTTATCTGCTTCCTGTCATGCATGTGAGCCATCTGTTGTCAAACTGCATTAGAAACTGAGATGTGTGGATCATAAATGATGTGACATGATTATGGAAAAACCTCTGTGAATCCTCCCTCTTCTCTCTGTCCATTGTATTCTCTCCTTGTGGGAATGTTTCCTGTCTGCACTTGGATCCCTTTCCCTGGTCCTGCTTGCTGAGCTCCCTCTGTGCTTAGTTGCCTTTATGCTGCATTGCTTAGAGTGTCCTTATCCCTGTTCTGACACACCTCTGGTTTTTTTATTTTCCTAAACTCGAATGGCTAACATGTTCTCCTTGGGAGAACCTACACTTTGGGATCCCTTTGCTTGATCCAAGGCTATTGTCTTTAGTTCCTATAAAGAAATTAATACCACATTTCACTATCAGAAGTGTGTTGTCAAGGTGTGTTTTTTGAATGATACTGGGGTTGGCTGTGCCCTTTTTACACTGAATATTTGTTGCTTTCACAGCTCTAGTTTAAGAAATGTGAATGGTTTTAATTGCAGGAATTGATTTATGTAAGGATTGATGTGTGGTTAATACAAGTCATCCCATTTCATTCCATTGCATAACACTTATAGAGAGACTTTGAGTATTGTTGCAACTCTAAATAGGATTGTTCTGCTACCTGTTTGGATGGCACTGGTTTTCCTAAGGCATTGGTAACAGGTGAAGGAGAAGACCTGAATGGATCTTGGTGGGCACAAACAGCTATAAAATATTCATGTTAGTATTGGCATGGGGCAAAGGTCTGATTTTTTTTCATGTCTGACCAGTTGCAAAATAAAATATGTAATGATTGATACTTATCGACATTGGATTGGATTTTCTTCATTCCTAAAGGGATATTGGATTAAGATTTATTGTACTGTGAAGCAAACTTTTCTGGCTAGGATTGACAAATAAAATGTATTATGGAGAATACATTCCAAAGGTAGGCAGTGGGGGGGGAGAGGAGAAAAACCTTTTAATCATAGTTGCTTTTATTTGGGTCACTGCTTCTCAGAAGCTGAGAATAGATTGGGATCCTATGAAATGTCTTAAGATGCCCACAAGGGGAAATACTATTTTGCATCTTTGTAAATATTACCCCCAAGCAAGCATAGAGGGAATTGCATCAGTAATTACTTGCGCTCCAGCACCCTGAATTATCTGTTTCCAGCTTCTCAGCACCTGAATGGTACCTAGCAACTGCCCTGGATATCTAACTAAGTTTCCGGTATTATTTAGCGCCAGAGAAGGTGAAAATAGTTGCGACATAGCTTCTGCTGCTGCGCAGTAGACCCACTCACTACCCCCCACCCTACCAACAAGAAATAATGTCAGTATTTAGATAACTAATCACTACTACTAAGTATCTCTTTGTTCTCTTTGACTTCTGCCCAGAGGTTTCTGTAATCCTGTTTGAATTTGCTAGCATCACTATCTTTGGTAGTGGTCATCTGCTTAGAAGAGGCTTAATCCTTGCTCTGTAGTCTTGGTATGGACTGCAATATTAGCTTTCATTCAGCATTTCCATAGTGGGAAGTGAGTGTGTGTGATACAGAGTTTAGGGCCAAATTCAGTACTGAAGACAGTGGAGTTGCACCTCCTTGCACCACTGCTAAATTTGTCCCTAGTGTCTACCTTTTCAGAAAAGCAGTGTAATCAGATGACTAGAGCAGAGCACTTGGAGGCAGGACTCCATGGTTCTGTACTTTGCTCTGTCACTGCATCTCTTGAGTAAGTCACTTAGTAGCTCTGTGCCTCGATATACATATATAAAAAGGTACTAGTCACCTCATAATGTTGTTGTGAAGTTTAATAAACGTTTTAAAGTGCTTTGAGATTCTCATATGAAAATCACAGTGGAAGAGCTCAGTATTATCTTCCAGTGGTGCCATTGTTTGAAAGGCTTCCCTTACCACCAAAAATCCAAATCTGTGCAACACGAAAACTTGACAAGGAACCTTGAATCATTTGATAGACTTCTCTTAAAAAGAGGGAAAGAAATTGATTTCTTACATTTCTAAAGGGAGAAAAAGATTCAGTTGACCATAATTTATTTTAAGATGGTAATGTGAAAGTCTAATATAATGTAGAACTGCAAAGCTTTCCCTGTGGAGCAGAATTTCAGCTAAATAGGCATTAGATGCAGTATCAGCCTATTCACAGAACCAGACATTTCTAATTTAAATAAAAAAATAATAAAAGTGATAGACATGACTTTAAAAACAATGCACCAAAAAGAGTCTTATTCCCATCAGAAAAAAAAGGGGTTGTTGCCTATGGCTATGTCTACATTGCAGACTCCTGCCAGCCCAGCTCTGTCATTTACAGGGGTGAAGAAGTGTGATCCCTGATCCACAGAGCTGTGCCAACAGAAGCTCCTAGTGTAAATGCATTTATACTGGCAAAACTGCACTTTTACCAGTATAGTTTGTTTCTCTCATGGGAGATGGTTTTACTACACTATAGCAAAGAACAGCTTTGCTGGTTTAGCTGTGTCCACACTAGAAGTGCTTTGCTGGTCTAATATACCAGTATTTTTTTTCTCTTGTGGCTCTGTGTGTGGTTTGCATAGGTAACAATTCATATGAATCCTTGCACCCCCGACTGTCTGTGTCCTCCATGTGGAACAAAATAGAGCATTAGCCATTTCTGAAGTCTGTCAGTATAGAACATCAACAAGATGGGTTCTTTTGTCTTTGCAGTTATGAATGATATCATCACAACTATGTTCAATAAAAAGTTTATGGAGGAGCTGTTTAAACCACAGGAACTCTATTCCAAGAAGGCCCTGAGAACAGTGTATGACCGGCTGGCTCATGCTTCAATCATGAGGCTGAACCAGGCGAGCATGGATAAGGTAAAAAAGAATGTCTTCCCCTCATAAATTATTCTAGATATTAGAAGCCATTTGTTGCTTTCTTCAATGCTGCTTCTCACTGGGTATTGATTGCAGTAGAATTTTTTTATACCATTCTAATTTATCAAGCATTTGGTGACAGAAATCCTCCTTGCAAAAGTTCCTCCTAGTTGCTTTCTTTCTAAACCCAGGAAAGGCGTTAGAAAATACACCTTAGTATCAGACACATTAAGATAACTCAAAACAGCAACAAATTCAAAACTCTATGTTTCTGCTTTGATAATGTGAAAGTGTTTGATTTGGGGTATTCATTAGGTGTGTCTTAATTTTAACTGTGTCTGTTCTTATTACTGTTTGGTCAACTCCAAACTCATATCCTCAATTTTGTATGTGCAAATACCCGAATGTGTGCCTGCAAAGAGTATTTCTACATGCAAATAATTGTGGCTATAACTAAGGAGGTTGAGGGAAGCCCCTGTGAACATTTTACCCTATGGGTTTAGATACTAAAAATGTAATTCAGCATGTAACAGGTATGTATAAAACCTACCAAAGGAATACAAGATCATAGCTCTTACCATACAGGTATTGGGATGAGTTTTCAAAATCACTTTCCAGATTAAACTTGACTTGACAGTGGGATTTGCACCAGATGATGACTGACCTATGCTTTTTGATCTAACTAGATTTCCCTGCATTATTTTACAGCTCTATGATCTTATGACTATGGCTTTCAAATACCAAGTTCTGCTCTGTCCTCGATCCAAAGACATCCTGCTAGTCACTTTCAATCATCTGGATGCTATCAAGGATTTTATACGAGACTCCCCTAACATTCTTAACCAAGTGGACGAAACATTTCGGCAGCTAATAGATGTAAGAGCCCAATTATTGGATGAACCATGGACCTCACAGCTGTTTGTTTTTTCACTTTTTTCAGCTAATTTTAAAGCTGCTAAATACCTCGTTGATGAGTGATGGCTCATTGAGTGTGGAACTTTTCTTTCAACTTTAGGGAACAACTCAAGTCATTCTGCTCCCCTCCGAACCTGAGGGAAATAGATTTGGTTTTCAGTTACTAACATTTCCTAATCTTTTTGGAACCACAAATATAACTATCCCAGTGAAAGATTTTTTTTTTACTCTAAATTGTATTTCTTTGGATGGGAATGTAGTGACTGATATATTCTAATAATAAATAATGATGAAGGAAGGCTCTGAAGTGTTTTTAAAACACTGCTTGAGACTGAGCAGTTGAGAATTCCAGTGCTATTTTCGTATTGACTTGCTTTAAGTGTTTATTTATTTAGGATCCGATCCAATTCCCATTAAAGTGTAAGTCTTTCCATTGACTTCAGTAGGAGTTGAATTTGGAATTGGTTTGGTAACAATGACTGCTTACTACACTGCCCTTTATTGATTTTTATTTGCAACACAGTTTTGACATTTTTGTGGCCACATTTGACTAGATAGGACAGGTCATTCACAGAACAGCTTAGAACCATTACAGTTATAATTTCTTTTCTGTTCTCTAGATGTACAGTTGTCTCTCTGCTGGTGAATTTCAGCTGATCAGGCAAACACTCCTAATTTTCTTTCAGGACATGCACATCAGGGTAAGTGTCCATTTCATTAGCCCATAAGAAAAACAGTGATTTTGATTTTGTGGCAATAAAATGAAGGTATTTTGTTATAATTACATTATTTTGAAACAGGTGTGTTTTTGCTCCTTGGGCTCGTAACTTACATTGATGTGCTTGATCTCTCTGTAACTAAAAACAGCACAATATAAATAACAAGTGTGCCCAATGGTTTTTACTAAATGAACATCCCATTCACTAGAATGGTATGAAAAGCAATGACTGTCCATACTCAAATGTAGTTTTTTAAATACTAACATACAGACTGTTTTCTGGACTTGGGTTTTTCATTACTGGGAGATTTCACATACCCGAAGAAAACTGTTTATGTACAAACTCTACTGACAAACATTTTTCTTTTTAATTAAAGGCTTGACTAAGAAACCATGAAAAACTGGAGATTGACAGCAAGGATTTGACGTTCCTAAATAAAATAAAGGGTTCTGTTGTATTCATTTGAGTATGATCAGTTAAAGTTAGATTAATACTTCCAGTCTGTGGGCGATGACTGGAATATGACAACTGGGGGCCCAATCCTACAGTCCTTTCAAATATCAGCCTTCCTTTGATTTTGGCAGGAATTACCATGCTGGAAGTCTGCAGTATCAGGCTCCAAGTGATTTACATTAGGAGTCGTTTGACTGGTATTTTTGTGGGTGGGGTGTTTCTTTGCAGGTCTCCATCTTTCTAAAGGATAAAGTACAAAACTCGAATGGTCGCTTTGTGCTGCCAATATCAGGTCCTGTTCCATGGGGAACAGAAGTTCCAGGACTCATCAGGTGATTTCTAGACCATTCTTTATTATGTATGCAGCTCCCCCAGTGTGCACGGCTGTCCACAAAGGAGTAGTTGGTACCAACTGTAATGAGAATACTTGTCCTGTGAGAAGTGCACCAAAACTATCATTCATTTTGCATAGGTCACTGAACATCTGTTGCGTATTAATTACTTATATAGCTCAGTGATCTGGCAATGAAAGGCTGAGTATTCTGTCTGTAATCCCCTGTTCCAGCAAAGTGCCCCTTATTTATTCTTTTAAAATTACACCGCTGCCCTTTATCAATGTAGTAGTTTTTTATAGTAGTAGTATCAAACATTTGACAGAAGAGAGCTTGATTCCCCCTCCTCCAGTATGAAGAGCAAAGCAAGTCAGCACTAAAGAGTATCACTAAATATCTTGAGATAACAATGATTTATTTTTATTCCTTTAAGGATGTTTAATTGCAACGGAGATGAAGTTAAAAGGGTTGAATTCACCAATGGTGGAAGTTATATCAGTCCACAAAGGGAAGGTTCATTTGATCTTTATGGAGACAGAGTGCTTAAACTGGGGACAAATATGTAAGTAAACTGTCCTACATAGAAACTACATATAAAATTCTTAATAAAACTTGCTGAAGGTCAGCCTTGAAGATAAATGGCTCTTGGTTTGTTGAGGAAAATATGTCTTCAGTCTTTGTATCTCATTGGCTTGTTTATGCCACTTCTGCTGCTCTTTATCAGCTTGACACCTTTAGTTTAGTGATGTCCTCCTGGGAGGAGAACAACACAACCAGCAGAAGCTATGTATGGATGTCTACAAATAGCCCCAGAAAAGAAACAGCAAAATCTCAACTCCTGTCCACACAGCAGAGCTGAGGAATGACTGGATCTGGTTTAGTACTACATGTTCTGTGAGAGGCATGTAATTATCACTTAGGTTGCATTCAGGGAATACTTTTGATGACATAGATTTCTTCTGAGTAATTTTGCTATTCAGGAAAGAAGAGTTAGGAGTACTTTTTGCCCATCTTCACTCAAGCACTTTAACACAGTATGTCAGAAAACTGAATTAGAACTGCTCATTCCAGTTATTCCCTGTCTCCAGAAAAGAATGTATGGATATAATGTTATCATCCAGAAAACGTATGTTGAGCCTATGCAGACAGAGAGAAGTCTCTTTGGCTCCTATGCTGTGCACAGGAACTGACTGTTTTTTCCATGCATGTAGTAACTTTTTCATTTTTCCCCCTAGGTACAGTGTTAGTCGGCCAGTAGAGACACATATGTCAGGAGCATCCAAGAATTTGGCATCTCACACAAAGGTCGGATGTCCTTCTATCCCCTTCATGCTTTACTAAGTTCTTGACCTCAGTGACATTCTGTGGCAAAAAGTATTTTGGTCTAATTACGCACTATGTGAAAAAGTATGTCCTTTTATCAGCTTTTGATTTGCCATCTTTTTTAGTTTCATTCAATCTCCCCTTGTTCTTTTATGAGACATTAAGAGCAGAAGTTCCAACCTTCCTTTTCTAGACCATTCATTATTTTATATACTTTTATCATGACCCCTCCTATTCATCTTCTTTTCTCAGGTAAACAATCCCAGTCTTTTCAGGCTCTGTGTATAGGAGAGTTTTTTCAAGGCCTCTACGTTGTTAGCCTTCTCTGAACCCCCTTCAATTTTGTACCATCCTTGTTGCCATGGGGTGACCAGAGCATATTAGAGGAGGCTACCAGTGGTTTATATCATGGTTTAATATTGTTTTCTGTATTGTTCTCTGTCCTGATCTTTATGCTAAAATATTTGTTGTTGTTGTTTTCCCTAACCAGTTGTTTGAGCTATTGAAACAATTGGAAGTTGGTTTTACAGATTTTTCAGCTGTTCGATTTAGCCAGGAAATTATTTTGTCCTGAATGTGTAACCTCAGTTTGAGTCCATATGCGCTAAATATCAGTCAGCCACCATATTGCTTCTATAATATAAAATATGTAATAATAATAATATCACACTGAATAATGTTATCTTTTACAATACCAGGAACCAGCAAAACGAGTATAGTCCTTCTTTTTCTGTTTGTCCATCCAATGAATCCATTATTGTTTTCTGCAGGAGAATGCAGCCCCTAACCCTCTTGCTAAGGAAGAACTGAACTTTTTGGCTAGATTAATGGGAGGCCTGGAGATCAAGAAACCCAATGGCAGTGAGCCGGGATTCCGATTAAACCTATTCACAACAGACGAGGAGGAAGAGTATGCTTAATTCCAATATAATTTTGTGTGTGTGGTTTTGGTCCTGGGGAGAGGAACAGTATTGACAGTCCTGGAGACTGAGGCCCTTTCGCCAAAGAGTAGGTACAGCACAAAAAGACTGAGCTTTTTATTATGGCTCAATCCTGACCTGGATGGATCCTCTCCAGGGACAAGAGAGAAGTTCAGTGTCTGGTGTGTTCGCACCTTAGCCTCTGTTGAAATTACTAACCAGAAATCCAGTTAGCACAGGGGTGGGTTTTTGTGATGTGGAGCCTTCTCCACTGTATGGATGGTAATGACTTTTGGTCACTAGTGACCTGATAAATTTGAACCTGTGGCTGAAGCGAAATACTCTCTATCCCATTACCAATCTCCCTTCCGCTCCTTTTAAGCAAATAAACATTTCACAAGATAAGTGCTTTATTATAGCCTTAACCTTAATAACAATTCAGCCAAGCCAGTCTCTCAGCTCTAATCATCCTAGTCTCTTTGATGAAGGATCTATTTTCTGGCTGGGGGGAGCAGAAGAAGGCTGCCATTCCATTGTCTGATTAGTTAAAAGTTAAAGCTAGCTGGATGTGTTTTTTACTAGAGAAATACTAGCATCTCTCCATAGTTAGCAAAAGAATAATGGATGTGCAGGGTTTGCTATAGGAAGAAGGATGCTCAGTAAATTAATAACCAACCAGATGTTTTCCCCTTCACTCCCTTATCTATCATACATGAGATTAAGTAAACTTTTTGTATACTTTCAATCAGATATGCAGCATTGACCAGGCCTGAAGAGTTATCTTACAAAGTTATCAACATACAAGCAACCCAGGTACGTATAGTGTATTTCAGATCGTTGATCTTTATCATCTCTTTGTTTCTGAGAAAATAATTTCATCCTAAAGATGAATTTGATAAATTTAAAAAATATTAATGTATTTTGACAAAACCCAGTTAAGATCACAAATCTGTAATGGAAATTATGTGCAGACTTAGCAATTAAAAAGTAATAGAATTTGAAATATAGCAAATATTTGCAACTGTATCTCCTTTACTCACCTGCCAAGCACAAAGTCTTAAAAATATATAGGTTAGAGAAGGCAGACTCGATGGACCATTTGCCTGCTCCTATTGCCCTACACCTGCAGATCCTCACATGCTTAACTTTAAGCAGGTGGTTAAGTATGTCACCTGAGTTTTGTATTCTGATTCCAGTCCTGTAGTCTGCACAGGACAGAACTGCCAGGGGCAAGGGCAAGCTCCATCATTAACCAATGTCGGGGGGAGGCTACACACTTGTTTTTATTTGTAGTGTTTACAAAACTGGTGGTTCATCATGGGTTTAGTTAATTTCTCAGTAACTGAACAGTGTATTTTCTTAAACATACTTTTTATGTTAAAATACATAAAATTCAGAACGCTGAGGGCTTTTCTAAGGTTATGATGACAGTTCTAAATTTGGTCAAATTTTGGACCTTAAATCTTGAGATGAACTCTCTGAACAGAGTTACGCTGACAATAATTGTGAAATTTAGAATTTCGATGTTGTGTTGGTTTTTTTCCTTTTCAACAGGACCAATGGCAGAATGAGGAGCTGGCTCGAATCATGGGAGAGTTTGAGGTGACAGATCAGCCCAGTCAGAGCACAAGCAAGGGAGATGATTTACTGGCTATGATGGATGAATTATGATACTCTGCTTCCCAGAGGCACAGGCAGAACAGGAAGCTGTTTATTTAGTCACAATTTGACACAGACAGAAACCTGCTGCTTGTCTTCTACCACATGGAGCTGTTACAAATCCTGTCTGTTTGTGTCATGACTGATTGCACAGGCCAGTCTCAGACCCCAGAATCAGTCTGGGTGGCATTGATTCACATCCTACCAAAACCACTCTAATTTTAAATGTGACCTTTTAATATTTGCCTCCTTCATTTTCTGTGAAAGCTCTAGATTGTTCCATGCCTCAGACTTAGAATCTTGAGTATTTAGAGGAAAGGGGAAGTGGGCATTCATGTCCTGCCCTTAACCTTTGCTGTGGGAAGTCCGGATACGTTAGATACCATTTATAATGGGAAATGTGAAGCTTGGTGTAATATATACTAGCTTGTGCGTGGTTCTTAAGCACCCATGGAAGGAACAGTCCCTTCTCTTTGCCAGTTGAGGCCAGAAAAGATTTTGTGTGCTTCAATTCATGTAGCTAGCTGTCTGTCCATCACTAACAGTAGCAATCTCTTTTTTGCTGCACTCAAAAAAATGAGAGGCCTAGAAATGACCTATTAAAAAAGTGTCTTCTTTGTGTTTCCATGTACTTAATGTATATTTTTTCACTTTTCAATAAGAGACAGTACCATACTTCACTGTTTGTTTCTGCCCCCATCACAAAACAGGACTCCAGTTCAGAAATATTTTCCCGAGTGCATAGGTTTTGGAATAAATGTGTTGGCACCGAGCAATGTAAACTTCAGCCCCTAAATGCTATCTACCCCTTTTCTTACCTCCCTTTAGTGATATTCCTCTTTATAAATGTAGCAATTTGAAAGTAACTTTCAGCTGGATTACTTTTATGGTCTGTTGTTTGCAAGAAATAAGGAACCTTCTCTCAGCTACAACTTAACTTGTCAATATGAATAAGTGGATTTAGTGCCAGTAAAATGTCGATAGTAGATTTAGGGTAATAAATCAGGAGCTGATCCAAAATCATATATATGCGTGAGGGCAGGGGCATTTTCTTTTTATCATTAAAGTACAATAAACCTAATATGTAGATGAGTAAAAGAGGGAGTTCAGGTACCCTGCAAGGAGGCTGGCAAGGTCTCCATGGCGGTGCTGTACCAGTCCAGGGCTCGAGCAGCATGCAGAGATGGCAGGGGCCACAGTGGCCTGTGCAGAGGGCGGGGGAGTTCCATGGCCCATGACTGGGAAGGGGAGGGGAGATGTGGGTGTGATTTCATGGCCCGGATGGGGGAGAGGAGATGGGGGGGTTCCATGGCCCTTGTGGGGTGGGGGGAGTGGAGATGGGGGGGTTCCATGGCCCAGCCAGGGAGGGGGTAGAGGAGATGGGGGGGTTCCAGGGCCCAGGGGGAGTAGGGGAGATGGGGGGGTGTTCCATGGGGGGGTAGGAGAAATGGGGAGGTTACAGGGCCCAGGGGGGAGTAGGGGAGATGGGGGGGATCCCAGGGGGGGTAGGAGAAATGGGGAGGTTCCAGGGCCCAGGGGGAGACGGGGGGTGTTCCATGGGGGGGCAGGAGAAATGGGGTGGTTCCAGGGCCCAGGGTGGAGTAGGGGAGATGGGGGGTTCCAGGGGGGGGTAGGATAAATGGGGGGCTTCCAGGGCCCAGGGGGGAGTAGGGGAGATGGGGGGTTCCTGGGGGGGTTCCAGGGCCCAGGGGGAGACGGGTGGTTCCATGGGGGGGGTAGGATAAATCAGGGGGTTCCATGGCCCATGGGGAGATGGGGGGTTCCATGGGGGGTGGGAGAAATGGGGGGGTTCCAGGGCCCAGGGGGAGAAGGGGGGTTCCATGGGGGGTTCCAGGGCCCTGGGGGAGATGGGGGGTTCCATGGGGGGGGTGGGAGAAATGGGGGGGCCCAGGGGGAGATGGGGGGTTCTATGGGGGGTTCCAGGGCCCTGGGGGAGATGGGGGGTTCCATGGGGGGGTAGGAGAAATGGGGGGTTCCAGGGCCCTGGGGGAGATGGGGGGTTCCATGGGGGGGTAGGAGAAATGGGGGGAGATGGGGGGTTCTATGGGGGGTTCCAGGGCCCTGGGGGAGATGGGGGGGTTCCATGGGGGGTGGGAGAAATGGGGGGTTCCAGGGCCCAGGGGGAGATGGGGGGTTCTATGGGGGGTTCCAGGGCCCTGGGGGAGATGGGGGTTCCATGGGGGGGGTAGGAGAAATGGGGGGTTCCAGGGCCCTGGGGGAGAAGGGGGGTTCCATGGGGGGGGTGGGAGAAATGGGGGGGCCCAGGGGGAGATGGGGGGTTCTATGGGGGGTTCCAGGGCCCTGGGGGAGATGGGGGGTTCCATGGGGGGGTAGGAGAAATGGGGGGTTCCATGGGCCGGGGGGTTAGGGGAGATGGCTGCCCCGCCCCGCACATTAGCCAATGGGCAGCGCCCGCCCTGCCCCCGCACGCGTTGAAAGGGGGCGAGCCTCAACACCTGGGCCCCGCCGTTTGCTCCCCGCGCAGGCGCCGCGGGGCCCGCGTTCCTCGGGGGCGGGTCAGGCCGAGGCCAAGTTCCGCGCGCGGGGCCGGGGCCGCGGCCGCGGCCGCTCCAGGAGCTGCAGCCCGGTGAGCGAAGCCGGGCCCGGCGCGGGCCCGGCGCGGCCCCGCCCGCCTGCGTGTGCGCGCCCGCTCCCCGCCAGCCCTGGCCCGTGGGAAGCGGAGCCGGCCCGGAGCGCTCCTGGGAGCGGGGCCGGGGCCGAGCAGGGGGGCCGGGGCCGGGCTGGAGGTGGCGCCGCTCTCTGCCTGGCGTAGGGGGAGACAGGGGCCCGGCGCCGGGGCTGCGGCCGCAGCTGGGGAGCGGGCCCGGGCCACCCCGCCCCTGGCTGGATGCTGAAGCGGGACGGGCTCGGGCTGGGCGTCCGGCTTCCCCGTCTCCCAGTGCGGCCCTTTGCCGAGGGCTGGGGCGGGGTCTCCACCCGGGGCCAGTGTCCGATCGAGCTGGGGGGGGGGCTATTCGTGGGGGTGCGCTGTGACCCCCCCCCCCCCCCGCTGCACAGGAGCTCGGCCGAGGTGACCGCGGTGCTCCACGTTGGCTTCGCAATCGCTGACTCTGCAACGCCTGGGCGCCGCTGCCTTCTGAGGTGTCCCTGGCCCCCCAACTCGGGCCGGCATCCTATGGCAGGCGAGCTGCGTTTCAGTGGCACTCACCCTGCCCGCGTCCTGGCCGCCGCCCCGGGGCCTCTGCAGCTTAACTTAACTTTAAATGAAGCTTCTTAAACGTTTTGAAAAACCTGGTGTACTTGACATACACTGAAATCTAACAATCGTTTAGTTCTGTAGTCTAGACTTATAGAAAGAGACCTTAAAACGTATCACCGGCCGCGAAACCTTACATTAGAGTGAATAAATGACTCGGCACACGGCTTCTGAAAGGTTGCCGACCCCTGCCCCAAATAATCCCACAATAGGCACCGAATCCCCCACCAGTGACTTGTAAAGTGGCTAAGGAGTGAGCGGGACAGAGACCACTCCCCTTTGGCCTTTAGAGGGCAGCAGTGAGGCACGCTAATGGGGGGAGGGGGGGGTGTGTGTGTGTGTGTGTGCGCTGCTGATGTCCATAGTGTGCCCCATAGACCAATGCTAAGTCCCTCTTGAAAGCTTTAGCAAGGTGGATATTTGTTATATAATGTGTTCCCTACAAACTGTCCCAGACTTTGCCGAACTCCGTACTAGCGGAGGCCGAGGGCAGTAGGAGATAACTCTCTCCAACCGGTCCTGCTGCTAACATGGGGTGAATTCAGCAAGTGTTACACAGGCGTCTCTTGCTCTTTTCCTTGTAGTTGGGGAGCGCCGTACGATGGAAATCAGCCACTCTGTCAAAGAGCGCACCATTGCTGAGAACAGCCTGGTCATCCTACTCCAAGGTATCCACGGCCACGTCACCACAGTCGATCTCCGCGACGAGAGCACAGCGCTGGGCCGCATCACCAATGTGGATGCCTTCATGAACATTCGCCTGGCTGAGGTGACCTTCACAGACAGACAGGGCAGAGTATCCCAGCTGGATGACCTGTTTGTGACGGGCAGGAATGTCCGCTACGTCCATATCCCCGACGAAGTGGATATCAAGGCCACAGTGGAGAAGCAGCTGCAGCTGATCCACAAGGTGCGCTACTTTGGAGGCCGAGACAAAGGGAGAAAGGAATTCCCTACAGCGAGACACAAATAAACTCTCTTCTGGGCATTGCCCAGAATCCCCAGGGGGCTCTAACCTGAAACTACAGCTCTCAGCTCCCTTATAACATCACCCCCCACCCCCCACCCCGACTTCTGTACTGGAAATCTTCCTGTCTCTGTTCTTACCGTTTTAGAGACAAGAACAAACATGTCTCATCCTGAAAGATCCCCTGGGCTTCTCTTTCAAATCCCTCATCTGTTTGTTACGGGGATTTGGTTTTGGTTTCTTAGGGCAGCTTCCTGACATTGGTGTTGGGTGGGGGGTGGGGGTGGAAGGAGGAATGCAGACAAGGAATCCTCCATAGGGGTTTATTTTAAAATTGTTAAGGCTTCTGTGAGACCTTCTGGTGTTTCTTGCTGCCCTGCCAGGTAAGGGGAAGGAGGACACTCTTTTATATCCCGTCTCGTTCTTAGGTTGATCAGTAAACTTTTTTCAAATAAAACCTTTTTCCAGAAACCAACAGGCTTCTTCTGTGTTATCATTAGGTCGCTCCAGTGCCTTTTGCCAACTCCATTGACGTGCTAGCTGGGGCCATCACTGTATTTTTATTCTTTGATCAATGGCTGGTGGATTATTTCTATTATCACATTAATCTTTGCTCACCAGCTAAGACCTGAGAAATCACTACCTTCTCTCCATTAGGAAGTTAGAACCAGAAAGATCCTTCTGAATGGGAAAGCAAGATGGAAACATCAGCCCATGAGACAGGCCAGAGGGCTAGCTAGCAGGGACAGTTGGGTTATTAACTGCTCCCTGATTGCTCACCTTGTGTTATCCAAATGCTAAAAATGGCTTTGCCTTTGCAGTGGGAAAGATCAGAAAGGCCTAGGTCATGGCTGAGGAAAAAATGTAGCCATGCCATCTTTCCCTGGCTGATTAAACCCTCTAATCTCTGGTGTCCTGATTTAAAATGAAAGTCACAGGGATAATCTGAGCATTGAATGCATCCTTGCTCCACTGTGTGCATTCAGTCCTGTGTCCGGGTGCAGGTGGCAGCAGCTCCTGACAGCAGCAGAGCCATGGCGTGACAGTGGTGGCTAAAGAGTCCCTCAAAGGATGAGCTATGCTGGCTGTGACTCATAGCATGGGGGTGACTATGGCTATGGGAAGCAATGAGAGCTCCACTCCTGACCATTTCTGTCAGTTGCCACACAAAAGCGGCCCTCCATGTGCCTGCACCCTGGGGAGCCCGGTTGAGCGAGCAGATGAGCTCAGAACCTTTGTATTGTTTGCTGTTTTACTGTTCAGAGCATGAAGCGTGTGAGCCCTCGGGGGATAACTGTGTTGTGACTGTACAACGTGATCAAAGGGCAGGAGGAAGGAATAGGCTGTCAGAAGAGACTTGCTTCTTGGTTAAATGAAAGCACAAAGCAGCTATGGTTTCTGGAGCCCACTATTTTTGGGTTATCTGGTGACCTATCTCTGCATGGCTTATCCTGGGGAGTGCGGGGGGGAGGGGAAGTTGGGATGTTGTACAGGACTGGACACACAGTCCCTTTGACAGAGGCCTGGTGCATTGTGATTTCATACCTAAGGGAGGAAGGTACAAACTGAAACGTAACTGACAACAGCCGTAGCATGAATCCGAGAAGGGAGTTTGCCACCGACAGAGGTTTTCCTGGTTATCTGCACAGGGTGTGTGCATCCAGCCTGCAATTTACCAGCGTGAGAGCTTTTCTACACATGGAGTTATTCTGGAATAACTCCTATTCCTGACAACTCCCGGTGCAAACACTTAATTCAGGATAAAAGTGCCTTGCTCCGGTTTAGTTTAACCTACTTTGAAAGTAGATTAAATTAAACTGGAATAAAATGCACTCATTCTAGAATAAAATAATCCACATGCAGTCAGAAACAGCTATTGCACTTTAAACTCACACCCTACCTTAATCCAAATTTGAAGTGTAGACAAGCCTTTAGGCTTCTCTGGAAATCCCCACCTTCCCTTCCCCTCCCTAGTCTCCTTTCTCTTTCACAGATTGATAGATTTGAAGGCCATTGTGATCATCTAGTCTGATCTCCTGTATTACATGGGCCACTGAACGTCCCCAAAATAATTCCGAGAATAATTCTAGAAGAACATCCAATCTTGATTTAAAAGTCCCAGTGATGGAGAATCCATCACAACCCCAGGCAAATTGTTCCAATGGTTAATTACTCTCATTAAAAATCCAGTCTGAATTTGTCTAGCTTCAACAGCCAGCCACTGAATTGTTAGACCTTTCTCTGCTAGATTGAAAAGCCTATTATTAAATGTTTTCCCCCATATAGATACTTACAGACTTACCGTAACCTTTTCTTTGTGAATATATTGAGCTACTTGAGTCTATCGCTATAAGGCATGTTTGCTAATCCTTTAATTGTTCTCATGAGTTCAGAGAAAAGCCTCTCTCCAACGTATCCACTTCCTTCTAGAATTGTGAGCACCAGAACTGGATGTGCTATTCTAGCAGTGGTTGTACTAGTGCCAAATACAGAGGTGAAATAACCTCTCTGCTCCTACTCCAGATTCCCCTGTTTATGCATCCCAGGATTGCATTAATTCTTTAGGCCACAGCATCACCTGGGAAGTTCACATTCAGCTGATTATCCACCAAGGCCCTCACATTTTACTTTATTTGTTTAGACTTGCTGCTTCCCAGGACAAAGTCCCCCATCCTGCAGTTTATCAAGTGATCCAGATCAGTCTGAATCAATGACCTGTCCTCTTTGTTGTCACTGTCCCAATGTTTGTCATCTGTAAACTTTATCAGTGATCATTTTATGTTTTCTTCTAGATGAATGATAAAAAATATTAAGTAGCATAGAGCCAAGAACCGATCCCTTTGGGACCCCACTGGAAACACACCTGATAGATGATTCCGTATTTGCAGTTACACTTTGAGACTTATCCGCCAGTTTTTAATCCATTTAATTTGATATCACTACCCTCCTTTAATTCTTATTAATCTTCCCTGCCTCGTGGAGAGGGGAACTTCTCTTCTGGGCTCCAGCCTTTTCCAGTCTGCTCCTAGGGCTGCGTTCTGGGAGCATGGAGGCTGGCAGCTGGATGGCATTGCTTGCTCTGCTGGAATTCCTTTCTGGAATGTGGTCAGGCAACCACCTGTCCAGCCTCTGCCTGAATCCACGCCGGATTTCTGGACAGCCCTTTCCTAGCTCACACTTTCATCCTAGGCGGCTGGAAACTGGCTCTGCTCAGCTTTCCCCCTGCGGTGCCCTGGGAACTCCCTGTGAGCATGGGCAGCACACGCTGTGCCATAGGCAGGAAAGCACACAGACTGCTGATAGCTCAACAGGATGAATCCCCTTCTCTGATGCACAAAGGAAGAGTCGTTCGTTCCTGAAATTGTTATGCCCTGTTTAACAGCTGACAGCCCTGGAGCTCTCCTCGCCTGTCTCTGGTGCTCTAGGCAGGTGAGATTGACAGTGACCCACCCTTGGCCAGTCGGGCTGGGAGCCCTGTGCCTGGTTTGGCTCTCTAGTGACACACAGCAGTGTCAATAGTGTCTAGCTGAGCTTGTCCATTTCCTGCTAGCAGGTGGGTGGGACGCTGTGAGGCTGGATCTTAAGGGGGAAAATAATTGAAGGATCCTTCTATGCAAATAGTCTGTCGCTTTTGCCAGCTTGGCACCTGCTATGGGAGAGGACGTCGACCCCCTACTGCCTTCATCCTGGCACAGTCTACCAGCGCTGCATTGCGTAATCACAGAAGTCGCTATCCCGGCCTAGCCCTCCTCCGCGGAGCACAGGGCGTGATCAGTGCTACGTGGTGCTGACGTTTGGTTCCACGAGAGACGGGCCGTCTAACCCCTCAAAGACACGCCAGCCGCGGACCGTTCTGTTCATCCCAGCCAGCCCGGGGGGCAGGGAGGGTTTAGCTAATCTTAGTAGAGGTGATTTTCACCAGGGAAAGTAATTGGAGTGGAATTGCTTTTTGATGATTCACGGGTCTATATGTCCCTCTGGACCCAGCAAAAGATGCCCCTGCCAGTGCTCCAGCTCTCTGCTCCTCCCTCAAGCCAGGGAGGAGTCAGCCTGGGCCACAGCCAAGGGCAATAGATGATTTCATCCTGTTTTGACAGGGCTCTTTTTGCCAATCAGCACTATCTGACTCCTCTGGTCTCTTCCCTTCAGTCGCACACAGCCCAGCCCTGGCCTGTATCACAGGATGCCAGCGCCCACCCTTGTCTCCTGTTTATCATCCGAGCAGGCAGGTGTGGGGTTGGCTGAGTCACTCGCAGCAAGTCAGCTGGTAACTACCACCTGCGGCCAGTCAGAGCTGGACTGCGAGCTGGCAGGAGCAGTGCGGGAGCTGGAATGGGGTGCAGGTTAGGAGGGGAGAGCAGACTGGTGAGCAGAGACTTGACGTCCAGCTGCCGGTCCCAGCTCTGAGAGGGGGTTGTGCTCTGGGGATCGGAGCCACAGGCCCGGGAGTCGGGACTCCTCGGTTCTGTCCCTAGCTCGGGGAGGGGATTGGGCTGTAATGGCTAAAGCAGGGGAGTGGGAGTCCGAACTTCTGGGTTCTAGTCCTGGCTTTGCCAGTGATGCTCTGTGGCTCGATTTCCTCATCCGTGGCCTGGGTCACGTGAGGTTGAATCCTGGCATTGCGGGGGGAACTGGGAAGCCCTGAGGCGAGGCGCTGGCCAGGAAGCAGTCGGGTTTATTTACTCTCTCCGGGATCTCTAGGGCAGCAGCTGCTGCAGGGTCAGGGCCAGCCCCGGCCCCACGCAACGAAAGTGACAGCGTGGACACCCCCCTGGGGGGCTGGAGGGGCAGCGAGGGACACGGGCTCGCTGGCTCCCCCAGCTTCGGGGCTGGGGGGAGTTGTTTCTCCTGCTGCGGTTGTAATTCTGGGGCAGAGCAGGCACCTTGGACTAACAGAGCAGCTGCTGCCCACCCAGTTAGAGCAGCGGTTCCCTGTGAGTGACGCCCTCGGCCTTTGCTGCATCCCCTGCCCTTACGCTCCTCGTGCGGCCCCCAGCGGGACGTGACGCTGGGCTGCCATTCAGGCCCCTCTGGTGGGTGCTGCATGACGGCAGGAAGCAGCCTGCTCCCAAGGCTAGGGAGGGCTGGGTGCTGCATGAGGGCTAGGGAGGGCTGGGCTTGACGGATGTGCAGAGGGGGAGGCATTGCCCAGTCACCATGGAAGGGTTTGCACCCGCTTGGCCCAGGGGTGAACAGCCCCCCGCAGTGCTGGTCAGCAGAGTACTTGACTCCTACAAGGCAGTTCCCAGACTAGGCTGTGACATACCTAGCCGAGGCTCCCCTAGCTCGCCCAGCCGGGGGCAAAGCCAGGCTACAGACACATGCATCTAACCCATCCTAGATCTGACCCCCTCACCCCGCCCCCAGACCTCCGCTCACACATGCATTCTGCCCCGTGTTATGTTTTTCTCCAGCTAGGGAGAGTTAGGTGGAAAATGCCCTGGCTCAGCAAGAATCACAGACCTTTTGGAAAACTGAGACGCCCGATTTCACGAGCTGGCTAGTGCTGCCACCGGGACCTTCTCTGAGTGACAGGGCCCCCGGGAGCTGGGGTAGAGGGTGGGGGAAGGGGAGTTTGTGCCATCCTCCTCCGGGATCTAGGTTTCTCTCTCTTGGCACATGTGCTTTGACTGTTGCTCCGTCTGTGCAGCCCAGGGAGGCAGGGCTCTATAGCTCACAGGGGTCTGTGGAAGATGCTGAGCGCTGTGGGAAGAGGGGACCAGCTGGGCAGCCAGACAGCGCAGGGATGAGCCAGGCTTTGTTTGGGCAGTGATTTATAAGGATGTGGCTGTGCAGCAGAATTAGCTCCCTGTTAATCGGCCCCTGATTCACTCACTTGTCCCACCAGTGCCCAGCCATGCACTTTATAAAGAATTTGGACATGAACCTGGTGCTTGTGAAGCAACAAACTGGTGTCACTGGTGTTCCATGCAGTGCGGGCAGGCGCTGGGCAAATTCCCCCACTCCAGTTCTGCGGATAGCCCTCGATCCCAGCCCCCAGCCCCCCTGCTCTTCCAGTTCTGGTTGTCTCCTGACCAGAGCCTGCCGATCGTGGGGAGCTGGGAGGTGTGAGTGTGTGGGAGACAGCAAGAGATGGTGTGTGGGGAGAGACTGCAGGTGTGTGAGTGTGTCTGAGAGAGTGAGCAGGGTGTGAACAGCAGAGCGAGTGTGTGTCTCTCGGAACCCCTGTGCGGGAGTGAATGTGGGGGGGTAGGGCATTGCACCCTGGGTTGGGAAGGTGCCAGCTCGCTGGCCCTGCAGACCTACCTCCCCCCTCTCCCCGGCACGTCCATCAGTGTGCGTCATCCAATCACCAAGGCAACCTGGCTCCATGACATCAGGGATCCCAGTGGCTTTGGACAGCATGGGAAGAAAACAAATTTCCCTGTATCCTAACTACAGCCCGAGCTGTGATACATGGGGGCTGGCTGGGGCTGGCTGGATGGGGGGTGTATACGGGTGTAAACTGATTTTCGGGACAGGTTGCAGCTTTGTATCTGTCCCGGTGGACAGAGCCAGTGTCCCCTGCTGCTGGATTCTGTGCTCCCTCCCAGTGATGTATTTGGTCCCTCAGCACCGTCTCCCGTTCATGCAATGCTGCTGCTGAATGAATAAGGAGAGGCTCTGGTAGTGACACTGTCCCTTCTCGCTCTGGGGCCAGCGGTGTCTGGAAACAGCTCTCAGCAGTGACCATAATATGAACAAGATCAGTTGGGCATTAAACCCTGCTCTGTGCATCAGCCTCAGCCGAGACAGAGCCCAGGAGAAACCAGCTAGCCCTTCCCATGAGCAGAAGCCTCTGCCCTTCCTCGGGCCAGGGCTGCCCAAAGAAGCACGGGAAACCTCAGGCTGCAGCGTGGGGTGTCAGTGAAGGTCAGGGGTGCTGCAGCCTACCTGCATGCACCTCTCAAGTCCCCTTGGGAGATAGGGGCAACAGAGGGTGTGTCACAGCTACACCTTGCACATAAAGACAAAGGGATCCCGCACACACACAGGCAGTTTGTGATGTGTCCAGGTAGCTCCCAGGAAGAGGGATGGACCCACAGACCTCAGGACAAACAGCAGCCCCTTCTCTCATCAGCATTGGCTGGCTAGGTACAGTTCAAGCCAGGGAAGTGACTGGAAGTGCTGTTTGTGCGGACTCTGGAGCATCCGGAGAGACAGCTGCACATGGGTGGGGGGACCGTCTAACAAATCCCAGTCCCATCTGCTTCCCGCTCTCCGGAGTGGGGGTGTAGCGGAACGAGGCCTTGGGGGTTTCCCAAGCCTTTGCAGAAGGGACACAGACACAGTAACCACAGCCCAGCCCAGGGGCCTTCACTACTCTGCATTTGTACACTGCTGTGAGAGCCTCAGCCGCATCTCCATGTCAGGAGCCCTGGAGCCAGCCCAGGTGCCAATCCTGCAGCGCTCCAGGGAGTGTACGGGGAGGGAGCTGCTGGTCTCCTTAGCCATGCTGGGTCTGGACTGCAGCAGAACTTGACATGTTGGGCCACAGACAGGAGCTTCCCTCCCCATCCCCTGCCACCCTCTCCCGATGCTCATTAATGCGAGCACGGGCATCTCACATGGCGCAGTCTAGGAAGGACCATGTGAGCTGTTGGTTCACTCTGCTCCCCTGCAGGCACGATGCTGTGGAGTAACTGGGCATTGGACTATCCCATGGTAATGCAGATACAGTAGAGTCTTCCCTGCCTCCCTCCCCATTCTGATCCACCCGCAGCTCTCCTGTGGCTGGATGGTGCAATCAGGAGGAGGGGAGTAACTGACTGATGCTCGTGGGAGTTTTGAGGTTGCCTCTCAGGCAGAGAGAATCCAGAGAGGGAGGCGGGTGCCCGGCCTGTTGCATGATTCACCCTGCGTGATGCAATCGCTTTAGAGTACCCATGTGCGGCTGCCCTCTGTGTGCAGCTGATTCACCAGAGGCGTGGCAGGGAGCGAAGGCTGGGAAGAGATTGCACAAGCTGCACGGGGCTGCTTCTAGGGCTGCTTCACAGGAAAGGCTGCTCCAGCACCACACCTGACATGACTCATCTGGGAGCCTGATGAGATCACAGAGGGCTGCCTGCCAGCTCTGATGTGTCCCCATCACATCCCACTCTGGGGGTGGGGACTCAGAAACCCCCGGGGCGGGTTCATGCACGTGCCCTGCTTGCACTCGCTTTCCTGAAATCGCTGGCCATGGCCCTAGCCCAAGGATCTGGGAGAGCAGCTCAGGAACATAGGGATTGTCAGACTGGATCAGATCACTAGCCCGCCTTGCTCAGAATCCCGTCGGTGACAGCAGCCAGGAGCAGGTGATTCACAGAAAGGAGCCCTGTAGGGGACCAACCCCCAAGGACAGTGAACCCTGTCAAGGAGAGGTTGGCCTAGGCCCTGAAGCAGGAGTATCTAGATTCTTCCAAGGCTGCTAGAAGGGGTTTGTGTGTATTCATGGTTTGTGGGCTCCGTAGAAACATCCATTCTTTTGACCCCTGCTGCACTCTTGGGCTCTCTGGGATCCTGTGCAGGGAGTTTCCCAGGTTAATCATGCATTGTTTGTGTATACGGTGTTGTTGTAGCCACATCGGTCTCAGGCTATTAAAAAGACAAGGTGGGTGAGGTAATATCTTTTATTGGACCAACTTCTGTTGGTGAGAGAGACCAGCTTTTCAGCTACACAGCTCTTCTTCAGGTCTGGGGAAGGGACGGTGAGTATCACAGCTAAATATAAGAGAGTTTAGCATTAGCACATATGCTAAGGGACCATTTAAGGATGCGGCCCATTAATATCCCTGTAGCCATAGGACAAAAAGGGCAATTTGTGGGTTACAGATAGTTGTAAAAGCCACAAATCCAGGGTCTCTGTTCAGTCCATGATTCTTTGCACCTAGCAAAGTTCTACATTTAAGCGCCCAGGCGCGTCTTTGGCCAGAATTGTGCCGGTTTCCTTCGAGGAGGAGGCCCAAGGGGTCAGCTGCAGAACGGTCGCTGCGTGGGACACGCCCGCCCACGGGCAATGGGGCATTTTGTTCCTTCGCGCGCGCAGCGCTTGGCTGCTTTCGCCCACCGAGCTGCTGTCGGGGCGTGGGGTGCCCGGCCTGAGGGACCCCCTGGTGCTCGGCATGTGTGGGCCCCACGGACCATGACAGGTGTGTGTGTGGGGGGGAAGGGGTTGATCACTGTGTCAGTATTGCTGTGATGTCGTGCAATGCAGACAGGCCCTGGTCTCTGCGCAAGCACCCTGGGCATGCGAGGGGAGGGGACCTCTAGGGGGGCCCCGGGCATTTGCCTCTCAGGGGCTATGGGGACCTCACATTGCTCAGGCTGGGCCCTATCCCCACCTGCTCTGCACATGACCTGGCAAATAGCTACCCAACTCTCCTCCAATGACAGCCAGGCAGCTTTTTAATGCCCCCAGTTACCCACCAATCCCCATGCTCCATGCCAGCCCACCTGGGGCACAGCCAATCAGCAAGTGAGATTGACCAGCCCTGCCTAGTCACCTACCCCCCCCCCGCGGTGATCAGCCAATCAGCAACGAACACCCTCCGAACTCCTCTATCCCCTTCCTGCCCAGCTAAGGTTTCAGCCAATCAACATTGGTGGCGCTGGCCCAGCCTTCCAATCAGGAGCGGCTTTGGGAAGATCAAGTGACGTCCCCGGAGAGCAGCAGCCGCCATCTTTGCTCTGGCCAGAGGCGCCAGAAAAAAAGATGGCGGCTAGTGACAGGGGCGGAGCCTGGCGGGGGCGTGGCTCGGCGGGGTGCGTCACTTCCGTTGTCAGGTGGCCGCCGCCGGGAGCGGAGCGAGCCGGGGAGGACGGCCGAAGCGGGCCTGGGCTGCGGCAGGAGATCCCTCCGGCCGGGCCCGGGGGTCATGGGTGAGGAGCGCTGAGCGGCCGCCGGGACCGGTGAGGGGGGCGCGGGTCACCCGGCGGGGGAGCTGCCTCCTGGGCGGGGATGTGGTGCCACCAGGGTGTGGGGGCCAACCCCCCCTCCCCTCCCGGGGCAGGTGTCCCCCTCCCTTGGGGGGGGGGCAATCCCCCCCCTCCCGGGGCAGGTGTCCCCCTCCCTTGGGGGGGCCAACCCCCCTTCCCCCCCCCTCCCGGGGCAGGTGTCCCCCTCCCTTGGGGGGGGGGCAACCCCCCCCCCTCCCGGGGCAGGTGTCCCCCTCCCTTGGGGGGGGGGCAACCCCCCCCCCTCCCGGGGCAGGTGTCCCCCTCCCTTGGGGGGGGGGCAACCCCCCCCCCTCCCGGGGCAGGTGTCCCCCTCCCTTGGGGGGGGGCCAACCCCCCCTCCCCTCCCGGGGCAGGTGTCCCCCTCCCTTGGGGGGGGCCAACCCCCCCTCCCCTCCCGGGGCAGGTGTCCCCCTCCCTTGGGGGGGGGCCAACCCCCCCTCCCCTCCCGGGGCAGGTGTCCCCCTCCCTTGGGGGGGGGCCAACCCCCCCTCCCCTCCCGGGGCAGGTGTCCCCCTCCCTTGGGGGGGGGCCAACCCCCCCTCCCCTCCCGGGGCAGGTGTCCCCCTCCCTTGGGGGGGGGGGGCAACCCCCCCTCCCGGGGCAGGTGTCCCCCTCCCTTGGGGGGGGGGGCAACCCCCCCTCCCGGGGCAGGTGTCCCCCTCCCTTGGGGGGGGGGGCAACCCCCCCTCCCGGGGCAGGTGTCCCCCTCCCTTGGGGGGGGGGGCCAACCCCCCCTCCCGGGGCAGGTGTCCCCCTCCCTTGGGGGGGGGGCCAACCCCCCCTCCCGGGGCAGGTGTCCCCCTCCCTTGGGGGGGGGGCCAACCCCCCCTCCCCTCCCGGGGCAGGTGTCCCCCTCCCTTGGGGGGGGGGGCAACCCCCCCTCCCCTCCCGGGGCAGGTGTCCCCCTCCCTTGGGGGGGGGGCAACCCCCCCTCCCCTCCCGGGGCAGGTGTCCCCCTCCCTTGGGGGCTGCGGACGTGCCTGCTGGACTGGGGCTCCCTTTCTTGGCACAGTTGCCCTGGCTGCAACCCATCCCCTCCCCTCCCCTGCTGTTCTCCTGTTACCTAGCAATGGAACAGGGCTACACACCACCAGGAACCATGGAAATGCCCCTCGTCCAGCAGGGATGGGGCCCTGTAAGTTTCCCCGAAGGTCCTTGGCATGGGCTTCGCTGCCTCTGGCTGATAGACACAGCAACAAGAGTGACCGCAAAGTGCTCCCACTGCTATAGTGCTGGGGATGCCGCCCAGCAAATTGAGTAATGAAGCCCAGCACAGATAGTGATGGGAAAGGCTAAGTCACCGTCTGCAGTGGTGGTGTAGCCTCCTTGGTCCCACGATATTGGAGAGACAAGTGCGGGAGGTACTATCTTTTATTGGACCAACTTTTCTTGGTGAGAGAGACGTTCCCAGGCTTAGACCTGAAAAGAGTTCTATGTCTCTCTCACCCGCTGAGGTTGACTGAGTAAGATATATTACCTCCCCCACTTCATAGCTGTGTCAGGCAGGCTCCTTCACCAGGAGTCTCCCAGGACACGTTGCAGAGCGAGATCTGGGCATTCCTCTTCCGCACCCCCAGCTTGGCTGCTTTGTTTCCAAGGTGACTGATGCATGGTGGCTTATCATCATTATTTATAGGCTGTTGGGCTAAATGCAGCATTTCCCAGTTTCTGATGATTCGCCCTGTCGGTTTCAGGTTTAACATGTAATATGGTTTGGGGTGTTCTCACCACATCATAACCCACCTCAGATAGCGCCCGCCCTGTGACTGGCAGCATTGGTTTATTTATCTTGCTGTGTCCTGAAATCTTTAACTACATAGATGACAGAAACAAGAGTCAGCAAAGACCTGTTATTAGTCATCTAGTGTTGCAGATGTGCAATGATGAGTATAAACATGCTGAGAATGGAGTCCTGGCCTGGAAGAGGCTACGTCTGAATGGATGAGTGAGTACCATGCAGTGCAAACAGTATTGCCAGGGAGAATATTATCTAGTAGTTTCAGCAGGTCTCTGGGACTTGAGACTTTTTGGCTGCATCTACTGCAGGAAAATTAGCACCTATAATCCACACTGGCTGCCGTAGTGTAGACGGGGGTCAGATATTTGTACCATCATGTCATGTAACTTACACCACATCTTATACCTTTCCTACAGCTGATGAAACTGCACTGCTGGGAAAAGTATAAGTCTTAATTCTCCTCCTGTAGATAAGCCCTAGGCTCTGTTCTTCCTTCTGCTGCTGACTCACTGTGTCATTGGGAAAATCACCTTTCCATGCATACCTTAATCTGTAAAATGTTGGGTATAGTGCCTTCCTGTCTGGCAGGGGGCTTGCAAGTCTTAATGAATATTTCCAATCTACGTTGAGCGCTGGATGACAGGTGCTATAGAAGTGCAAACACGGTGGTGGTGGTCGCTGTAGCTGGAATGCTTGGTGGAAGACTCTGATTCTCAGATTTGAAAGAAAAGCATGTTGTCTGGGTCTCTGGCTTAGCCCTTGTAAGTGCCATATTGTTCTACAGCAGGGTCAAGGAAACTGCCCAACTATCTTGTTTTTTTAACTGCAGAAACTGAGTAAATAACTGTTTGTCTCTAAAACCTGCAATAACTGATTTAGTTGGCTGAGAGAGCATGAATATTTTCTAGGATTCACTGTGGCTTTCACACAAGCTTAGAAAGAAGCCGCACTGAAATCTTGATGGAAAGCTGGAGGAGAAAATAGTTAGCTTCAATATGTGCATAAATTATCTGGTATGCCAATATTGTACTCGGGATGTTTAAGTATTGAATAACCTAGAGAGATTGAAGTGGTCTTGATCATGAAATTATTCAGGGACTGAAACTCCAGTTGTTCAAGGTGCTGAACTTGTTTCCTGCTGTGTGAGAGTTGGAAACATAAGCTTGCATGTGAACTCTTACTTGAAAGGTTTCAGTGTAGTAGCCGTGTTAGTCTGTGTCAGCAGTCTCTAAGGTGCCACAAGTATTTTTCTTACTTGAAAGTTACTCTAGTCATTTGCATCTAGGCTTTGGATTTAAACCCAGATAAGGTTCCTACTGGTGGTTGATTTTCTGCTGCTCTGGTCCTTAGTAGTGATTTGTTCTGATCTGTGAAGATCCAGGCTGTTCAGGAAGGCACCTGGGACATGGTTGAGTGGTGGTTACCCAGCTGACGGGAGAAGCTTGCACACTGGCTTCCCTGCTAGCCAGTGTTAATCTTACTTTCATAAACACCAAATTAATCCATTGACTCTTTCAAATGGGAATTTACAGTGAAGAATTTTAGGGAAAACGTGGGTGACTTTCTTAACTAGGTGCTAAAACCTTAAGAGCAAGTTTTTTGCTTTTAACAGAAATGACTTTCTGAGAACATCGACAACCTTCTGAGTAAAGGTTTCCATCAAACCCGACAGTGGAGTTGTAGCGTCCTGATTCTCTTAAGATCCCCTACTGACTTGCTAGTAAGGAAAAGTGGCTTCATGCTCCCATTCAAAATCTTAATGTTTTCTCTTTCTGACTAGGCCACGGAATCTCTGAGAGAGTTTCCTTGTATTGCACAGTTTTTTGCGGTGTGGAAGCCAGTGTCCTATTGACTCATCTCTTAAGGATGTGTTCAAAGGTAGCAGCAGTTAGATAGTTATTGGACTAGTTCTTGAAACTACAGAAGTGCAACTACATGCACATCAGCCTTTAAACAATTGCCACCTTCCCTTGCCTACATTTGGTCAGAGGTAAGCTTCCTGACTTTCACTGAGAGAAACTTGCCAAGCCTGCATAGCTTGCATACCTTCCACAACTTAACAGCTCTAAAATAGGCTTGTCCAGTAACAGGCCTGTGTGCTAGTAAGGCACTTTGAAAAGCAGCTTTTTCTGTCTGGAGTAACATCTGAAATACATTTGTGGGACTGAAGAACAGTTTACTTCATTAATTCTGGGTGTGAATAGTGTACGTTTGTGTGTGTACACACTTCAGTAATTCGGGGGGGGGGGGGGGTGTACGTACACACACACTATCTGCTCTTTTCCAGGACCCAGATTATTGAGACATTAGTTGGAACACTGCACCTTGTTTGTGCAAGTCTGAGCTGTCCTCTGCTAACTGATCTTGGTGGTTCCTGAGAGTCTTCCCAGAACAAGACAGTTATGATAGAACGGTGCTGGGCTAACAGGTTCTTGTCTAAGATACAGCCATGCTATACTGATGTACAGTACAGGTGACAGGCAAGTGTAGTGTGCACTTATCTATTCAATTTCTTACTCCGATGGGAGTCTCCATGGGATATGACTGCATGAAATGAAAGTAATGAAATTCCCAAGTTCCTCATTTTTGTTTTTTTCAAGCATTTCATTGTGGATGTAACACTAATTCTGCTTTAGATTGATACAACTTATTTATTCATGCTACAGAGTAGCACATTGTGAACATGCTGAGGGAACAAACAGTTCATGTGTAACACTATTTCTGTTTTCAATCAGTGTTTAGCAATTTCTTGTCTGTCCTTTTCAGGCCCCAGCAATGAAGGAGAAAATCTTACATACTCTGAGCACTTGTCTTAGTTGAGGTGGGCAGTGCCGAATAAGAACTGCTTAGACAATAATAAAGCTTTAAACATGGGGATAGAGGCTAGTAGAAGATGAGTTTCTGTGGCTATACTATTATTCTCTTCATTCACCCGAATAAGATAATGGAGAACCCATTTTACTTTGATCTACTTGGGACCTTGTCATTTTGCTCTGTAATTTACTTGTGGCTCTTAACAGTGAAACTTAAATTAAGATGCTTAATTTAAGTGGTGAAAAATGGGCTGGATCAAACCAGTCTAAATGGTACTTTAATTGTGGAGGTGTTTGTCAGCCTAATCACTTTACCAATAAAGATTTAAAATTATGCAGTTCAGATTGAACATCTTTTCTCTCTCATTCTTCACAGACATGGAATATTGGTCTTCTGGCTCTCCATGGCTGAGCCCTTTCTCTTCCACCTAGTAAAGGACACTTAAATCCCTGGTTCAGTATAGGCTGTGCTCAGTTGTAGGAGCCATACCTCTGCTTAGGTTCTGCTTTGAGATTTGCTCGCTCAGATGCTGTGCAAAACCTGTAATTTTTACTGAGTTTAACTGAGTAAGTCCTTGAGCATGGGTTCACTTTCCAACGGGAGAATTCTTTCCTGGAAATCTACCGGAGAGGTGGCTAGTTAGTAGTAAAGTTTGAGCGTGCCCTGCGACAGTGCATCTGAGACTGTTTTGCCAATGAACGTAACAAATGACCCTAACCAATGGGAAGGTTTCATCCACCACTGGAAAGCATCAGTGAGCAAAATCAAGTGTAACAGGCGCAAGAAGCAGAGGTGTTCCTCTGCAGAAGGGATTCTTCTTCCTATGGCTAATTACAAAACTGGTCCAATAGCCATTTGGTCTGAGAAGTCAGTGGTCTCTAGGTGGGGTCAAAAATACAACAGGAGCTCAGACTTGTGTGTCTGTGTAAATAGAACTAGGGGCAGCTTCTGGCACATTCTCCTTTTGAAGAAGAGCCTGTATTAATGCCCGTTTAGTGAATAGTCCCTGAGCAATGGCAATCATTAGGATGCAGGAAGTATTTCCCTCATTTTGTAGTGTTAACACTACATCCTTTCATTGTTTCTCTGTGGCATCCGCACTAATGATTTGGTCACATAATCATATTGCTTAAAAGCACCCGTCATCTTCAGCTGCTTTTTATCCTTAGGATGTTATGGCATCATCTCCTTTTAAAGACCACACAAAGGGAAGCCTTGTAGGTTGTTAGCTGCTGTTTGATTAAGGATGACCCTATCCATTTCAGCTGCACTGCACTTTGCTTTTAGCCTTGTGTTATCTCTGTTTGCAGAGGAGACTTGAGAATGCTCTGAGTTTTCTAAATACGGTACCACGCTCCCATTTGGTGTATTCTCTATGGTGCTAGGATTGCTGAAGTTCTATCCATATTTTAGTTCGTCAGGAATGTCCTTCTCCTGTGAGTTGTAATCGGGATGCAGGTTTTGTGGGTTTATGGTGCTGGTATCAAGCAATGTTCCCTCTAATTTTTCCATCCATGTGCGGAATGAATTTTGTTATTGCACCCATACGGAGGTAATGTGTGGCAGGGGAGGGGATGAGGGGTTCGGAGTGTGGGAGGGAGCTTAGGGCTGGGGCAGAGGGTTGGGGTGCGGGGGTGAGGGCTCCAGCTGGGGGTGTGGGCTCTGGAGTGGGGATGAGGGATTCAGGATTTGGAAGGGGGCTCAGGGCTGGGGCAGAGGGTTGGGGTGAGGGCTCCAGCTGTGGGGTGGGGCTGGGGATGAGGGGTTTTGGGTGCAGGCTGCTGTGGTGGGGAGAGAGGACTCCCCCCAGCCGCAGCAGGCCCAAGGCTAGGGGAGAGGCGTCTCTCTCCGCCACAGCCCTGCACCCCCCAAGCTCCCTGCCCACTCCCTATTCCCCACCTCATGCTACACCTCTCTCCAGGCCTCTGTGGCTGCACACCTGCGCAGCTCTCCTCATCAGGTGCGCAGCCCTTGATGGGCTCCTGTGCGGCCGTGCAGGTGCGCAACTTAGAGGGAACACAGGTGTCAAGCATGCTGTCATGTAGAAGACTGCATTAGTCAGGTTGTACCACGTAAGGACCATGCAGGCAATCTGAAATGCAGCTTTTAAAGTGTTTTCTTTCTGCCCAGTTAGGGTTATGGGGTATATTTACATCTGTTAAAAGCAGCAACAGCACTTCACTGCAAAGAACAAAAATGTCATCATGTGCATGAGTCATACAATAATATTCTGTGTATGCAAAGGAAGCCGTACTGCAGCTAATTTGCGGAATGCTAAATACACACAATAACTTAAGTAAAATAAAATCCAGTGTAATAAAGATCTTGCGTGATGGGTACATTTTTTTAAACAAATACCTGAATGGCTTTATGCAAGTTGTGTGTGAATTGCAGCTCTCTGAGTTAGGGATACGCTGGGCATGGAGTTCCTATACAAACAGCAGTGGCTATCCTTTTCAGGCATCTGCAGGATGCAGCAGCACTTCATTTGCAAGTGCTCCCTCCGCATTGTGCCATGTCCTAATAGGTTTTGCATCAAGCTTATAGACCATGGCTGCAAGCGTGTATTTTTTGAATGGATTGGAAACATGGATACTAAATGAAATGCTTGATCTGTCTCCAGCACTAAACAGTTAACCGTACTAGTTAGAAAGGGATTGTGTAAAAGACAGCCCTGTCCTCTAACCTTGTAGCCAATAAGAAAATGTTTCCCTGTCACTCCTGCTGACTGACAGTCCCTTAACTGTTCTCTTCTGTTCCACGCTCTTCTATAGGCTTTTAATCAGAAAAACTGTTTTGCTTTTCAATTCTGAAGTTTTCTTTTAATCATTGTTCGGGGAGGAGCCGGAATCAGTCTGCAGATTTCCAAAGGCATAAGCCAAAGCTTCCTGAGTCTAGACTCCCTCCCCCACGCGCCCTCCAACTATGTTTCTGTAGAAGGCTTTGTTCCTCCAAAAGGGCTTTCAAATCAATACACAAGTTCTTTGTGTGTCTCAGTGGTGCTTTAACTGGACTCAGTCTTAGACTTTGGGCTCTTTAAATCTGTACTGACAGGGTTTTCATTTCATGTAATTTAGTTTTCTGTATAGAATTGTTACATTTCGGAAGGTTTATTAGTATTTCAGTTGATTAAAAATGAGTGTTCATATAATCCTGAATCAGCACCAAACTACTGCCATCTCTGTAAGGCAGAAGAACCAACTTGATTTGTACTTCCTCTTTTTAGAAAGGTCTCTAGTTCACTGGCTACCCTCTGCGCTTATCCTTGTAGTGATGGGGATTGTCTCCATTGAAGAGCCCTTGCTTTGCACCCAAAGGATAGTGGAGCTGATATTTGCATTCCTTCTGTAGAGGTAGCATGGTTGGGGTAGAAAGGAAAGGTCCTGCCTTGTAGAGTAAGCGTCTGCCCTGACCTCTGTCATCACCTCCTTGCTTTATCATGCTTCCTTGAATCTATCCTATGAAGCTTCCCTTAACCCAGGAGCCAGAGCCTCTTGCTCATCTCGGGTCCAGTCAATTTTGAACAACCAGGCTTTTAGGGAGGTTGTTTAAATAGATGTCTGAGTCCTGTATTAAGATGATCTGGGCAGCTTTGTTGCAGAAGTTCTACAGTTCTTTCTAAGTGGGAAGTGGCTTATGGAGACATGTGAAAATGCTTTTCTTGGAACATTGGTTAAGATTATGGTGAAAAACAATTATACGTTTCCCAACTGATAAGTCATACTTGAGGTTTTACTATGTTAAACTTCAGTAAATGCTTAAATCATTCATTTGGATTGAAGGTCATGTCCATTGGTGTGCAGATGAGAAGTTACAAGTTTAAGACATCTGATAACCTTGATTAAATGGGAATGGATTTTAGCTAGTAAATGTTTAGAGGCAAATAGATATATTTTCGACCTGTTCTGTTGACTCAAATGTCATCTTTTGCTGTTTAAATTTCAGTAAAAGCTAAAACTGGCATTGAAGCCTGTCTGATCAGGTGCTTGGCAGTCAGTGGATTGGAGGAAGCAAGCAGAACAGTAACCTTTGTGCTATCTCTTGTAACTTGTGTTGGAAGTATCCAATTCTCAAGAGAGACTAAGTATACATTGCTGCACATTAACAAGCGCCCCAAATGCTGGCTGGAAAAGCCAGCAAGTTAAGATGCATTGCAAATGGTTGGTTCTTGTGCAGTTCATCTCTAAAGCTGCTGAGCTCTGCAAGGAGATTCCAATGTGGCTTCCACTTCCTATGAATAAACAGGTCTGAGGGCCTTTGTTCTGTCCCTCAGCGTAAAACCGGTAATGCCATTCTAACTTTTGTTTTGGAAAATGGACTGAATCCTGCAGGGAGAAGCACAGTTATATGGACACTGAAATGTCAGTCATGAGAGACGAGTAACTCCTCTGAGAACCAGAATGTGGGTTCCTTGCCTTCCTGATTGAGTCGGTGTTGGGAGAGCCTTGCACTCACAGTACTTTGGCCACTCCTGGCAGCAGCGGGAGAAGGGTCTGTGTCCAGTGTTCTGTGCCTAGATGGAGGGTCCCTTGAAGTGTGAGGAAGAGCTCAATAATCCAGGGAGAAGCTTTGAACCTCTCCTAGCTGCATACAGCCAGAGTGGTGATCTGATTTTTATTTTGTTTTGTTTTTGTTTTTTGGTTGTTTCCACTGACGTCTCTTCCTTTCTATGTCCTTAGCTGATGTTTCAGGTTCGATGACAAATTGTAGCTGCCAGGAGTCTCCGGGGGAAAATGATTCATTTGTCCTGTGCGCATGTTTAAATTAGCAGTCTGGGAACTGCACTTGTAACTCTGTTTGCCTAGCTTGTTTTGCCTGCAGTGTTTCCATCTTAGAAACGATACAAAAGTTTCAGGCACTTCAGTGATCCCTTCAGCAAAGCAAAAACATAGGAGGGTGAGAATATTCACCGGTTCAACTGAGAATTGTTTCTGGAGATATCCTGATTTCTGAAGGCTGCTACTTGCTGCAAGTAAATCTCGGGGACTCTTTCCAAAAACTGCCTATTCAGCTCTTGGGAGGTGTTGGGTAGCATACGAGATGGTTTGGGGATACTAAATGCAAGACCAATGAAGCAACTTTATTTGGAATCCTCAATTCTAAACCCAGCGTGAGCTGTTGTAGTGAGAAGTAGCCCTGTGGTAGCTGGTACATCCAAACTCTGGGTGCAAAATAAGACTTGCAATTTGTGCTGCTTGACTTGTAACCCTTAAATTCCAGCAAATGCAGGCCTCCTTTGCCTTTGATCTCTGTTCCGAATCAGTCAATCTTTTCTACTCTTGTCAGCTGACCCCAGTCTCTAAGGTGCCACAAGTAATCCTGTTCTTTTTTCAGGCATTTAGAAGTTACGACAATGCAACTTTTCCTAGGAAGGTGACTTGCTAAGTCTCCATTCTTTTATGGAGAGAGAGCACTGCTGGGCCATCACAGTGCCTCCCACAACTGTGCTGTCCCTAGAGCAAAATATTTCCAGGCAGCTTTTGCAGAATTCTGAGGGGTTCGTGTCTCATTTTGGCACTCGGTTTAGTAAACAAGGTTGAATCCTGTACTATTAAAATGGATCTCTTTAGGCTCCTGAGGGTGAGAATGAGAGCCAACTAGAAAGCACTGTTTGAGGCTGTCTGCAGATGACATTGCAGAAGTTTATCTGTGGTTCTTTCTTCACCATCATAATGCTAAAGACTTCGATTTTCTATTAAAGCAAGTGTAGATTTTAGAGCATGATTGTGTAGCAATCTTAAAATAGTTAACAATTATGCTGCAATTTGCTTGGTTGCATAATTGCATTGTACACAGGGCCATGATTATTACTGTTCATTAGCTCTTTGGTTCCCTGTTCATTGTGCCTTTGCAGAGCAGGAGATCCTTGCATGATGCAGTAATCCTCTGATTTGTCTGCTTTCTTCTTGTGAGCAAACAGGACTGGGGAAAGCCTCTTGCTGCTTTTGCAGATCAATGGTGGTAAAACATTCTACCAAAAGGAAATTGGAGCTTGGGACATGAATTTGGCCTTTGCAGGAACTGTGACACTTCCTGTTTCTCTCTGGCACCCCCTCCAGCTGATGTAGGGGTAGTGTTGATGGGGTCCATTGGCGCGTACCACCAACCTATCTTGTCTGGAAGGAAGCTGTGATTGTTTTAAGGGAGGCTGGGGATCTTGTCAGGCCCTTTGGGGGTGGTGGGCTACTGCAGATTATCTAGCTTTCTGCGATGCTTGCAGAACCAGATTCCCATCTCTTTCATTGCCCTCTGTGCTCGCAAGAACTGAGCATACAGGCAAAGTGCAGGATTAGCATCAGTGCTTCCAAACACAGCTGCTGGATCTAATTTTAGGTCTCCTGGTTTAGATGGTGTCCCTTTAAATATGACTTAACACTTAGATCTTTTCAGAATATAATTAAATAGTTGGCATCTGAGCTGGCAGCCAGACCAGGTTTCAGTGGGATTCATAGATTCCAAGGCCAGAAGAGACCATTGTGATCTAGACTGACCTCCTGTATGACACAGGCCAGAGAACTAACCAAATTCATTCCCAGAGCAGATCTGTTGGGAAAACATCCAATCTTTATTTAAAAATGGCCAGTGATGAAGAATCCACCATGACTCTTGGTAAGGGGGGGGGGGGGGGATAGCTCAGTGGTTTGAGCATTGGCCTGCTAAACCCAGGGTTGTGAGTTCAATCCTTGAGGGGGCCATTTAGGGATCTGGGGCAAAAATTGGGGATTGGTCCTGCTTTGAGCAGGGGGTTGGACTAGATGACCTTCTAAGGTCCCTTCCAACCCTGATATTCTATGATTCTAATGGTTAATTACCCTCACTCGCTTAAAAATGTACCCTTATTTCCAGTCTGAATTTGTCTAGCTTCGACTTCCAGCCATGAGATTGTGCTATCCCTTTCTCTGCTAGATGGAAGAGCCCATTATCAAATATTTGATACAAGTGCTCCCCATGGAGAGAGCCCCCTTGAAATGAGCATTATAATGGCAGTGCTCAGGGCTGAGACAAAACAAGCACTAGCAGATCTGCATGTTCTGTATACCTGTGGAGTTGGTAGGGGGAGGGGAATCTCCTGCATTGCAGTTTCTCAGGGCTATGACGATGATGTATTCTGTACAGGACACTTTCAAGTAAAGGCAGCACAGTGGCGTTCCTGTTGAAAGGCCTCTATAGATTCATCCCCATAGATCCTGTTTTTCAAAGCAATGTATTGTTGTAGGTGAAACAAACATGTGTCTTTGTGGGCATTCCCCAGTTACTAAGAAAGAAGCTGCACAGTGAAACCTGTGGCCTTTTGACCACTTTCCTTGGTTTAATCAGGGTTATGCAATGTCAGTATATGCAGAAAAGGGAACAATCTTCCTGGTATTTGAGAGCAGCTGCCTTTGACTTTCTTCCCTTTGCTTCTGGGACTTTCTCTTTCTATCTTGGGTTTGATTCATGTTCCATTGCTTAAAGGAGCTTCAATGTGAAATCCTCTCAATTTCAAAACATGAGTTAAAAGTAATTTCAGGTGCTATCCTTGCACCCGAGTCCCCCTGTTAATTTTTGTGGCTTTACAATTGCATTTTCCTATTTATTAAGTTATTCTCTTCCCTGCTGCTGTGTGAGATCCCCAGACTGAACAGGCGAAATGCCCTATAGAAGGGGAAACAGGCTAAACAAAGTGCTGTCAGATGTACAGACTGAAAACAAAAAGAAAACAAAAAAAATTCCTGTGGCACCTTAGAGACTAACAAATTTATTTCAGCATAAGCTTTCGTGGGTTAAGAATTCTTAACCCACGAAAGCTTATGCTGAAATAAATTTGTTAGTCTCTAAGGTGCCACAGGTATTTTTCTTGTTTTCTTTTTGCTGACACAGACTAACATGGCTACTACACTGAAAGACTGAAAACAGGATTTTCTGTAATCGTTCAGTCCCAGCCATTTAGACATTGCTTGCAACAACAGTAAGCTTTCTGACAGGAGTGTGATAGTTAAGTCAATGTCCCTTTAACAGGGCAGGAATGAGAACTCCTCCCACTCTGTTTGTGATAAACTCATAGTGAAAGTGCTGCGTAGACCATGCTTGTAGGTTTGAGAGTTTGCCTCCTTTGCACTGCTACAGCCCACCCTGCACAAGTCTGAGAGACTGAGGCTATGTCTACAGCCATATTGCTGTAGTGTAGATGCTTGCTTTAGCGACAGTAGGGGGTTTTCCATCACTGTAGTAAATCCGCCCCCTCAAGAGGCAGCTGCTAAATTATAAAATAAATAAAAATAAATAAATGGAGATATGCCAGTCTCCTAGAACTGGAACAACCTTGAAAGGTCATCAGGTCCAGTCCCCTGCCTTCACTAGCAGGCCCAAGTACTGTCCCCTGACAGATTTTTTTTTTTTTCCCCCAGATCCCTAAATGACCCCCTCAAGGATTGAACTGATAACCCTGGGTTTAGCAGGCCAATGCTCAAACCACTGAGCTATCCCTCAGCGGGGGATGGAAGAATTCTTTCATTGACCTAGTGGTGTCTACACTGGATCTTAGATCCGTTTAACTACGGCTCTCGGGGGTGTACATTTTTCATACTGCTGAGTGACCTAGCTAGGTCAACCTAAATGTTTAGGTGTAGACCAACCCTTAGAAAAATGTTCATTGCGGTCTTAGCTCCTAGTGCTAAATCCTTTGGCATTGCAAGACAAAATATTAAAGATGACACTCAAAGTACAGTGCTATATAGCGTCCCAGTAACAAGATGTATTGCGACTTTACAGCTTATCTGGCCTCAAAGGAGATTGACTTTTGTTGTGTCCCAAATATGGTCACGTATGGGTTTATTTAGGTTCAACTGCAGTTTATTTTTTAAACAAATACAAGTGGATTAAAACATTTTTGGGTTTAGTAAAGATGTACAAATTATGTTATACAATATTTAAACCTCAAATGTTTGTAATAATCTGGTTTTTAATACACTAACTGCCTGATTAAATCCTAATTGCAATCCTTATTTGAGCATGACTGAGTTGTGACCAGATCCACTAAAATTCAATACGATTTATAGTTAAAAAATTTTTGTCACAGGTTTGCTTGGCCCTTTTAAAGAAAGGTCCTCGTGCAACCAGGATTCAAACAGAACTTAGTTTCTGTGAAAGACAAAGTTTGATACACTGTCTGAAGTGCAAACTATGTGCATCTATTAACCCTTTCATAGCAATGCAAAAATAGTTGCCAATGCTGAGGAATTCATTTCCTTCTCTTCTTCCATGAAAGTGGCAGCCTTATTAATTTTATGTAGATAAAAGCTCAGCAATCAGGCATCCTTTGAAAACCATTTAGCTAGATTTTACTGAGTTCTAAATGATCCAACTTGCACCACAAAATATCATTAGAAAGATCCTTGAGGCTAGTACTTGTCTTCTGTTTGTACAGTACCGTGCGTACATTTAACTTTCCAGTAACAGCTTCAGTAGCCCTTCTCGCTTGTCCACAAGCAGAAGCTTGAGGGATCTGGAGGTTATTCTAAGACAAACAAAACACAGATGTTGCAAATTACAGAAGTTTTGGTGCTTCCCATGCTATCATAGTCAAAAATAATCGCAAACCACAGCATCAAGTGCATCTCCTTTTACATTTTCAGAGTCCCCGACCTTTCGACCCTCCAGCCGTCTCCAGAGTGATGTCTGCTGTCTCCTGAGGCATTGGAAAACCTAGTTTGGAAGAAGAATAAAGATATGGTTGATGCTGAACTACAACGTGAGTCCTCAGATTACTTTGTTTACGACAACGCCATGTGCACCAGAGTATCCTAATGAACACAGAGTGCACAGCACCGGTTGTTGCAGCACATGTATTAGCTGGGGGTTTCCTCAGTGACATTTTGTTTGTGCATATTTCCTGCTGGAATGATTAAATTGCAGGGAATTGAGTGATTTCAGCAGGGTCAGGTAGTCAATCAGTGATGCAGCATGAACAGAACGAAGACCATGGTGGCACCCAGACTTTGGTTCTAACCACTAAACCTTATGGGCGCCATAACTGAATTCAGTTAATATTTCCTTTAAAGGCAAAACCAAATATATATGGGTCAGTAATGGGGGAATCTAAACCTGCTGATTAACTTCATGGAAACATCCCACTTCCTATAGAATTTCTTGCTCTGCTAAGCACAGTGCTAAGTGCTTTTGTATAAATTGATATAGTGGTGTCATGTTGAGTCAGCAGTCAGTGAAAAGTTCATGCCACCGGAGGTGTGAACTTCCCACTCTACCTAGTCACCGCTGGAGAGGGGGAAGAATTTATCAGTCTCACCTTTTAAACATCCACTGTTAAAAAGTACTCAAAGCACCCTTCCCCTGCCCAAAAGTCATTGAAACTTTGCAAGGAATTTGTTTGGGGTAAGGGAGATAGGAAAGCCTGGCCCTGGGGCAGTCCCTATTGAAAGTCTTTTTTAGTCATTCCTTTTGGAACTGCTTTTAAAATGTGTTGGAATGAAGACAGTTAATCAATGTGGAGTTGGGGCATTCTCTTTCAAATGCCTCCTAAGCCAGGGAAGGGAGTGCGGTGTAAGGGGAACTCTCTGCAGAGCTGGCTCCAGTGACCGCTGCTGCTGCTGGAGTAAGACCGTTGCACTAGCAGTGAACCCACTCAGCGCAGAATGTAGCAACTGCAATAGTTTCATAGCCAACCTGAGGACAAATTATCTTGCCACTGAACTGAGACAAGACTGTACCCTGTAGAGAAAAATGTGTTGTGACCAATCGGAGACTTGGATTAACCTGGACCTTTAGGTGTTGGGCCTGCAGATCTATGTGAATACATTTTCTGTAGGGCTCTGAGGAACAGAAGGCTGGTTCATTTTAGAAGAATCCAGAACATCTCTGCAATACCTGAATAAGGAGACGGTAACACACTTCAGCACCTAGTCCAGAGTGATTATCCATTCCTTCAGTTTGTCTATATATAATGCTGTTACCTGCACATTTGGATGCATACAAGACACTCCTGTGATGGACAGGAGTATTTTCCTGCATGGTGGTAGAGCAGGGGAGCTCACATCCAGGTTTTTTTCATTAAGAATTTGTCTGCTGCAAAATTTCTGTTGAGAACTGGTGGCAGTGTGCTTTTCCTTAGACAAATGCAAAGCATGGAAATACAAGAGGCAGTGATTTTATACAGCAGACTCAGTCCAGCTAGATCAGGGCTGTCAAACTCAAATTACCACGAGGGCCACATGAGAACTAGTAAATTGGCCCGAGGGCCGCATCACTGAAACCTTTTCATACAATGATACAAAAGTATAGTCAAAAATGAAGAGTAATATAGTACTCTATTAAAAGTCAATGTATTAACTTTTTTAAAAAACTATTGCAAAGAGGGGTTTTAATAAAATATAAACACTCATTGATGTTTGGAGCTTGGCTGCCAGTGGAGTTGGTGCCTATGGCGGGCCACAGGAAATAACTCCGCGGGCCACATGTGTTTGAGACCCCTGAGCTAGATGAACATAGTGAAGGGATAAGAGTATCGATTAGGCCATAGGGTAAACAGGGACAAAGAGAGGGGGATTTTAGTTTACACTAACTATAAAATGTATATATAATTTTTCTCTCATTTACAAATGAGTTGTTAATTAAGGCTGAATTAGCTAATCATCCCAAAGTAACTAATAGAGATGTGTGTCTTTCATGTGCTCTCCCTCCGCAATGCTCTGTACCAGGGAAAGCTTAAATGTCATGATTCAGCCACATGGTCAGTTTTATTCCTCTGTGTGCTGAGAACTGTAAAGACTCTTGTGCTTCTCAATAGCTGGTGAGTTGGCTACAGTGATTAAAGCATAAGTCAGGCCTGCACAACTCGTAAAGCGGCGAGGGCCATATTACTCCAAAGAAAACAGCTGAGGGCCGAAACCCTCTGGCCCCGTGGAAACAGCCCGCCTCCCTCCCCCCAGCGCCGCCCACCCCCCACTTTGTATTCAATTGTCCTGTTGAATGAATGAGGTGTGAATGAGGAAGGCATGGAGGGCAGGCACCTCCAGACATCTGCAACCCTTGGAGAGGGGATGGGAACCAGACCAAGGACAATCAGACTTGTCAAGTGGGCTGACTGGAGAAGAGCAGACATACTGACGTCCTCGGGGGTTAGAAGCAAGCACCTTTCTTTGGGAACACCCTCTTTGCAGCATTGGGACAACCCCCAGCCCAGAGACAAGCCGCAAAAAGGACCAACGGGGACAGTCCCAGATTTTGGGCTGCACAGTGAGCCCACCTACTCTCTCACACACACACACACACACCCCGCGGACCGCACAGTGAGCCCACCTACTCACCCTCCCCGCAGGCCGCACAGTGAGCCCACACGGGCCGCATGCAGCCCCCGGGCCGCATGTTGTGCAGGCCTGGCATAAGTGTTTGTGTGAATAAACCCCTAGGGTCTCATGGGTTGACTTCAGAGTGTTTTGGAGGAACAGAGGCAGTTTCTTCCGAAGCTTTTTAGAATGTGTTCATTCATGTGCTTTATTCTGCTGTAAAACAAGTCTTAATTATTTAGACACCTCCCCTTTCCCTCCCCCCCATTACATGTGTCAAATAACGGATCTAGGAACATTACTCTCTAATGAAGCTGCCTTGTTCCTTGTACCTTCCTGAAATGCATGAAGTCTGTAGCTCCCAATTAATCCACTAGTAAATGAGCCATAGCTTTTTGTCAGTAGGAACTGCCTTCTACTATACAAATAGGCGGAAGTGCTGTGCATCATCAAGTAAAAGGTTTCCAGCGCAAGATAGGATTTAATGTAAGGAGAAGAGCTTTGTTACTCACTGAAGTGTGATCTTTCCTGTCTTTCAAGAGCTGAGGATGAAGCGGCGAGCATCAGACAGAGGAGCTGGGGAAACATCCGCGAAGGCAAAGGCTCTTTGTACAGGGATTTCTGGAAATAATGCCAAGAGAGCAGGCCCTTTCATCCTAGGTAAGCAGAAGAGGTTTTCTTCATCCCCTGTGCTGTATGAGGTGGAATGTTAATGGTTACAAAGCTTAAGGAAAACAGATTCAATAAAATGAGTCAAAGCAGAATTGTAATCTAGGTCTTTGTGCCTAGCAAAATTCGCTTCATCTGATGTTGACAAAGCAGCAATCCTTGGAGCTCCTGTAACTGGAAAATTAAGGGTGTTTGTAATGCGGTTTAGCAGGACAGGCATAGCCATTAGGGACACAACAGTGAACCCCTGCTTTTATTGATTTGGGGACTGAATATTTAAATTGTATCCAAAGGCAAACTCTCTTCGAGAGTGATGTGTAGTAGGATGGGTTCCCCTAAGGAGCCCTGGGGTGCATGTTCAACCCCACTTCACTCTGAATACGCTGTTAAATTAGTGCGCTCACAGTTTATTGAAGTAACACAGTGGCTGCTCTCTCCTTCGTATGTGTCCTGGAGGCTGACCCCCATGGCCCCCCCAGCTCTCGGCTGTCACTTGAATAGCGTATAGTTTTTTTTAGAGTTATTTTGTATAACCCCAAGTTCCTATGAAGTCCACTGTATAAAACCTATCCGATCATCTGTTAAAAATGGACTAGTTAAGATGGGGAATCAATACATTGGGTTATTCTGGTGCATTCAATAAACTGTTAAACTGAGCAGCCCTTTAGGAGTGGCAGCTAGGTTCAGAGGTTCGAGAATTCCTTGCCACAGCTGCTGATAGCGAATGTAAAAGCTATATGGTTTAGGCTGCAGAAATCTGTATTTCTATAAGGGACAGCTGGACACTGTGTGGTGGTTTGCCAAAGGTCTCTTCTGTGAACAAGTGGACCATTGTCCAAGGAGGTTCAGAATCCAGCATCCTTTGTTTTCTTAAGAGCAATGCAATCTATGGGAAGAAACTGACAGTGTGGATATGCATGCCCTGCTGAAAAAGGAACTTGATTTAGACTTATGCAAACTGTATGACAGCTGAATATTGACATAACATTGAATTAGTCATAGCTTCTTAAAGGAAAACAAATCTGTTCTGCTTTGTGCTGGTAGGTCCACGTTTGGGTAACTCCCCGGTGCCAAGTATTGTTCAGTGTTTGGCAAGAAAGGATGGGACAGATGACTTCTATCAACTAAAGGTAAGCAAAACACCTGGGGTGAGACTTTTTAACTCATGCTCCATCAGAGAAACTGCCTGAATCCAGGGAGAATGCAAACAGTCTAAAGCCTTGTATATGCTGGGGAATGGCTGCTAACACTTCCTGCCAGCAGTTCAGCAACACCCGTGCACGTGTTAGCTCTCAAGCAAAGCCTCAGCTGCTGCCGCTCTGAGCAGGGTTAAACAACCGTGCTTAACGCACCAGTGGCTTTCTGGAGCTCTCTGTGCACTACTGCCACGAGGGGACCTGAGCTGTTGTACTGGCAACAAAGGGGGAAAGGATATGGGGTGCTTGCAGATGGCAATGTGTGTTTCCTGTGAGCTGATCAAATTCATGCTGCATCATTCTACACACATGTTCGTTCAGACACTTTGTGGCAAGTACATAAATCAAGCGCTGGGGTAATTCCGTTCGGCTGTGAAATGCACATGTGAATGTTTAAAATGTACAGCTGTAGGTAAGTATTGGGGGGGGACTTCAGTTTTCCCTAAAGGAATAAGGCTTTTTTCTCCTTTCCCCAAGATCCTTACCTTAGAGGAAAGGGGTGACAAAGGAATAGAAACCCAGGAGGAGCGACAGGGCAAGATGCTGCTGCACACAGAGTACTCTCTCCTTTCCCTTCTGCACAATCAGGATGGAGTGGTTCACCATCATGGGCTCTTTCAGGTACAGCCAGCCACCTCGCAGGCTCTCTGAGGACACTGGCAACTGCAGTGAGCTTGAACTGCTTCTCTGCGCAGTGCACTACTCACACTGGCATTCCCATGCATAGAGAATTATCAGCATGCAAGCCGTGATTGAGGCTCATTTTTTTGTCGGATATTTTTAGTAAGTCACAGACAGGTCATGGGCAATAATGAAAAATTCACGGAAGCCTCTGACCTGTCCTTGACTTTTACAAAAAAAAAAAATACCCATGACAAAACGGGTAGCCTGGGCGTGTGTGTGTGTGGGGGGGGGGGGGAGTGGGGGCGGGATTGGGAGCTCCAGGGTCACCCTCTGCTGGAGGCTCCAGGCTGCGGGGATCCCCCCCTACCTCCCACAGCAGCCAGGAGCTCTGGGGATCCTCCCTGCTGCCCACCATGGCTGGGAGCTGCCAGGATCCCCCCTGCTGCCCGCAGCAGCCGGACGCTCTGGGGGTCCCCCTGCTGCAGCCAGGAGCGGCAGGGATTCCCCCTGCTTCCGGGTCCCCCTGTGGGTGCGGGGAGCAGTAAGGGACCCCTTGTTGGCCAGGAGCAGCGGATCCCTCTGCCTCCTGTGGTGGCCAGGAGCGGCAACGGGGAGCTGTGGGACTCCCCTCAGAGGCAGGGGACCCTGCAGCTTCCAGCCGGCGCTGGCTGAAGTCTTTGGAAATCACAGATTCTGGGACCTCCGTGACCAAATCACAGCCTTAGCCATCATTAATCAGTGCCTCTTAAAGCAAGCAAGTGTATTGCAGAGGCAATTCATGTTAAATACTGATGAAATAAGACTTGTGATGTGTGATATATTAGATTATAAAACAGGACATGGGTCTTGATATGTGCACTTGTGAGCCTTCCTGTGCTGCTTAACATTCAGAAGTAGCCTAAAGTAAGTACAAGAAACATGAGTGTCAGTTTGAAGAGGCTCTTCTAATATGACATAATTATAGCAGTAGTACCTAGAATTTGGATCCCACTCCAGGAAAATGGAATTGCTCCATGCCCCTTGCTTCACATTTGAAGATCAGTTTGTGCTAATTAGCAAAGCACCTCTTTAGAATGTAGTCTCTGCTTTCCAGTTTCTGTAATTGGTCTGTTGTTGAATTGGGAGAAGCAGACAAGTTTCCAGGATGCTGTTTCAACATGTTAAAATAAATTTGTAAATGTGCTAATTAGCAATTAAATATCCCTAAATGAACCAATTGCAGGGCTGTTAACACCTCTGAAACAAGTCCTTTATTGAGTCTGTGACATGTTGGCTGATAAGAGATTGTTCACTTGCTGGCTAAATGTTTGTCAACAGCCTGTTTCAACTGAGGCTCTGTCTATGCTGTAACAAAACCAGAGGGCCCAGCTACATTAACTGGAATTAATTTGCAAACTGGACACCATCAGATTAGGCCTGAATAAAGCCTGGGAGTGGCTGGGTCACTACAAAAAGTAATTTTCCCTCTGCTGATACTCTCACCTTCTTGTAAACTGTTGGAAATGGGCCGCCTTGGTTGCATTGGTCTCATTAGCACTACAAAAGAAGTGGGCTATAGCCCACGAAAGCTTATGCTGAAATAAATTTGTTAGTCTCTAAGGTGCCACAAGTATTTCTTTCTTATTTTCTTTTTGCTGACACAGACTAACACGGCTACTACACTGAAACCTTTCCCTCCCTTGGTATTCACCCCTTCTTGTCAACTGCTGAGAATAGGCCACTTCCACCTTAATTTAATTGGCTCATAAGCTCTGACTCTCTCTCCCCCCCTGCCCCACTTGGTAAGGCAACTCCCATCTTTTCATGTGCTGTAATATGTGTTCTGCTTAATTTTATTTTTTACTGTGTTCTGCTTAATTTTATTTTTCACTCCATGCATCTGATGAAATGGGTTCTAGCCCACGAAAGCTTATCCCCAAATAAATGTGTTAGTCTGTAAGGTGCCCCAAGGACTCTTTGTTGTTTCAGCTCCATTACAATTATAGTCCTGTCTGGTTTCGGTTTTGGTTGTGTTGAGAACCCATGCTAGTTGAGTGTATTCTCACTGCATCAGTGCTTCACTATTCAGGCCAGGAAATGTGGACTAAGCCCTAGTTTGCTAATCTTGAATCAAACGAGTGTGTCCCCGGTAATCTCTTATCTGTGCTTTGCTTATTACTTTATTGTAACGATGTAAAGGGCCATCTTATTCTCTAACGCTCTGTTCCTAAGTAATACATATGTCCCCTGCATGTGCAAACTAGACCATTTATTTACACTCCATTCCTTGCCTCCCTCTGCCACTGCAGGACCGAACTTGTGAAATCATCGAAGATCTGGAAACCAACAGAATGGTCAGGAAGATGAGGAAGCGCATTTGCCTTGTTTTAGACTGTCTCTGTGCTCACGATTTCAGTGACAAGACAGCAGATTTAATCAACCTGCAGCATTATGTCATTAAAGAGAAGAGACTCAGCGAACGGGAGACTGTTGTTATATTCTACGATGTGGTACGAGTGGTGGAAGCATTACACAAGGTACGGTCTCCATGTAACCTATGCACGTGCTTTGGGGGAGTGTCATCCCAAATTAGCATCCTGGACTTCATAAAAGCAGCAGAAGGATTACAGAGGATGGGTCTCTCAGCTCTTTTCCAGTAACACAATCCTTTTCAAACATTAAGCTCTACACAAGCCTCGGTATTCTGGACCATACCAAAGCATCGCCTCTCTCCCATGCTGTTTATTGATGGCACAACAGTTGCTGGCTGAGGAGAGAGGGCAGTTGGATTAGATGTAAATCAGGTGAACCGCTAAACTATTAACCTCAACTAAAAGAAACTTTCTGGGTTTGAGGCCAATCAAATCCAGGAACCACTCCAAAGCATTTCCCATGGAAGCAATATAAATCATAAGTAAGATAAAAATTGATTCTGGGATAAAAACCCTGTGCTGCTAGTTTGAGATCAATGAACTGGAAATTACTGTGCTATAAAAATAGATTCCACTGAGGTTTCTGACTTGTTACGCTGTAAAAAGTGACATCCGGCCTCCCTTAGTAGAGCCTTGCCAGTGAGCTAATAAACATGCACATTGAGAAGAATTTCTCAGTCGAAAGGGGCAATGCCGGGACTGGGCAGCCTGCAGCTTGAACCCAGCAGCTTGTCGGATGTGCCGTGCAGCAGACCTGAGTTAGCAGGATTCTTATACTGCGGTTTTGAACCCTGGCAACGAGTGGAGCAGACAGAGTAGTGCAAGAGCTGGATACACCCTCAGTGACGAATTAACACTTTGAATTTCATTGGGGTGTCACCAAGCTCATTAGATGTAGGGCCCTAGACATCTGACTGTTAGGGTTATATTATTTGGGTATAGACAGCCTTTTTTACCGCTGTTGACCCCCAGAACCAACTGAAAAGTACCAAACTGCAATGCTTGCAGACACTTATGTTGCTATTTTGAATGTAGAGTCTCAGATCCCGCTATATCTCTACATTGTAGGCTTTACCTTCCATGGGCTGCTTGTGTGCTGGAATAGCTCTTGGATTGTATATCACAATAAGAAATTCAACAGGCTAAGAGTGTGAGCATTTGCCTCTAATATTCTTCTAGTTGGAGGATCATGCAGTCTCTAAAATAGAATTAGTGCTTTGTATCCTCCGAGTGCTGGGGCCAGGACTGAATTCATTCTAACTATGCTTGTGTTCATATTATATCATCTGATCTAATACGGAATTTGTCTTACAGAAAAATATTGTGCACAGAGACTTGAAACTAGGAAACATGGTGCTAAACAAAAGGTAAGTCATTCCAAGGGCTTCTTTTTGCATCTGGTTTGTGGTGCTTCCTTAAGGGATTTCCTTTCTAGCAGACGTCTCCTTCATGGGTTACAGAGGTGTGCAGATTATTAAGTTCACATGTGGCTGCTATTCCAGAGATGGTGAGGGGAAAGGAACAGTTTACTCTTGTCTGTTGTCCCCTCCCCTGCCAAAATTCTGTTCTTAGAGGTCCCCCAGAAGTGAGCAGAGCCCAACCAATCTGTCTTCCGCCCTCACCCTCCAATGTATTTCCACAGCCCACACCAAGCTGTTACCCTGTGGTCTAGAGGTCAGGCATGCACTCTTGGGTTCTAGTCTCCGCTCTGCTACTGAGCAGTGCCTCGGTTTGCCCACCTGTATAATGTGGATGACACCAGTTGGCAGTGTTGAGATTTAATATTTGTCACATGCTTTGAGACTGGCGGATGAAAGTCCCTGTGTAAGAACTGAGCATTACTCCTGCGCCCGGATCTTGCTTGTGGCAGATGCTCAGAGCCTGGGAATTGTGACAATGGTAGGCAAACTGCAGCTTTTACCCCTCCTGGTCTCTTGACATGCATCTCCTCTCAGGTCTTGGGCTGTTCCATCTCTGGATGGAATCACACTGTTCTCCCACTCTCAGACCAGGCCCCTTGGGCCACCGTCCTCTGATCACCTGTGATTACCTCAGCAGATGCAGTGCCTGCAGTTCTGTTGCCTCTGGGAGTAATGATCAAACAGCCTTCCTAAAGCACAGTAGTGTTTGTTTAGAACAAAAGCGTATACAAGAAAATATCTGAAAACAGTAACCAGTCCATAGGCATGCCCGCCTGTCTTCCTCAGAGTTCCCCGTTCCCCAACTTCTCTGATACTCCCACAGCTCTCACAGGACCTGTCTTTGTTCTTACCAGGGACAGCGCTTGGCAAATGACCCCACCTCCTCTCCTGAGAGAGGCTTTTCAGTGTCCTTTGATTTTAGTTCCCAGCATTGGCAGAAAGAGCTGTCACTAAGGCCTGGAACTAGGCCATTGTCCTGTAATTTTGCCCCTTAACCCTTACTGGGAGGCTGATTATTTGTAGCTAGTTGTTTTCCTGCTTGCTTTTCCCACAGCCCCGTGTTAAACTAGATCCATGCATTCAGACAGGAGAGTAACCCAATATCTTAATCTCTCTGACTAGGTCACATATAGTGTTCCTAAATTATTACATTCCAGGTCCCTGTCCACCGGTTGCATCATGATAGCAGTTCTTTTGGGGTATGGTTTGTGAGAGGCGAGGGGAACAAAATTGTCTAATTTGACTTTGTAAACAAATAATTCGGACTGAATTTCATACCCTAATTCTAGATGGACTTGAGCCTGGAATTTCCATTCTTAGCTGTTACATAGGAGTCTGCTAATACACATGACCGAGTTATTGCAGATTAGTTTTCAGTTTCTAATGTTAATCCCTTTTACACTGCACAATTTGAGCAAAGCTTAGCTGACTGCTAAATTCAAATGGGTAATCAGCCTCTAATACTAATTCTGAGGCTTTTTGAGCAAAGTCAATGAAAATCTCATCCTTACTGCCAAACAATTAAAGATTATTTTCATTCTTTATAGAAGGCAGGATAAAACCTTTGAATAACCTATGGCCAGTGTTAAAATGAAGTCAAATGATCATAATGTCTTCTCTGGCCTTAAACGCTAAAAATCTATGAAAGAAAAAGTATATAGCCAGGAAAACATAACTGTGCGGGTGGTGTTGGTCACCTGTGCTAGACAGAAGGCCAGACTATCACATCAGTCTTTTGGCCTTAAGAGCTGACTCTAAACAGCTTCCTTTCTGCAGGCTAGAGAGTGGTAGGGACTGGATTGGGAAATGGAGCTTATCTTGGTAGGACATTGAAGAGAGAAGGAAACAGATACTGGCTTTACCTGTAAGTTAGTAGTTTATCTTTCTGGGGTTTTACTAGTAAAGACAAAATGCAAGTTAGCATAGAAAAGAGATGATGGTGTGACAAGTCTAAAGTGCCTGGGTTTTTGTGGGGGTTGGGATGTTTGGATCCTAAACTGTACCTCTCCTGGGATTATTCCTGTTGTATATAGCTCAGATCAAACTAGCTTTATAAGATCCACTCATAATTATAGATTAGTGCAGGTCTAGGCTACAGCGGGATATAAAAAGCATTGCATCAATGCAAGATTCCCCCTTAAAGAGCAGTTATAATCTGCGTCAGTTTTACATTTACTTTGCAGGTTTTCACTGTCTGACTTACAGGGCAAAAACAACTTGCTCGGTTTACAGATCAGATGATTTTTTGGTAACTGCTGACACCAAATTCTGCCTCAGTCTGAAAATCCACCTTTATTGCCTCTTACCTCATCACTAGTAACAAAGATTCTGTAGTTGGGATTTATCTGACCGTTTGGGTGCACAAGGCTGAATAGAGCCCTGTTGGTTCTGCAGGGCTAATGGGAGTAAAAGTGTGGTCAATAAAGTGCAGTCAGATCCCAAGACGTGTAGGGAGCTAGACATGTTAGTAAACTGTAAATTGGTCCCATATTTACATGGTCACATGTCTCATTAGCACCACCCTCCATATTCAAACCAGGAGCCTTGTGAGTGGTCCTTGTAAAATCTGTGTTCAGCCAGTTCTGCACTGGCTAAACTGACCCGTCTGTCTCTTCCCCAAGTTGTATTTGACACCAGACACCAGTTGGCTCTTTCTCATTTTTCCTTGCAGGATGGGTGCTCCTAGCCTGTTGCCTTGTGACAGGACCTGCTTTCACTCTGTTGTCATGTTGACTCCCTTTTCAGCTTTACTTGTATTTTGCTGCTGCTGCTTTCACAACTGGTTTGAAGTTGCTTAAACTCTGGGGCCTGATTCTGCCTTCAGTTGCACCTGAGCTACTCCATTGAAGACCGTGGGATTGGGTGGGTGTAAAGAAGGCAGAATGGGGCCCTTGTTTTTGTGGAAATGAGCCAGGAGTTAATTACTTCTGATAACTTATTTCAGTTAAGCTTTCCATTTCTCTTCCACTGGCCAGACAGCAACATTTCCTGTCTTGGAGCCATTGTGCGCCATCTCTAGTGCAGGTGGTGTGCATACCTCAGAGGGCAGGATCTGGTCCTTAAGTTGTGTTTGGAAAATAAAAACGGGGGGGCTGCCCAGCCTGAAATATCTGAGCACCCAGGTACATTCCCCTTCTCTGGAGAAAGTGAACTCTCCTGTTCCAGGGAGGTTGGCACAGCTTCTCTTCTTTTTTATGGGTGGGAGGTGCAACCCAAGTTCCTAGAAAAGAAAAAACCAGAGCATCAGCCAAAAGGCTCATAACTGAAGCGTGACTCATTCAAACCAAACGGCGCTGATGCAAATCTCCGTTTATTCCTCTCTCCCCATCCTGTTGGAATGGGATTGACTGCCTTGAGGGAATAAAGCCATCATTTCTCTGCAGTTAAACTGTAAAAGCTGGTCACCAGTGACTCAGTAACCAAGTCAAGTTTAAAGTCTGCCAAAAAAAAAAGCAGAGGATCTTTTGAGTTAATCTTGTTTTCTGACACTCATTCAAAACTGGACTTTAATTGAGTAACCAGTGGCTCAGCTCTAAATGCTGCAATCTTGTAGTATTGTCTAACACAGCGTGCTGCTTTATCCCGACATACAGTTGGCCTTGTTGGTCTTTCTTTAGTTGTCCCAAAAAAATCTAGTCTTGTCTTGAGACAAACTTAGCTGGTGACTTCTCAAGCCTTTTAAGGATTTCCCTTTGTGCATCAGTGTTGGGCTATTCCTATCAAAACATAAATTGACTTGAAGAAACATTCATGTTCTTTCCATGCTTAGCCTCTCATCATTTTTAGCCATGCATGTCCTCCCAGAACATGAGCTCCATTACTTAAAATACCTCGTTGAACTGATTGGTTCAACATTCATTGTTTAACATTCACATGTTTAAAGTAAAATGGCCATCTAAGTTGTTGAGTTCCCACTTTACTAAGCTGATGTGAATTTCACAGTAACTTTTAGAATTCAACATTTTAGTGACAATGTTTTAAAACAGCTTAATCACAGTCACCACTTTCACCAGAATTGGCAAGATGCCAGGGGAATGTGTTTCCACTTGATTTAGATTACACTGCTTTTCTATTCCTCTTTTCTTCTCTTGTTACCTCGTGGCAACACCTTTGTACAATAGTTCATCTGCATAGTCTATATCATGGTCAGCATTCAAGCTGTGGAGCATCTCAGACACTGACTTGTATCTGAACTTTGTCAGGGAAATGGGCATTCATTGAGCATCACTTCTGCATGTGCTTCCATTAGCTTTGTGAAGACTGTTTAAAAGTATTTTGGTAGACTAATCTTCTGTTGCCTTGCTACTGTGTTGTCCCTATCTTGCCTCCAACGTCCACATGTGGAATGTTCTTCTTAGAGCTTCATGTGTGTTTGGCCATCCATGCCTTCTGCATCATGCCTTGGAGTTACTTTCCAGAAGTGCACAGAATTAATGTCTTTTATCCAGCGTCAGATTTCTAAAGCTCTGATTTGGGGTGGAAATAGTGGTCACATTCTCAGTAGTTCGTGTTGAGGCTATGGTGGCCGGGGCAGTTGTGTTACTGAACTGCTGATTATTAGATGGAAGCTCTAGATCAAGCAGTTTCAGGAATGACACGTGCCACACTTGCACATTTCTTCTACTGTTGTACCTTGAGCTAGAGGCCGAGAGTGCACATTTCTTAACCATCGCTCCCTGCAGTTGGTCTGATTCATTGGACGGTGATTGGGGGCTGTCTGGTTTTCTTGTTGGGTGGTGTGATCAGAGAGAAGTTGTGGGAACCTAAAGTCTTATGCTCATTTCCCCCAATATCAGCGTTCTGCTTCCACCCAGAATCTGTAGACACATGCTGGCTGTGTGTACAAGCCTACTCAGCCCCCAGTTCCTATTTGAAGACAAACAGAAAAGTCTTTACCTACCCGACTGGATTTCGTGATTCTCCTGCAACAGTTGGTGGCTTTCAGTGCAAGGAGCTGCATTCCCTGTATTGTGTTTAATGATCACAGCTGCAGGATAAGCTTTCTGTTTCACTCTTTTGGTTGCTGGAAAGAGGCAAAATGAGACTTCCCTAGGGGTCCTTGCAGAACGCTTCTTGGGGAGGCACCAAACCATAGTCAGGAGTTCGCACATGCATCCCTTACTAGCAAAAGGGGAAAGGCATTTGAAGTGACACCAAGATGCTTGGGTATAAAGAACTGTTTTAGCAAATATATGCTAGGTTTACTCTTGTCTAAAACAATGAGTTTTATGGCAAGAATGCCATTGACTGAAGAGAGAAACTCACTGGATCGTCTACAACAATGAGTCATTGAAAAGGGGCAGGGGGGTAAGCTTTTGAGTAGCTTGCTGTGGAGAGGGCCATGATTTGGGCTGATCAGAAATGTTCTTTCGGTGCCAGACATGCCTGTTGTAGAAACTCCTGTTTTCGCTGTTGGCTGCAGCAGTGGAGTTGGCTGACTGTCGCTTTATAAAATCCAAACCCCAGACATCACGTTCCTAGGCTTATGAAAATACTGCAGCCGTTGTCACCTGGGAAAGAGATCCCCACATGAAAACCTGGCTAGCTCAGGCCACCCCCAAAGTAGCCAGTGCTGCAGCTTGATTCTACATTTGCAAATCAGATCAGATTTCAGTGCCTAAAGAAAGCCAAGCAACCCTGAACATTTGTGTCTGTTAATCTAAACACTGAGCCTTTTACATCACTAGCAAAACTACGATCTGCCATCCTTCCACAGCGTGTCTCTTGACATTCCACTTTTAATCTCTCTTGACAATAGTCTAATGGGAATCTCTTGAACATCAATCTTATTTCTTAAATAAAAATAATGGGGAAACTCTCCATTGCCAACCCACGCTTGATTTTGTTTGATTCTTCTAATATTTCATGGATAATTTTGACTGACTTAATCCACACCTGCCAGCACTACATTAGAAATACTTCCCCAGGGTATAATAGTGTCATCTTCTAGACAGTGGCTTTGGCCTCTATCCTTTGAGCTTTGTTAAGATTCTTAGATTGTTAGTCTATAAGGTGCCACAGGACTCGTCACTTCTACAGATCCAGACTAACACGGCTACCCCTCTGATACTTAGATTGTTCTAGTGACTGTTGAAAGTAACATGGAGGTAATTAATTTCCTAATGAGCTTAACTCTGAGAGATTTTCTTAAATCAGATCAGGAAATCCTGTAGAAACAAGGGTATTTTGGTGTGAAAAATGTGTATCTCTAAAGTTCTTATCTTTACCTAGAAACAGTTATCCATAAAGAAACCCCTAGTTATTGATTAACCTTTGTCTGCACACTGGGTACTTTCATGTAAAGAGTATCCATGAAAGCCTGGTTGTGTGCTGTGAAACACTGCTGCAATGGAGTACTTGTTTGGAGATGGGTCTGTGGAATGATGGGGGCAGGAAAGAGGGTCAACTTCTCCAATGAAAAAGCTGCCATTTCTTACTGCTCACAAGAGGTGGGAGAGATTTTTAAAGCCCAACACAGAAGTCCAGCTGGGCACTTTGCCCCTTGCAAATACGACACCAAGTCCTATTTTAGCAGATTTAGAATGCCTATCCCTCCGAATGGGCTGGGTTTATAACCACGGCTGCCCGTGTAAAGCTAGCCTTTGCTTGGTGTGTTTTTGGCTTCCTGCAAAGAAGTGTAGTTGTTTCTGCCTTAGTGTTAATTCCCGTGGTTCACTGTCTGGCTCCTGACCTGGCTCTCCTTGCTCACTAATGCCTTGTAATCCTCCCCAGGACTCACCGAATAACCATAACAAACTTCTGTCTTGGAAAGCACCTAGTGAGCGAAGACGACCTGCTGAAGGATCAGCGAGGGAGCCCCGCCTACATCAGCCCAGATGTTCTTAGTGGTAAGCAATCCCCTTCCTTCTTCAGTGGGAGTTCATAGCCCCTGCATGTGTAGTCAGCTTTGTTTTATTTGTATGCTGCTCTTGTTACTGGAAGAGAACTCTGTTTAGTCTTGTTCCCAGATGTAACATGCCTCTAAGATCCTCTTACACCCTAATATTAGAGCAATCTATTTTCCAACCAGGAGGGGTGGGGAAGGGAAGAGTGTTTGTCATTCTTGGATTAAGCTACACCAGAACAATGCTCTCTGACTCTGAAATCAGCATGTCCACACGTGGAGTTGGTCAGGAATCCTGGCAAATTCCATGTATAGACAAGCTCTTGTGCGCTCAGTCTTAATTCCGTCCCTCAAGGGATCTGTGCAGCTTAGCTGGGTGATGGGTGCACATTCCACACAAGAACCAGGGCTTGCTCAGTGCTGACACCTTAGGCGTGTAGCACTCGCCCCATGCTGTGCTGTTGGATGTTACACAGCTCCCTTTTGCTTAGTCCCCGGGGGCTGCCCTGGTGGAAATTAAAGATCCCATGGGCACTTTGTGCTGAGTAAGGGACACTGCCAATGTCCTGGCCTCTGAATCTGCAATAGCTAAGTAGTAGATGGTGGTTGTGTTTGACTAGGCAGTGACTGCACTACCAGTACCTAGTGACCTGCGGCTTTAAAGCGTTTAGGGTACCTGGCGCATAGCAGGGTGTCCAGTTGGAATCCTAAGTCTGTGCTACTAAAGCTGAGCTGTTTGTGCCTGGAGAGAACGGGCCTTAGTGAGCCGGGATGTTCGGTGTTGCTTCTGAAAGGCTTCGCAGTCAGTCCTGGCTGATTCAAGGCCTGGCTCAAGCTGGTGTGTGACAAGTACCCTGGGAGAGCTCGACTTCTGTGTTTTGGCTTCTGCGTGTTTCTGCTAGGAGACCTCCCCTGGTCTGTGGCCTCTGTTGGACCCCTCTTAAAGTATCAATAAAAATGGCTTTTTATGTTCCAGGAGGCAGCAAAACCTGCAGAGACACTCTCTCTCGCCGTGGTCTGTGTTGTGCCGATTGGCAGACACCTCTTAGTCCTACCCGCAAGGCTCAAGTCTCTTCTCCCTGGCTTCGTCCTGCCTGGGTGGGGGCAGAGACCGATCCGCGACAGCCATGAGGTGGAAATTAAAGAGCTCTCTGGAGTTCACCCTGGAGTGTCTGCTTCCCATGGGTGCCTCACTGCGTGTGTCCAGGCCCTGACCCTGAGATACAGCCGGCTTCTGGAAATCTCTGGGCCATTTGATCTGCTTCCTTCCAGGGTCTGTTTTAAGGCCCTGTCACTGTCTGGTGCGACATTCGAGATCTCTAGCACTGTAGCAGGCTAGCATGTGAGAAGTGAGCCCTTCGTTGGTTGGTCAGCTGTAATCCAGGGGCATCATTTGCCATGGAGCTTGGCACTAGAGTGTAGTGACTAGCTGCAGCATTGCCTGGCTGCTTCTTGACTCAATTGGGGGCGAGTACAGAGATGGAGTGAGTGGGAAGGTGGGCAGGATTTTTAATTTTGTTCATCTTATCCTGTCCCATCAGAGGAGCCCAGTGAGCCTCCAGAAGGCAAAGCCCCGTGGGCCCATGTTACCCAGTATCTGTCCTAAGCCAGCAAATGCCCAGGGCCTGTGTGCAGAGAGAATCGCAGGCCAGAGCCTGCTGGGAGCTGTGCAGGCCTGTAAGCAATGCCAGAGCCGCAGGGGTCTCCTGGTTCTCGAGGTGTTGTGAGCTCCTGTGCCCCAGTGGGTGGGGTGAGTTAAGTACATTTCAGGGCACTGGGGCAGTCTGAGCAAAACTGGCTGCTCTTTGTGACGGAGGCTTCTTGGAACTTCCTGCTGCTGTCTCCAGCCCTCCTGCTTTGCCAGGCTGGGGCTTCTCCTCCCTCGTCGGTGGGGTTCTGCAGTAATCCGGCCTGGGCCCTGCCTGACCTCGCCACTCATGGCTGCATAGTGCTACTGGGAGCATTTCTTTGCCCTTCTAAAATCTCCCTTGTTGCCAAATTTGGGGATGACGCATCTGTGGGCCCAGAGTAGAGGATGCTAAGGGCATTGCAGCATAGAGCCTTGTATATTGGGACAGCCCATAACTGCAGCACCGACGGCAGACCTTCGCAGGCAAAAGTGCTCTGTGGTTCTGGGATGCATCCCTCTGGCATGAGCATCTTCCGAGCCAGCCCAGTGAAAGGGAAGAGTCGGTGTAACCCTTCCATGCTCAGGCTTTACACACCCCGGAGACTCAGCCTGGAGCCTGCAGTAAGAATGCAGCTCGGGAACCACTCAGTCCGTAGCCACATTATGTCCTGAGCCTGGCAGGAGACGAGACCCAAGGCCATCCGATTTTCCTTCCAAACTAGATGTTCATTTCGTTTGAGACACTGTTCTTGGTGTGGTGGAGCCTCCCTCTGTCTGCAGGTCTAATATTCCTGGGCGAGGGGGAGCTAAAGATGCCGGGATGATTACTCCTTGTTTTAGGGCTCTCGAAGGAGCTGTCTCCTGCTAAGAGATGGGCTGAATTTCATGGCTGACAAGATGTCACTGCAGAAGTCGGCAAGCAAGGAGGAGGGCGAGGTGCCTCTTGAGCTGCACAAAGCAAAGAATAATTCGTACTGATACTGAATGCTGCAGCAGTGACTCACTGGTGACTCAGAGGAAGTCGTTCCCTTAATCCTGTGCTGTGGTACAGCAACAGGAGCTTAATGTTCAACCCTCCTGCAAGCTCTTATGTGCCTGCTTGGGGAGGTGACTGCAGGGATTCCAAAGCAGCAGTTCCCTCTAGCGGATTCCAGAGTGCCATGGGGGCTGCAGTGGAGGGTTCCCGGGATGCTGAGGCATCGGGGGGAGAGGTTCTCTGAGCTGTGCCTCGTAATGTCAGACTTCAGCAAGCATCTAGTTCAGATCTCACCCAAGGGCTGAGTCATGTCAGCTCAGTTGGGTGCATCTGAGCCATATGTGACAAGCTTGGGAGTCTGCACCTCATGCAGGGATCTTCTGTCTTCTGTCGTTTCACTCTTGCCAACAGTCAAATTCCTCTGAACCTGAGTTGGAGCAATACACACCCAAGAGTACTTTGCCCAACACTTGCAGCACCTGGTGTGGTGGACACTGATCATCCGTGCATGGCAGTGGGGTGGGGAGCAAAAGACATGCCCCCCTCCCCGGCGTGGATGTAGAGGAGACAGGACTTTAGAGGAACCCCAGGTTGGGTTCAAGATACTCATTCTATCTGCTTCCGGACAAAGGAAGGGCTGCGTGAGCGCTACCAGAATATGAACCTGCAGCTTTGGAGAGCAGGATAGGCCACATCCCAAGCTCCTGGGAAGTGCTGCATGGTGTCAGGCCGTGAGAACTGGCAAATTTAATGTAATCTCAAGATCGTGTGATAAATAACTTTTCCCTACAGACAGGGGAAGGCTTCAGCTAGAGAACAGCTTGCCTTCTTGCCCATCAGTGTGCGTCCTGCAGAGAGGAATTCACATGCAGGCTGCATGCACTGTCTTAATGGAGATTCCTTTGAAAGGTGGCTGGCTAGCTCGGGATCCGAAGGATGATTATCCTGCTGATCTAATGCCGAAAGAAGAACTTGGTTGGGAGACGGTCCCTGTGCTGTGAGCTGCGCCATACTGAATGAGAGACCGAGGTGGCAGCATGGCGTGACCTGCTTTTGTCCCTTCCTCTCTCCAGGTCGGCCATATCGTGGGAAACCCAGCGATATGTGGGCACTGGGCGTGGTGCTCTTCACCATGCTGTACGGCCAGTTTCCCTTCTATGACAGCATACCTCAGGAGCTCTTCCGCAAAATCAAGGCTGCCGAGTATACCATCCCTGAGTGAGTGACCCAGCCCCCGGAGCGCCCAGCCCTCCGTGCATGCGGAGCCGTGGCGGTGGGAGCTCCAGCTAGCGAAAGGCGCTGGGGGCAAGTGTCCCAGCGTACAGTGGCCTGGAAGGATGCAGGAGCTATGCTCTGGCACCTTGTTCTGAATGTGAGCAAGGCCCTAGCACGGCTGCCCCCAGCTTGAACAAGGAAACGCATGGAAATCAAACCCAGTAGTTAATTTAGAGCTCTAGTGAATGAGAGCAGAGCCCATGTGCTGCCCTGGTCTCCCATCCCCTGCCCCACACCAGCCCCTGGCTATTCCTCCCACATTCAGCAATCTCTGGGCTGTGTAACCATCCTGGCCTTTGTCTTGCTCTGACGGCACGTTTCTCTGGCAGAGATGGGCGGGTTTCTGAAAACACTGTGTGTTTGATCCGAAAGCTGCTGGTGTTGGATCCGCAGCAGCGTCTCACGGCCTCCGAAGTACTGGAATCCCTCAGCGCCATCATAGCATCGTGGTGAGTGCTCCCAGCTTCAGGAGGACGGGGAGTGTGTGCTTCCTGGGGGTCAGGTGTACTTCGCTTGTGCAACAGGAATCTGTTGCCATTGAGACTTTGGAGGCTCACGGCTTGTAACCAGCGATCTGAAGTCCAACTCGGTAAAGCCAGGCATGAGCCCTGGAAAAGGGCACAGGGTAGATGTTTCTGTTCTAAATTAGAGCATTTAATCATGGGGGAGGGGGGCAGGGATGCCATTTAAGGATAAATCTGGCTCCAGAGCTGTGCATGTACTGAGCAGGAGGAAGCTCCTCTGTCTCAGGCCCTAGCCAAGGGCCAAGTCTCCTCCCCCCAAACAGTTCATTCGAATTACCCCCGTGTGACTCACCAGCTGTGCCGTGCATAGTCTCTGCTGCAGAGTGCCCCCAAGCTGGAGCTAGAGAGGGGGCCCGGGGAGTCAGACGCAGCAATGTTTGGAGCACGGGCTATTTTCATTTCTGCCTAAACAAGGTGGTAAGAGTGCCACATCCTGCTTAGAGCACTAGCAAGAACTGAGTGTGAAGTAGCGTCTTCCGTGGCTGTCCTGCGAGGCGCCCCGAGAGACTAGTGCACTAGAGATGCCTGGTTAGCTGGAGCTGCAGTGACCACACTGAGGTGCTGCGTGGCAGGTGGGATGTACCCTGTCTGTGTTTAGTGACTCTGGTGTGTCTGCCATAAATTGCTAATACACTGTGTTCTCCACACCCAGGCAGTCCATGTCCTCACTAAGTGGCCCTTTGCAAGTGGTGCCTGATATTGATGACCAGGTGACTAACCCAGAAACCCCCCAAGAGGTAAGAATGCAGCATGGCGGCGAGCTTATTTCACATGGTGTTGAGATATAGGGAGGATTTGGTTGTGGTGGGCAGATAACCAGCTGTCCTGCCGCGTGGGCATGTAGAGAATTTGTTCCTGCTCTGACAGCCAGCTCCTTTCCCCCAGGCCTCAGGCAACTGAAGGGGAAGTGTGCTTTCTCCTCAACTCCCACTTTCTCTTGTCCCTTCACTTCCCTTGTGTCTTCTTGTCAGGAGGACCCCCTGCCCTCCACAGCACGTCCCCTAGACAGGGAGGGGAGCGCTGCTGGAGTCACAATGCAGACGGTCTGTAACAGTGACTCTAGGTCAGGGGTAGTCAAGAGGCGGACTGTGGGCCAAATCCGGCCCGCCAGATGCTTTCAAACGGAACCTGACATTTTGTATTTACTTAGCATCGTCATTAGTATTTTCTCTGGAGTCTGGACCTTGACCAAGACACTTGGACCCTGGCAACAAATCATTGATTCCTCCTGCTCTAGGGGATCGCGTTCGAGGCTTCCAACAGGGCGATGGCAGCGGAGCAGCAGCTAGCTCAGCTCACGCATACTGTGTTGGTCTCTTCGCTTTTCTGTTTAACAATTGAATTTTCCACGTGTAAATCAGCTCCCCAGAGTTGCTGCTTCGCTGCGGGGAGAACCAGGAAGTGGTGGCAGCACTGCCTCTGCACCTAGAGTGAATAAACATCCTGTTCTCTTTGCCAGTGCACCTCTTAGAGCCCTCGCGCTGCTCCAGACTAACCAGCCCAGGCTGCGTTCCTAGCCTTGGGGACACTGGCAGCCACTTGGCCCACTCACCTCGCTGGGCTCGCAGCAAGAGTGGCAGAGTCGTGGTCAAACTATTACACTGCAAAGTCCCAGATCAAGTGTAGTTGGCAGCTCTGGGGTCAGATGCCCACCCTTTGCCCATTCTGAGTGGACAGGGGCATCTTGGTTGTCCAAGGGACAGCTCATGAGTGCCCCATTCCTACTTTTCCCTGGTGGTGACTGCATGGGAACCTTGCATGTGCCTGTGTTAGTAGACAGGATGCCCAGAGGCCTGCGTGCTTTGGTTAGATGAACTGTAGCTGCTTTATCGGTAGCTCAGGACTGTCTAAGATGGGTATTGGCACTCTGAGTGCCAAGGCTAATGAGTGCTTGGCCTCAGGGGCTCTCGCCAGCTGGCTGTGCACACGCATGCCGTGCCAGGGGACTGGCACGCCCGCAGCTCTGACTCGCGTTGTGTTGTTTGCAGGCGAAGGTGACCGAAGAGTGCTCGCAGTACGAGTTTGAGAACTACATGAGGCAGCAGCTGCTCCTGGCTGAGGAGAAGAACACGCTGCACGAGGCGAAGAGCTTCCTGCAGAAGCGGCAGTTTGGGAACATCCCGCCCGTGCGGCGCCTGGGGCACGATGCCCAGCCCATGAACCCTTTGGATGCTGCCATCCTGGCCCAGCGATACCTTCGGAAATAGCTTCCCACACACCCAACAGCACAAGCACCATCCTGCAGTCTGCCTTTCACGTCGCTACGACAGCAATACCTGTGCCCTGTGATAGAGAATAATGTAGCAGCTCCTTCAAGCTCTGTTAAGGGACACGCACTCATGCTCGCTCTGTTGGAGGGAGAAGACTTTTGAAAAAGCTAGTTTTGGAAGCAGCAAACTCTTGGCATCTTCTGGAATCTCCGATTTTTAAATCCAAGCCTGGATGACTAATCTGCTTGTAATCATGACTTTTTAATCTACCTCTGTCTTTTTAACTGTGCTGTTCTCTGGATCGAGCAAAGCCTCTGGGAAGGGAGAAGATTGCTAAGGGTGAAATCGGTTTGCTGGCGCAAGTGCCATGGCTGAGTGCAGTATGGAGAGTTGGCTGGTAGCATTTGCTCCATATGGTTTGAATAAGCTTAATTTTATCTGGGTTTCATGAAAGTAACAATTTATTGAAACCTCCCACCCCTTATCTGCATGAAACCTTCGTTCTATTTTTAACACGACACCTGGTTGAATATATTTTGTCTAATCATGGCTGGTGTCTGGCGTCTCAGTACCAGCACTTTGGGCCTTTAATAAGCTTCATACAAATATTAACATCCAGGTTACCTTAGACAGCTAAGAAATGAAGCCTGTTTCCTGAGCAGTGGAACCAGGGTGAGATGCCAATGACCCTTTCAGGCCAGCGTTACAAATGTCTAAAGCCTTTTCAGACTTATTCAGAGGTTTTGCAGAACCCCATTTAGCCCACCTTGGCCCCGACTCCCCTCTCCCCTTTCACGGATTCTTTTAGCCTCTCGAGAATATATGATTTAATCTGTTTTTCAGTAGCTTATCTAAGGTGCAGTAAATTTGCATTAATTCTGTTGGCGTTTTCACCGTTCATTGTGGTACAGATCTAATATATGAGTTATAATGTGAAATAGTTCCCCAGAATAATCTGTGTAGAATTAGAGGGAGGGGTTGACTAACGCCTCTACTGTATGTGCTCTCAAGTTTATCTTGCCATCCCAGTCCCGACATGCGAATCTGGTGCTGTTCCTCTGGTCTGGCCATTGGGCTTTAGCGTGGACAGGGACATCCCAGCTTCCACCACCAAATGCCATTAAGTAAGCATTGGGCTGTGTTGAGAACAGGATAGATCATTTCTGAGCCTCATTTTGTGAACCGGATGCCTGTCTTGCCAGAGAACTGTTCTCACCAGAGAGATCCCATGGCCTACGCTGCCCGATCCAGGCGTCTGATTAACCCAGAAGCCGGTTTTGCTTTTCAAATGCGGTCTTTCCCCTAGACCTGACCACACACTGTTCCCAGCCGTAGCTTGGAGCCCCGCAGCACTCACGCGAATAAGCTTTAATATGATGGTCTCCCTCCTAGTCGTGGTAACCAAAGAAACCACCTGTTTTCAGTGGAGCTATCTAAAGCAGCAGCGTGGCTAGCTGGGAGCTAGCTGGGCAGGTGCAAGGCAATGCTGGAATAACAGATGTGAGAAGCTGGCAATCCCTGGACCCTGGCACGGAGATGGGAATTGTGCTGGCCACAAGTTGGGCTCAGGGTTGCCAAATCAAAAATCCCCCTCACTGGATACAGGGGTTTATGCTGAGAAGTAGCAACATCCGCCTAGTACCTGGAACAGGTGCTCGCTGGCTGAGCCCCCCCCTCCCGGTCACTGGGTATCCAGTAGAGCAGCTGAGGGGCCGCAGCCTGTGCAGTCACCAACACCTGCTGTTTCGTTAGTGAGCGCAAGTATGGACTGAGTAGTGGGATGTGTCGCTTGTCGCCGTCTCTTGCCTGAAGGCTGGAGGTGTCTCGAACTGGTCCCAGTTGTATTTAAATCTACAGCCCTCGGCCAGTGGCTACTGCCTGTTCATGCCCTCGGGGGCAGAACTGACATTCCTTGGCAGGAATGTTAATGGTAAGCGTTGGGCATTATGTTCTGCCCCCGAGCTCCCTGAAGCAGATTCACAGGAAGTTAGACTCATGAACACTACCAGGGACTGGAACAGCCTCGCCGAGCGCGCCAGGATGAGCCAGTAGCTTGAAGTTGTATTAGTCTCTTATTTATTTTGTTCAAAGATGCTACATACGGGTGTGGCACCACTACCCCTCAGTGCCGTCAGCCTGAGAGCTGGCATGCAGCGCCCCCTGCCATCGGCTGCTCAAAAATACCAGCCAAGCACCACGGAACAGCTCTGCCGGGCGGGCTTTCCGAGACCCGGGCACTGCACACCACCTCATGGGGCGCTAGCCTGACAGCCCATTCTTGCCAGTTCCTCTTCCCCTCCACCGTTCTCACAGCAGGCTGGAGCCCAGGAGCACTGTGTGGATTGTCACACCTCCAGTCCCCCCGTCCCCCCCCCGGTCTAGCTCGCTACTTGTTCATGTTGTGTTTTTTCCCAAAGTTAAAGCAATATTCTGGGGACTCTGCAAAGTTGTATAATACTGAGTATTCCTGCAAATGGCTAATCACCAGTGAATGATCACATGTTTATATTAAAGAAACTGGAAAAAGATGGCAGTGCATGGGGAGGGTTTGAGAGCTGCTGGGTTTGGTTTCAGTAGATTAGACATATGACATGCTGTAGACAAGGATCCTATTGTAAAAAATGAAAAAAAAAATTTGTATAAAGACATATTTTTGTACTACATCAAAACTCTTCCTGCATGTCAGCAATAAAATTTCATAATGTAGAACTGGCGTCTCGTGGCCCAGTGTCTTCTGTGTGTGTCAGGGGGTGGGGATGGGGGGAGCTTGACCCTATGCTGAGTAGCCAGAGCTGCTCAGCATCCCAAGGAGCGGGGGTGGGGGAAGGAGCAGGACTAGCCCACCTGAGAATCCCTAACTCCTCCCACATCTTCCTGCGAGGGGCAGCCCCCAATGTAGGGCTTGCAGGTTGGGCTCCTAGCTGCAGTGGATGGGGTGATGCACTAGAGGGCACTAACCCTAACCCTGTCACTCGTGTGTCACTCGTGCATTCCAGACAGAGTGCGCGAATCCCCTGGGGTGTGAGCCTGGGCCAGGGGCAGGGCAGCCGGGCCTGGAGTGTTCTTAGGCAGACGCAGCCCCCCGCTAACGCTGGCCAATCAGCAGTCTTGTCTGAAGTCTTGCTCCTGCTGGGGAGCCCATGCCCTTGGCCGGCCCTGGGCCTAGCCCCCAGCGAGCTGAGAAAGCAGCAAGATCAGAATTAACCCCCAAAGCGGGCAAAGGAGATGGGGTGGGGGGACACGTGGGGGCAGAGAGGAGGGAAGCGTGACAGGCCTAATGCGGGGGAGTTGGGAGCTGGTGCTTTCATGCCCCATCACTGCCCCTTCACTGTCTGGAGGTTCAGCAGGAGCGATCTGCCAGCCCTCCAGGGCAGCAGCATGTGGGCCCTGCTAACGCCCTGGTGCTGGGGAGATCTCTAGCACAGGTGACACTTCTGTCCAAGGCCCCACTCCCAAGGGGACGAGTCAGCCCAGTGTGGCTGCTGTGTGAGGAGCCCATGGGGCCAGCTGGCAAGGGCCATGTGAGCGTGACCCAGCCTGGAGAGCTGTCCTGCCTTTTGCCTGTTTCTGTGGAGGGTGATTCCTGGGTGCTGTGGTGGGTTGGGCACTTCCTAATGCACAGCTCTTGCTGGCCTGACTGGCTCCGGCTTGGGGGGCTGGTGTGGCAGGGCTGGGTGCAGGGTCACTCCTGGGCTGTGCCCTCCCCTGCAACTCCCCTATGCCACCTTCCCTGCCCATCTGCTGGCCTGTGACTCTCGCTCTCCTGGGGCTGGGGGGTTCCTGACCCCAGCAGGGCTGGTGCTTGGCTGCTTTAACTCTGAGCGCTTGGCTGGGCATCTGGCTGAGCGCGTCCAGCCGGACAAGGATGCAACTCGGATCCCACTGTGAAAATGCCCCATGCCCGCATCGTGCCCGGAGTGCCCGGCAGCTCACTCGGACCTGTGCAGGCTTCCCTGTTTGGAGCTGCATCCCCGGGTTGAGGGTAGCACTACCTGGGGGTGGAGGCCATGGGGCTTGCCCTGTGTATTGGCCTCCTGGGAGACACTGGAGGAACCACCTTCTGCAGCAAGGGAGGGGCTGTGTCATCACTGACTGCTGGATCAAACCCTGCACCCCCACCCCCTCTGGTGTGGGCCCCTGGGGCTTCCCCTCCCCTGGTTAGAGAAAACCACCAGGGCACTGTGCCCACAAGGCCACGTGCTTCCCCCTGCAATAGCAGAGTGGGGCTGGGAAAGGCGCCCCCGCCCCCTCAACCTGAGAGCAAACGGGGTCTGGGAACGCATAGGCCCCAGGTCTGGCAGCTGGCTGCGTCCCAGGGATTTTGAGGCTGCTCCTCCAGCCGGTTCAGGGGCTTTTCAGGCTGCCGCTTAACTGCCCTGCTGTGGAGATGTGTGGCTGGCTGGTTCGGGACAAGTGCAAGAGCAGGGCTGAGCGCTAGAAGGCGGCCGTGGGCTGAGTTCAGGGCCGGGCCAGACTGTTCATGTGCAGTTAATAAACACCCAAAATCCCCAGCCTGGAGAACTCCAAGCTGAACTTCGCGGGAGCCCTGACTCTGGAACAAACAGGATAACGGGACCCCCAGTCTGTCCCTGCTCCTCCCCAATGCTTCCTGCAGAGTCCACCCCAGCCCCCTTCACCCCAAATCCACCTCAGTGTCCCTGCCTCCCTGGCCTCGGAGGGGAGCTCGGTGCTGGTTTCAGGGATTCTACCCACCCAGCTGCCCAGCGGGCAGCTCCCAGGGCCTGGTGTATGATGGGATGGAAGAAAGGGACCAGGAATGCCACAGGGGCAAAGGGTCCCCTGGCCCTCGGACCCTCCCCACACGCTCCTGTTGCCATGTAGTGCTGGCATGAGGGGGTGCACACAGCCCTGCCCCTCTCAGGGGTGGTGGAATACAGAGACCCCCTTGCTGGATGGCTCCCAAAGCCAGACGCCGGGCTGGGCCAGGCCGCCTCGGGGTGTCTAGATTTCAAGCTGCTCCGAGGAGCTGCCTCCTCCTTATTCTGCGCGTTATGGTCCTGCGTAGAGGCCTCAACCGAGAGCTGGGTCCTGGTGTGCTGGGCACTGCAGATCCCCAGGGAGAGCCAGGCCCTGCCCTCAGTCTGCACAGACCAGGGGAAGGGGGCAGAACCAGCCTCACCCCTCCATGGCCTTGGCTCAGCAGGGAGATGGGGTGGGGGTGCAGTGCCAGAGCCCTGCCCCCGTATGCTCGGATGCCACTCCCCTCTCCGAGGGCTGCGGGGATCCACAGGGATGCAGGCTTGTCGGTGTGGGTACCCTGCTCCCCCGAGGTCTGGCCCTGCCGTTCCTCACCGGGCTCCTCTGGATGCCAGCGAGTGCGGGGGCTGCCGCCTCTCTGAGATGCTGGCAGAGCCACCGATGCTGAGTGACTCCCCCCGAACACGAGGGGTTCCCGTGACTAGGGCCCATTCTCTGCCCAGAACCAAGGGGGGGCTGGAGCCCGGAGGTTCCCCAGCGGATCCATGTGGGCAGCAGGAGGGAGAGAGACTGTTTTGAAAGGTGGCTGGTTTCTGAGCAAGGGGCCAGCCCGTGGCCACAGGGCAGGAGACCGGGCTGGAGGAGGGAGCAGCAGGAAGGGCTGCCCTGCGTATGGACGCTGACCAGCCCCGGGACCCCCAGGAGGGGTGAGCTCAGCTTCGGGATCCTCATTTGCCCAAGCGCTGTGCCAGCGAAGTCAAGTGTCTGGCTAGGAAATCCCTTTGCGGCGCCCGCATTCCTTGCTCCCCTGCCACGACGGCCCTGAACCCGCCCCGTGCCCCCGGGCAGGTGGCCTACGGGGTGGGGGACGTGTCTACGTGGCTGGGGCCCTGGCTCCAGGGTCCGGATGGCCAGACTTCCCACGCTCCTCCCGCACTCACCTGCCCCTCCCTCGCGCACATCCCGGAAGGCGACGGACGCTGCCGCCTTCCTCGTCCAGTTTTAGAAGCTGGAGCTGAGCCGAGGCCCCTTCCCTGGGCACTGGGCAGGCAGGGGCTGTGGCCGGGCTGCAGAGAAGAGCGGAGGCCGGTGCCCCCAGCGCCCCGGCTCCGGCCCAGGGCTGGTGGACTAGTGCAGGCAGCAGTGCCAGGCCAGCTCCGGCCTTGCTCGCCCTCTCCCAGCCCTGCAGGCACGTGCCCCGAGGGAGTCACCCAGCTGGGCCCCTGGGGAGAGGCTGGGTGCCAGGCTAGTGCTCCCTCCGCCTGGCTGGTGGCCCTGGCCCTGTTGCTGATGGACACCAGGGCAAAGCTCCCGGGGCAGGTGAGCCGAGCTGTGGAGCAGCCGGTTCTGCGCTCGCCTCCTGGGGCAGTGCTAGGCCCTAGAGGGGCCCGGGGGCTGCGAGCTCCTGAGCGAGGGAGGATGGGGCCACAAGCCGCCATTCGCTGGGGGTAAAGGGGGCTGGCAGGGCTGCTTCCTTCAGGCAGAGCCCCGTGGGCTGGGACCTGTTCAAGGGCCTGTGAGGGAGGAGGGGCTGCAATACCAGGGATCTGGGTTCAAGTCTCGGCAGCCCATGTGACTCAGACCCAGTCGCGTGTGGCCAGAGGTCCCAGCTCTGCCCCGAGACGCTGGGCCCAGGGGGGGCATCCGGCCTGGGCTGTGAGAACCTGGGGTGCCCCCTGCAGCAGTCAGCAGGAAAGATGGGGGGTGAAGGGCTGAGGGGTTAAGGGGGGGGGGAAGTATCGGAACTGGTGGGGACACGGGTTGGGCTCGGGCGGCAGGGGGATGGCAGGGCACTGGGGCTGGGGGTTGGGGCTGGCCCGTCTCCTGTACGGGACGATGCACAAAGCGCTGTCTTTACAAAGTGTTTTCCTCGGGGCCCTGCCCCCAGCTCCCAGGTTTAACCCGCTGCCCCCCTCCCCCCCATCCCGGCTTGCGGGAGGGGGGCTGCTCTGGGGAGCGCTGACCGCCAGGCTCCTCCAAACTATTTCCTGTTGCTGCCGCGTTAATGCTAAACAGACCTTTCTCTCCCGCTTCCCAGCCAAAGTGCAGCCGGCTCCTGCCGCCACCACGCAGCCCCAGACCCCGCAGCAGCCAGGCGGCCCCGTGCCCCCCAGCGCCCCTCGGCCCGGTGAGTACCAGCCCCACCAGCAGCCGCCGGCGCCGTCTCCCTTTTGGTCGCTCCTACTCTGGCCTCGGTCCTTTGCAAAGGAAGCTGCTGGGGCTAGAAAAGGCATTTGGGAGGGAGCCTTCCTGTCCCAGCACAAGGCGGGTGGCAGCATGGCCCCCAATGGGTCGGAGCCGGGGCCAGGTGACGCGCCAGCTCAGGGCACGGCCCCCTCTATCCTAGCACCCGCCAACACGATGGGAGCGGATGCCCCCGACCGCTCGCCCACAGCACGACGGGCCCCCATCTTCTGTCTGCGTCCGTCTGCCCGCGCACTCCCTCCCTGGGCAGAGGCAGGGCAGCGGGAAGGCCTGGGCATGCCCCTGTCTCATGCGCCGTGCTCTGGGCCATAACACGGGGCCTCTGGGCCATGATACGGGGCCCTTCCCACTACGAGAAGGTGTCACATTTGGGGGTGCTCCCGCGCGCTGCCCGCACCCTGCCTGGCCGGCTGGATTCCCCAGCCTGGCTCTCCCTCCTATCGCCCGCCGACCCACCGCCCCCAGTGCAACGGGGTGCAGGAAACAGGCCCCTCCTTGGGACAGACCAAGGAGAAGAGCCAGGAACCAGAATCCCCTGAAGACGTCAGTGCCCGGGCAGCCCGGGTGCCCCCGAATGCTGCCTGCTCTAGGGGGCAGGAGGACAGGGCTCGCCTCTGCTCTGGCACTGCACCCAGCGTGGGTCCCCCTCACCACCGACAGTCCAGCCCCCGCCCTGTGCCCCATATCAGCCTGGCTGAGCAGGTGCCCTGGCCCGGCTCCCCCTGCCCTGCTGTCCTTCCTGCATTGCACACCCACACTCAGGGTCAATCATTAATCAGGCGCTGCCCCAGGTGAGTGCAGCCGCCCCTCCTCCCCGGTGGGGCCCTGTGGGGCAGGCCCGGCTGGGCGAGAGCAGGCAGGGCTTGTCCTGCCTGCACAGGAGTGTGGGTTTTGGGGAGTCCTGCAACAGGACCGGCTCCCAATCTAGGGAACCCCTCGCTGCCGCTGGTATGGAGCTAGACTTCATGTCCCACCCCAGGGGCATCGAATGCGTCAGGGACCCCGGTTGGGGTTTCCAAAAGCACCTCAGTCACCTTGGAGCGCCCATTGCAAGGTCCTCAATCACCTCAGCGGCTGGAACCCCTCCAGGGGCTCCCTGCCCCACTGAGCTCCTGGGGGGCCAGAGGCGGGTTTCCCAAAGCGGGTCGGGGTGCCCTGGGGGCTCTCGGAGCCCTGGCCCGTAGCGTGCGCTGTTGTGTGTTTGGAGGGGCCCTGCTGCCTGTGGGGAGTGCTAGGAATGGCCTGTCCAGGGACAGTTCTGCTGATGTGTCACATATTTGCTGCATTTCTTTCCTCATTCCTCCGTGTCAAGACGTTTCTGGGAAATCAGCTCGCCCCTGCCAGGGCCCGAGTGCAGGGAGAGTCGCGGGAGCTCTGGGGGCGTCTCCTACCCACGCTCCTTCCAATCCACCCCCTTGACTCCTTCCCCCACGCGTCAGACCGCACTGGTTCGGCGAAAACCCTTGTCCTGGCCGCAGACTGGCCTGAGGCTTCAGAGGGTGGAGAGGGTTACGGGCGACTCTGGGCCATGCTGGGGGGGCGGGGGGGGCATGTTGGGTGACTTTGGACCGTGCCTGGGGCCCCGTGTTGGGGGTGACTTTGGACCGTGCCTGAGCCACATTCCAAGGGAGCCTTAGGATGGAAATTGAGCAAATAACTCAGCCCAGGCTGAGCGTTTCTTTGAGGTTTTAGGCTCGTTGACCCCCCAAAGTAGAAGTGAATTGGGCAGTGCTGGGCCCCAGGGGCCCCCCATGCTCCCCAACACAGTGCCAGGGGATTAGCTCGTCCCTGCTGTGACTCCCCCACCTCCGAAAGGCCCTGGGGATCCACGGGGCAGTCTGAGGAGCGGAAGGTTCATAGGGGCCCAGCGCCCCCTTTTACCATTGCCTTCAAATCTCCCCCCTGCGGAGCTTCCTGCCGAGGGGGAGGGGAGGGGAACGGCCAGGGGAGGGGCAGGCTTGCCCTCCCCCCCACTCTCCAACAGCGACTTTTCCTGTGAGCGCTGCAGCCTGGAGTCTAACAATTATTGCCTGTGCTCACATCTGGAAGGAAGTGAGCGGCTCTTTCCACTGGCCGCCTGCACTGACGGGGGGGCTGGCAGCCAGCTCCCGTCCCGCCCCAGCTGCAGAGGGCCCCGGGAGCAACAGAACGGGGCTGCTCCAAAGCCTGCGCCCGCGGCCGGACATAGGGGGAGCCGGGAGCCCCGGAGCCGCAAGGCCCCTGCGGTGAAGGTGGCAGCAGGAGGGGTAAGCTGGTGCCTGCGACGCGCGCCCCTCCTTTCCCTGGCATACGCAGCGGGGGGTGAGGGGCCGGTGTGGGGGCGAGACTGCTCCTTAGTGTCACGGTCCCGTGCCCTTCTGCATTAACCCCTGCCCGCTCCCTGGGTGCAGCGACACAGGTCGGCTTTCGCCAGGGCTGGGCAGCCGGGCTCCGTCAGCAAGAGGCCCCCGCGCCCTCGGCCTCCCTCCATGCCTGGCTCTCGGGCTGCTCCACGGGGTGCTGTGTGTGATGCCCATCGGGCCCTGTGCTGACCTGGTACCCCCAGGGATCTGGTCACTGGCTGAGTGACCCCCGTGGCTGGGGTCTGTTGTGGGCACCTGGACCCCCCTTCCCCATCCTCCCCACTCCGGGGGCCCTGGAGCTGGGCTGTGCTCCTGGAGCCTGCACCAACCAGGCGTCTCCCTCCAATCCCCTGGGCTTCACCTGCTTCCTGTCGGAGCGGCTGTGTCCCCCCGGGGTTCCCATGTGCAGCCAGGGGCCAGGCCCAGCTCCACCCGCCAGGTCCTGCCAGCGCCCCCAGCCAGGCACCACCGAGTGCTGCCCTGCCCTGCCCTGCTGCCCGTCAGCCCCATCCCCGCCTGCCCTGGCAGTCACTGCCCAGCGTGGGACACCGAGCCCCAGGTGTAATCCCCGCTCCCCGGCGCAGGACGGGGCTGAACGGCAGGGCAGGGCCCGTGCTAAACCAGTGACATTGCTCCACCCCACAAAGCCCCTGCTGGCCTGTCCAGGGAGGAGGCCAAAGTTGCCAAGTCTCCCGAGATAAATACGTGACTCGGCCTTTCAAAAACAAGCCCAAGCCGCCCCAAAACAAGCAGCTCGGGAAGAGGTGACTTGAGTCCGTCCCCCTGGGCCGGCTGGCGGCCACCCCAGGGCTCCTGGCTCCACTTCCCCCCGCTCTCTGCCTCTTCTCTGCTCTGCTGTGCCCCCTCCCCCCAGGAGCGCTCAGTAAACCCATGACCTGCAGATAAAGCGCTCTGGTTTTAATTTAAAAAGCCGGGGCGGGGGGTGGGGGGAGAAGTCAACTGGCCCCCTTCTAGTTGTATTTAGAAACCTGCCAAAGACACTAATCGGAGTTTCCCACAGATTCGGTTCCTTTGAAACAAATGGTTATTAAAGGACTAAACTTCCCATAGTCTGAGCCTTCCTCTGCACCACGGGCAGCCCTCCGCTCACAGCTGCTAAGGCATCACCCACATGCCAGGCTCTTTAGAAGGGCACTAAGACCCGGTCCCTGCCCCCAAAGAGCTGACAGTAGGTAGGCACCATACCAGTGCGGGGAGATGGAGAGAAGGCACTAGGAAGCCAGACACCTGAACGGCACCGTAAAGCGCAGTCTCGGGCTAGTCCCCTAATGCTTTTGAAGGGTGTGTTGGGGGGGAAGTCAGAGGACGGGCGGGAAGATCGGGGTTTGAAGGAAGAGGTGCCTATCAAAGGTGGGCCTGGAGGAGAGAGTGGGTCCATGGCAGCTTGGTGCTGAGAAGGGGATCATCCAGAGTGCATGGAGTAAGTGTCGGTTCTCCCACTCCCGGGCTCTTGGTTCCCTGAGGCCCGGGGCTGGGGCAGCCGGGGGCTGTGGGTAGAGACTGAGAGGTAGGAGCAGAGTGGTGGGGGAGAATCCAGGGAGCCTCGGAGCGGGGTCGCGCTGGCAGAGGGGCCTGGGCCGGCTCTGTGCCTGGCTCCAGCCCATGTTCCTAGCCCTGTAATTGCTCAGGCACTAAATTCATCCAAACCGTTCAGGGGGAAGAATAGAGGCGTTTCTGTGCTCGGCTGCGGCTGGTTTCTGCATCTGCAGCTCCAGAGCCCCCAGCCAAGAGCGTGTGGTCAGGAGCCCGGCGTCTGCAGATTTACTGCCATTCCACGCATTGCTGGGATCATCCTATTTACTCAGCGCAAGCCAGAAACCGTCTGGGGCAGATCTGGGCAGGGGAACAGCGGTGGCGGGGCTGAGCTGGGAGAGCTGCCGCCTGCTGGAGTATCCCAGGGCCAGCCGCCGGGGCCCTGGCAGAGCCAGACTTGGCACAGTGGCTTCTTAACATGGGCGTCCGGCTGCCAGCCAGCCCAGGCCCGGGATGCAGGCAGCAGACTGGCCATGTGGTGTTATTTCATGGCTGGGGGATGGGCAGCTGGCACCCAGAGCTCGGTGCCTTTGAAGCTACACAGGCCTGCAGCTGGCTGGGGATGCCCCAAAGGAACTCCCGGGCAGCTGGGATTCACTAGTTCGTGGGGTGCCCTGTCTTAGCGCAGGGAGGCAGTTGTGCTCTCAGCCCCGAGGTAGCTGCACTTTGCGGGTCTCTGCCAAGCTGTGTAACGTGCCCCTCGGGACGCCGGGCGCTGGAGGAGGGCCAGCGTGGGGCATCGCCAGCCCTGCCTGCCTGCCGCACGAGTGACCCTCTCCTCCGCTGTCCTGGGGGGATGCGGGGAAGGGAAGATATTGGCGGGGTTGTTTGGCTCTGCGCCATCTCCACCGAGTAGGTACATGGCGCTTCCCCCTCTGCTTAGCTCTCAGCACAGGCCCCCCCCCAGGCAGGCGAGGGCAGGTTGGCCCATTCGGGCGGCCCATCGCTCCCCAGCAAGGGCGGCAGTCAGGGCCAGCTGTGGTCGGGGAGTTGCCGGATTTCCACTGCTGTTCTCCCCCAGCCTGCTAGTGCCCAGCCTTGCCAGGCTGAGGGGCTGGTGGGTGCCATGAGATAGCTCATCAGAGGAGGGGGGCAGGGGAGTGAGGGACACATCGCCAAGGGAGGACAGCAGGGCCCCCCGGTAGCGGGCAGCCGGCCCAGCCCTGCGCCCCCAGCCAGCGCCCTGGCCAGCACCTGGTGTCTCCGGAGCTGATGGGGGCAGTGTGCGAGGTCCCCGCTGGCTGTCTCCAGCCGTAGCCGGCAGGAGGCCCTGGCTCACCCAGTGAGAGCCGGGGCCAGGGCTGTGTGCAGCTGGGGCGCGATGGGTCACGCCGGCCCTGGGAGCTGCTCTGCCCGGCTCACGGCCCTGGCACCGAGCGGGCCATGTCTGGCGTGGCCTACGATGCTCTGGCACCCTGTGGAGGAGCCGAGGCGGCCCTGGGCGAGGTCCTCCCTGCTCTCGGCCAGAGATGCCCCCCGGCTCCTCCACGCCCCGCTCCGTCTCCTGGTAACAGGCGCCGAGCTCCCTGTGCAAACAATCCATGCCATGCGCGGGCCCTGGGTTGTCATGACGACAGCATGTCCTCTCGGTTCCTGGGGAGGGGATCGTCCCCAGACACCGCCCGGCTGAGGGGGGCGACCGCTCGCTCCCTGCCGCACAGTCAAGAGCCGGGTGCCGCGGGCCAGGGAGGGGTTTGGCACAGCTGCCCCGGGTCATGCACCGGACAGGCCACGACGGGCTGGGCCCTAGTTGGGGGGCCCATGGGGCAGCACATCTCCCAGCACAGGTGTCTGGGAAAGGGGAGTGGAGCTGGACGGTCTAGAGTGAGGGGTGGCTGGGACTCCTGGGTCCTACCCCCCAGCTCTGGGAGGGGAGTGGGGTCTAGTGGTTAGTGGGGGGAGGGCTGGCAGCCAGGATGCCTGAGTTCCGTTTCTGCCATTTGGTCATATCACTGCTGCGCTTTATTGTCCCCTGTGTGACCTGGGAGGGGGCACTCGCCTGTCCCCAGGGCTAGGGCGAAGAGGATGTTTGCAGGCTCCTTACGCTAGCATGGAGCCGATCACTGTCGTTTCAAAGCCCTTCTTAGGTGAGCATGTCAGGGAGTGTTTTCCTGGCATAGCCGTCCCCCAGAGGGGCTTCCCGGGCTGAGTGCTGTCCTCGCACATCCTGCGGCCTGGGTGGCTCTGCTGAGCTCAGATCCTGCCTGGAGCACTCCCCGGTCTGAGCGCGCTTTTCCCGACCTGGGTGTCTGCCCATTAGCCGCCTCCTCCGTCGGGGCTGCAGTCCTGGAGATGATGGGCCCTGTGGGGGCTGGCATATGCTCTCACTGTGCTGGGGGGGGGATTGCTGGGGGATTGGAGTGTTTCCCCTGGGGAAGGGGTGCACCGAGAGGTTCCTCGAATGGGAAACTGGGCCCTAACCAGTAGCTGGCTCTGGGCTGCAGCTCGCCAGAGTGATGGGAGGCACGGGAAAGCCTCGGCTGGCTGGCAAGGGCAGCTGCTGGGGCTCCCGCTGGGCTTTTCCCTCCCTGGGGCCAGTCTCTGCTCTGGATGTCCAGTCCCTCCCCCCCACCCGCTCGCCCTCCCGCTCCAGCTGCAATGGGTTCGGGTTTGGCTCCTGCCTCTTCCTTGGCACCAGCTGCCCTGTGTTCCCGGCGCTGCGCTGCACGGTCCAAGGGGCAGGGCCAGGAATGGTGCGACGGTGCTATCAGGGTCACAGATGGCGCCAGGTGCTTCCACTCCAAACCTGCACCCGGGGCGGGTGGGCGAGGGGGGGGGTGGTTCTGCTGCCGACAGCCGAACCCGGCGGCTCACAACAGCTGGGCAGGGACCCGGGCGAGCCGGGGAGCTCCTGCTGTAACTGGGGCCCTGGCTACCCATGTCCCCGATATGCTCCCGGCTCCTCGGTGTGTCCTGCTGCCTCCCAGCTCCCCAGCGCATGGTCCCCTGCTCAGCTCCCCAGCCGGCACTGCTGCTCCGGGCCGCAGGGAAGGATGGGGCATGTTTGTCCCTAGCAGCACCGGGGCGCAGGGGATGGGGGGGGCGGCCTCTGGTGGGGCTGTGCTAGGGGCACTGTCTGCAAGGGGCCTGCTCCCTGGACCCAGGATCTTGGGGGAAGGGGGGGAGGGAAAGGGCTGCCCTGAGCACCCTGCCTGGTCACGGGGGCCCCGCGCCCTGGCTAATCCCCCTGCCCAGCGGCTGCTCCAGATGCCTGGTGTGCAGCTGCATGGACATAATGGGCAGCTCCACCCCCTCCCCACCCCCAGGTCATAAAAACGTGGGACGGCTCCGGAATCTGCTGCAGCTCCTCCAGCAGGGCCTGGCGTCCCGAGCCGGTAAGGAGCCTCCCGCCCGCCCCCCCACCCGCCCCTCGCTTCCTCCCCCCCCCCCGTGTCTGTCTGCGCCAAGGAGACACGTGGGCACCCGATGCCGCCAGCTTTTGGGTGCCCGCAGTGGTGGGCTGGCTCTGTCGCCCTGGTCATCTTTGGGGTGCTGCTCGACGCCCCCCCCCCCCCCGCTGTGCAGAAGCCTTCCTGCTCCCCCTCCACCTCTGTGCAAAGGCCACCGACCCCCCCCCGCCTGCAGGCCCTGCTGCCCGCCCCAGGACACTAGCCCAGGCAGTGGTCTGAGCACAAAGCAGGGAGCTGCTGGGTTTGGTTCCTGCTCCCTTCCCCCCCTTCCGTGCCTCAGTTTCCCCAACCTTGGCCCAGGGCTTGGGGAGGGCCCTGGGCAGCTGTAAAGCGCCGTGGGAGGGTTATTGAGTGGCCCTGTTGGCGTGTGTCCCAGGATAGCGCTGGTTACACTCCTCTCTGGGGCGGTGTTCCCCTGGCACGAGCTATAGGGAGGGGCCCGACCCCAGAGCCCTGGGCGGTGTAGTGGGGAAAGGATTCCCTGTGGGTGTCTGCTCGCGTCTGGCGGAACGAGCTGGGCTGACTGTCACGGGATGGGTCTGGTGGTGATTAGTCCCACAGCTCCGCTGCCTTAGCTCGTTCCCTGGCGCTGGGGGGGTTGTGGGGCTGCAGGCTCCACTTGAAACCCAAGAGAGAAATGCAAGCGCCGCCCCCCCCCCCCCAAGCAACCGGCTGCAGAGGGCAGTGGGCTGGGTTCGGGGAGCCAGCACCCTGGCTGACGGGTGGACAGCCGCCTTGCCCACGACAGCCCTGCGTGGCAGCTCAGCCCCAGGCCGGCACGTGACCCGAACGCCTGCGGTGGCGGCGGCGAGTGTGGTATCGTGTTAAAAGCCCAGAGCTCCCCCCGCGGCCGTGAGCAGGTTCCTGGCGTGGCCTGGCGCCAATCGCTCTGGCTTGGCAGGGGCGACTGTCGAGAGGCTCCTCTGAGCCGCGCCGGCCGCCTGCCTCCCGTGAGGAGCAGTCACAGGAACTGGGGGGCAGCGGCCTGATTTCAACCTGCACCGGGCGGCAGGTGTTACAGGGCCTGGCCCTTGCCGGGGGCCGGTTAAGCCGGTATTGTCGGCCGGCCTCACCAGGCCCTGAGCTGCCCCTCAGAGCCAGCCAGGGCCCTCCCCAGCCAGCGGCAGGGAGGGCTGAGGGGCTGGAGCAGGGGCAGTGGGGTGGGGGTGGGGCCTGGGCAGCCCCATTTCAAGCCCCCCCCCCCCCCCGTGTCTCCTAGGTGCAGCGAGCGCGTCGCCCTTCGGCCCGGCGCGAGCCCCGGGGTTGCCACGATGGAGACACGCCAGCGGGAGATGGAGCTGCTGAGCAACACCATGGCCGCCTACGCCCACATCCGAGGTGGGTGTCTGGGGCAGGGGGGGTGTGGGCCTGTGCGCTGTGCTGTCCCCTTGGCAGCTCCTGGGGCAGATGGGAGGGGGAGCAGGGCAGGTGTTTAATGCCCCCCCCCCTCCATTTGGGCAGCTGCACAAGGCCATGGGAGCCCTGGGAACTTAGGGCTTGGCAGGCCCCAACCTGCCCGGGAGAGCCCTCTAGCTGGCTGCCCGCAGGCTGGGCATGGGTGCCCAGGCGTGTCGTACCCAGCCTGACAGGGCCCTTCACTCAAGCCCTCCCCTTTGTTTCCATGCCAGACAATCCTGAGAGTTTTGGCCTCTATTTTGTCCTGGGCGTCTGCTTTGGCCTGGTGTTAACCCTCTGCTTGCTGGTGATCCGCATCTCCTGCCAGCCGCGCACCCGCAGCCTCCCTGCCAAGCCCAGGAGGAGCCTCCGGGACGCCAGCGAGGAAGACGAGGAGGAGGAGGAGGAGGAGGAGGAGGACACGGTTGACAACGTGGCGGCGGAGTCCCCGCTGCCCATCACCGAGATCCCCCTGGAGACCCACAACCCGGCAGATGGCACCTTGACTGTCAATGTCTTTGCCTCGGCGGAGGAGCTAGAGCGGGCGCAGCGGCTGGAGGAACGTGAGCGCATCATCCGGGAGATCTGGCGCAACGGCCAGCCGGACGTCCTGGGCACGGGCACTGTGGGCAGAGTGCACTACTACTGACCGCGAGCACCGGGCCAGGCCGCCCAGCTCCCGGAGCTAGACTCTGATGGCAGCCCCCCAGCCACGTGGGGCCCTGCTAAGAAGGCCCCTGGCACGCACTGCTCCTGGGCACCCTTTCTGACCCGGGCGTGCCCGAGAGTCTGGAGATGTCCCCCTTTGCACCGCCCCTGGGCACCGCGTGTCTGCGTGCGAGCCGGGCGGGGCTTGGCCCCCTGAAGTGCCCCGTTCGCGGCGCACGGCGTTTGTTACTGGCTGAACGAGGGGCTGCTCTTGTTAACTGACTGCTCAGGACCCGGCTAACGGCGCCGGAAGGGTCGCTCTCACGGCTGGTGAGAGGGATCCCCCCGCCCCCATTCCTGCAGGAGCTCCCTGCCCCCCCGGATCAGGGACACTGCGCACGCCCTGCCAGGCTGGCTTCCCGCCCTCAGCAAACCGAGAGCATGGGACGGCAGCGAGGCGAGCGCGACCGCCCCGCCAGCCCGGCCCCTGGAAAGGACTCGTGGTGGGGCATGGATGGACTGGGGCTGAGCTAAACCTGGCCACCCCCATGGACGACATTCCCGGACCTGGCCACGGTGGGTGGCTATGGCCCTGCCTCTGAAACACCTGGTACTGGCTGCTGTTGGAGGGACAATGCCAGGCTAGTGGGTCCCCCCCCCCGCCCCAGCCCCCCAGGGCGGCGCTGCAGGGGGCCTAGGGCCGCACGGCCCTGCATAGCCACGCACAAGGGGCTCTGTGCCCATGGGGGCACTCCCAGCCCTTGCAGGAGAAGGGAACCTTGCTGACCCCACAGGCATGCGGCTGGACCCCTTTCTCGGCACTGACACGTGTCCGCTAGGGCCCCACTGCCAACCCCTCAGGCAGGCAAGCCCCAGAGCTCATGATGCTGAGCCGCCAATCCCCGGCAGCCAAGGCCCCCAGGGCCCCAGCAGCGCCTCTTGGCCACTGGCTCAGCATGGGCTCCTGGCTGCTCCTGATGACTGTGTGCCGAGCTCTGGTGCTATAGGATGCAGCTGGCTGCTGGGCTTTCTTGGGCCAGCGACAGGGCCCGGTGGGGGCTCCTGGGGGCAGCAGAAGCTGCTGTGTGTGTGTGTGTGTGTGTGTGTGTGTGTCTGTCACAGGAAGCGCTCCCCCAGCCCCCAGCGTCTCTGAGACCAACTCCAGCTGGGATATCACAGCCCTGCAAAGCCTCTGCCTCCCCCAACCTGCCTGCAGAGAGAGAGAGAGAGAGAGAGAGAGAGAGTCACAGCCTCCACCCCCAGCTTCACCCCGCAAGGCAGCCAGGAGCCTCTCCAGGGGCTGGGCCTCCCCCCCGCCCGGCTGGGAGGGACTAGGGCCGGGTGTTGCTCTTGGACACCGGGGTGGCACCGTGCAATGCAGGGATATTGCTGCCCCTTGAGCAGTCGGTACGATTCCCTCCGCCCACCCCGTAGCCACTCCCTGGGTTGCTCCTCGGGGCGGGGGGGGGGGAGAGGGGGAAGTCACACCAGCGCTGCCCCCACCCGCTGCAGGTTGGAGCCTGGCCCCAAACCAGCCCCTTGGCAGCTCAGCAGGGTGAGGTCGGTCACTGGTGCTTCCCTGGTGCCCAGCCAACCTGGCACCTGCCCCCTGTTCCCAGAGCACAGGGCCCGGGGGGGGGGGGGGGGGTTAGACCCAGCCTGCCCTCTCACTTGGGGGTTTGCAAAGCACGTGAATTGTGGCAACACGGTCAGGGCGTTTGACCATCTCTGCCTGGGCCAGGGGTGTGTGCCCAGGAGCAAAGGGCAGCCCCACAGCAGGATTTTCTGCATACAGTGCCTGGCTCCGGCCAAAGGACGGTGGGGCCCTGCTCTGGAGTGTCCCAGGGGTGGCGCAATGTAGCAGAGCTCGCTGGTACCGGGACAGAGCGCTCTGGCCCTGAACTGTGCTTTTATAAACAGCATGGAGCCCTTCCCCTGCACAGGATGGTCTCTGGCGGTATCTGGATCTAGGCCCACGGCTGGGCTCCTGGGGGCAGCGGCCCAGCCCGGAGCTCAGCTCTGCCTGCCGGGAGCAGCTCATTCCTGTGAGCATGCCAGAGGAGTGCAGGGAGCCCCACGCTCCACAGACAGGTTCCAGCCCCCCCACGGCCTCTCTGTGTGGGGTGAATCCTGGGGGAGGGGCAGGCACAGCCACAGAGTCCATGCAGGGCGGCACCCAGGCCCGGGTGGGCTCAGAGTGGGAGGGGAGAGGGAGCCCTGGGTGATAGCAAAGTGGAGCCCAGCACAGCCCCTGCCCTGCAACAGCAGCAAGGCCGAGGGACCAGGCCTCCATCCCTCTCCCTGCACCCCAGTTGCGGTGCAGCATGGGTCAACATCCCCCCCTCCCTGCACCTCAGTTTCCCTGGCTGCAGCCAGGGGGTGAGAACCCCTTTCAGCAGCCACTGGGCCCGTAGGTGCAAGCAGCAGGGATAGTCCAGGCCTTAGAGCCTGCACCCTGGGCAAGCAGACGCCCCAGGGCACCTAGGAGGCCCAAGCCAGCGGATCCAGGCTGCGCTGCTGCTCCTGCCCCACCCCCCATCACCTTGTTCCTAAGCCCGAGCCTCCCCCCCCCTTTGCGGGAGCTGCTGTCTGGAGAAACCTTCCCAGGCTCCTTCCCCTCCCCTGGCCCCAGCATTCCTGCTAAAATTAGCTGCTGTCCCTTTCCGGCAGCATCTGACTTGCCCCATCAGTCACTCGCTGCTTCCTGGAGCGGGGGGGGGGGGAGGGAGTCCTCCTGCCGGTTCTGGGCTGGTTGCCAGCAGGGTAGCCCAGCCAGCCACAAGCCGGGGCTATGGGGTGGCTCCGAGCTTGCTGCTTTCACAGTCCATGGCAAGCGGCACTTCTCCCTGCCCCAGCCTCTTGCCCCTTTGCTCTGCGCCCCGGCCAGCTCTGCTCTTCCTTCCGTGCCTTGGTAACCGTGCCCCAGGGCCCGTGGGGATGCGCTTGCTGGAGCTGGCAAGGTGCCGCCTGGCCTGCCCCCCTTAACCCCTGGGCCAGCATGGAGAAGCCCCGCCCCCCCGGGCCTCTCACTTCCAGCAGCCAGCACCAATCCTGCGGCAGCCCAGAGCCACCTGCCTACGCTGGGGCAGTGCCACATGGCACCCAGGGGCCGGCCACTCGGCCTGCTGCATGGGAACAACCAGCTCCCGGGCAGCGAAGGGCCAGGGCCCAGCCCGCTCCAGCCCAGAGCTGCCTCTACCGGGCCACGGCTTTGCCGGGCGCTCCTGGGGCAGCCCGCCAGCAGCATTGCACCAGCAGCACCCCCGCCCGTGTGCGTGGGGGAAGAAGAGCGAGGCCTTCCCCTGCCTGAGGCCACAGCCCCCCTCCGCACCAGCCCCATGTACAAAAATAGCTCATTCCCACCAGGGCCCGGCCCCCCTGCCGCCAGCTGTAACAGGACCCAGATGTTTTCCAGATGTGCCCTCCTGGCCCCAGGGCAAGCAGGCTGCCAAGAATGCAGAGAGGCTTGTGTGGACCTGCACCGAGCTGATAAACAGGGAACTGGGTGCTGGGTGTCCCCCCGGGAGTGAGGCCTCTGGGGGGCAGGGTTGCCAGGCTGACAGCGAGGAGGAGATGGGCTCTGCCAAGCCAGGATCCAGTCAGCAGCTTCCTGGGGAGGCTGCAGTGGAAAGGAGGGAGGGAGAAGGGATGCCTGGAGCCTTTATGGCAGATGTAACTGCCCAGCCAGGAGGGGCTGCAGGGAGCCGGGAAAGTGCCAGGACACAGACTGCTATTTAACCAGGCAAAGAAACCCAAACTGGCCTCGCCTGGGTCTCCCTCCCCTCCCTTTCCCCGACTGAAAAACACACCGCGTGGAGCTAACCTGACGCGCTGATCGGCAGCGAGCTCCTGGCTTTTGGGCTATGCCCTCGCCCCAGTACTTTGCCTACGTCTGGACTGTTCCAACTCATCGGGTCAGGGACCGGCTCGCCCCTCAAGTTTGTACAGCGCCTTGCACGTCACGGATGCGGTTGACACTACAGCAGCCAGGCAGCGGCTACGAATTGTATAAAAATAGTTTATTAAAATTTTACACATATTTATAAAATAGCTTTTAAAACCTCAGGCTGTCGGCTGGGGGACAGCGGCTCCTGGGGGTGAGGGACCTTCACAGCGGTTCCAGCCCCACCCCCATGTCAGACAAGCATGGCAGGAATGGAACCCGTGGGCACTGCAGAGAGCTGCTCCCAGAGCCCGGGAGAAACTCCCCGTTCTCAGGATTAAAAGGGCGTGGGACCAGCCCGAGAGGTCAGACAGTGCTCCTGATGGGGAGGGGGCGGACAGAGAGCCAGGTCACTCCACAGACACCTATGCTCGGTCATGTTTGAACCCTTGCTCACTAACACGACTAGACTCTAGTGCAGACCGGACACAAGCGTTGTGGAGGACCCTGGGGCCGTGTGGGTCCAGCCTGCACGAGTTATCCCAGGTTAACCAGGATGAGGATTCCCGCACCCACGTCTGGCCCAGGGACGGCTTAGCCAACACATCTGAGCGCCCGAGTGCGGCCAGGGCAGGATGTAACACACGTTAGCTGGGAGGAGGGAGCTCACTCCACAGGGCCAGCTGACTGGGACAATGCAGATGGCTGTCTGCACTAGGGCGAAGCTGTTTCAAACGCTGTTATCCTGGTCTAGTCAGAGCCCGGGGTCAGGTCAGTGCAGCAGACAGGGCTGGGGGCAGTCAGCACAGGGCTTTTTGTCCGGGAGGGGCCAGCATCAGCAGCCCTGAGGAGGGTTTAGGGCGAGGGTCCCAGGTGGGCTTTGAGAGCTGTGCTGGGCTGAAAGATGGCTATTTTCCACAAAGGGAGGGGCTGGGAACAGCAGGGGACAAGTGCAGCCCAAGGCTGGGACAGGTCAGGGGGGGGGAAGAGGAGCCAGGGGCTCAGAACCAGTCGCCAGAGAGGGACAGATGCTCTTGGGACACGGGGTGGCCTCTCCCAGGGCAGGGGGATGGAGGGGCCTCCTTTGGCCTATATGCAAGAAATTCAGAGCTGAGCAGGCGATGGAGGCCAGGGAGTGATGACTGGCCAGCGCTGGCTAAATCCAGGCGAGGCCAGGCCTGTGCGCTGCCAGCATTAGCATCCTGGTCCTGCTAGGGCATCGCTAACTCCCTCAGCGGCCCCGCCCATTTCCCAGCAGGCAGGTGCCCCGGGCTGCCCCTCACAAAGCCAGCATCCCCCAGAGGGTCAGCCCCGCAGGACCCGCAGCGGGCGAAGGGCTGCGCCCCACCCCCGTGTGCAGCGTGGCCCAGAGCGCCTGGCCGTGCTTCCCCCAAGGGCCCAGTGAGCAGACGCAGCAGGAGATGAGCTGGGGGGGGGGGGGGGGCGCTCTGGGCCTTCTCCCCGGGGCAGGGATCTGGCCTCGGGATGAACAGACACCAAGGGCAATCAATGGCCAGCGATTCTCTCGCAAGTTTAACGGCCCCGGCAGAGTTTGCAGAGCAAGGCCTCTGCGCGGTGGACGTCACAGCGTGGCTGGAAGCGTCTCCAAGTCACTGCTCGGCTCAGCCGCTCCTTCGCGGGCAGGCAGCTGCTTCATGCTCTCGATTTCCACCTGCAAAGGAGAGACGAGTGGGAGCAAAGGGAACCCGGGCCGAGCCCGGCCCCACTCCCTGCGCTGCCCAGGCCGGGCGCCACAGCGGGCATCCCTGAGCACTTGGTAGAGAGCAGCAAGGCAGCCAGGCCCCCGCTTACCGATGGGAAAAGCGCAGGAGACAGGGTCACCGTGACCAAGAGTCGCTCTTCAGCCAGTGCCCATCCGCCTGGCATCCAGGCACCCCGCACAAGCAAGACGCAGTCACCCGGCTGCCGCCATCCACAGGCTCAGCTGTGAAACCCTCTAGATCCAATCCCAAGCGCTAGCTCCCGCTCTGACCCGCACCCCTCCCCACGGGGAGAGGTAAGGGGGATTTCACTGACCGACATGCTGCTATCCCAGAACTCCCTGCAGCCGCAGCAGGTGAGTTGGGGTTTGGGGGGGGGGGTCAGCACCCCGAGGACGAGCCTGGGGTTTGTGGGATCCCAGTGAGGGAGGGGCTGGGGCAACCCCCACCCCTGAATTTCGCATGCAGCTCTCACCTGCAGCACCATGCGCTTGGCCTGCTCCTCCTTCATTTCCATCTTGAGCTCCTCCATGTCCTTCCTGCAAAGGGCAGTGCACAGCGCTGGCAGGGGCTGGCTCTCGGGGGGCTCAGGACCAGAACCGCAGCCAGCTCCGTCACCCCAGGCACATGGGCCCCAGGAGCACCCAGCTCTGCAGGCCGCTGCTTCTCATGGGCCTGAGCTGCAGAGCTGGCCTGGGGTCCCGAGTCCAGGGGCCGGGCCCAGGAAACACAGGGCCTCCCACGAAGTTCAGCTCCAAACTTCGATCTCCCCAAGGCCAGGGAATGGCCCCCAGGGGCCACCTGATTCTGTACAAACAGGGCAGGGACATCATCCCCCCTCCAGCCAGGGCGCCCTGGGCCGATTCACTGCTCTACGGGATCAGCCAGACACGACCAGCCCGTGCTGCTCCGATACGCTGGCCACGCGGCTCTCAGCCAGGGCTGGCACCAGGCCTGCCCCGCCCGGGGGTCACCGGCCCCGGATGGGACACTGCCCCCACCAGGGGGGACGAGCACCAGGCTCTCCCAGGAGAGGCTAGGAAGCAGAGTCTCCCCTCCTGCTGCCAGCAGGGCAGCGCCGTCCCCTGGGGATGGGGAACGCTGCATGCAGCAGGCGACTCGGGGTGCTCCGGCTGCCCGTCTCAGCCACTGGGGTCAGCCCCTGCCAGGGCTCCAACAGCCCCCACCTTCCCCTCACCCAGCCCCACTCACTGGTGCTGCACCCTCATCAGGTCCATCAAGATCCGCAGGGACCGGAGCTCGGCCATCAGCTCCTCCAGGGACAGCTTCTCCTGTGCCTTGGGGGGGTCCCCCTGGCTCTCTGGGGGCTGCAGCTCCCTGGCCTGGACGCTGCTCTTGGCTGGGACCAGGGGCGCCTTCACTTGCTGCAGGAGCAGAGCCGATGGGTCACACTCCCAAGCTGGGGCAGGGGAAGCCAGTCACTCTCTGCAACTGGCGAGTCCCACAGCTGGGCACCCCCACCGATCAGTCCCAGAGCTATAAGCCCTGGGCGGGCATTGCACGGAGCTGGCCCTGCCCCTGCTGCATCTTCTTCCCAGCTCCGAGCACCCGGCCCCCCAGACGGGAGGGGAGGGGCCAGCAAGATGGCTCAGGTGCAGCTCCCCTGACCCTTAGCGCAGCACCAGGGGCTGGACTCGCTCGCTTCACCAGACCCCGCTCCCATGGGCCAAGCCTGGCCCTGGCCCATTATTTCAGGTCCAAACTATCCAGTCGGCGCCAAGGCTGGGGTCCCGCCCCGGTGCTGAGCACATGCCAGCCCCTGCCGGCTCAAGAGCACTGGGTGGAGGGGGGGACATTTCTCCCCAGCACAGGGACTTGCAGGTTCGGGGAGTGGCGCAGAGCGGTTAGAGCCGCTCACCCTCCGGACACAAGGCAATTGCCGCAGAGACGCTGTGAGCAGCAAATGCAGCACAATGAGCGTGCCCACCCCCAGCGAGGGGCGCTGCCCAGGCACTCACCGGAGAGCTAGCCGGCGGCTGGCTGGGCGGCTTCCTGCCTGGCATTTTAGGACGGGTGGCGGTCGGGTGGCTCAGTTTGGCATTGGAGACCAGGATGGCATCGAAGCAATTTGCATCTGCAGAATCAAGAGGCACCAGCAGGCCCCTCCCCATCAGCAAACGCAGCTGGAGCCAGAACCCCAGGCAGGCCCCGAGCTCCAGGGGCGGGGGAGGCCCCTGGCATAAGGACGCTGCCAGTTCCAAGCTGTGCTGCCAGGCTGCAGAGCTCTGCGTCCGTGCCCTGCCCGTGCACCCTGGGGCCGGCACTACCCACACTGCGATAGCCAGACAAGGCAGCTGCCCTTTAGCACAACCAGGTGGCCCAAAGACCAGCCAGCGGGGCACCCACAGAGCTCAGCACCCACCCGAGGCACCGAGCACGGGGCTGTAAGGGGACTGAGCTGCTCCCTGCCCTCCCAAGGCAGGCCCCCCTTCCTGCTCCTGAAGGGAGGGAGAGATTTGGGCAGCTGCAGCAGGGGACCGGCCGGCAGGACTCCCAGGCTCCACACCGAGTGGATTAGCTGGGCGAGCTGGCACAGGGAGGCTGGTTTTACAGAGCGGCGCCTCACATGCAAACAGCAGCAATTTCCTCCTGTTCCTAGCCCGGGAGCACCCCTGGCCAGAGCACGCTGGCCGGGGGTGCTCGGAACCCAGGGCAGGGCGAAGTCTGGAGGTGCCAGCCCTGCCCCAATGCCCTCAGCCCTGCATGGGGCAGGAGATGCCTCCATCTGTGCAGGCCTGGCTCCAGGCACAGCTCCCGGTGGGCAGCACCCGCCCGGCCCAGGGCTCTGCTGTTGGACCCCAGTGGGAGTGATGATGCTACTCGGCCGCCCGGTGAAGGGAGGGATCGGAACGTGCCAGGTGGCAACAGGCTTACCCGGGTCCTTGGGCTTGCTCTTCTCCCCACTGGCCGGGGCACAGTTCGTCAGGGTGCCGGGGGGCCTAGCAACGGCAGAGACATTCCTGCACATTATGGGGCTAGCAGCCCGCAGAGCCCCCGCCCCCTTGGGCCTCTTCCCCACCCCACGCCCCTTCGGCCAGGTGCTGTGTCCATCCCACTCCTGTCACTTCCCTGCCCACCTGTGGGGGCCAGGCAGGAGGGCGGAGCCTAACGCAAGTGCTTCGCCCCTTGCAGAAGTTTAACAGCCACCTGCAAAGCCGGTGATGGCATTAGCGGTGCCAGAGGCAGGGATGGGCAGGGAGGGAGGCGTCCGCCCCCAATACCAAGAGTAACCCCTGGAAGGTTTGCGAGAAGCACCCCCCCAACCCCCACAAGAGGGTGTTAACACAGGGCAACCACCCCCCCACCCCCGCCAGCCTGCGACAATGGGCAGCTCATGCCTAGACCGCCCCCAGCGGCTAGAGCCTGCCCTGCGCACAAGGGAAGGGGGCACAGGCCCCTCACCTGCCGGCGAGGCTGGAGGCCAGTTTGCTCTTGGCAGGGACGGGAGGGGCGGGAGCCACTTTCTTGCTGGCAGGGAGGTTCGTCCTGGGCAGCTCCATCTTCTTCTGCACCTTGGGTTCTGGGGGCAGAGAGGGGGGGTGAGCAGCAGGAGACAGGCTGTTCCCCAGAGGTTACTGCTCCCAGCCCACGACTGGCCAGTGGCTGCGTCCCGGATCCCAGGACAGCTCCCAGCCAGCAGGCAAGGGCCCGCAGCCCGGGCCCCTTCGTGGCCGGGTCCCCCTCACAGGCACATTCTCGGCCGTGGGCCAGGGGCATTTGACCCAAGGGGCCATGGAAGTGCTGGTGTTTGACCCTTCGCCCTGGCCTGTGCCAGCCGCTCCAGAGCGTTTCAGCCTCTGGGCCCGGCTGGGAGATTGGCAGCGTGCTGCGGTGACACCCCTGCACGCACCAGGGAGCCGCATGTGGCAGGAAACGCTGCCTCTGCGCGCTCGCCTCTTCCCCAGCTGCCTCCGAGCCTGGCTGGCCCCAGGGGCTGGAGACGCCCGGAGCCAGGCCGGGGCACGGACCGAAGCAGGCGGCCTACGGCCTGATGTAGGAAGCAGAGGGCTGCGAGCTGCTGCCCTAACAGTGCCCTTCCCCTCAGCTCCCCTCCCGACCAGGGGATCCTGAGCTGCCTCCCTGGGGTGAGGGGAGGGAAAGCTACGGCTTGTCGCCCACGGAGAAGGGGGCAGACCCGGCTGAGGTATCAGGACTAGCCCCTCGCCCCACCTCTACCAGCCGGCTCCTTTTTATCCAGTCGGGTGCCCAGCTCTGCAGGTGGGTAACTCACTGGGGCATTCCACACCCCTCGCTACCAGGATGGAGACTTGGCCCGTCCCTCAGTGCCATGGCCAGCCCGGCCCAGTGGGCAGCCCCCAGCCCTCATGTACCTTTGGGCTCTCGGTGGGGCCGCAGCTCCGCTTTGCTGGCGCTGGAGACTTTCTTCTCCGGCCTGCAGACTGGCAGAGAGGAGCAAGAGGAAGAGTGACGCGCTGGCCGACTCGGGGGGGGGGGGGCATGCTCCCCAACAGACACCGTCCCTGCTCCCCCAGCCCCATCTGCCCCAGGCCCTTCTTTTGGGGGTGGGGGCAGGCCGGGCTTGGAACCACCAGGCCCTGAGTGGCCACCAGGGCCCTGTGAGGGCAGCCAGCCCTGCTCCCTCCCGCGCTGGGACCGGCCCTGCCCGAGTGGGGGTGGTGTCACTCCAATGTGGGGGCACTGGGGCCCCACGCCTGGCCCCTGCTCCCCTGCCTGCAGGGTTCTCTGCCCCGGCACACACAGCCCTACGCTGCCCGCTCCAGGGCTGGGGCAGAGATGGCGTCTGGAGCGCGCCTCAGGCCTGCGGGCCCGCCGTGGGGAGCCGAGGGGCTCGCTCAGAGCTGCCAGAAGCTCCCGGGAGGCGAGCGAGTCTGAGGCCTGGGGCTGACGCCCACGCAGCCCAGCCTGGTGCATCCGGGGAGCTACCGCAGCACCCAGCACCTGTGTGTGTGCACGCGAGGGGGGAGGTGAACAGTCCCAGGGACCCGAGCTGCCCCAGGGGACAGAGCTTAGAGCAGGGCTTTTGGCTAGCTTGGACTCTGCCCGCACTGCCAGCGTCACCGCCCCTGTGCCAAGGGGCACCGGGGAGTAGCTGGGCACTGTCCCTGGGGGTGCTCACAGCAGCTGGGATCTCAGAGCCCTGGGTGCCCCCAAAATACACCCAGAGTCTGACCCCCCCATGGTGGGATGAGCTCAGAGCCAGCCCATCCCCCAGACAGCTCCGAGCAGCTCCCCGCAGTAGCTACAAACCCGCTCGGCGCTGTGACATGCAGCCCACAGTGTCTGCAGGCTGCACTTCCTCTGCCGGCTGCTGCACCAGCACACGCCCCGTGCCCCCGCCCCCACCTCCCCCCAGGTCCTCAGGCCCCTGTAGAGATGGGCCCCCCACGGCAGGGCACGCTGCCCTCCGGCCGACAGCCTCTGCCCCTGCCGCCTCCCTCCCCCGCCTGGCACCACATCCATGCGGAGGGCTGAAGGCCCGGCTGGGAAGCCCGCCCCAGCCCCTCCCCAGAGCTCTGGGGCGGCTGGGCCCTGGGGGCAGGTTACACCACATAACACCTGGGCAGCCTCCCCACCGCAGCCCGCTAGCTCTCACCGGAGCAGCACTGACCCCAGCCCCGAGCAGGCGGCTGGGCTCCCAGCCAGCCCTGCCTCTGCTAAACCAAGCCCTGACCCCGCAGGGGTCACACAAACCAAAGCCGCCCGCTGATGTCGTCCCTTTGCCAAGCCCCGGCCACAGCGCCCAGGTAGGAGCTGGTGCCACAAGGGCAGGGGTGGGAGCCCCTCCAGGCAGATCCAAGGGGAGAGCCGTGGTGAAGGAAGCTCTGCCCATCCTGGGGCCAGAACCATCCCAGGCGGCAGTGGGTTCAGTCTGCCACTTCCCAACAGCTGCCAGCCTGGGGCTGGCCGGCCCCCTGCACCCCCCAGGGGACACAGTGGGGCTGAGAGATGGGCTGGGAGGGGGTGGGGGGAGAGCAGTGCCACCCTCCCTCAGCCTCTTGCCAAGCCGAAAGGCGACAACACTCCAGGAGCTTGCAAAGCCCCTGGCCTCGCAAGAGCCTCCATGATGCAGACTGCCAGGGCCGCTGAATCCAGCCCCGACCCCCCCACCCCACCCCAGCCTCGGGGTGCAGCTGCTGGGTTCCCCACCCCTGGACACCCAGCCCGTGGGGATCCTCCAGGGCACTCGAGCGTCCCAGGCCCGGGGTACAGGGGCTGAGCAGCGGGAGCTAGAGCGGGAGGGCGCAGGGTTGGCACGGCGAGCGGTCGCTCATAGGAGGGACTGCTCCCCTCCATGCCACTCTGCACCATGCGCATGCCAGAGACAGCACAGAGAGCAGAGGGGAGGCGGGTACCAGCCACCCACGGGGCCTTCACAAGCTGTTTGCGGAGGGGTGGGGGGGGGTTGGTCCTGGGCCCAGGCTCCGGACTCCAGCCGTCGGCTGCACTCACCGGCCGTCAGTAGGGACCTGCCTGCAGCTCCCCAGAGCTCTGCACCGAGCCAGCCTTCGCCAGGATGCTGCTCAGCCCCTGTACCCTGGGCCCGTGACGCAGAGGAAACCAGCACCTCACGGGAAAGGAAGTCACAGACAGCGAGCACCCAGGGCTTTGCCCAGCTCTGCAGCTCTGGAGCCTCTGCCATCACCTCGGCCCTGCGAGCTCCCCTGCTCACAGCGCTACGCGGAAGCCAGCCAGCCTAGCACGGGGAGTCTGGGGGACCCCACAGAACGGGCCATGCACAGACTGCTCTGAGCGGCGCTTGGACCCACAGCTGCTCTGTGGATGAGCCCACGTCCAGCCCAGCCTCCGGGGCTGGCAGGACCCCCAAGCAGCCAGGCTGCCTGCCTGCCTCCCCCTTGGCAACAGCACCAGGCTGGGAGCTGGGCAGCGCCAGTCCACGGCCTCCATTGGGTCTGCTTCACTAGGCAGGGGCTCGCAGCCAGGCCCCCCGTCAGCTCCGACCTGCCCGCCGTGGGCTCCTTACGTACTCGACTCCTGGCTCCGCGAGGGCACCGCCGCCGTCATCTGCAAGAGAGTGGGGCATGGTGAGCAGGAGGGGGCACGTCCTGGCCATCCTTCGGCCCGTGTCCAGAGCGTCTTCGAGCCGGGCGAGGCCAGCACCGCACAGGGCGGGAAGAGGGGCCCTCGGCTTCCCTGCAGCTGGGAGGGATTCTCCCCACCACACACACCGCAGCCAGACGCGTCCTGGGCTCTTCCCTTTCAGCAGCTCCAGGGACCGGCGCTGCTGGGGGCGAGCGGCCAGCGGAGGGGAGCCCAGCAGGAGCAGGGTACCAGGCTAGACGGGCAGAGCCGAGCTAGGGATGTATTATTCCTATTGCAAGCTTGCCATGTGGGTTTCCCCATCCAGCCCCAGAGCCTGCGTGCCCGGCCAGCCCCGGCCCAGGGGAGCAGAGGGACGTGTGGCCCCTGCCCGCGTTCACTGGCCCCGGGGGTGACTCTCACCAGCTGAGCACAGGGACAGGCACGGGGCCACCTCTCAGGGTCCCTGTGCACCTGCTGGGGGAACACAGAACCTGGATCACTGCATTCCCCACTCCGCCCCCCACTGCAATGGGGCCAGGAGCCCTTTGCCTCAGGGACAGGCTGCTCCCGGTGTCGGAGCCCCTGCCCCAAGGCCTGCGCCCCCACCCTGCCTGCCCCAGACAGGGCTGCTCGCTGAGTCCCCACCCTCTCCCGTGGCACTCACCTTTGGCACCAGGGGCTGCAGCAGCATCACAAAGTTATCAGGGAAGAGGCCTCTCTTGCCATCACATTCCCCTTCCCACCAGCCCTCATCCTCCGTCTCCTGCAAGGCAAGCAGGGAGTGCCCAGCTCAGGCCGGGGTGCTACCCCCCAGCCCCCCGCACGGCCCAGTGCCCCGGCCACAGGCTCAGACATTGCGGAGCACAGGGGGCGAACACCAGGCCAAAGCCCAAGGGGGTGGCACCCGCTCCAGCCTGCCCCGCTCCCTCCTGGCACCCAGCACGGCCAGCAGATCCCACCCAGGGCCAGACCCTGTTAGGAGGAGGGGCTCAGAGTGCCCCCAACGCCCTGGCTCCAGCAGGTCCCTGGCGTCAGGGATGCGGCCGGGGGGGCGGGCAGTGAAAGAAAGGCACTGCGGGTGCGTGGGGGTGCCCACAGCCCTGTGCCCCACGCCTCCCTGGTGCATGGGGATGGTGCATTGCCGGGGGCCCCTTCAGGGCACGAGGGCTGGCACTGGAACCTTCCTCCAGGACCTCAGCCAGCAGTGCCCACGGGCCGGGCAGCAAGAGCAGCTCAGCTGGGCTCCCCGAGCCAGGAAGCCACCGGGGGATTTGGAGCCCCTCGGAGACAGGACGGGGTGTCGAGGGATCACAGTGCAGTGGAGCTACGGGGCTGAGACCCAGAGACTCACGTCCTCCAGTGCCTGGCTCCACCATTTGGGGTTTCCCCATCTGGTTGGTGGAGCAAAGGGGCCAGGGCTGTTGGCTGTCTGTGTCCCCTGTATCATGCCCAGAGGCCACAGTGATGGGCCAATGACACACTCATGAGCTGCTCCCTGGTTGGGGGGCAAGCAGCTGCGAGGGGGCTGGCTTCCCCACCAGTGAGATGGGCAGATCAGCACCCCCCCCAGGGGGTTCACATCTTGTCCTGGCAGCCCCCCCACTGTCCCCAACTCCCCTTGGCTCACTCCCCATGCTCCCACCTTGCAGAGAACCAACACGACGTCTCCTCTCTTCAGCGGCAGCTCGTCCTGGAGCTCCGGCTCGTAGTCGAACATGGCCTTGCAGTACTCGGCCTCGCAGGCTGGGCAGGAGGGGAGGGACTCAGGAAAGCCCCACACGGTCGCCAGTGGGGGGCACTGTGCTCCCCTCCCCTCCCCCAGGTGAGCTCTAGGAACCAGCCCAGGGAACCCAGCCAGTGCATTGCACTTGCAGAAGCAGGAATCAGACCCTGCTCGAGTGGAGGCGGGGAAGGGTCCATGCTCCTGCCCTGCAGATGCTGCATGAGCCAGCGGGAGCACAGACCTGGGGGCCTGGACTCCACTCCCAGTTCCCAGCCCCATCACTGCCTAGGCCAGAGGCCCTGGGGGAAGCGGCTTCTCTGGGCTGGGGGGACCCGGCCTGCCCTAGGGCAATGGCTGGGAATCGCTCCTTGAGGACAGATGGGTTCTCCCTTCCCATCCACCACAGCCCCAGGGACGGCCCCTCCCCAGCTAGGGCCCCACAGGGGACACGGCTATGGGCTCCATGGGGCGGGCATGCAGGCAGGCCTCACTCACACGGCTGTGGGGGCTGGCTTGGCAGGGGGCTCTGGGCTGCGGGTTTGGGCTTCTCCAACTTCTTGGGGGGCTCTGGCTGCAGAGGAGATACAAGGCTCGTTAGCACTCGGGGAGGGGGCGTCTCAGGAGGGGGGGTGCTCTGAGCACTGAGCTTCCACCCCCCCCACACTCCAACAGCACCCCCACTGACCCCCTTCCTAGAGCCGGACCAAGCTGGGCCCACGTGAGCCTGGGGTAGCCAGCAGCGCCTGGAAGGGCCTGGGCAAGCTCCCACCAGCCACAGCCCAACCGGCCACCCCTGGGTGGGGCTTTATGGCCTGGGCCCGGGAGCAGCCAGCCGGGATCACGAGTTCAACCCCCCAGCTAGCCTGTCTCTGGGGCTGTTCCGGGAGGGGGGGGCCCCCACACTGTGGAAGGTGAATCCCAGGACTGTCCCTCCCACAGTCCCTCTGCCCGCAGTGCCAGGGCCCACCCCCAGCAAACATTCACCTTCTCTGCCTCCTTTATGATGAAGGTCTCATCAGTCAGTTTCGGCCTCTGCTTCCCAGCCCCATTCTTTGGGAGGGGCTCGGGGGCCACCAGCCCTGCACACACCAAGGGGGGGTGGGGGACAGGTTATCTCAGGGCACCTGGGATGGGACAGCCCGTCTGTGGTGGGGGGCACAGACGCTGCTCTGACCGAGCGCCAGCACCCTGCCAGCTCTCAGGGCACGGGGGCCCTGCTCCCCCTCCCCCCACTGGTGGGGACGCAGCCCTGGGGGTGCTCACGCACCATGCCTTGGGGTCTTGCCAGATCAGCCCCTCCACATGCCACAGGCTTCTGCAGCCTGGGGTCTCTCCTGGGGTGGGAGAGAAGGGAGGCAGGCCCAGCGACCAGCCCCATTGCCGCGCCCTGCTCCTTCCTACCTGGGGGCAGCTCCTGGACGAAGTTGGAGGGGAAAGCCCCAACCTGGCCACCGTTCTTCCTGCCCAGCCACCAGCCGTCCTCGATCTGCAGGGGAGGAGAAAGGCTGAGAGCGGAGCCCCGCCCGCCGCTGGCCCAGTGCGCCTGGAGCATCTCCAGCAGCCGGGCTTGGAGCGGGCCGCTGTATCCACCCCGGCCAGCCCCCTGCTATGGCATTTCCCTTGGGCACTGGGAGACAGCCCGGGGGTCCCAGCCTCCCGAAAGCGCTCCCTGCAACGTCCATCGGATACCGACGGCCTTTCCTCCCCCGGCCCTGAACCACAGCGTTGCTGGGGGCTGTTCTGCCGCGGCCAGCCCCCACCCCAGACGCGGCTGCTCATTTCCATGCCGGGCGACACGACCCTTGTGGCTGGAAGAGGAGATCCAGAGGGGCTAGAACAGGGCCAGGCTCCCATCACCTGCCCAGCTCCCCACCTGCCTCTGGGCTTTCCCTGGCCCCTCCCAACGCAGACTTCGGAGCCCTTGCCCTCCCCTGGCGCCCTGCTGCACGGAGGGGTGGGAGCTGTGCACACGTCTCTGGTGGAGCTGGGAAGCGGATCTTGCCCTGCCTGCGTGGCCTCGCTGCTCCCCGCGTGGCACGGAGGGGAGGCTGCAATGGGGCAGGCTTTGGCAGCACACAGGCTCCACCTCCCACTGCTCCAGCCTCCCTGCCCCCCAGGAAGGAACAATGCACCTGCACCCCAGGCCTCTCCCGCCCCACCCCTCCCGACGGCCATTCCCAGGCACATGGGCCTTGGTCTCCGCTCCCAGGCGCCTGGCTCCGGCGGGTGCCCCCCAGCCCTGCTCACCTCCTGCAGGATCTGCACCAGCTCCCCGGCCTTCAGCTGCAGCTCATCCGCCTTCTCCGGGGTGTAGCTGAAGCTGACCTTACACCAGCGCTGCCCTAGCACCGGCGGCTTCTTCGCTGGCGTGGGAACAGCACGAGATGCACGTCACTCAGGGAGGGGAGGCTGGGGGACGGGCTGCACTGTGCCTGCTGGGGCAAGAGCTCAGAGACTGTACCCCACCCCCTGGTCTCATGCACGAGGGGCAAGCTGAGGTCCCACCTTCACGGCTCAGCTTATAAGGGGCCCCCAGACTTCGCCTGCACTGCCCTCCTCTGACTGCCCCACTACAAACCCTGGTAACCCCCGGAACGGGGCTGGCTCCAAAACCAGCCCTTCTCCCCCAGAGGCTGCCGCCCTGCGCTCCACAATCTCAGCTCTCACTAAACAGCCAGGGCTCCAGCCCTTACGGGGGTGAAGGAAAGCTTGAAAACCTGAAACAAGTGGGAAGCGAGGCAGCCAGCCTGCCTGAGTCTGCAGACAGCCGGAAACAAGAACTCGAGAGGTGGAGAACTGCCCTGTGCATCCAGTAGGGATGTTGACTCTGAAACCTAATGAGGGCATTTCTGGTCTCAGCCCTGATAACCATTTCACTGCTGATCAAAGCAGCGGACAAAGAAGGGTGATGGTGTGGTGAGTGGGAACCTCGTTTTGCTGCTTTGTGGGGGCGGAGCTTGGTTTGTAGGCAGAGCTTAGGAGACTACCACTACTTCCACCTCCCACCCTAGTTCGAGCTCTCTGCCCAGTCTTTGGGGCTCAAGCCCTGCCCCCCAACAGGAGATGGCTCAGTCCATGGTGCGCTGCTTTGCTAGCGTAGGGCAGGCCCCTCCCGGGCCAGTCTCGCTGGAGGGAGGCCAGGCTGCGGGGGTGGGAGAGGGAGAAAGGGGCTGAGAGCCAGCGAGGTGCCAGTGTCTAGCATGGCCAGGCCCAACTGCCCCCACACAGATCCCTCTCAGCTCAACACCCACCGCGGCCCGGCAGGCAAACACAGAGCCTTTGGGGGGGGGAAGAGGCAGGAGGCCCATTTCCCCATCTCCCCGCAGCAGGAAACCTGGCTGCCTCCTTACTGCTGGAACAGCCCCCACCCCCGGCCAATCCCCCCACTCCCCTCCCTCTCACAGCCTGCCCCGAACCTCCGTGGGCTCCATGCCGGCTCCACGCTGCCCCCAGCCCAAGCAGGGGACTGAGGCCTTGGCTGGGGGTCCCATCAGGCCCTGGCACACTGCCGTGGCGGGGCAGGAGGAACGGAGCAGCAGCACCCCCCCAAGTCAGGAGCCAGCCACACCCCCCAGCGTGGTGCTCCCTAGCAGCTCCCCTCCTGCCCCCAGGCTCAGGAGGCCGTTCAGCAAGCGGGTCCTGAGCCGACGGCAGCAGGGGCAGGCTCAGGCCCTTACGGGGAAGGCAGCCGACGCGCCCCACCGCTGAGGCCCTAGGAGCTGTTGCTGCCCATCTGTGGTGGGCAGCACCGCAGGGAGCCCAGGCAGGGCAGGGGGCAGGGACATGGCGCCTTCCCTCCCCAGCCCTAGTGCAGCAGAGATGCCGCCGCCCCACCAGACCCATTGTGATCTGCTGGGTTCCCATTGGCTAGGAGAACAGCCCCATTGTGTAGGTCAGCCAATCAGAGGCCAGCATGGCAATAACCGGGCTGCCTGGCCGGCAGCGAAAATGCCACAGCTGGGCCCTGCGCAGAGCCAGGGGTTGATGGGCAAAGGGTCCCAAGCAGACAGCTGCCAGCATGGCACAGAGCCCTGTGGGGGCCTACTCCCAGCTCTAGGGACAGGAGCGGTCTTTGGCAGGCAGGACAGAGGGAGGCCGGGGGAGCAGGGGTCTTGTCCCCCCGGGCTCAGCGCATGCCGTCATGGGGAGGAGACATGGTCAGGGGACCTGGGAGCGCCAGCTGGGGGGACCCGGCTGGCCAAGGCACAGAGACTAGGGATGCTGCTCGCCTCCGGCGGGACGAGGAGCCAGCGAGTCTGGGATGGTCAGGGGACACCGAGCCAGTGAAAAGGGCAGGGCTACGCCCACGCTCTGCCCGCTGGCTGCGTGCCTGGGAGACCCACCAGCATTGCCAACAGGTTAACCGAGCCCCTCCCCGCCAACAGAAGCACCTGGGGCAGAAATGGCAATAGAACCCAGGAGTCCTGGCACCCAGTACTGTGCCCAGCCACCTCCTCCCCAGCTACCGGCCCATTTTCACGTGCGTCTCCACACCAGCCTCAAACCCCGAGTCCTCAGATGGCCCCTTCCCCCCTGGTTACTATGACACCCACCCGACGGTCCATGCCCCAGCATCCCACCCGACGGTCCATGCCCCAGGGGGGAGGGATAGCTCAGTGGTTTGAGCATTGGCCTGCTAAACCCAGGGTTGTGAGTTCAATCCTTGAGGGGGCCATTTAGGGATCTGGGGCAAACGTTGGGGATTGGTCCTGCTTTGAGCAGGGGGTTGGACTAGATGACCTCCTAAGGTCCCTTCCAACCCTGAGATTCTATGATCCCGCAGAGCGAGGGAGCCTGGAAACCAGCAGCAGCACCCCTGGCCGGGGTCTCTGGCACGCCCTGCCCGAGGGGCCCCGCCCGCCCACTGAGCCAGCCACTCACCAAAGCGGGTCGAGCGTGGGCACCTCCGACCTCCGTCAGCCATGAGAGACGCTGGGATTTCCTGGGGCAGGCAGAGCACAGGCAGGGTAAGGAGCCGACGCGCCGCGGGGATGTGAAACCCGCTGCAGCTAGTCGCACCTCGGCGCCTCGGAAGTGAAACTCCCGCGGCCACGGGGAAGTAGCAACCTCGGAGGTCTGCTCCCAGGTAATGGGGGAAGCTCAGGGTTCATGAGGCGCCTGGCCTAGATGGAGCGGGAGGGTAGCACCAGCCCCAAGGGCCAGCCTGGGGCACCCTGCAGAGGCACTGGGGGCACTTGGGTGGGCCTATTGCACCCCACACTGGCTAGTGTCCAGCGCAGCCTGGACATCTTAGAGGAAGGGCTCCCCAGGAGTTAACCCCTCACTCTCGCTAGTCCTCACTGGCCTGCCACACAACAACCCAGAACACAGAGCATGGCCCCCCCGGACAGACAGACATGGGGGCTGAGCTCACAGAGCAGCCTGGGCAGAGCAGGATTAGAACCCAGGTGTCCTGACTCCCAGCCCTGTGCCTGAGTCACAAAAGAGAAAAAGAAAACACCAGGATCCCCAGCCACGAGCACCCCAGAATCTGGGGAAAGCAGCCGGTGCAGGGGGGGGACCCAGCCTCACCCCAGGCAGGGCCAATACCCGCATCAGCCCTCACGCCTTTCCAGGTGCACCCCACTGGGATCATCCAGAGAGGAAATGCCACAGAAGGCCCCGCCCAAGGGAAGGTGCCGGGGTCGGTGCTGCTCCTGGGGCAACCCTTCAGCCAGGGGCTGCAGAAGGAGCCGGCTCCCACTAGCTCACCCGTCTCACACAGCAGCCCCCACCCACAGCAGCCATCTGGGCAGTAGCTACTAAAGAAAGGGAAAGTAGCCACCTGTCCTGCTTATATAGGTGACTCGGGAGGGTGTGGCCTAGGGAATCCCGCCCCCTTTGCCCTGCCCCCCCAGGGAGAAGGCAGGCCCAGGGGAATGCTGGGACACTGGAGGATCTGGGGCCTGTTTTGCATGGCATGATTTGCAGCTGCACACTAATTGCCAGTGCTGCTGAGCGTCCCCCAACACATGGGCTCAGCACCCCCGCACATCAGGCCGTAGGTCGCTCTGGAGTCCTGCAGGTGTGTATCGCTGTACACGCCTTCCCGATGGCTGCAAGGCGTGGGCATGCGTGCCGGTGGGGGCGGATGCACCCGTCCCCCGCCCAGGCCAAGTTTGCTTTGGGAAGCTGCCAAACCACCTGCCAGGCTGCGGGGGTAAGTCATGCAAGACGTGGCTTCAGCAGGCAGCCGTGGGATGGGCCCCGGGCTGTGGGCAGGTGGAAGAGGGTCCCGTCCCCTGGGCAGGGCAGGGGAAGGGCTCCCGCTTCAGCGTGGCAGCGCGTCCCTCCGTGACCCGGCAGGATCCCCCGCCCCGCTCACCTGCACGAACTGCTGGGGGAAGAGCCCCCTCTTGCCAGCCAGCTCCCCCTGCAGCCACCCTTCCTCTGGGCCCGACTCCACCTTCCGCACAATGTCCCCGGCTTTCAGCTGCAGCTCGTCGTCCCGCTGCCCGGCAAAATCCACCCGAACCAGGACCTCCCCTAGCCCCGGGAGAGAGCGCGGCTGAGAGGGGGGTTCTGCTCGGCCCCCCGTGCGGGCAGGAGAGGAGCTGCCTGGACGAGGCTGGGCCCATGAGCCGCCCTCAGTTTGCCCAGCCTGGTGCAAGGGAGCGGGGCCTGGAGTCATCGCTCTGTGCTGCCCACGGGGGGGGCGGGGGGGGTGAGCATCAGGGCTGGCGCTCCCCTGGATGGGGCCTCCCTCCCTTGGTTAGACTGGGAGCCCGCTGGGGCCGGGACTGGCTGTGTCTGGTCAGCGCCTGCCAGTGGGGCCCTGGGCACTTCGACAGCCCACAGGTACGCTAGTGGGGGCTGGCACACAGGTGCTCAGTGGGGCAGGGCCTTGAGCCGGAGAGCAACGCCAGGGTGGGGACAATTAGCGCAGGCCCCAGAGGGGAGGGGGGCTGCGTGGTCCCCGGGCCCCAGAATGGAGGGGGGTGGTGTGGTCCCTGGGGCCCAGGGGGCAGGAGGTGATGCGCTCCCCGGGGCCCAGGGGGGAGGGGGGCGGCGCGGTCCCCCGGGCCCCAGAGTGGGGGTGCACTCCCAGGCTGGGAGGCTACTGAGCATTTTGGGGCAGGCACCTGGCTTCTCCCCTCTCAGGGTGCGTACGGGGAGGGAGCTCCACAGAGCCAGCCCTGCAGCGGGTCCCTACAGAAGCCACTAGGCTCAGGTCGTTGCCTAGCCCCAGTGACAGGCGGAGAGCAGTGGGGCTGTGGGATCAGAGGCCCCCTCGCTGAAGGGCTCAGCCGAGGCCCAGCCCCTGAGCCCGGGGAATTCAGTGTCACTCCACGGGGTCACGGGCAGCCTGGCTCGCTCCTGCCTGTTCTGAACGAGGGTTAAGGTGACCCTCATGGATTGCCGAGTGGGGTGGGCAGCACCCAACGTCCCCAGTCGCATCTCCTGCCCCCCGCCCCTGACCAGATGGTCCCCGTGAACCCCGGCCTGGGTGGCCCAGCCCCAGCGCTCTGGGCTACGTACCCATGGTGGTTCCCGCAGCCTCCTGCTAGAGAGCGTGGTGGCAGGCTGCAGCGCGGAGCAGGGAGCAGCGACGCGTGGAGCTGGGTGGGAGGGGAACGCGTCATGACAAGCCTGGCGTGGGGGCCGGGCTCTGGAAGGCAAACAGGCGAGGCCGGTTCTGATAAGTGCAGGCGACGGGGCTTTTTACAGCCTGGAGGAGCCGGGCGCGGTGCCGGAGCTGCAGGAACTGGGAGAAAGGCTGCAGCGCGGCCGGACCGACTCCGCCAGAGCTGCAGGCCAGGCAGCGGGACCGGGGCCTTGCCCCGCTCACCAGGGTCCCAGCCCAGGCTGCAGCAGGGACCGCGGGAGCCTCCGGTATGCAGCACGGGCTAAGGGGAGGAAGCCCAGACACCGCCGCAAGGAGAAGGCGAGGGCCAGGGGCTCCCAGCAGGGCCAGGTGTGTGTCGGGGAGGAGGAGCAGCAGGGCTGTCCAGTGTTGCCCTGTGCCTCCCAGGCCTAGACCCAGAGCAGAGCCACCACGCACCACTGAGCTCAGCCCCAGGTTCGAGGGGAAAGGGACTTGCCCAGGGTGGCCCAGAGCAGGGAACAGAACCCAGGAGCCCCTGGCTCTAACCTCGCGGCCCCGCCGCCTGCCTGGCGAGACCCCTCCACTGTGCTGGCGGCTGCCCCAGCATCTGCTAGGTGCGAACGGACGCCCCAGCAGGGCATGACGGGCTGCAGGCCAGAGCAGCCTCTGGGCCAGCGTTAGAGCAGCCGACGGGGCTGGGAGGAGCCTGTTAGATCTGGCTACGGCAGACGGGCACTGTGTGGGGATCCCAGCATGCTGTGCTCCAGGCAGGCAGCCGCCCGCTGAGTCAGGGCGCGGCTTTCTGCTCGGTGCGGGTTAACAGCACCCAGCACCGGCCACCTGAGCCATGGTGGGCTGCCCCCCAGGGCGGTTAGAGAGGGCAGCCACGGCGACCGGCTCTGGAGCATAGTCCTGAGCCCCTTCTTGCTTCTCCCCCGGGGGTCCAGCCATGGCGCGGTGCCTAAAGGGGAGCTCGTGTGTCAGCCTGGCCCTGTAATTCCCCCAGTGGCAGTGTCCCCGAGGGGCCAGACCCATCAGACAGCACGTGAGGGAGCCAGGGAAGGGCGGAGATGCGCTGACAGGGCAGGATTTACAGGCGCTGTCTTGGGAACAACTCGAGGACGTCAGGGGACACCACTCGCTGTCACCATGCCTGCGTGCTAGCCTTCGCTGTGCCCCCTTCCCAAGCTGGGCTGGGGCAGGGACCCCTGCTGAACCCCTGTGCCCCGGGAGCTCACTCGGGTTAGTCCCGAGGCTGCTGTCAGTTCAATCCAATACCTAGGGACTACAGGAGCACGCTGCACCCGTGTCTTGGCCCAGGGAGGGAACCGCCCGCCCCGCCGGACGGGTTGGCCGTGCACTGGTGGAAGGCGCTCAGCGTGCTGTAAGAACCGCTCCATCTGCAGGGCTGGGCTCAGCTGCCTGACAGGGTTAGCAGGAGTGTGACCTCAGCTAAGGTGAGACCATTTCAGGCCAGGCACCTGCAGCCTCATGGAGCCGGGCTGGGGTTTGTTCCCGAGCACCCAAGACTGAGAGCTGCTCCCCTCCTTCCCCCACCCACAATTGGCTGAGTCCCGCCAAGAGCCCAGACGGGATCGATACTGCTTAAAAGATGGCTGAGTTGCCTACTGCGGGGGTCCCTGACGGAGGCCACTGGCGAGAGCTACCAGGGATGTCTGCTTTGCTCCTCCATCTGCAGCCCGAGACCTCCCGTTTCCTGTCCCTCTGCCATCTCCATTGGAACCGGAGTCCGGGGGGAGATGAGACAGACCGTGAACACCCCACTTGCCTCTAGCTCTCTGCTGCCCTTTTAGGCACCAGAAGAAGTGCCCAGATCTTCAGACGAGCCCAGCCCCTTGGGTGCGGAGCCCTTGGATTCTGTCCCTCGAGGGGGCACGTGGCCGACAGTCACAGAGCACCGAGCTGGGACTTTGGGATGTGTAGCCCTTGGCTCTGCTCTGTGGTTTAGTCTGAAAAGCCCCTGGGAGGCATCAGCCCCCTCACAATCCCAGAGTGCTGGGACCAAGCCGAGCACACTCACACATCATGTTACCTCTGAGTAGGGTGACCAGTTTAAAGGACCCCAAAATCGGGACACATGGGGGAAGCAAAAAACAAACAAACCCGGAGTTCTCCAAGCAAAAAGAAAAAAAAAGAAGCCCCGATATCGGCACAAATGGGCATGGAACAAAGGACAAAAAATCGGGACAGTCCCGATTTTATTGGGACATCTGGTCACCCCACCTGTGAGCCACATTGTTCTCAGGGTTATGTACGTTGATTCATTTATTTTTGTCGGTTTGTTTTTTAAAGAAACTTTAATGATATGAGCCCCTCCCCCCATTGCATTTATTTCCCCACAGCATGGTCCCTCGAGTCTGGGGTGGGTATAACTGGAGAGGGTGGAGCAGGAAGCACCCGTCCATCAGCACAGGAGACATTTGCTTTGGACAGGAGCAGTGGAGCAAACAACAAAGGCTGGAAGGAATACAGGAAAATAAATAGCACCTGATGACATACATCCCTGGGTTGATTAAACCTCAGTCTGGCAAAGGGACAAGGAACGGGAGAGCCCCTTCGCCACCATCTCTGCGCCCTGCCTAACACCTGCATGACCTACGGGATAAGTGGCAGAGGAGGGATTGAAACTACAGAGCTTGTACCTTCACACGGCTCTTCAGCAACACTGGATTGCTCGGGTTGGGCCCTCTCCCCCGCTGGCTGCATACACAGGGGTAAGTAATCTAGGTTTGTGCAGTCATGGTCCCTATGCGCCTCTCCAGAGCTTAGGCCACTGGCCGGTCCTAACAGCGGAACTGTCCTAATGTGAATCCCCGTCATCTGTCAGAGGCACATCGGGAAGCAACACTGCAGGCAAGAGCAGGGATAGTCCAGTATTACCGAAGAGTAATTAGCCTCTGGCCCTAGTGCTCCCTCAATGGGCTAGGAGCAGAAAACCAGAGCAGTTCATTGCGGTTCTCCCTCGGAGCGGCTATCACTACTGACATGCTGGAATCTACCTGGCACAGAGCAGCTGTGAAAGGAGTGTGCACAGTGCGTATTGATTGATTGCAGGGTGAGGTCACACCAGGAGTGGCAGCGACTGACTTCAAGTGTGACAGAAGATCCAGGACGCAGTTTCACGTGGCCATTCCCCATTTACAATTGCATTTGGAGAGCGGTCAGTTAACCATTTTTCTGATTCAATTTTTCCCAGCTGATTTGGCTCAATTGTTTTCAGCTTTGTGAAATTGGCCCTTTAAAGCAGTGTGTGTGTGTGTGTGTGTGTGTGTGTGTATTGTTCTGTTTGCACAGAAAGGTAATTAGATCGTTGTACATTAGGTTTCTGGCACCTTCCTCTGAAGCAGCCGGTAGGTACTGGCCCGCCGCAGTAAGAGCACACTGGGCCAATAGTTGATCTGGGATGAAAATTGATACCTTACTGTGTAGGTGTTACAATGCCCAGGTTCTGCGAGGTGACCGGTTTCAGATCTGGGTTTTGTGAACACGTTTAAAAGCTTTTTACATAACTGGACCCCAGAGTTCTGGGGGTAACCACATTTTCATGTTTAAATATGCAACTTTTGGAGAGTTAGTTCTAAGTTAACCACGAGTGCTGCTGTCGAGCATACCTATCACCACACCCCTCTGGCTCAAGCACCAAGGGGTTAAATTAGTGATATCAGTGAGAATATTTCAACTTTGACCCCAGTGAAATGGAATTACCAATTCATTCTCTGCCAGTTTACGGAGCTATAAATTTGCACTGTTCGTTTTATTGATGGTAAACTGGATTGGTGACTGTGGGGGCCAATTATAGCTTCAGACTGGAGGAAGCTATTTTTGGAGCACGCTGGTGGGTGGTTTCTCCTCCACGTCCCCCAGTCATAAGTCTCTCTCACCAGACAGTATCACAATACTCCAAGTACCTTTTAAAGTGAGGGAGCTTTTTACTACTCCTAGCAAGTCAAAGAGAAAAGCTGTGCAGCCGGAAAAGGAAGCCTTTGGACTTCAGCCTCCAACTCTAATAACCTCATCTCTCCAATAAAACCCAGGAGACAAGAACTGGACTGGCGAGATGCTGCTGCAGACGCTAAAAAGATAGGGCAGATAGAAACTAGCTGACGATGGGTGCAGTAGATACTCCCTCTGGGTGCATACACGGATATTCTAACATCATTGCTCTGAGTTTAAGTGTTACAGTAGAGCTGCCCTCCCCAGTGCCATGTGATCCAGAAGGGGCAAGAACCATATTTCAAGGAAAAGCAGGGTCCGTTCTGTGAATGCGGGTCACTACAACAGTACCTGCCAGTGCAGTTCCCACCCTAAAGCAAGAACAACCTCCCTCAGTTCTTGAGAATTTCATTTGCTTAAGAAACAAAGTCTTTGCGAGAGAGGGGCTTGCTTTGTGCAAAAGTCAGCAGCGTCCTGGCTAAGACTGTGCAGTGAACAATTCCCCAGGGGAAATCCATAATCATTTAGGCAGAGGCATGTTTTAACTGATCGCCATTTAGGAAAAGTATCAGAGGGGTAGCCGTGTTAGTCTGGATCTGCAGAAGCGACAAAGGGTCCTGTGGCACCTTATAGACTAACAGAGGTATTGAAGCATAAGCTTTCGTGGGTAAATACCCACTTCTTCGGATGCAAGCAGTGGAAAAGTGTAGCACTCAAGGTACAAATAACCACTTGGTGCCCGATTATCTAATCTATGGGATAAATAATCCCTTACTAGATGTGCTAGCATAGTACTGCGCCAAAGTAACATCTGAAATAATATAGGCAACAGCGAGTGCATGGAGAAGGCTTCTTGTATTCCTCAGAGCAGGTCTCTTGTTTCTACACTATAGAATGAAATAATGAACGCTGTCAATTTTCTTGTTTCTCTCGAAGTACAGCCCTCCACACCTAGCTAACCCTGTGCCGTTCTGTACTTTAATTAAACCTGGAGTTAAGTGCAGTCAGTGCCAACAGTTGAACAATGGAGACAACCACAAATGCATCAGTTCAGAATTCCCTCCCCCCTTTGTGTCACTGTGGTTGATTTCAGTTTGTCTCTTCCAGATCAGTCAGCAGTTTTTAAAGCCTCCATTTCCAACAGCAGCATCAATTGCTCTTCAAGTCTACCCTGTTGCTGGACACAGCATTTACTACTTTTGGCTTCCCCTCTCCACTTGGAAGGCAAAGGTCTGGTGCAAGGGGAGGACCCGTACTCAGCATGAGAAACAAACTGGAGTTACACCTACGGCTTATTTTATTGTATTTTTATTTGCATGAGGAGTTGAAACAAACTTTAGGGGTTTACTAAACAGGAACTGTTCAAGTCAAACAAACTATAGTTAGCAGGTGATTGGGGGAGGCACAGCAATCCTGGGGAAGGCAGAGATGGAGGGGGGAAGAGGCTGACGTCTTTTTACAACATGTGCACACACTATACCTGTGCGTGAATATGCCTCTCCTCCCTACAGGCTCACCAACCACTGGGCTATTTGCTAAACCTCTTCAGAACATTGTAAATGTAAAGCTGAAGGTAAATGAAACCACAACTTTCCTTAGCCAGCACAGGAGGAATTTGCTTTTTTGTTTTAGAAAAAGATTAATAAAAATATTGAAAAAATTCTTCTCCTTTTATATATTTTAACCTAGTAGAATTCAGAAGTTTCTTAGAAAACTATGTTACCCTGGAAAGAACATTCAAGTTCACAACCAGCTGCAAAGAGGATACACACAATGCCTACAAGCAGCTTGGGATTCCAGCACACAAGAACCAGGTCTAGCGGCATACACACTAAAATGGGTGAAGAGCAGGGTGCATTTTTGCCATGCTAACTTTAACTTTCAGCATAAAAGAAAAAAATACGGTGGTTTTAAAAAGGCTCTAAACTCAACTGATACATACAAAAATTAGTTTTTAAAAATAATCATAGCAGTTTGGTCCCAACTCCAAGTTAACATTTAGATGTTTATTCACGTGCTTCATTGTTTTCTTATAAGAACCAAAAATAGTTTCCAAAATTAGCCATCTTTAATTGGTGTTACTACATACGCAAAGGCCTAAAATAAGTAGAATATGAATTTAAAAAACAAAATACACAAGAGGGGAGAAAAATAAGCAGGTGAGTTAATCCCCACCTTTATCATCTCAAATTATAAGAGAAACAAAAAATTTCAAGATACTGGGTTAAGCTGGGCACAAACTGAAATCCACACCGTCTTCAAAGACTGTTGCCAAAAAAAATCTGACCATCTAATAAGGTCACAAACAAGAGACAAAATTTAGGATCACACTTGATATTGGACCTTATTCAGTCCAGCAGGTAAAGTCTTTGGGAAGAAAGATATACTCCAAGAGTGGATCCAAATGTAAGTGATCAGTCCCAGTCCACATGTAAGGACGCTGAATTTAAAAATGCAGTTAACTTAAGATAATTTCAAAGCTCCTTGGCAGAGCTCTGTTCAGCACTTCAGCATTACCCTGGCAGAGACCCCAACACTGCCTTCCCGGATCCTCTTCCTACTTGCCAGGGTGCTCAGGGACATACAGACTCCCTGGCTAGTCGGCAGCTGACTGTAGGTTGTCCTTTTCCTCTCGATTCTCCGCTCCACTTTCATCATCCTCGATTTCTCCCTCTTCTCCACTAAATTTGTCGTGGGCCCACTTGGGGCTAGTGCTCGACTTTCTGAACATGAAACGACCTCTCCCTCGGGGAAAGGCACCCCGGCCTCGGCCTCTGTTCACCCACTTCTCACCACCTTCACCCTCCCGGTCATCGTGCTGCACAGGAAAGAAATCAGCCAGGTCAGACGACACTCACAAATCACTTTCCTCAATAAAAACGTAAATTGGCACAGTCTCATCCCCTAAACTAGCCCCGATTTAAACTGTGCAATACTGCAGCACAAATCAGATCCCCTTATTGTTTAGGCAATGTGTGTCAAATCGGATGACTAGTGAATTCAATACATAAAAGGAGTACAAGTACACGTTTGTGTTTGAGAGTAGCAGCCCACTGGTTGAGGCTCACTAAGCATGCTTTACTTTCCCCCGTTTTTGTGCATGTGTGTTTTTCTTTTTCGGGCACAAAGCTTTTAGCAGTTTTCAGGACCAGGAAGGACACTGGTGGCACCAACACACTTCAGACTCAATGGGCCTACAGCTGATTCCGTGCTTACAGCTAGGAAGTTATTTTATGGGGGATTTTCCATGCAGTTATGTTCGTCCCACCTAACTAACTCTTCTGAACAGCTTTGCACCCATTTTCAGATGCTCTTTCGACCATGTATGTTATGTTTACAACACATTTTTAAAAACTTTTGGGATCATTTTGCATAAGAGAAAGATGCTATTGGGACAGCTAATTTTGATTAGGTTTATGGACTGGTTACATGACCCAGAATATTGTATCTAGGAGAGTGAAGTAGAGACCAACACAATATATAATAAAGATTATGTCTTCAACAGCAATCAGAAGAGAGGGCAGAAGAAGGGACAGCAAGAGTGATTTAGGGATAAGCCACATATGACCTTTATAATAACTCTTAAGAAAGATCAGAGGGATCTCAAATATCCAACAAAAGGGGTGGGGATGGGGGTGGAGGGTTGGTGAAAATAAGCCATTTAAAGCTGACACTAACTCAAAAGTGAAGCCCTGGGAGAAATTCAGGCAGGATTTTGCCAGACTAGCAAATGGAAAATGAAAGAATACTACAGCCAGCAATAAAAGTGAATCACATTAGCCAATCCCAGAAGAAGCAGGGCACCGTAGAGAGCTGTGAGATGCATTTTCCATACTGCCCGTGGAGGACATGTTCTTTTACTGGGCCTTCCAGATTTTGGTTAGTGGCAAACAGTTCTACAACCGTCAGAGCCGACTGCTCCCTAGATGTGAGTAAAGATTTCTAGAGGCCTCTTGTGGGGGCAGTGATTTGAGAACCCCAGAACTGGTATTTTAGATGGTTTGATGGTTTCTGGTTCTCTCTCCCCTGAAGACTACACATAACCTGTAAGAGCAGACAGAATGCCCAGCAAGGCATGTTCATACATATCCTGGTTCTTCAGAAACATACCAGATAATACTTTTTGCTCTTGGGTGTGTACTCTGGGTCCCACTCCTCATCCCTGTTTCGCTTCTGAAAGTCATTGCTACTGCTGCTGTTGTTGTTGTTATTGTTTCCCGAAAAGGTGCCTCTGCTCCATCCTCTCCCTCTTGCTCTGAACTGGAGTAGCAGCAAACAGAAGAGGAAAAGAAGAGGGGGTAGAGAGAAAAGTGCTTAGAGAAATGGCATTAGGTCTTTTCTTTCACATAGCTCTAACTGTTCCTAAGAATACCTTTAGCCTAGCCACAAGACTGTCAAACACCTATACTCTCATTACCTATTCATATTTTTGACCTTATCTGATCATATAGCTACCCCTGGAAGTACACAGCTATCTGTTTATATGCACGTGAAGGGAATGCAAGGGAAGGCATTTCACGCATACAACGTGCAAACATAGCAGGGCAATTTAATTAAAACACGAGCTATTTCTAAAGGAACCAGTGCAATTGCAGCCAGAAGAATCATTAAAATGGCTTCATCATAAGTTCTCTGACACAAGCTCGTCTTTACTCCTGTCAGTGCTGCTGAGCAAATACTGACACACTAGAGCCTACTGGATTGGATACAGTCTCAGACATCAGCAGCAAGACTGCCAATTTCAATCTCCAGAATTTATGCTGGGCTGGTGATTGGGAGCCACCACAGAGTGCAGAATCACAACCAGACCACTGTACTTCCAACCTTTAAGATCACATTTTACCTGGTAAAAGCAGCGATTTGCACAAAGTCTTACGCAAAGGTTTTTTGCTGTTTTTTTTTAGGGGGTAACTTACGAAGGTCCCTCTAGCTCGTCCTCTCTCATTTGGGCCAGCAAACTCTTTAGTCCCAAGCCGGGATTTGTCAAAGCCTGTGGTACTCTCCTCCCTCTCCTCGCTCTCCTCTGGGTAGTCCTCCCCTTTGTACGAACGAGATGACTGTGAAGATGAAGAAGTGGACCTGGATCGCTCACGCACTCTCCTGTGTTTCCTGTACCAGGGATTGAGAGGGAGACAGGGGAGAGAAAATCACTAGTGTGGTCACTAACTTGGTACTGTCCTGTCTCTGCTGTGAAGTCACGCTATCACTCCTCTGCCCTCCCATATGATGTCCGTGCACAGCCAAAGTCGCAGTTAGTTAAACACCTCAGAATCAGCTACAGTGTGCAGCTCTGAGAGGTCACAGGACAGCTCCTTTCCCAGGATACATTCTTAAAACCGTACACAAATTGTAAGGAGGCATCGGACACTTTTCAGCTTACATTATTTGTAATAAGGTAGCAAACTGAAGCCCAACTGAGAACAGAGCCCCATTGTGCTAAACTCTGTACAAGCACAGACAGTACCTGCCCTAGAGCTTACAGACTAAACAGAGGAGACAGAAGAAGAGAGGAGATGGGAAGTGACTTCCTTAAGGTCACACAGCAGGTCAGTAACAGAGCTGGGAACAGGACAACCCAGGTCTTCTGACCCCCAGAGTCCAGGGCCCTTTCCACCAGGCTGTGCTCTCTGATCACAGAGGTCTTTAAACTATTGTACAGCTATGCAGCCAGGGCTAATTTATTCCTCCTACTGGCCTCCTTTCTCCAGTAGGTACCTCAACCTGCATCATTACGGGAGAAAAAAATCCACTCAGTTGAAGAGGCACTTTTTGGTAAGAGTTTCCAGTTATGACACACATTTGTAAAAGAAATCCAGCTGCATTCTGTTATACGAGAAACTTCAATTTAAGGTAACATCACTCCATGACATGACCAGATTTGCAAACTGTACCTTTACGAGAGGAAATAAAATTGTCAGCAATTGCATGGCTAGAACATCGCAGAACGATTCCACGAGGCTGAGCTGTTGCTCTGGGGCCCCAATCCAGCAAAGCACTTAAGCGTGTGTTTAGCTTGAAGCACATGAATAGTTACATCAACTTTAATGGGAAAACTCACAATTCATGGTGAACACAAGTTTTGATGGATCAGGGCCCAGCCTGCCAGTTCTGTCTGAATGTATGAATATGCCCTAAAAGGTTATTTCTTTGCCAATTTTGAGAGACGTGGTGTCATTCAAAAGCCAGCAGCTTATAGATGGGCAGTAAAGGTATTTTATTTAAAAATTAAGTGACCTATTGGTCCAGTGAACGCAAAAACACATCACAAGGTTTCTCCTGGGTTACAAACAAGTCACAGTGCCAAAATAACCACTGTGCATTAGTTAAAAGGAAAATGGAACCAATGGGAAAGTATTAAAATGAACCTAAGAGCAAATCATTGGAGTCACTGACAGCATTTCTCCATTCTATGTGAAGTGAAGGCAGTAACAAAACAAAAAGGTAATTTGCTCATTCTGGCACAAGCAGCTACTTAGTGTGTTTCCCCTAATTATTCAACATGTACGATAGCTGCACTTCCCCTTTGTAGTTCTGCATCTAATCACAGAAGGCAAGCACAGCTCAGCTCTATTAGTTACAGCTGCAGGCATACTACTAGGGCTGTCAAGCAATTAATTGCGCAATTAAAAAAAATTGCGATTAATCATGCTGTTAAACAATAGAATACCATTTATTTTAAATATTTTTGGATGTTTACTACATTTTAAAATATACTGATTTCAAGTACAACACAGAATACGAAGTGTACAGTGCTCACTAATTTATTTGATTTAAAATATTTGCACTGTAAAAAAAGATAGTATTTTTCAATTCACCTAATACAAGTACTGTAGTGCAATTTCTTTATCATGAAAGTTGAATTTACAAATGTAGAATTATGTACCAAAAAACCCGCATTCAAAAATAAAACAATGTAAAAAACTTTAGAGCCTACAAGTCCAATCAGTTCTACTTCTTGTTCAGCCAATCACTAAGACAAACAAGTTTGTTGATATTTGCAGGAGATAATGCTGCCTGCTTCTTGTTTACAATGTCACCTGAAAGTGAGAACAGGCATTCATGTGTCACTGTTGCAACTGGCATCACAAGATATTTACATGCCAGATGTTTTTAAGTGCAGTAATGTAACAAAAAACCTACATTTGTAAGTTGCACTTTCATGATAGAGAGATTGCACTACAGTACTTGTATGAGGTGAATTGAAAAATACTATTTATTTCATTTATCATTTTTACAATGCAAATATTTTGTAATCAAAAATAATATAAAGTGAGCACTGTACACTTTGTATTCTGTGTCGTAATTGAAATTGATATATTTGAAAATGAAGAAAACATCCACAAATATTTAATAAATTTCAATTGGCATTCTATTGTTTAACAGTACGATTAATCGAGATTTTAAAATCGCGATTAACCTTTTTGAGTTAATCGCAAGCTAACTGTGATTACTCGACAGCCCTACATACTACTAATTCCATAATGCAAGGTCTTGTTTCCAATCACAATAAATAGTGGCACGGATCATGCAATAAGGAAGTGAAGATTAGCCTTCTACATACTTCTTTTTTGACCCTTTGTGACTTCTCTCTGGTTTCTCAGTTGATCTTTCCCTTGAATGGCTTGAATCTCTTGAGTCCACGGATTCTCTCGACTTCTCTCGTTTAAGATCTCTTTCCTTATGTTTTTTACGACGTTCGATATCTAGGCGCAGGTCAACTGGGTCGTCTTTATATTTCCCTTCAGTCTGCAAAAGCAGGGAATGGAAGAGAGTTTAACAAAAAGGTTTAGCAGCTTATAAAAGTTTTCAGCACCATTACTTTGCTACTGTCTGCAGACACTTCTGGAGGGCATGAGTTTATAAACCAACCAACCATTCAAAAATGCAGAATGATTCACTACAAGAACATCTTCATTTGAAGTCTTCAGTTTTCCTACATATTGTATTAGATATACACTTTTCCCCTAAAATATTATAAACATAGCTTGATAGTACAAGGGGGCGGGCGGGGGACCATATCAGGAGACCAAAGACTAACTTGGGTTATGTATCACAGCCAGTGAAAATTGAGAACGTTAGTAGCTAACAGTCCTCTAATGGGAAAACAAGTCCAACTGATTTTGTATCACAACTGGGGCACATATGAAGCCCTAGCTCTTTACTTTTCTTGTGTCCCCCAGGGGATTGCCACTGAATAACAGAATTCCTCCCCTTCCTCTCACTCCTCAGACAGACCAGACCCATCTCCCTGAATGACAGAAGAAATTTTAAAGTGCTAGACCTGAAGGCAGCACTGAAGGAGAGAGGGGCAATAGCTGTTTGCCACTTGGAAGATGTGATGCTAACATCACGGTTACTGATTCAAGTGGTGGAGTTACACAGAGGCCAGAGAAAAGCAGCTGTTGAATTTATTCTGGGAAATATGAACATTCTCGGAATCTTGTTTTAATCGCTGTCAATCGAAACCAAACATCCTTACTAGTAGTGATCTTCTCTATGAATGACACACAAGTTGCACTTTATTTCACAGAACCAGGGGACATTCTACGCAAGATTTTCCCCTCCATGTGTCTGTCTAGCAGGTCTATTAACGTAAGTTACATTACGAAGAGAGAGAAAATAACCAATAACCAGAAAAGGTATAGTCTAGAATAGTATAGTCAATTGTACACAGAAAAATCTTCAACACTAGGTACAATCTTTTAAATTTAGTTAACCAAAGGAAATTTTCTGGGTGTGTAACACTTATCTTAATATTTTCCAATTAAGAAATTCTCCTTTGGAAAAGGAAAATAGTTATTGGGTTAACTGAGTAGGCTCTAGAGTATTTGCACACAGTGCTATGCTTGGGAACTGCATGACTGGATTCGCAACATGCACCAGATGATTAGATGTGTCTTGAATTAAATAAAAAGAGGGATTAGTAATTCTCTATCTATTAAATTTTTACTTACATGAATTTCTAAACACTTTTTTGTTTAAATAAAGATTAATTTCAATTAGCAGCAGGAGTGGGAGTTGGTGCTTTGTATTGTTTGCTCTTCTGCTTTCCCCAGGCAAAGGGCTTTAACTGTTACTCAGAGCAAAAATGCTCCCAATACGATGGTTGATAGGCAAGTGACAAAATCAGCAGCAGCAACCTTATGTAGCGCAGCAGACACCTATTTGCATTTGTGAGGGCACATCTGTTTCATGAAGGGCTGGAGAGCTGTTTGAAAACCATGTTTTTTTATACACACTGCCAAGCTGGCGCTCAGAGATCAGGCCCATCAAATTCATCTCACCATCGTCCATGTCAAGCCACAAGTGTGTTTGGAAAAAATCAAAAACAAATATATGAAACAAGTAAGGTTTCAGCAGGACTGTTTAAATCTCTTCACTGTAAATATGTATGAAGTTGAACAAACAAAGGTTAAAAAATCCAAAATGTAACATTTTAGGTTAAACCATTTTTATGATTGCTTATAGACTGTGTAATGGCTTAACACTGTTCTACTCAAAATAACTAATATACTGGATTCCTAGGGCTTGTTCTATCAAAACAGGTGCTGAGTGTTAAAGCAACAGCAATCAACAGAAATGATACAGTAAAGTGTTAGAACAAGATTTATTATCTGCTTAGTAATAGTGTATTTGGTTTAGATATGGATTTATTTTTACTTTCCTTTTTGACATGCATGTCTTTTGAAAACATGGTTGGAAATATCGCATGTATACAATTGATTTAATAATACTTACAAGCAGAAAAATATCACAAAAAGTCTCTTCGCTCATCATGGGCACTTGTTCCAAATATCCTCTTTTTTTTTCTCAAGCTCACCTCAATTGACTTTGGGATCATTTACCATATTTCTAACCACTTCACAAAGGTTGTTGATACATTTTTAATAAAAATTAACCCTTTGTAGTTCATTTTTAGAATTATGCCCATCCTTAAAAGAAAAACACAAACTTAAGTAGAGAGTAATTTAAACAAAAACATCACTGTTAAGTTCATGCCCAATGCACTCATTTTGTTCAATTATTGATCAGATCAACAGTTCACCTTGTTGCCAGACTCTCTGGAGCTCTTCATCTCCTCTTGAGTGAATCCATGTTTTCTGAAAGTACTGGGAGAAATATCTATCCTCCTAAAAATAAAGCAGAGAATGAAGCTATTACAGCCTTCCCATGAACAGTACTCCAAGATCTCCTAATCCTAATTCTATTTTAAAACAGGTAGTTTCTCCATTATAAATAGACATAGTATGCTGCTTTTGAAAGCAAAGTTGAACAGGTCATTATTCCCTGAAAGTGAGATGCTGTGCATACAGAGGAACACACAATCCTGATATTCAGACCATAACAGGTGCATTATGTTAATGAACTAATCATTAGTGTGTTAAAAGTCCTTGTACAGTAATATGGTTTTCTTACCCATGATTGACTGGGAGACTGATGAGCATGCGTTACTGTCCTGGCCCCCACAAATCACAGGTCTTGTACAATATTTCATTGCCTATTTCAATAGCAAAGCCCAATAGCTCCAAATAAACAGTTATTTAGCACATTGCAAATATGGTAAAGAGATTATATTTATTTACAAGAAAGAGACCAGCAAATTTAAACTGGGTTTGGGCTGAAAATCTAGAGTGATACTTCTCTGTGCCTAGATAATAGCATGGATGACCACACATACAGTGCAAACAACAATACTTAGGCAGAAACAAGTAGGGGCTATTTTAAAAAGATCAAGTCATATAATTTGGGAATAGCCATATCATAGAGGCACTTTTGTCACTTACTTTCGTGGGTTTAAAATTGTGTGTGTGACATGACCAAACAAGAACAAGGGGACATTAAATAAAATTGAAAGAGGAGAAATGTAAAGGTGAGAGTAACCATTTATATGTGATTTTTTTTTTTTAAAGAACTAATCAATCAGTGGAACTCTTTTCCTTAAACTAGGAGCCTGGAACTAGCACGATTCAAAGACAATTGGGCATTTCTGTGACATGAACATACAATTACATTAGACATCATCAAAACAATTTGATAAGGGATATAAGCCTTCGTGCTTCAGAGCCTTCAGACATCCAACAAGGACTAAGAACAACCTTTTCGGAGTCAGAGTATTCCATAGTTGTTCTTATAGGGTTTTTTTACACCTTCCTCTGAATCAGCTGGTACTATCAGAGAATGGAAATGAAACTAGACCAGGGTTTCTCAAACTTCATTGCCCCGCGACCCCCTTTTGACAACAAAAATTACTACAAGACCAGACTGAAGCCTGAGCCCCTCACCCTGGGTGACGAAGCTTGAGGGCTTCAGCCCTGGACGGTGGGGCTTGGACTTTGGCTTTAGCTCCAGGCCCCAGCAAGTTTAATGACAGCCCTGGCAACCCCATTAAAACCCCACTTTGGGGTCCTGACCCACAGTTTGAGAACCACTGAACTAGACAAATCACTGACCTGGCCCAAGACCCAGTATGGCAATTACTGTGTTCCTAACTGGATGGCTGATAAGTTTTGTTCACTGTTGGCTCCTCTTTTGTATTTTTGATTTATGCCCCATAGTTAACTATGAATATTTTAAAAATACGCCTGGAGCTTTAGAAAAAAACATTAAAACAATACTCCCCACCTGTGAATTTCAGGGCTCTTCTTGTTTTTAGCTTGATCTTGCTCCATTCCTCTCTTTAGGTATTTTGTAAAGCGTTCATTCAGTGTCATTCCTGAAGACCCAAAGTGATGCTCTGTCGGGGTTTTCAGTGAAGAAACATCACACAATTAATACAAGTCAGATTTTAGGAAAAGGCATGTGAGCTCTACCACCATGTCTGCAATGGATTCAGAAAGTACAAGTGTGTAGCCAGAGGACAAACGGATGAAAGTCAATGCGTCTAGCAAAAGTGGAGGCCACCCCTTTGAAATCAAACAAATGGCACATGCTTGTGTCAGTGGTGAATTCTGCCTCAAATCTGTTTAACAATGAACATAATTTGAAAAAAAACCACCTACATTTATTCAAATCCATTAGAATGCCCCAAATATCTGCAGATCCCATGCCAGTCTGCTGCAAGAGTATTGCGTTTTGCTGTTTCGAGGATAGGCAAGACTGCCTCCTCCCCCTCTCCTACAGCTAAATGCAAGAACTTGGGGGAAAACATCCCACATGGTTGCTATTTTACTCTATCACTTTTCCTGTTGGTCAGCAATTCTCTTGGGTAATTAACTAGCATGAATAGGACACCGTTCCAAGGAACAGATATAGTGGGGTGGAGAAGCAAGGGGTGAACTTTCAACCAAGAATGTGTGGACATTTGACTCACCTTTTACATGATGGACTATAGTCACTATGTGCTGAGCAAACAATTCAGAAGGACTTCGCTGAGACTGAGCTGACTGTATATGGTGGAAAATGGAGCGGAACTCCTGCTCTTTTTTGTTGCTGTGTACTAAGTCACGACATAGCTTCCGCTCCTGCGCCAATAAACCACTTGGACTAGAAAAGAACACACATTTTAAAAATATAACCATCATAAAAGCAAGCTAAACAGAAGCAGCTTTCAAACTGCAAGTTGACAACCTTCAAAGCAATAAACTGGACCTATTCCAGCCATTGCATTTCATGTACTACTAGAAAGTCATCTGCAATTCAATTTTCAATGGTTCTGTGTTTGCCCCCTTATATGGCTTCTGAACTACTGGTTCCTCTTTTCTGCAAGGTTCATCACAAACGTCCCTATTTATAGCCAAATCTTGTTACAATATGCAAATGATGGGCTGTCTGCATCAGCCTTATATAGGAAGAAGTATAATTTACCTTTCCCCTCCCACAACATCTGGGGCTAGATTTTAATCTCAGAAGCAGTAGAGAGAAATGGATAGGACCAGGCCCAGAAGCTCATCTCAGCCATCATTTATTTGATGCCCAAGTGTGTTAAATATCCCAAAACCAGCGGAGGCAACCACAGAAGATGGAAGAAGCATCTTCAAAGCCCTGAAAAGGTTGGGTAAGACCTTAATATTGCCCTAGAATAGATCTAAGGAAAGCTGAATCTGTTAATAATAAATGTGCCTCACCACAATGGGCAATCAGACCCACACTGAGGATGAGAGAGTAGCATTAACAAAAGGTTGCTCAGAAACAGGAGAGCTGACTGTCCAGTATTGCTCAACCAGCATCCCAGTTCTTGTATGCAAGTCAAAACCCTCCCATCACATCATGGATACCCTCCACCCCACTCCCACATCCCTCGGGAAGAACAGCAGTCACCATTGCCTTGCTGCAGCACAGAGAGGACTGATTTAAACCGACGTGATTTAAAGCACCGAGAAGGAATTTTAAACTTTGATTTTAATCTTGTTTTACAGTTGTACTTTAGTATAACCTTTCCTTAGGAAAATAACTCACCAATGAGAATGGAACTTTAAAACATGTTGATCTATCATTAAATGTAGCCTTGACACTAAATTTGGTACCTTTTGCTAACCAGAAGGATACACATTTATTTAAGCAATTATATAGCATTACTTACTTTTGTTCAGATTCTTACATTATTAGGTTATAAAATGGTGACTGATGCATTTCTTACATACTAAAATGCTAATATTTTTACGTGTGATTTGTGTCAAGCTGCATTTGGATGAAAACTGAAATTCAATTAAAAATGCACAAAATCAGCATTTTAGAATTGTGTTTTGATTAAATAAAGCTCCCTTAAATGTGCCGGATACATAAGAAAAAAGTTTATCAAAACTTGTTTTGCATTTAAACCTGACTAAACAAAGGAAGTATAAACTGTAGTGAGTGAACGGACTGCTTATAGGTCATCATGGGCAGGGTGGATAAAAATCAATGATTTTTAAAAAAAAATAAAAATCGGATTTTTTTAAATTTAAATCAGATTTTTTTGATAAAATGCTTTTTGGAGGGAAAAACCTATCTAAAGATAGTTTTAATTAAGATACATTCTAGCTCAAAGAGACCTCATCATGGAATAGGGATTATAAATTCTATAGTATGAGACAATATATTCATGTAATGTTTAAGAAAACGTTTGTAAATGAGTTCCAATAGTTTATGGATTAGGGACCCAATCTTATGGGGTTCCAGGGGCTTCTATATAGATTATTCAGGTTAATCTTTGTATCTACGCAATGGGACTCAGTGCTCAGTAAAGAAGATACCATTAGAGATGCCTAGCTTTGCAGTTCTCAAACTGTGGATTTGTCTCCCCAAAGATAACATGCTTGTTAACAGCAAAAATGTTTTTAAATAAATATATAGAGGTGAGAAATAGTTAAATAAAACAATTTAAATGTCTGTCTGGTGATGTTCCCCTTCTAATACAGCATGACAAGAAAATCCTCCAAATATTAATGATTAACCTGTTGAACTGGAGATAGTTCACCTCCCAAGGACTTCATAAATATCTGCTTCAATTACCATTGGTAAATGAAGTAACCAAACAATCATTCATTTTCTGATATAGCTGTAAAACTAATCTGAAAAGTTTTCAAAATAAATCACTTTAAAAATGTACAGTGTGAACCTTCTAAAAATGAAACCTACATCTATCTCCGAGTTGTGAAGAATATGTATTAAGGTTGTAACAACCAACAAGAATGCACTTTTATGTAGAAACCCATGATTAAATCGAGTCTTCCTGACTAGTGATTTAAATCAATTTGATTTAAATTAAATCCACCCTGACTATGGGCCAGATTTTCAAAAGGCATCTAAAGATGCAGATAAGTGTCTAGTGGGATTACAAAAGCACCGGAGTAAAGCACCTGACTCCCGCTGAAGTTAATAGGAGTTAGGTACTGTGGGTGCTTAAACGCTTTTGTAAACCGAGTAGGCACCTACAGATCTTTGAAACTCTGGCCCCATGTTCTTCAAGTTTTTAGAACTAGTAGATCTTATTCTCTCCCACCAGGTTATTATTCACAGACAAGAAGAGGAAAACAAGCTTTCCTGCTTTTTTGGCTGTTAATGGATTTTTCATCTTTGAATGAACTAGTCCAACAGAAGACAATTGTCTCGCTACACCTGCTAGCTACACTGAACACAAAAGTAATTAAAGTAAATGCTTTCTGGCCCAACGGAACAGAAAGCACTTGCTGAGCGCATTCTCTCCAGACTAAAAACAATGAAAATATAGATCCTTAATGCAGTACACAACATTGTCGTCGTCCCACATTCTGTATAAAAAAAGCAGCCCCCTGATTTAGTTGGGGATTGGTCCTGCTTTCAGCAGGGGGCTGGACTAGATGACCTCCTGAGGTCCCTTCCAACCCTGATATGCTATGATTCTATGAACGTGTTAAAACTGAAGAGGCTCACTGATGCAGTATTTATTTACATTATTTTAACAGATTATGGTAAATGTAGGCCTTAACATAGATTGTCATAATTTCAAATTTAATTTTAAACTTATTTTTAAAAAGAAAAATGTATTTAATATAAAGTCTGATTTTATTTTTTTAAAGTGAGAGTTTTTCATCCACTCTGCTGCAGCAGAATATAATCCACCAGCTCCACAGCACACATCCCATGTATAGAATTGCTTTAGTAAAAGCAAATCCTGTGGCTCAGAAAAGGCTGTTTTTTAAAGCACATCCAAACTGCATTATAACGCTGGAATAATAATTCTGATCGCTTATTGTTTGCATGTTCAAAGTGTTCAGATATTAATCCCTAAAACCCGTGTTGCATGTCCTCACATGTGACTCACATGCTATTAGCAGCCATCTTAGTTCCTCTCTCTTCATTCCTCCAGCGCTCCCTCTAGTGTTCCACAGAGCAAACTGACATTTATTGACTAGTAGCTCTTCCCTTTAGCAGAACTAACTTTATTGAGCATCCCCTAGTGGTCTCCTGAAGCACCAGAGCCTTACAGAAAATTTTAAGTGGCTTTTGGGGCTTCTAGGAGGATTTCACTAGCAATGTTACCATACATTGAGAAGAGGAATAAAGTGCCCCGCAAACATACATTTTATTAAGCTGTAATGCTGACATTGCAACATTCTGAGTAGCTCTGGACAGTGGGGAACAGAATTTGATTACTTTTGAACACGGAATAGTGTGGTTTGAACGAAGGACTGGGATCCAGAAACACCCAAGTTCCAAAGTAGTCTCTTTGCACTGACTTCCTGCGTAGCTCAGGGAAAGTCAGTTAAACTTTATGCTTCACTTTCTCCATCTGCAAAATGGGGATAACATGATTCACCTTCCACACAGGAGAGTCATATTGGTGTGTTAACATTTAGAGATGCATGTGCTCTCTGTGACAAATGACGTGTTGGTAGCTGATTGCACAACATTCTTTATTTAACCTGCCTATGTTTTAGAGAGATCCACAAGGGGTAAAGGTGGGATGGGGAAGGAAGGGGGGGGGGGGGGGGGGGGAGAAGAACAGGCTAGTGAAGCCACTACCTAGTTTTAACTTAAAGGCAAATCCTTACCGTGCAAGATCTTCATCAAAGGAATCCATTCGGACATTGACCTGGGCCTCCCGGGTAATGGAAAAGGAGGATTTGCCAGTGGCTAAACCATCTCCTCTGGTTCCTGGCTTCTCCCGACTCTCAGAGGCCTTTCTCAGGGGTGGTGAAGTACTTTTTTCCTGACTTGCTTTGTAAGCGGTCACTCTAAAATTCTTTTCGGGAACAAACCCCCTGTGACCAGCTTCTGCTCTCTTGGATGCTAGCTTGTCTTCCTTTTTAGATCTTTCAGAATAGGGATCCTCCTCCATTTCCTCAGCTTTCCTTTGCTTCTCCTTTGCAGTCGGTAAAAACACTATGCCTTCCCATTTACCTGGCCTATCCTCATCCTGATTTTTGCTGGAGGTTGCTACCACTTTAGACATGAATTTGGGCTCATCATCAAACTCCGAATCCTTTCGGCCCTTTGCCTTGTCTTTCTTATCCTGCTCATCCATCTCCTCTTTGCCATAATGACCTTCCTTGTGGAACTCTGCCATCTTCAGCTTCTCAAAGTCATCCCGAAACTTATAGCGTTTAGGAGACTGGCTGCTGCGATAAGGCTTTTCAGCATCAGTTTTGGAGGTGTACAGGTCTGATTTCGTCTTGCCATCTGCTAAACCCAACTCAGAGAAGCTTCCCTTCTCTTTCATTTTTTCCTTTTCAACATTTGTTAGTTTCTGTTCCTTGTCTTTCCCATTCTCAGTCTTCTGTTCTTCCAAATACCTATTTAAAAAACAAACACACACATACACACACACACATACATTTAAGCAATTCTCTTATTAAAGTAGAGACAAGAGTCTTTAATTCCTAAAATTCAAAGCAAGCAAACAAGTCTTAAAAATTCCAAGACTTAAAAACATACAGAAGGCTCTCTCTGGTCCCTGATAAATAAGGTAAAATGTAAAGCTACCCAAATTTTTACTTTAGAAGACATGAATAAGGTCTTAATATATTCAGCAAACGTGCTGGAAGATGGGTATGCAAAATGGATGATGTGAGGTTCAAGAGCAAAGTGGAACAGCAAAAGCTCTTCTTGAGCAAATAAAAAGAGAACCAACTTACCTATATTTTCTAAGGAAAATATTAAGGTCTTACCCAATCTGTTTAGTCACTTACAAACCTGGTTCAGAAGAATTAACACATCAAAACTTTCAACTTGGACTGTTCTGCTTTAAACAACACACTGGAAATAAATGCCTCAAAAGCTACGTCACATTTTGGATGCAAGTTTCCTAGGAAAGCTAAACATTTCATATACTGTAAACACAAATAAAAGCAAAAATAAAAAGGTTAATGGGAAAAATATTTCTTCTCTTGGGAGAACAGACAGACTTTATTCTAGTACTGGGAATGACAATCCCCCAAACCAATTTAAAGTTTAAAACATGCTGGTGAAAGATTATCAGCACATATTTTCAATGGGATAGTGGTGGGTTAAGTCTAAAGCACCTCAACACACTATTTTAAAAGTCAAGAGTGGAGCAAGACCTAGTTCTGCTAATATCATCAGAGGTCCTTGATAATTAATAGAATTTGCCCCCAAATAATCTTAAATTAACAGTGAGAAATGAAAATGATTAACGAGCATTTGAGAACACAACAGTACCTTTCGAATGAGGAGGTCCTTTAAAATTACGTTAATTAGAAAGACACTTATCAGGGGTTTGGGGCTGCTGACTGGACCAGATTAGAAAGATACTCCTATACTGAAGATCTTTTTTTCCTGATTCCAATCGTACATAAAATTTATCCCAATGCATGTGCACCATGGCTCTCACGGTGTTTGTATTGGTTTGTTTCTATTAGGATACACAGTAAGTTATGTGTTTGTTTTTTAAACAAAATTTTTCCCTTTGCAAACTTATAACATTTGCTGGAGTCCAAGAGTCACAAGCCTACCAACTCTGGGATAGATTTCAAGAGGGAATCAATACTGTGTCTGCTAAACTTGACAGGGCCCAAAAGCAAGCAAACGAGCCTTCTGCAAGTGAAGGTTTTAGTTGCATCAGCACCTCTTCCCCCAAAATCAGCAAGTCTGGCATCAGCAGCACCAACTGAATTTTTAATACTCTAACGTCCATTTAAAATGGGGAAATTCCCCAAAATAAGTAATTAACCATAAGTGAGCTAGGGAATATACAACCACAAATGTGTGGGTTATATGCAGTGATTCAGGAATGTGACAATTTTTAGACTAATAAAAAATGCAAATTTCTGGAAAAGCTCCTTGAGCACTTTAAAAATTTATAAAAATAACCTTCAAGTTCAAAAGGGAATTCTGGGGTATCTGTGTCATCTTTACAACACTAACAAAGTTATGATGTTAAGAAAACAAAACTAGAGAACTACTTCCTATTGTGCAGAATCAGGCCTACCAGACAATGAGAGTTACACACACCTCCCCAATTCCCCCCCCCCCTCCCCAAGTACCTGGCATGTGAACTGAACACAAAGGAAAAACGCACAACTTGCCTCTTTGAGAAGGCTGCCCCGCCAGGAGCTGTTGCTTCCTCCTTCTGCGAGGCACCATAAATTGAACTGATTGTCGTGGGACTTTTACACACAGGACTCTTCCTTGTTGGGCTCAATCCTGATGAACCATGGTCAAACGGACCCTGATGCGAGCCTGTCTGAAACGAGGCACTGCCTTGTAAAACAGACCCCAGTTGGGAGGTGTTTGACAGTGGAGGACTGGGCTTCTGCAATGGACTTGGCCGGGGAGAACGGCGCCTCACCACAACAGACTGGAGAGGGCTTTTTAGTGCAGGACTGCGCTCTCTTGGGCTAAGATCAGGCACGGCAGACGCTCTTGACACTGAACTTGTGCTGTAAGTGGTCATGTCTTGCCATGGCTTTGACCCCTCAGACACCTTGACATCTTGAGTAGCTCCTCCCGAAAATGGCTGATCCTTCGAATCATCACCTTGATTATCTCCTGCAGCCTGTGATGCCCGCGTATCCTTGGAAGAGGATTTTTTTTCCTTTATGGACCTACGCTTGGAAGATTCAACTCGGCTGTTGTTCGAGGAAGACCGGGAAGATGAAGACCTCCTTGATCTATCAGAAGATGACTTATCAGAGTTTCTAGAATGGCTTCTTGATCTTGGTGATGGAGACCTTCTCTTTGGCGATCGAGAGCGGGAACGCCCCCTACGAGGGCTGTAGGCTTGGCGATAATTTTGCCAATTTGACCTGTAATTTCCATAGCCTCCTCGGTTATATTGGCCCCATGGATAAAATCCTCGGTTCCGGCCACGGAAATAATATGGTCTCCTGTACCCTCTGTTATGACCTCTGAAATCCCGGCTCTGATACACTCTTGGGTGGTTCCTTTCTCTGTTGTGAGACGGAGAATATGATCTTGAACGAGACCTAGAACTGAAAAAGAAAAAACATTATTTGGAAACCTCTTTCCCTCAATGTAGCCTTCTATTTGAAAAAGTTTTAAATGTTATTTTACTGGTTTTGTGTCGGGTTCACAGCTCCTTAAGTGATTTTTCCTTTGCTCATGTGAACTCTACACCTTTTCTCCCAGTGAACACTATTGCCATATCCACACCCAATCCCTGGCAGTAATTACATGACATCTGAACTACAGCTGGACTTGAACTGCAGGTGGACAGGAGACCAACCTCCTTAGAATCACGGCTGAGACCATAATAGGGATACACTTGTTCTGTCTTCAGACTAATGTGGCTGGTACCCATCTTCAGAAATCCAAGGGGCATGTCTCTCAAGTGTCCAGTCTTCACAGTTCAAAGAGTGCCAAGGCTATCTCTAACCCTTGGTCTCCTGCATGGTGGGAATGCATTTCTACTCCATAAGGCCAATGCTGTCTCTTGTAACAGACTGAATTCTCCCTTCTTTGCAGCCCCCAAATATCTCATATGCTTTTAATTTTAAACAGGATTTCAAGAGGAAAAACCTTTATTTGCCAGAGAAATTAATTTCTCTGTTTTTAATTAATGTAAGTGAAAATAGTAGCACTGAAGAGAAAAACCAATGACTGACGTCTCTATATTTCTAATCTCAAACCATACATGAATTCCTGTTGTTGTTAACCTTGATCTCCATCAAGTAAAATAAAAAGACAGAGCATCAAGAAAAGATTGCCGAAGGCATTTAATGTATCCCTAGCCCGATGCCACATGATGGCACTGTTTATCAACGCACGTCAGCTTGCTTTTCAAGGGATAGATATGAGCATGCAGGTTATTAGTGGAAGGAGGAAGAGAACGGAATTTAGGACTAAATGGGAGTGTTCATATCTGGGATTACAGATTTAAAGAACACAACATTTCAGGGGATATGTAAGTGCTGATAAGAGCTGGAGAAATACAAGGTGTTTTTCCAATATAATTGGATTCTGCTTAGTTTTATCAAGTATTTAAAAAACTGCAGTAGTTGCAGTTTTACAAGTAGCATCATGGCTCAGGATTAATCAGGTTAATATACTTAACGAATATTGGACACTGCAAAGTTGTACTGACAGGGAAGGGTATTAGCAACCATGTTCTTGTAAAATATGAAGAAAACTCCACCACTAAACAGGGTTAAAAATCCCTGCAGCAAATCTCACTCATTGTTTATGATGATGCATATTTACTGCAAACATTAAAACACTTTTCTTACTGTATTAATAAAGTTCCGGTTATCTAAAGAGTTGACTAACTCTGGCAGTAGCAGTATTTAGATATCTTATCCTGACGAGCATCAGCTTCTACATCTCTCTCGCCAAAATATTAGTAACTGTACACACCACTGTCTCTGAAGTTTCTAAAGTTTAAAGTCAAATCTCACTTTTTAATTGGATTAAAATGAGGTTCTCTTTTGTCCAATTATCAAATACACTAATATTTAACAGGCAACAGCTTATGTTACAGCACTAGTAACATCTGATATGAATCTGTATTAATATACATTGCTTAATTGTCTCCTGATAGGATTTGTGCTCCTTTATTCAAAACAAGAAAACAATGCAACTTACCTTAGACACTTTCTCATTCGAAAACAGTATCAACACAAGAAAGAAGGAAAGACATGCAGATGCAGCAGTGAAAATGAACTGATTAAGAGAAGTTCTCCGAAAGCACTAAGCAGAATTCACATGCTCCCGTCCCCAAGCGCCTATAGCATGTGTTACCAATTACTAGCGAGGGACCTGTTGCATGCTGCTTCCAAAATCCATTCTGTCATTTTATTGAGGCATGGAACATGAAAATCTCACTCCAAAATCTGCAGAGACTGTTTACAAGAAACCATTTTAAAAGGATGCAGTATGCAAAATACAATATACATGTGCCAGAAGTGATAATTATTTTGAAGTCTTTTGGACTGCATGGCTACCCAGTTAATTTAATATACATTGTTCTCAAGTTCTGGCAACTCCACTCTTTTTACAACTATCAAAAATGAAAAGAAACAGCAACATACTTGATCCTACAAACAGAAGTTAAGTACACAAGACTAACCAGAAGCAAACATGGGGAAAGAGCACAGAATACAAGTCAAATCACCAAGGGACATGGAAAGCAAAATGATGTCCCCAATTTTCTTCCCTAAACGCAGATTCATTTTCTAGTCTCTTCTCCCTAAGATATCGCACTACACCTACCTCAGTGAGTATGTGAAAGCCTTGCAAGAAGACTTGTCTATATTAACTCTCTCCATTCCAATTCTCTTTTACCAATTTATTAACAACATCCAAGTTGTTTCAGCAGCAACACAAGACGAGAGATTTGCCCTGTTCGATTTAATGCATCTGGATTCCATTTATCAGAGTTACTTCAATGTTGGCCAGATGCTCCAAACCTATACTGGACCCTAATACGTCAGCTTCCCTGCAAAAGAACTCGGTTCCACTTGAGTCTCCACCTCTGCTTTGGTTTTGTCCTGGCCTTCTTCTCTTTCCAACTATATTTTTATTATGTTTCTGCATCTTAAAAAAATCCCTTTTAATAAGTAACAGTTGCATATGTTTACACGCCTAGCAATGTTCAGAATCTTCACGATGCATTCAAGATTCATGAAAAAGCAGATGAACATCATAACATCTAGCCCAACTGGAATAGAGTGTTGTTTTTTTAAGTGAAGATCATTACCAAATGGTGGTGGCCTTGCAAGATATAAAAGCCTTAACTAGTCACGTAGGATACTGGGTGATGGAAATCCATTCTTCGCTTTTATTTAGTCTTAAATTGATCCAGTTAGAAGTAATTCAGAGATGCAGCAACTATCATGCACACTGAGGATTTCTCACCATAGATCTCAGCAGTGAGATTAACAAATTTACATGATCTGCCCACAGTTGCCATTGCAGAATTCAGTGACTGACTCCCCTCATGATGAACCCGCCCCCTCCACACCCACCTTTCCCATCAGAGGCTTAGATTGACACTCTGGAGGAGACCCTCCTGAACTCAACTCAAGAAATGCTTGACTTTTCCTAAAGACCTTTTAAAAAGCTGTTATCAATAAAGTTGGGGGGGGGGGGAGAAGGAGGGAAGAGAACAGAGAAGCTAACAAATGAAAAGAAGGAGCACATTTTGCTGTGGAAATCTCTCAGCTGTCTTTTCCATTTGTCAGTTCTGACAAGAAATGATGCCAAAAATGTCAACACTCTCTGATTTCAGCCCCTTAAATCATCAAAGTTAATAATTTACAAAAAAATTGGTCAAGAACAACTTAGGTCTGTTAAGAGGTTTAAAATGAAGCCTTAGGTACAGATGTTATCTAGTGCATAACAAAATAAAATTGATCCTTTCCTCCATTTAGTCTGGGTCAACATTCCTTCACTAACAGCACAGTGTTCTGAGGAGCTACATCTACTTATATAAGAAAGATATGGAAATGTTACATTAAAATGATCAGCGATTATTAAAGAGTGCAGAAGCATGCAAGACACACGCCTGTTGTAGAACATCCTTATCAATAGTATATTGCAAGACAACAGAGAGCAAACAAAATCAGTAACCCAAGACACAGAACACTTAAGCTACTCTAGAATCTAACAAAAGGGTTTTCACAGAAGGGCTTGTTAGTGTAGCCACCATCTGAGCAGGACAGAGGGAGAAGAAAAACTCTTTGAAGTCAAAGGGTGCAATCAAGCTACATGCATTACCTGAGCCTGCGTTTTCTTGATCGTGAGACAGAACGGGAGCGGGAACGGGATTTGGAGAAGGATCGGGAGCGGGATCTCGATCCAGATCTTGAACGAGATGAGCGGGATCCAGATTTTGATTTGTTAGTTTTCGACATCTTTGAAAGCTCCTTTCAGTTACACCTGTTGATATATGGGGGAAGGAAAATAAAAAACAAGTAAGCGAATAGTTCTGACCACTTGGTTAGCTTCTCTCTCTGGCAGTTTTGATAGTCCCAGAGACTCTCACACTTGCTGCTGAATCATAAAATGTTTTAATTCCTCTTTGCAAAAAGAAAAACTCTGGAGTGCAAAATTTAAAAAAAGAAGCAATTTAGCAAAGGAACAGGAAGCAGAAGGAGGTCCCTGTGCTTTTTCAAGCATCCTTTTGCTCCAGATAAGGAAGTTAATCTCATCCGTCATTACCAATAACGATGGTGACTATTTAAAAAAAAAAAGTGAATTAGCTCAGGTTTTCCATAAAGCTTTTTTTCTGCTTTACATTTTCAAAAGGAAAAGCAGAGTAAGATGCTATCAATAAAATAATCATCCTCCAAGATACCCGAATTTCACTCCTTTAGATGTAGATCTATTAAACCATGAAGTGAGGTTCTGGACATCTTACAAGCCCCACTGCTCTAAGTGTGGTTCATGTAGTGCTACAATCAATTACAAGAGTACACCACTCACTGATGAGCCTGGTGCAGCTAAAATAATTCGTAAGTCCTTTTCAGTATTCACCCAGTGTTTCAAATACTGACAATAAAGAAGACTATCCCAAAGCATTAAATGCCTTGAGAGAACCACTAGATTATAGACACCTCATTTAAAAAAGTGAATTTACCGGTGCTAGTTTCAGGAATATACCCAGACCAACTTCTCTGAAAGAGACCTCAATGCCTACACTTTGTGACTACACAACTGTTTCATTTATACCACTACCCAAACCCTACCAGACATACAACTCTTGAGGAAGGAGCCAATAATGAAGAGCCATTGGAAAACCACATGTTGATGTAAAACCTGTCGGGTATACTTGTGGTTTTCAAATGGCTCTTCATTACTGGCTCCTTCCTCAAGAGTTGGATAAAATATAGGTAACAGATATAAAACACCTTAGATTAGGAGAGTTATTTCAGGAAGTTTATTAAAAATTTGGAACAAATAAACCAAGTAAAATTCAGATGTGATATTTTGTATTTAAAACTGATGAGCTATACTTTTTTATTAGTATCCAATTAAGTCACAAAGTCTTGGTACGCATTTTTCAGGGTCCAGATATAGATCTTAAAAAGTCTAATCATGCAAGTTACAAATGCCCCCCCTTGCGTACTCCTTTCCCAAAAGTACTAGAAACACTTCCAATATACCAGTCAGGGTCACAAAAGCTCGACTGCCATTTCTACCTAATATCTTCAAAGCAACAGTAAGTCTCATTCCTCACTTTGTTCAGCTATAAAGCAAATCTTTAGAACTCAAATTCTATAGTGCTGCAAAGAATACACCAACTTTCAATTCCTACTGGCTTCGACAAACTTTCCCACTCAAAGTGAAAATGTTCCAGCCTCTCAGTCACTGGAGGAAAGGAAGAAAGTGCTGTTCCTCCAACCCTCAGGGTAAACTCTCTTTATTCTTCCTTCTACTCCATTCATTCCAAGATAGCACTTACTGGGGTGAAACAAGGGTTAAATGTTAACATATTTGGATTTCTAAGGGGTCTTCACTGGCAAGTTAAAGCGCTCTCCCAGAGCTCAACCCCCCCCCCCCCCAAAAAAACCAAACAAACAACCAAACCACCACCACCTCCACGAGGGGAATAACTCCCAGCACTGGTGCACTGTCTACACTGGCACTTTACAGCGCTGAAACTTGCAGCGTTCAGGGGGTGTTTTTTCACACTCCTGAGCGAGAAAGTTGCAGCGCTGTAAAGTGCCAGTGTAGACATGCCCTAAATATTCTACATTAGTGCTTGGCATAAAGCAGTTAAGTTTTACCTCCAAATGGCAGAGCAAAACTGAAAAGAACAAATGCTCCCAGTTTTAGCAAGAAAGCTAGATGGTATGTAATTCATCAAGCCCTAAACGTCACTGAATAATAGAACCAGCACCAAATTATTTAGCATGTAACATGACATTGATTCTCAACTGGTGGAATGCAGACCCCATTAAGAAGCAGAACTTTAATGGGAGCATGATTGGAAAAAGGTACCAAAATGGGATGTGTAATGCAACTTCTGCCTGAAAAGTGAGCAGAAATTGTGGATCGGTTTCAATACAAACACGTGCCTCTTCAGTTTTCCTCAATTCTTTTCCCACTTGCCTCCCACACCCTTCTTTAGAATTCTGATGTATTAAGAGGTTTTAGCGCAGGGGGCCTAAGAGAATAGACAAGCAAGAAAGAACCAGTTAGGTTTCTGGGGAAACACTGGAAAATATTTGCATTCATAAAACAGGTCTGACAACATTCTCTCCAGGATATCTTGTTTGCCATTCAAATAAATCTCTATCAGGAAATTCCCTACATCAGGAATCAGCTGTTCCTCCCACCCCAACCCCCAATCAACTTAAAACATTAAGATTTGGATACAGATGGCAGCAAAGAAAACACAAGCGCTGTTTGATCACTCATGCAGTTTCCTTATTATAAATGTGAAATTGGTGCACGTAGAACCTAATGAGAGTACAATGGTAAAATATATGTATTCATTATACATTCCTTATGACAGTGCTGACTCTTTATTTGAAATGGGTGTGTGTGTTTGGTTTTTTGGATGTTTTGGAACATGTCACACAGAATTCATAAGGTAAGAATAAGGCTGCAGAAGAATTAAACATTAAAATAATTTTAAAAATCTCTACAGACCTACATGCATATCTAGATGACATGCACCTTCCAGATTAAGGTGTTTTATTTACATCTTTTCCACAGGTTTAGCAGGAAGAATCCCCAGTTTTACCAATTGGAAAAATGAGGTATCTTTTATAATCCTGCATTTTGTGTCAATCACAATACAGTGAGACACACCCACACATGCTTTAGGCATCTAGCAATCTGAGACAGTAAGGCAGGACTCCTCCATGTTGGCTAATTCTTACATGAAACTTAGAATGCAAAGCCCTTTACAGCAAAAACAGAGGCCGCTTCTGAGGCTGTCACTGGTATTTTAAGGAAACGTGACCTTAATTTAAATCCGAGTATTAGAAAGATGATTTGCTATACACTTTCCCCTTATTTTAGACCCTGATCTATTATACTCACTTCTTCAAAATGCCATAGGCAGGTCAGTTTGAGACACTAGTTATTGTGAATTGTGTTTTTTTTTGCTACCCGATTGTATTCTATATTCCCTAATCTGTTACAAAATCCTCTACCAGTAAGCCTGCATGGTTTCCATAAAGGGTGACCTGCCTAACAAACAAACAAACAAACAAACAAACAAACAAACAAACAAACAAACAAACAAACAAACAAACAAACAAACAAACAAACAAACAAACAAACAAACAAACAAACAAACAAACAAACAAACAAACAAACAAACAAACAAACAAACAAACAAACAGTTCTCTGCTTCTTTAGGATACATAACCCAAATCTTATTGTATAATAGATATTCTGATCCCCCCCCCCCTTTTTTTTTAACATTGGTAATTCAGGTCTTGCCTACTCAAGCACAATTTATGGCAACTAGAGCTTCTTGGTAAAGGGCCAACGACGTGGCTCCGCCCTGCTGCTGATGTAATACATTGGGGCAGTATTGTCCATCAGGACCCGCACCACCTTGCCCCACAGGGGGGGCAAGAAAGCTCCCTAATGTTGATATGGAGGGCCCAATCGTCACACAGCCAACGGCCTTGCGTGTTGAGCTCTCCCAGGTGGGCTCTCCAACCCAGGTCAGAAGCATCAGAGACCAGGGTCAGCAACGGGGACAGGGCTACACAGGGAACTCCCTCCAACACCGACCTGGGGCCCAACCACCAAACCGGGGATGACTGGGTGCGACCCCGCACCTTGACTACCCGGTCTAGGTTGTGCCTGTTGAGGATGTAGACTGACACCAGCCATGCTTGCAGAGGCCGGAGATGGAGCCAGGACGGCTTGGAAGCCGGGCAGAGAGCAGCCTCCCTGAGGAGGGCCCTCAGATGGATGTTGCACGCTTTCTGGGTCTTGGGTTGAAAGTTTTTACAAATGCAACACGTGTCCTTCACATGACTTCCCCAAGCACTTCAGGCAGCTGCTGTGGGGGTCACTAACAGGCATAGGCCTGTTGCAGGGCTTAAGCCCTGGAGACCGGGGCATGCCCACCTGGGGCGAGGTCTCAGTTGGGACTCTTAAGTAATTGTTAAGTGTAGTTAGAAGTTAACACTAACTACTACAAACAAACTATTTATAAGGCCCTAAGGCTTGAAGTCAGAAGAGACGAAAACCACTAACCCTTGGTAGGCAAGGAAAAGGTGCTCCGACTAACCACCATGGGCGGTAAGAAGGAATTGAGAGTGTAGGGCTGGCGGCGTTTAATATACTGACACATGAGGATCGCACTCAAGAGGGTGACATCTGACCCCACAGATACGGCTAAGGAAAAAATCTCCAACGACCGCACAAATGGGTGTGCGCACACCTAGAATAGAATCGACATGAGCAAACACTCGAAGAACTTTGTGCATCAAAAGAATCTGAGGGCATTTGGGGTTTAACAGACAAGATAAATACTGTTTAAATTAAGCAGTGGAAAAGCCCTGCAGTTCATTCACAGAGTTTAATACTGGTGAATTTCACCAGAAACACAGCCCAGTAGGGTGCTGAGCAAGCTGTAATTACTTTTCTCCCTTACATAACAGACCTCATCCTTATTACGTTTTGGAGAATGATCCAGTGTTTACAAAAGAGAGAGATACATGCAGCATTTCTCAGTATTGTATACTAAAATGATGCAAGGAAAAAATCTATACTTAATTCCATATATTAACATTTTCAAAATGCAAACTTTGTTTGGATCATCCAATTTATCTAACAAGTTGCCACAGCAAGACAGACAACTGAAATTGTAACTAGAAAAATGAATGTGGGTTTGTGTTTCAGTTCTACTAAAATGGAATACTGTATCTTTTGGGGACAGATGACAGACACAAGACATTTTAAGAGCATGAAAAAGGTCAGGAAAAAGGAAACCCCTTGTCTTCAACACAAGGAGCACCCATGTACAGTCTAATGGTTAGAACAAGAGACTAAAAGTGTGATGGTCAACAGAAAGACTCCCACTGACTCCATGAAGTCAACAGAAAGACTCCCACTGACTCCAGTGGACCTAGATCAATCCCTAAATCCAGATTTCTTGACTTCTAATATTATCTTAGATTCTTTTTGTGACTACCTGATCTGTTCTCCTAATTTCCTCTGCCTAAGGGAGCTTACATAATTCAATGGACTGTTGTAAATATTAGTGCCAAATATTCATCTTCTGGTATCTGCAATTCAGGCCTCCTCGTTCCAATGGGAAATGCATGTGCATATTCCAGGGCAAAAAATGGCTTAATGTTTGCAAAATGTGTTGAAACTGCTTACTGCTGACTTTAAAAAAATTCTTTACATTACATCTTCATTTGTCTAGAGCAGGGGTCTTAAACACACGGCCCGCGGGAGTTATTTCCTGCAGCCTGCCATAGGTGCCGACTCCACTGGCAGTCAAGCTCCAAACATTACTAAGTGTTTATATTTTATTAAAACCCCTCTTTGCATTACTGTTTTTAAAAAGTTACTACATTGACTTTTAATAGAATACTATATCACTCTTCATTTTTTACTGTACCTTTGTAACATTGTATGAAAAGGTTTCAGTGATGCGGCCCTTGGGCCAATTTACTAGTTCTTATGTGGCCCTCCTGATGATTTGAGTTTGAGATCCCTGGTCTAGAGTAACAGCAGGAGTACAAAATACTAGTTATAAGTAGAAAGATTTTGCATTTAAAAAAAAGTAGTTTTGCCCTTCCTGACATGTCCATTTGAAACGGAGGTCAGCTTTAAACAATAAACATTTCTGTCCATTTTGGAAAGTGACAGATGCTGACTTTAAATCCAGATTCTTCATCTGGCACATCTAGAAATATACATACCAAAATAGTAGTTACAGTTAAGACTGCTTGGGATACAGGGATGGAAAATATTGGAAAAGTAAATATGTCTCTTAAGAGATACAAGGAACAGATTATAGGATCAATTTCCTCAAGCAAAACCTCTCATGGATAGTGGCAGCTGTCTTCGTAATTTCAATATAAAAAGTAATATAATCACTTGGAATTTCTTTATATGTTACCAGTAAAATATTAAGATTATCTCTTTCTAAAATCTGTGTTGGCCTATAGATATTCAAGATGGATTTCAGGATAGGCTGGCATCACCTGCTCACTTCATTTATGGTAAAAACATATGGAAATAATGGTAGCGCAACCTGATCTTGTCAGAGGAAAAGCTCCCTACCATGCTCCATTAATTGCTTTAGCTATAAAATATGAGAGCACAACATGCCAATCCTTAATTACAATAATGGATAATTGTATTACTTAAAATGTATGCATGCAATCTCTTCTACAAATGTATTTATTCAACTGCCACCATTGAGTTATATATATGTTTACATTTGTGAAGAAATTTTTGTCTCTCAAATCATGTTAAAACATTAACCAACTAGAAAAAATAAAACTGCCATGTTATTTAATCTTCAGTTTTAAATTACCCAATGCCCTATACATACGTACAAAACCTAGCTCTAAACCTTCATGAATTTGGGACACGAAAATCTATACAACTAGATTATGTTGACTCAGTAAGATTATAACTGCCATCCAGAACATTTCCTAAAAAAATTCAATCAAATACCTGCCTCTTAAGGTCACCAGTACAAAATGGCTGGTGCCCTAACTGTCTCAAGTGGAAGCATACTGCACTATGCAATAAAGGAACTGACAACTAACCAAAGAAAGAGCTTACCATTTAGACTCAGAAAACTGACATTCTGTAAGAAATTTCCCCCCAATCTCTCTTGGAGGCAACACATGTTTCCAATTTCTGAATTTTACATATCTATCATATCAGCCTGTCAACACTGTAATTACATTTTTACAATCCCATAACAATGGAAAACAAATTTAAACAAAAACACACTCCCAGTGTACCCACTATTAAAATGATAATCAACTCAATATATTTCTGTTACACTATTTTAAAAACTGTAACATTAATAATTTTTTATGTCCTAGCCGTGATTAATTTATTGCCTTCCACAAAAGTGGAAGTTATGCAACAGTTCAAATTGCAATCTGACGGGTAAAGCTGGGTCTCTGAAGAAATGCATCCTCCAGATGTATCTTACAGGATATCTTCTTAATGTCAGAATAGTTGCAAAGACAAGGTGTTTTATCATCTGGTATCATCAATTTCACTAATTTAATACAAAATGTGCAAGTAAGTTGGATGTGCCCTCCACAGACATTAGCTAAGATGCAGTGAGACAGAGATTCCTGAACATTTACAATGCAAGTGACAAAATACTAACATGGAACCTCAATTGCACACATGAAGGTAGAAAGCAAGAAGAGATTCATTTCAATTTGATGTCTGAGGGCCCTATAGAAAAGTCAAAAGAACAGAAGGGCTGATACTCCCTCTCTCTACTTGTGAAATTCTCTTTAAGGTTTTACATGCTGGAGTGGGATGGAAGAACACTAATTTCTGGCATCCCCTTTTCTGGATTATATTAGATACAAAAAGCACCCTTAAAGTGCAGGGTTCACTTCAACGCAATGGCTAAAACACACTCCAACATCCACTCTGGCATACATGCAGATTGTTTCTAATTGGGTTAAATTACATTGTAGTCTATTTTGACTCAATAAACAAATCTTACAGAAGTAAAGAAAAGTTTGACAAATTACTCCAAGCCTCTACGTAGAATGATCCTTGAAGAACAAGGATAATACTCTGCACTTAACACAATACATCTTCAAAGCTCCTTCCATTAATAAGGACTTGAATCTATTTTTATTCCCCCCCCCCCCCATTTTTTAAATTCACTTTAAATTTTAATATCTACAACAAGGGTAATAAATAGGTAACCATGGGTCAAATGTGGACCACCAGATTTTCAACAGACCCCAAAATCTTTTTATTTAGTTATCATTTTTTTAAATTATTTTCTCTGGAGTCTGAACCTTGACTATACCTTGACCAAGAAATTTGGATCCTGACAAAAAATAATTAACTACCCCAATCTACAACATGCTAGACTCACACCAGGGAGCCAGCCTTAATGAAGTCCTGATAACAAAGAGAGTACTTTTTACCCAGCACAAAACCAGGTTTTAGAGGGTCAACACTATCAGCTCCTCAGACTACTACTGACCACTTGGAGAAAACTCTACCCTCCCTCATCCCAGGATTAGGTATAGGAACACGACCATGCTTAGAATAGGAAGATGCTACACTTTCAACTGTTCGGAGATTTTAAATGTATGCTTCTCTTTCATGCAGAAGATCATAAAGTGGCTTGAGAGTAATCTTAACAGGCTCTTAAAAAGGCTGAATATTGTTTGTTTCATCAAACTAAATATTTTTAAGGGATTTTTGTTGTTGTCACCATGAGTTTACTTTGGTCTACAACGTTTACTAGTTAGTCATTCTTTTGTTTGGTTTAAGTGCCAGAAACTCTCCTCCCTGTAAATCTATTCTGGTTGCTTCTTTGACCGTCAACGTAACTGCACGCAATAAAAATAGAAAACAAAACTCATTCCTAGCAAGTGAGCTGGCTCCTAGATATAGCTCTTTTTAAACAGCCTCTGGACTCAAAGGGTTAAAACAGAAGAGCAAGGCAGACTCCTCTCACCTCACCATGGTAACACTGCCTTTGTAAGCTTGGAACAGCTCAACCTCGAGTTCTGTCCTAAAGGAGTTAAATGATTTATTTACTGAGATTGCCTCTGAACTTTATAGTACAAAAATCCTAAGAATATAAATAATTCTCTCTCTCAATTCCTTGTAGAAACGTGAAATAAATTCTCAGATGCTTGGAGGAGGCAATGTATCGAAGGAATTTATTTACCGTGACACAAGACTCCTGAAGATTACTCTCATTCTAATGGAAAGAGTAACCTGTAAATGGAAGAGAGGGATTAACTAGGAAAGCGGCCCTGGCTGCACACTTACCTTATTGTTTGGACTTCTTGATTGGACAGGGGGGAATCCACCTAAAGGAAACGTCCGCACAATGCCTGACACGGCTGATAGAGGAGAGCAGCTCTGGAAGTGGGTAGAAAATGAAAACATGCCTGGCCCTGCCAGTGGGGAATGCAGCAGAAGCCTGTTGCACGTTGCACAGAGAGCTATGGAGGCTCCTCTTTTGCAATAAGCCTGCCAGAGGTCACATTTCCTTCCTGCTTTCAGCCCTGACGACACCTCCACCCCCTTCTACATTTAAAGGGCCAGGATTGTTTTCCTCCATTGCAAAGCAGGTCTCATCTGGCAGCAAAAAGCAGCTTTGGTGATCCTGCCTGATCTGTTGCAGAGAGCAAGGCCAGAGCATGACTTGTGCGTGTGGAATTGTTTTTATACAGAGGGAGACGGTTTGATAGCCAATTTTCAACCAAAGCTGCTGGTTCTGTCTGGAAACCAGGCTGCACCCTTGTGTTAAAGCTGTTAAGTGTTGAAAGAATCTTCCCAAATGATGGTTTAGTGAGTCTGATATCTAGGAACAGGATACAGCCAAAGCTATCTTTCAGCGTCAAACTTTAAGGCAGTTCTACTGATGGATTGTAACTATTCAACAGGAAAGAACAAATAGGAGCAGAGGCTTTACATCAGCATGCTGGGCAGCCTGAATAATCTACAGCCCAGTTAAAATATTAAGGAGTTAAAATACTACTGCCACACTGTGGAAATCTTAAAAAAACCTTTATTAAAATAAAATCATATATCATGAACTTTTTGACATTTCATTTCTGATTACATAATAATTTCTGATAATCATTGCTGATTATTGTAGGAAGATGTTTGGTACAGGGACCTCGGCTTACTGGTTTCTAAAGTGCCATACACTCTTAAGGTGCTGTATGAACAGCAACCACCATTAAATCAACTTGGAATATAAACTGCTTTGTCTTTTTAGAGTTAGTTTAGTAAATTAATTCATATTTCAGTGGTTTAAAACATAACAGATTCTTCCACAGTGAAGATACAAAACAATGAATCTGGCACTGCTAAAATAATCAGAATAATTAGCTAACAGGAACGAGCCAGCTTATTGGTCTAGTTGGCTCATAAGTACTTCACATTCTCAAAGTACTTAAGTATTAGTAGCAGCATGTTCTGTTTATACTATGTGGTATTTGATCCTGTTGATCACAGAATGCTGCTGTTCCACCTTAGAGATGGAGTAGGAGTTAGTGGAAATATGCTCAGATGAACATAAATATGTGGACATCAGCTTGCTCCACCTCAAATGCAGTCAGCATCATCTACAATGCACTGTGATAGCTGCACAAGATCAGCAACTGGGCGAAGAGCAGCTGGCTGAAGCTAAACTTGGGCAAAATGGAGCAGATACTGGTGGAGAAACGAAGCACTCCAAAGAACTAGTTGCTACCACCAACATATCGCTCTCCTTGATGGCATCTAGCCTCTGATTAAGATGGTCCACAGCCACTGGATCCTCAATGCTTCAAATGAGCACATTTCTTAGACTACATCATGTACTTGTTGACAAATTTGACCATCTTGTAGTTTGCATATTTCTATAGCATCGACAGTTGTCAGACCTCAATAAAATGTGCTCACTCCAAGTTAACTATACTTCTCAAGTGTAAAAACGTGTCTGAAAAGAGCTAGGAATTTTTAGTAATTTTGGATAAATATTCTGTAGCAAGGTTAAGGGTGTTAAACATCTGAAACTGAAGTTATTTTATCCACAAGCCAAGAACCCTTATAAATCAAGCAGATGCAACGCAGATTCCCTGTCACATCTATCCATTTGGTCTCCACCTTAACTATAGAAACTAAGATTATACAGGCTACTAGAAGCCTTTGATTGCTCTATCACCTGAATAAGGAATAAAGTCAGTTTTTTCTTGTAATGGTTCCTGGGTCATGGTTTTAAAGGTGAACCGCTGATGCTGTATATTATTAGATACAAACATTCTGATAAAGATGGCTGAGAAATTCCACACTAGAAGGCCAAGGCTCAAACAAAAATGCAGCATGGGTAAGTTCTGGCAGTGCCTCTCTGCACTTTGCAGTGCTGATGAAAGGTGTTCTCTCTTTCAGCTAGTGGCACAGGGAAAATGAGAAGTTCCTAAATGAGAGATGGTGCATTTCCAGTAACACAATTTTAAAATCAAGTAATCTTGCTAAAAACTAGATAGCGCTGCTAAATTAACAAAACTGCTGTGATTTCCTGATTTTAAGATACACTTCACAGAAAAGGTGCTCCCCTCTAAATTACCACACATTATAAATAAAGAAAAACCCCAGAAACAAGCCATTTAGCTATCTTCTTTAAAACTTCAAGTAAAATTGTTATTTTATGTAAGAATTGCACTGCTGTGTCTTTTTTTGCAGTCCAAACAGCAGAAGTTCCTTGGATCTGGTCAAAATATTATTTGCTTGACTTGAAAAGAATTCTTGTTCTCTCTCCTGTCAGGCAAACAATTTGAACTAGATACTTCCTGCATAAATGGAGGACACATTTATGGACTTACCCAGGGGCCAACTGAGAGTAGAGTTGCAGTATCTCCAATAGTCATTCCTTTTGGGTTCCGTGTAAATGCTTGCAAACAGCAGCACTTAGAAGGAAATATTTCAGATATGTCTTTGCATCACTGAGTTCAGGATAATCAATCCAGCCTTACTTAGTCACTGGCTTTCCAGGGACTGACATGAAGCTTAGTTGTTGAGTTCAATTACTGCATCTGATTCATCTATTTCCATATTAAGACACTTCTGCAAATAATTGAAAGCAAAATGTGTACAGCTACCATAGGAAAGCATTAGTGTGTGTATACACGCACAATATGGGTAAAATGCATTTAAATTAACTTGTATTTAGGCAAGGTTATTTTACCCTTTTGTTCTGTGTAGTCCTTGCTATTCTGCAGAAGATATGAAAAAGCCATCAGCTAAAGCCTGTTTTTCTTTGGATGCTGTGAGTACTGCTAAACTAAAGGTAACGCAGTATCATCCTTTTTGAAAACCGTGAGCTGCATCCAGAAATTCTCTGTACTGTGAAATTCAGATGGCAACAATCTGCTGTTGGAACAAACTTTCTTTTCAAAGCTCTCCCCTAAGGGTTTATATGGAAAATTAAGTTAGAGTTTTCCAGAACTATGGAAATTTCATTTGGTGCTCAGAACTGGAGTTGACTCTCAGAATTTGGCTTCTCAGATAAGTAGTAAAACACTATTGCACTTGCTTTTGTCTCCACCCTAGCAGCAAAGTTCCACGTATCAAGCTCAACTTCATTTTACACATTAACCAGAAGCACACACTGGGGACTCTTGCTTCCACAAGAAATGTATTTGGAGAGCAGGCAAACATAAGCTGATCACAGTGCTGTGTGCAGGTCTAATACTATTTTCATTGACATTGCAAAGGATCCTGAAGCACTAAAACTATATACATTTGGTACAGCGCCACTAAAATGCTGCTACCTCAGAGATGGCAGGGAGACAAGCAGCGCTCTGCAGGATACACAAGAGTGAAACAGGGACAAACAGGGAGCTATGAAACAAAGCCTTGTTCTCATAAAAATGCCACAGGGTCTTGAACACACATGAAGAAGAGACAGCAAAACTTGTTTTCTAAAGGCCTTGTCCCACTGTTGCCCTCCACCACATAGTTAAGTGAATGAAACTCAGTTAATCTATCATGGAAGGATGAAGGTCAGAGTCAATCCTACTGCAATTTGAACATGAGGTCTCAAGGTTACTGCAGAGGAAAAGCTGTGGGCAGCTTTCTGCAGAGCACAGGTAGCTATTTCAGTACTTTATTAAAAACTAGAACAAACATTAGGGTAACCGTCTGCTAAAAAATAGCTAATTTGGAAAATGTTAAACATACTATTTTAATAATAATGATGAAAGTAATACTAAATACTTCTATATATTTCAAAGTGTTTTACAATGGAGGACAAGGGTTAATATTCCCATTTTACAGATTAAAGATGTAGGCAGAGAGAAGTCATGGAAATTGCCTAAGGCTATAACAGATGGTGAATGTCAGATCCAAAACCAGAACACAGAGGTCCTGACTCCCAGTGTGTACTTGCCTCTGTCCCTCCACATATGTAAGAAACAGAGAGAACAATACCCTCCCTTATCAAAGTTTTATCATAACTAGTCAAAAAATTATCCTTTGATATACAAGCTGCACTGTATTGAAAAACACCTGCTTTTACTGTGCGCAGCTGACAGAATTAACCTTTCTGAGCAATGAAGGCGTTGGGACAAGTCAAACTGGATGTGTGGCAAAATCTTACTTAAAACCACAATATTAGCTATTGTGTCTGAAATGCCTTCTGCCCATTAATTGGGAACATTTTCCTTAGGTTTGGAGGCTCTGTTTCACATTTCATAATTTAATCAGGGATTTTATTTCCTTTGGTGTCTCAGCTCACAAATAAGGCTCTTTGTTTGCAGGACACCCTGGCATTCAAACTCAAAAAGAAAAGGAAGGGGGAGCTTCAGTTGAACTACTAATCAGGACTTGTTGGCACAGAAGGCAGAGAACTGGTGTTGCAATATGTACACAGTAAGGGAGGTTAATATTTTACAAGTGTTGAACTTTGGGACTGAACTCAAACAGCTGAAGATTTTTTCAGTGCAAAAAGCAAATCCTTCTTTACACTGAATCCTTAAAAAGCCTTGTGGTTCAGACATCCCCCCTCATTGTAGCTATTCTCTCACCCGCTAACTTCTGAGTCTGGGTTTGAACCATCTTGATCCCCTTCCTTGCTAAGTGGTATCCATTTTAATGGCACGGACATGTTGCTCTTTCACAAAATTCATAGCTCATGGCAGAGCAAGTTAATACAATTAAACAAACAGCAGCTCGTTTTTCTCCATGATTCTCAATCTAAAAGAAAAGCAAGTTGTGGTAGGAGTAAACACTTCAAAACTAATTAAGCCCTGCTGTGGTTTAATACCATTTTAAAGATTTTTGACATTAACAAAAAATACTTTCCTGAGCTTTTATTCTCCATGTGGTTCAATCTGACCTCATCTATGGACAGTTTCTAGTAACCCAGTGAATTTTCCACTGTCAAGAAGTTATCACTGCTATGCACTCCCATTAGTTGCCAATGTTTTAGACTAATTATTCCAAATATCCTTTGCACCTAATTTACAGGTTTTTGTATTCTGCTTTTCAAAGAGCAACCACTTCAAATTTTAAGATATGAAGCATTAACACAATAACTGACATGGTTCTATAAGGGGGAAAAAATGAGATGCTACTCTGACCCAAGTTTATGACACAATGCCCAAATAAGGCCCACAGAAGGGAAAACATGGACTCTAACCCAGCAAATATTGATAGATTGTAAATACTCAAACAAGCATTAAAAACATTTATGAAAAAAGATTTTAGGTATCTGTTCTTTCTGGGACATCTAAGGTCATTCTGCAGAATGGGTTCATACCTCAAAGCAGCAGCAAATAAGACCAAAACACTCCCAATCCAGTAACTAGAGGAGTTGCAGAATTTCCTTTTTATACTGATTAAGAGAATACAGGTTCAAGGGTATTACATATTGCCTTGTTTGCACAGCAACAATGCTGGTAAGCAAAACAAACTCAATTTACAGAGTCAGCACTTAAACGATGAGGCAGCAATGCTAAAACTATAAAGCCCTGCTGCTATACGGTATAGTCCAAGTCCCAAAGAGAGGCACTCCCTCCCCCTTTCCCCCCCCCCCAAGAAACGTTAGGTCTTAATTTTGTAATAAACCTACCTTGTTGCTGGAACACGCACTCACAACTTCCACCCCTCAACAGTAACCTGTCACTGTTTCAGCTTCTCCAATTATGAAATCAGGAAACAATTCTGCACAAAAAAGAAACTGTGTTGAAGCAGCTATATATTTAAGCTATACGCCATTGGTTTTATTGTAAGGCAGGAGGTTTTATACACAAAACTGTGGGTTTTATCATTAACAGCTTAAACCTGGGAATTGGTCACCTTCTGAGAAAGGAAATTGAAAGTCAATCCATTTACCTTCACCCAGTTACTATTTTTTCTCCCTTCTAATTAGGGTGACCAGACAGCAAGTGTGAAAAATCAGGACAGGGGGTGGAGGGTAATAGGCACCTATAGAAGAAAATGCCCCAAATATCGGGACTATCCCTGTAAAATAGGGACATCTGGTCACCCTACTTCTAATCCCAAACTCAAAGCTAGCAACTGTGTCAGTGATCAAGTAGTCACTTCTACCACACTTCCCCCACAAGACAACGCAAGCAAGGACAGCTGAATACTGGCACCTACTGTAGATACACTCTCCCTTTCTAGACCAATGTTCATATGTTGTCTTCAAACAGAATTGTAACTTGGTCTGCATTAACAGAGTGCTCAAAAACTGTGCTAGACTCCTGCTTGAGCTGAGGAAGAAGTCTACTGCATGGTTCTGGCCAGCACAGTGAAGTATGGGATTTTTAAAATCCTTGTTCGCACCGAAGCACCAAACTGAGCTGGCTACAACAACGTGTGAAAATGCTTGTAACTAGCATGGTTTGTGCCTCAGCAGGAACAGTCCCTATGGCACTCCCATGGCCCAAGGAGTGGCCGTCCAACATCACTACAAATAGATCACTGCTTCAGGCATAAGAAACTGTGGCAATTATTGCTAGGGCGCCACTTTCAGACTCTTGCTATTTTCACCACAAAATAAAATTAACATTGGGTTTAAACCAAAGCAGGTGAACAGAGTATTATGTACAAATTTAAGAGAGATTTCAAATGGAATGTTTATAAAGAGCCTTAAAGATAAAACACACTATATGCACTAAGCATTAACAAATGGGGAAAAGAGCCAACCTGACTCTGCACTTCTCAAATCTCTCCAGGTGTGCTGTAAAGGGAATGTGTATCTCCTGGGAAGGTAAAAAGCAGGATGCACCACACTTGATCACTACCACAGCCATACTAATCCACAGAGTGGCACAAACAATGATTGTACCTGTAACTTTAGAATGCCTTGGGGATTTATTCTCTTATTTAAGTCTTATTTCCAATATAAAGACAAATTACAAAATACAAAGGAACAACATTAAGGCTATAAAGGGAGAAAAAACATTCAGAGGCACAAGCATTATTTTGGGACAAAATTTTAGATTAGCTATTTATTTCACAATGAAATAAGGTCTCTTGACTAGAAGACGAAACATTTATGCCTGTAACATCTCTGACACAGATACATCCATCCCTTCTCCCACCCAATTAAGGCCCCATTCTGCCCTCAGTTGAATGGGTGTAACTAGAGTTAGAACTGAGTCCTAAGTCTAAATTGGAAATCTGCTAAAAATTTTCTTTACCTAAGGCTTTTGCTAGCATCAATACAACAAGACAGATTAAGTTGTGACGGCCCATGTTGAACATTTTGTCTGGGAACCAAGTCTGTTAAGGAGTTACATAGCAATGGAGATTTTTCAATAATAAGCTATGCATGTTAATAAATTTATTTAGAGTAAAGACTAATAGGTTCAAAGCAGCAAGAAAAACTCAAGACAGTCATCTGTCCAGGAAATATTAATAACTAATACCGCATTTTATAGCACCTTCCACGCAAGACACTTACAATGTTTTACAACCTAATACATTAAACCTCAACTCCACTGTAAGGATTTTATTCCAATTCTAACTATGGATAAACTGAAGCACAGAGGTTAAATGGCTTGCCCAAGGGCCCACAGCAAATCAGTGGTTGAGCTGAGTATGAAACCTAAATTTTCTGACATTGTTTGGTGCATTACCCGCCAGATAAGGCTTTCTTTCTGCTCCGGTCTATGTTTAGCTATGCACATTAAAGCAACTCCTGGTGTGTATAACTTCCACTACAAGAGGAAATGCAGATCTGAACTATTCATTTGCAGCCTGATCTGAAATGGATATCCACTGGCACCACCTGTTCAGAAAAAACGACTCCGCTAATAGCTAGTGGTGAAGTCACATTTTCGCTCACTTCTTAAAAACAGACCAGCAGAGAATCACAGATTTGAGAGAAAAATACAAAAGCAACTAGTCTGAGAATGTCACCAAGTCCCTGGCAGGCTGAAGGAAGGCTCCTCCATACCATTTGCCAGCTGCACAAACCAAACATGTGCTGTGTGACTGTATAACTAAAAATAACACTATTTAGCAGCCCATCTTATTTAAGTTCATAAGTAGCTGGTGGTTTCAGGTTTAGCACCACTGCTGTCATGTAGTCATCAAATGCGGATGAACTTTCCAGTATTGTTAATCAACATAGCAAGCAGCCCAGTTTAGGCTCAAAAGTAGTTAAGACTACTAAAGTTACAGAAAGCTATTTCCTGTTTCCCAATTCTTTTGTTTATTCATCCTAAAGTTCTGTTCTTAGATGTGGCTAGGAAGTACCTGGAGACAGCTGAACACAGACAAAGTTCACATCTTTATTCTTACAATTTCTGTGAGGGTTGGGGAGGGATTCGGTACAGTTGCAATGAATGTTTGACCTTTCATTGGCAACAACAGTAGTTATTGTCCTACTTCTAGATTAATCTATTTACTGAAATGCTGGCACTTAGTTGCAACAGCACAAAGTTAGGATAGACTTTTCAGACTTTCCCAAATTCTGAGGTGCGCCCCTGAAAAAGTACAGGCAGTATATGAATTAGGATGGGTAGGCTTTTAACACCATATTACAGTGTGGGAGGGCAACCGGTTTCATTTTCCATGCCTGCATGACATAATTTCTTAATTTGAACCTGTATTTTGTACTTGCTACTTAACCCTGCTCATATAGCCAGGTTTGCTATTCTGTCTTATTCTCTAAATTATTAATTGAGTGTTTTACAGCAACCTGTACCTCCAATCAGGCATACCATGGGAGTCTGATATCTCCCCTTCTGGATCATTACCAGTGTTATCACCAAGGAAACCATGGGACTGATTGCCAAAGGCACTACCTGAAGCTGTATTACATTTCTACATTTCCATGACTACAGATTGACGAGTTAACTCTTCAGACAAAAAAACACACTACTTTCCCCAGAGCATTTATTTCACAGTGTATGTCAGTTCAAAGCACATTTCATTGTTAACCTATGCTGGTTTCCTTCTATTCTTGTTAGCGATCAGTGGACCAGGAGCATGTAATTCTCTTAACGTTAAAGAAAACCACAAGCCAAGAGATGCAGTTCCTTACTTTATACGTTCATGTCAGCATAACATTCCTGTAGAAGACCCATCTATTTAAATATGAATATATCAAGGCTTAATGGGTGAATCATGTATTAAGGTTTCATTATATAATTCCGTATAAAGGGTTGCAATTTTCAGAAAAATGGGACATAACAGTAAATGTAAATGGCTCTTCAAAGATGACCATTTGCACACGTAAATCAGATAAAAGATTCCTACAAACAGACTCACTTCAACGCAGTCCAATAGCAGAAGTGTTTCGTTTTCTCTGGGTATGCAACTGATATATCAAATTCACAACCCTGTCTCCCCCCCCCCCGCTCTATTTTTTTTTTAAGTCAACTATTCACCACCAGTTCCATTTACTTTACTGAATACACCATCTCAAAGATTTCCTTTGGGTCCAGGCTATAACCGATGTTTGTCAATCCTCTGAGAAACCCATAATCATGAGATTTTTAAACACAATTTCATTATTTTTATTGTGATCTGTTTTGACTCGATGGAAGACAGGGAAATTTGTCTTATGCTCTATGAAAAAAGCTCTGTGAGAATTTGCTGCCTTTCATAATCTTAATAGAGGAAAAATTCACCCATGTTAGATCAGTTTTCTCCTTTTACTAGAAAAACCCTTTTCTATTTTTATAGCTTATTCCCCAACATACTGATCTCAAGTATCTTTTTGTACTGATATTTTATGTATTCCATACAAATTTCTTTTTCAACTAAAAAGCTCCAATTAATTTAATGCTTATTATTTAATACTGATTTTTATCTTCAGAGTAGTTTATCATAAGCATTAATCCAACACATCCAGGAAGTAAGCAATCTTTATTATTCCCCATTTTACAGACAGGGAAAGTGAGGCAGAGAGGTAATGCACTCAAGGCTGCAGTACTGAAGCTGAGATTTCCAGACCATTTTTAAGAACTTTTTCACGTGCCAAGACGTGGGTCAAAATAAGAACATTTCTAAAGTTTACACGCAGTGCGTTTTTCTAGAACTGTGTGTCCTCTTTTTTTCCTCGCGGCCTCTATTACATTATCTCTCGGGATTCCCTCCCCTTCCAATTCCTTTTTTAGAATATCTTTCAAGGATTCTTTAATTATTACTTTAACACATATGAAAGGATTGAAGCAGAAAAGAATCCCTACATATCCAAGCAAATTCTGTAGACACTACCATAGCTGAAAACTCGTAGCCTGCTACATGACACTCAAGAATCCTATAGAGAACTTCCATATCACAGATAACCATATGTTGCCAAGCCTGGCAAGCAAAAGCACAGCATACTGGTCTCTACCAAAAGAAACACTTCATTTGTCTTCATATCTGTCTGTATAGCATCTACCATAAAGCTAGGAACATTTAGTAATCAACGGAATTAAAAAAAAAAAAAAGCAGCTTACATGTATACCTTAATATAATGTTCAAATGGCCACAAAATGAGACAGAACGAATTGGGCTCACCATTCTCAGAGACCAGGAAAAAGAATAATGCTGTTTAGTGTTTCTGTAGGAAGATGCGTTTAGTTGGGGAAAGAAAAATTATTTTTTACCTGCTCCCAATCTGGCCAGTTTTGTTTTACCACCAATTTAGCAAATAATAAAAACAAACTTGTAGTTTGCTTATACTATAGTAAGCACCCAAAAAGAGGTACATGCTGCCTACAGAAAGGCAATTCCTCACCCAAACAACTCACAACCTAATTATAACTTAATAAGTTCAATGCCAGAAAATCAGTCAGTTTTAGCAACAACTGTTAAACTTTATTTTATTTGCTTAAAACTAGCCTTCATTTCATTTTCAGTAAAGATAAAATGCATTCTTCTTTAACATATTTGTACTCTACGAATCTGAACTCCAATAGCGTGCTAAATAGAAAACCACAGAAACAGTTGTTTTTAAGTACAAAATGTACTTTGAATAATTAAGCAGTGGAAGCCACTTGCCTAAACGGGGAATTAACAAAACTTCAGAGTAAAGGAAGATAATCTGAAACTTCATTTTCTTTGAAAACAGCAACTTTCCAATGTCCAAATTACAGACTTGAATGGCTTATATTGCTTCAACTCATCTAGCCCTTGCCCACAGCCACAGAGCTGCATTGTTATCATTTGAAGATCACTTACTGTTGGTTGCCACAACTCCCCGACCTATATTTTCCCAAAGGGAGTCAGGGTTCTATACTGCTGACGTGAGTGGAAATGCAGCTGTTCAGTTCCTTCTGAAAACATTCTGTTTGCCAACTTGGTAACTACCTGCAACAACAGGCTTTGGATTCAACAGCTGACTACTAGCAGAGGGAGGAAGTGTAATCTTGATTAAAGACTCCTGGTCCCTATTTCTGGCGCTGTTACTGACTCTTCATCTGATCTTAGACAAGTTAGCCATCTGTAAAATGTGGTGACACTTGCGTTCCTTCCAGGGAGATGGCAGGAGGGGCAGGGATCAGAGATATACTTTGCATCAGTATAGTGCTTTGGGATCCTGGAATGGAAGGTGACGTAGGAGTTCAAAGTATTAGCTCAAATTAGGGGCATGGAATAAAAACCAGGTTATAAAACAGAATAGGCAGCAACCAGCATATTAAGTATGTTTTATAGCATGTTCATTTTCAAGTTAATAATCCATCCATGTCTTATGAACTGCAGTGTGACTGGAGTAGATCAAATTGCATGAGAAACACAAATACTGAAAAACAAGGCAGATATATCTCTATCTACACCAGACATGAGCTACTGGAATAATCTAACACACACAAAACCAAAATAAACCATGTCCTTAGCACATTCTCTTGTATGCCGGCACTACAAACTTACTGAAAACTGCTCCAAAGCAACATTGTAGCATCATGACTTTCCTGCTGTCTTTACATTTTTAATATGCACATTTGGCAAAGGAATGAGAAGGGGCACCCTTTCCCCTTCCACTCTAGTGCCCAAGTGGGATATTTTTCATACTATGCATTAACTCCCCGAATAAAAGAAACCATAGTCCAATGCTCATTTACCACTTGCACCTGTCATATCTGCTGTATGGCCATTTGGGAGTCAAACTCAGAGTGACAATCAAACGTCTAGGGGCTAAGTCGACCTAAGTTACACAACTCCAGCTATGTGAATAATGTAACTGGAGTTGACATACTTTAGGTCGACTTATTGCCGAGTCTACACCATGCTGGATTGACAGGAGAAACTCTCCTGTCAACTTACCTTATGATTCTCGTTCCGGTGGAGTACTGGAGTCGACGGGAGAGTGATTGGCGGTCGATTTAGCGGGTCTTCACTAGACCCGCTTAATCGACCCCTGGTGGATCGCCTGGTAAGTGGAGACAAGCCCTAGAGAACAACCCAAAAACTGGACTCTCCTGCATGCTCAAACCAATAGGCACTGTTCATACTAAGAAATAGGATACCTGCCTGCTCTTCTCCCTTCCCCCATCAAGACCTGGGAAACTTTCCATATCAATTTTGAGAAAGGAATCCCTAAGGTTACATTTGGATTCAAACCGGGTTTCTCAGAGAAGGATTTATTATCCTATTGGCCCATTCGCAAAGAAAATAAGCATGCCAGCAAGGAGTGACGGTTTGCAATTTTCACTGCCATTTATCCTGCTCAGAAAGAAACGTCCTTATCCTGATAGAACTTACTACAGTACCTGAGCCTGCCATGCTTACTTTATGTTTTATTGTTAAACCAAAACTACATTTGTGTTAGTGATTGTAGATGAAAGCTGAACTAAAATCACTGTCTCCAGCTCAGTGCAAGGAGAAAGATCTGCCAATTTGATTAAAGAAAAATATTATTGAAAGAGTTTTTGACGAGTTTGAATATCTATAATAATAATAAATGAAAGATGAAAATGATACGGTCCTTCTTCAATATCCTAGACAGTTGTCAAATTTAATGCCACGAAGCCAATTAAAGTTCCTGTTCTAATTGAACAGTCTAGCCTCATTTAAAAAAAAAAAAAGGGTTATATCTGCTATGTGTGACAACCGCATAAAAGCTGTTTACCAGCAGCATCACTCTGCAACTCTGATACGGTAACAGTAAAACTTATCTGAAATGCAAGAGGCACAGCTAACTACGTCAATGTTACTTCTCTCTGTCAAGGGTACAAAAAACATTTAAATCTTACAGAACACTGAAAGCACTTTTTGGTTTTGTTACTTCAGAAAATGAAGTCTCAGTATTATTTTACTTTTCTAGTAGGTTTTTACTTCTTAAGTCAAGGCTCGATCTTGCAATGGAAACCATGCAGGCAGAATCACTTGAAGTCAGCAGAATTCTGTATCAGCAGGAAGGACCACTTACGAACATCCCGCTGTAGTATTGGGGGCTTTCATAATTAAATGACCTTTCATTCACAGAGTCTTCATTAAGGCTTGGTCTACACTTAAAAATTAGATCGACCTAGCTACATTTCGCTGGGCTGTGAAAAATTTCATGCTCTGAGTGCTATAGTTAGGTTAACATAACCCCCACTGTAGACGCAGCTAGGTCAATGGAAGAATTCTTCCACTGATGTATCCACCATCTCTCAGCGAGATGGATTAACTACGTCAATGGAAAAATGCCTTCTGTCGACACAGGATGCGTTGACGCTATAGTGGTGTAGCTGCAGTCCTGTACTATAGTGGTGCAGCTGTGCCATTGTAGCACTTGCAGTGCGGACATAGCCAAAGACTGCATGGATCAACATAAGCCTGAACATTTCACACACCTGACTAAAAATGTGACATTATTCAGAAGTGTGTGCATGTGGCGGTGCGGGGTGGGGAATATTACACATCTTAGCAAAGACAGAATTCAAAAGCCAAACTAGAAAGGCAGAATTTTAAAATGGTTGGAGTTTTTCAGTGAACCCAAAGTAAAAACAAAAATGGTATTGCGGGTAATGCCTTACTCGTGAATGAAAGCTTAAGACAGAAAATGGTATCTATGTACTCAACGTTAATTACAAGAATTTTCTAAGAAGATCAACAGACTTGTATGGTTAAGTTTCAAACATATCCCAGATCAGTTAATTTTTAAATTTTATTATTCTTTAGAGAATTTTATGTTTTTAATCACAACACAACCTGTCCATTTAGCAATGTTAAGGCAGACTTTGCTTTTGATTTTCACTGGGAGCTTCCAAAGAAAGCAGAACACTGCAATTCCCTTTTATAGATTAGAATAAAAGCAAAATGCTGGGTACTTAATGGAGATTAATGAGAGAAATCAGAGTACAGTACAGAGAATATCAGTGGTTTAAAATAACTGCACCTGCCCTACCATCTTGAAAGGGAACCTTCCTGGACAACACTGCCACTTTAACTCATGCCAAATTTGCTTTGAAAACAAGGTTCTAATTACTTGACTACTGCAAGGAGACACTAGCTTTGTCAAATATAGCTCCACTTACCCTAGTTTCTATTCACTTTCAAAGATTGGAGTTTCATATGGGAAGAATCAAACTGTTGTAACTAACCTAACTTTTAAGAGAGTTGTAATGGCATCAAGCAGTCAAAAATTTGGTTCACAGCGTGGTAGAAAAGTTATTTACAGATATTTTGTAAGATTATTCTGAAAACTTGCCAGCTGTGCCACACAAGGCCTGATTCTGCAAAATGTTGATTCCTCAGTATCTGCCGTGGAAATTGACAGTCTATAATATCAATGGAGATAGTCAATACCTTGCAGAAGCAGTAGCTTCCCATTAAAAAAAAATGGGGGGGGGGGGGGGGATATAATCATTATAAACTTGCCCACCTGTACTAAGCCAATGCTAATAAATATCTATTGTTACCGCACTGACTCAAGAAATGTTTTACCCTACTGCAAGCTAGGGGGCAACTTCAAATATATTTTTCAAGTCTGTTACACAGTATTACATAGAGTTTTTTTAAGCAGCAGCACCAAGGAGCCTCAAAAAAATTGCATTATGGATTTACATGGTGCTCTGAGGAATTGCTTGGTCAGTAGTCTAGGGTCTCTAGAACAGCTGCTCTTCCAGATTATAAAGCAAAACTGGTTTTTGTCTAAATTAATAGTGTGGGATACGCCCTACGATACAGACACAGCAACATTGGGGCCCCATCCAAATGTATTCTAAAACAATGAAATATGAAATGACAAAATAAATCTATTTTATTGACATTAAATATGTTTATTCTCTTCATGTAACATTGGAACAGAACAATTTATGTATTTGTTAACCAGCCTGAGGCACCATCCACCCTCCTCCCCCACCCCAGTAAGTGAAATTACAAGGATAAACATTTAGTCAATTGAGTTTGTTGGATTTGCTGGACACTGTCTAATACTTGTTACTTTACATCACACAATGAATACAACAATTGTTTCATGCAGAATGAAAAACACTAACAAAAACAGTACAACTCAGGTATCGCCACCACTTAAAAAAAATGTCCGCTCCCCTTTTTAATGTAATTCCTGATTCTACTAAAAATTCACCTATTTTGTGATATTTAGTGATAGTTTTCTATAGACAAAGCACTAGTGATTTTTCCAGCAATTACACTGCATTTGAAAAAATGGAACTATGAAATCAGCAGAAGCCTCTTACGGAGTAAATGTCATGCAGTGTAATTTTTTATTTTAGGACATCAATTGGTTTGCAACAGATGTGTCACTGCTGAGCAATGCCATTATGCAGAACCAGTGGAAAGTACTGATTTGGAAAAGTTACCACAGAAAGCAGCAGAAATCCTTAAAAATTACAGTCTTATTTCATTTTACACATACATGCACAGTGAGAAAATACATGCTTGCAAGATTACATGAAATGCGGAACATACAGCCTCCAGCAACAGCTCGCTGCATAGCAGTAAAAATCACATCATGTATAATTAATGGTTTGATAACTTCCTGGTATACGATTATTTGGTGTACTAGATGTTGCTAAGCTTTCTAAAATTGAACTTCTGTTTCAAAGGTTAAGTATTTGCTGCCTCTGATACCATGAATCAATGTCATGGCATAGCAAGAATTTAGGTATCATACATTTTTATCATGAGCAGAGGGGTAGCCACTATTTTGATATTTGAAGAACACCCAAAAGTATAAATACATACTTTATATTTTATAATTAATAATTATGTATAGTGTATCATTCTCAAGAAGTCAATTAACAGAAGATCACTCATATTCCAACAACAAATACTTACAATGCACTGCAACTCTGTTTATCCAACACTCTCTTTTTACACAGAGTGGTTGGTGTTTGGGAGCATTCTGCTTCTGGTGGTGCCAGATGTCCTGACCACTCAATTGTCAAAGATCCCCTGTTGCCTTCCCCCAAGCGTAGACACCTTCACTCTAAATTCCAGTTTAGGTATTCCATCTAATTATTGCTTCACTTGGCTACAACCGCCACCACATGCTGTCTTATTGGATGTGTAATGCTGGTGGCTAAAAGCTAGTGCATTCTATCCCAAAGGTAGCTTACAAAATGCTGTTAAAAGCACTTATCCCTTCAACAACTGTATTTCTTTTTAATCTGGATTTGAAAAATGGATATTAGCATCTCCCCATGATGTTTGGCATGGTGCCATAGGCTAAAAATCAATGTAAGGCTAATTTAAAGTCCTGTTCACCTGAACACTGCTAGCCCATACTGTACAGACAGATTTCAGCTCATCTTTCAGGAAGGAAGAAAATGGTGGTTAATTCTATTTTACCAGATGTGTAGAATTAAAAAAAATTCGGCTCCTGACAGCTAAATCAGCATTTGAGTATCCAACTTCACCTACTGTTTAAAGGTTCTGCAATACACAAAATTTCTGGAGAAGAGGACAAAACATCATGCAAAATCTCTGAGAAGAAATTATTAGAATATGATGACCCAGGCATAAGAACTGGTGAAACCCCAAGAATTTATCTGAACTGGCATCTCTTAAAACTGTCTTGAATGGGAGAAAGGAGGGGGAACACGTTCTGGTTAAACTCTTATAAGGGTAGACACAAAGTGAGAAGTACAGAGACCTCCTTGGGAACGGCAAATTATAATCCCACTTACTTAATCACTTGGTTGTAATTAAGGATACGATTGGGTCATGGAGGTCATAGATTCTGTGACTAACAGATCTCCGTGACTTCTCCGGCTGCCAGCCCTGGGCGGCGGGGCTCTGGCTCTGGCTTCAGCCTCGCTGTGATCATACCCTGATTTATCCTCCCCAGCCCACCCAAGACTGTTCTGTGATTTTTGCTTAATTTCACCATGAAAAAAATTGTATCCATGGTTGTAATATACCCAGAATGTTGGTTGTAAACAACAAATGAGGGAGACTCCAAAGTCGAATTTACATAAGAAAACAGAACAAAAAACAAAACCATAAACACTAGCTCACAAAAAGATGGCTGTCTGTTTTTAAAAGGAACATTATAAAAATGTGTCCTAGTTATCATAAACCAGTTGGGAACGTCCTCTAGATTTTAAATGCTTTTCCCCGCCCCCACTTGTTACCATACAAGAAATATGAACAGCCAACAGAATAGAAACATAATGGTGTTTCTCCTGCTGCTGCAGCAACCAAAAAAAAAACAAACTGTTCCTAGCGCCAAGTTGACCCAAACAAAGGAAAAACATAGACCACTAAAAACATGGGGATGGGAAGGAGAAGATGTTTGCCAAGCAGCAAACTCTCAAAAGGGTGTAACAAACAATGGAGAGTGAAAAAATAATTAAAACCTATAAATGTCACTGACTGCTGGAAAACAAATTTGCATCCAAGGTATGACAAATACTAAAGAGGAGTTTCACAAAGGAATGCTTTATAACAAAAGAAAACCCAATGTATTTTAAAGAATATAAATAAAAATCTTTAGATTACCCAAAAGTATGATCCATAAGTTACACCACTAGTTTTAATCAATGCCACCTTATGTAACAGAAAAATGTCAGTCCCCTAAAAAAAGAGTTCTCTAAACAGACATCAGAAATCAATTGCAGAGCCAGGAAAAATACCTGCTGGCTTTTACTCTCAAGTCAATAGTTCTCCCTCCATGCTACCTAGTTACATTTTCTATTTCCCACACAAATTACCCCTTTTCTGCCCTCACATAGTTTACCTCCACATTGGAAAACAATTATTTCTGCAACTGACATAAGCCCCTTATAAAGCATACAGGTTTGGTTTTTTAATATTTTGCAGTACTGTAGCATCTCAACAACGTTAGGGTGGTGATGTATTATTCCCATTTTATATATGGGGATATTGAAGTTTGAAGAGGTCAATCCACTTGCCCAAGGTAACAGCAAGTCAGTGGCTGATCTGGCAACAGACAGAACTCGGGTATCCCAACACACACTATCCAATAAGTTCTTGGACTGCATTGCAGACAACTTTTTATTTCAGAAGGTTGAGAAAGCTACTAGGGGGGGAAGCTATTCTAGATTTGATTTTAACAAATAGGGAGGAACTCGTTGAGAACTTGAAAGTAGAAGGCAGCTTGGGTGAAAGTGATCATGAAATCATAGAATTCACAATTCTAAGGAAGGGTAGAAGGGAGTACAGCAAAATAGAGACAATGGATTTCAGGAAAGCGGATTTTGGTAAGCTCAGAGAGCTGATAGGTAAGGTCCCATGGGAATCAAGACTGAGGGGAAAAACAACTGAGGAGAGCTGGCAGTATTTCAAAGGGACACTATTAAGGGCCCAAAAGCAAACTATTCCACTGGGCAGGAAAGATAGAAAATGTGGCAAAAGACCACGTTGGCTTAACCACGAGATCTTGCAAGATCTAAAAAATAAAAAGGAGTCTCATAAAAAATGGAAACTAGGACAAATTACAAAGGATGAATATAGGCAAACAACACGAGAATGCAGGGGCAAGATTAGAAAGGCAAAGGCACAAAATGAGCTCAAACTAGCTACAGGACTAAAGGGAAACAAGAAATTTTTTTATCAATACATTAGAAGCAAGAGGAAGACCAAGGACAGGGTAGGCCCACTACTCAGTGAGGAGGGAGAAACAGTAACAGGAAACTTGGAAATGGCAGAGATGCTTAATGACTTCTTTGTTTCGGTCTTCACCGAGAAGTCTGAGGGAATGCCTAACATAGTAAATGCAAATGGGAAGGGGGGAGGTTTAGAAGATAAAATAAAAAAAGAACAAGTTAAAAATCACTTAGATAAGTTAGATGCCTGCAAGTCACCAGGACCTGATGAAATGCATCCTAGAATACTCAAGGAGCTAATAGAGGAGGTATCTGAGCCTCTAGCTACTATCTTTGGTAAATCATGGGAGACAGGAGAGATTCCAGAAGACTGGAAAAGGGCAAATATAGTGCCCTTCTATAAAAAGGGAAATAAAAACAACCCAGGAAACTACAGACCAGTTAGTTTAACTTCTGTGCCAGGGAAAATAATGGAGCAAGTAATTAAGGAAATCATCTGCAAACACTTGGAAGGTGGTAAGGTGATAGGGAATAACCAGCATGGATTTGTAAAGAACAAATCATGTCAAACCAATCTGATAGCTTTCTTTGATAGGATAACGAGTCTTGTGGATAAGGGAGAAGCGGTGGATGTGGTATACCTAGACTTTAGTAAGGCATTTGATACGGTCTCGCATGATATTCTTATCAATAAACTAGGGAAATACAACTTAGATGGGGCTACTATAAGGTGGGTGCACAACTGGCTGGATAACCATACTCAGAGAGTAGTTATTAATGGTTCCCAATCCTGCTGGAAAGGTATAACGAGTGGGGTTCCACAAGGGTCCGTTTTGGGACCGGCTCTGTTCAATATCTTCATCAACGACTTGGATATTGGCATAGAAAGTACGCTTATTAAGTTTGCAGATGATACCAAACTGGGAGGGATTGCAACTGCTTTGGAGGATAGGGTCATAATTCAAAATGATCTGGACAAATTGGAGAAATGGTCAGAGGTAAACAGGATGAAGTTTAATAAGGACAAATGCAAAGTGCTCCACTTAGGTAGGAACAATCCGTTTCACACATACAGAATGGGAGGAGACTGTCTAGGAAGGAGTACGGCAGAAAGAGATCTAGGGGTTATAGTGGACCACAAGCTAAATATGAGTCAACAGTGTGATGCTGTTGCAAAAAAAGCAAACTTGATTCTGGGCTGCATTAACAGGTGTGTTGTGAGCGAGACACGAGAAGTCATTCTTCCACTCTACTCTGTGCTGGTTAGGCTCAACTGGAGTATTGTGTCCAGTTCTGGGCACCGCATTTCAAGAAAGATGTGGAGAAATTGGAGAGGGTCCAGAGAAGAGCAACAAGAATGATTAAGGGTCTAGAGAACATGACCTATGAAGGAAGGCTGAAGGAATTGGGTTTTAGTTTGGAAAAGAGAAGACTGAGAGGGGACATGATAGCGGTCTTCAGGTATCTAAAAGGGTGTCATGAGGAGGAGGGGAAAAAATTGTTCATCTTAGCATCTGAGGATAGAACGAGAAGCAATGGGCTTAAACTGCAGCAAGGGAGGTTTAGGTTGGACATTAGGAAAAAGTTCCTAACTGTCAGGGTGGTTAGACACTGGAATAAACTGCCCAGGGAGGTTGTGGAATCTCCATCTCTGGAGATATTTAAGAGTAGGTTAGATAAACGTCTATCAGGGATGGTCTAGACAGTAATTGGTCCTGCCATGAGGGCAGGGGGCTGGACTCAATGACCTCTCGAGGTCCCTTCCAGCTCTAGAATCTATGAAATCTATGAAACTCTGGTGCTGGTTACTTTACTACTAAACTGAATTTATAAATCACACAGAGTAAGAAGCCTTAGACTTTCATTAAAGTCATTAAATAATTTGGATCCCAAACATACCAACACATCCAACAGAAAACCTTGACTGGGTGTCCAGAACTTTTGGATATTTATAATAGGAAACTGGAGACCCGGATTTTCTGTTACAACAGTAAAAATGAACAAAGGAAAAGTTTCCACGATACAGAGAAAAAATTGATTTTGCAGACATTACTTTTTTTTTCAAATGCACGCAAAGGAACAGAGGTGAATGAGCAATAAGAACACCCACCATAATTTCTCATTTCAAAACCAATAGTTTCCTCATAGTGATGTCCTGATGATACTGAGTAGCTGTTACAGTGACTTGCGCCATTATGGAAGCAGTTGGAGATCCATTAATCCTGTTTAGATTTTCACACCCCACAAGAGGAGCAGGAAACACTCCAAAAAGATCCCCTTTGTTTTGCTTAACAAAACTATTCACCAATCAGTTCATAGAAAGGAAGACCAGACTCATATGCATAATTCAAGTTATTGTGCTACTTTCTATGCAGCCAAAGAAGAATAAATTGTGTGCCTGCCAACAAGTTTCCAACCCCCCACAGGTCACTAATTCCAGTGTAGTCTGGAAACCAGCAGACTCCACATACTAATCTCATTTACCTCATTAAAACTGCACAACTTTACATCCAAAACTTTGGAAGTCATGTTTCCAAAGAAATAGTGAGTAATGCTAAAAACAACTGAATCCCAGTCCCTTTGGGGTCTTTTCTGATGCATAACATGCATTACAGCCAATATCGAAGAATTAAGACCCTTTAGAAATTTAGCCTACTAAAAGATGAGCCTGAACAGCTTTTATTTACAAGCTGCAAAAACAAATCAGATGTTTATTCCCAAAACAAGTGTTTTGATTGCTTATTTGAATCTTGACTTTAACTCCCACCCTCCCCAGCAGAAAAAGTGGAAAGACAAAATGGTTTCAGATTGTGACAGATATGGCAATTCCCTGTGATATCCTTGGGAGATCTTACTGAAATAAGTTTAAGTATCTTTGGGGTCACTTGTATTAAATGAATGGTTTATTTATTATTGTGGTCTGGGATTGTATATAACCTCTCAAGATAGGGACAGGTGACAGAAGTGAGACCTGGGGGTTCAAAGGAATATATGGAAAATATACCAAACAAGGAAAACATTTTTGGGACAATATGTGAGAACTGGATTTCCTTGGGAATGCCTGGGAAGAGGTTAATGCAAAGCCTTTTGAAGCTATGTCCTGAGGGGTTATTGTTTGCTGATCACCTGTTACATGAGGCCAAGATCAAAGGCCCAAGATGTATACAGGAAAGACTGAACTATTCATAGTTGTTCTGGTTCTGAATGAGACCGCTATGAATTTGTAGCCATGGGGAAAATCCAGTTACAGGTTTTGAAGGACTGACACCTACCAGAGCCCAAGATTGGATCTGGGGTAACCTCTGGTAAGCTTTTTAGCATGTGTGTAGGTTCTTTTATTGGTTTTAATATGCTTTCTCTGAAATGTTGCCACCTTAAGAATAAACATGCTTCCTTAAGGGGCTGTGTGGTAACTGGTAACTGCTGGCAATTATGTTGTTTAGTCTTTGGAAAGAAAGCAAAGCACAGAGGATGGTCAATTTAGGCAGTCTGGCTAGATGGGGATCTCATAGCATAGGCTGGAAACTGTGTAGCCTGGAAAAACTCCAGTCAGGAGGGAGAGTCACGCAGGTCTCCACTCAAAAGAGGTGATGTCTGAGGAGCCAAGAGGCTAGAGTGGGTGCCCTTGGTGGACCACAAGGGGGAAAAACAGAGGTGCAGTTGCTCTGAACTGTGCACTGATGATCTTTTCATGATGTAGTCCTATACTACATATTTAAGAGTATGGCCTATCGCCACAGAATATACCATATTCATGTTTTGCTAGACTGCAGCACTGCTGTTCTAGAAGTTAAAAATGTGATAGATGACCTATAAGTATTTTATTTCCCACCCCCCTTGAGCTAGAGGAAAACTGACCCCAGTCCAGACACTGTCCCGTTGCTATTTTACAGCACTCTTTATAAAACCCACTCTAACAGAGAACGGGACACATTTGCTGATAACTTTCTTGCTACAATTTTCTTTCAACCCACTGCTTCAATCCATCGAAGTGCTCTTATATTCTCAAAAATTACTGCCTAAAAATGCGATTGCGCAGTTCCATGTGCTGTTCTAGGGTTATAGTGTTTCAGAGTCAAGATGAGTTTTTTCTGGCTCATGCATAGACACCAGTGATAAAAATTATCTGCATCTGGAACTTAGTATAATTCAGTGGATGACGCATGAACCAAGAGAGACTCCAGATCACTCTCCCAAAGGTGTACTGCTAGCTCTGTAGGACTAGCAGAAGGAGGGAATTTTTTTTTTTTTTTTTTTTACAAGAACTGTGCACGTATACATATATCTGTATCTATCTTTTATTTTAAATATTTACAGGGCACCTATCACTTTGACTCAGAAAACAGGAAACAACTCTTAATTAAGACATCAATTTGAGAGTTTTGTTTGTTTGTTTACTTAATTCAGAATCAAAAAAGCAAGAGGGATAACAGGCTCATTGAATGGCAATGCAGCAGAGGCTGTCAAAGAAGAATGGCATGGTATTTACCAGAAGTGTTTTTTAACCAAGAAAACATGGTCTCTTCCACACCAGGAAAATCTAGTTAGCCCCAGTTTAAGGCATTTTCTATTTAAAAAAGTGTTTCATTAATGCACATCACATTACGCTTAGCTTTAGTAATATACTCAAATTGTGATCACAGAAGGCAGTAGATACATAGATTAATTTAGGGTTGTACAAATAAAAAGTAAAATGGCAGTGGATGTAATACTAAATACGTAATATATGTAAGTATAATACTGAACATTGGAATGTCTGCATACATTTTGGTTCGGTATTTTCTCAAGGAAATTATACATGTTTATTCATATTTCAGTATTATATAAACAAAAGACAAAAACATTCAATTATATGAAAACAACAATAATGCAGAGTTGCAGGCTTGAAGCATTAAGCGATCAGAAGCACGCAGAGTTGCAGATACCAGTCCAGATCCATTTTGGCCATGCAGCATTCTGTAGCAGACGACCAATACTGATGCAGTGGATAGGCCAAGCCTATTCCTTAGTTTTGAATGGATGTAACCATAGTTTGAAAAGATTTGCTGTATGCCTGCTGAACTTGCTGGACACTGACTCAATTATTTTTTCCCAGTTTAAAACAGGTTTAATCTGGTATTTACCAGCGGCTTGTCCTAAACTAGCTTTTCCTTGGAAACTGCCAACCCAGCAGTCGAGAGATTATATTTCCTTATCGGTGTGATAGCCTCAATTAGTAGAGAAGATAGGAATAGTGTTTGCAGTTAATTTTTATTCCCTCTAACTTCCATGTAGTGATGATTTAAAATACCCAAGTTGTTCCATTTCACAGTGAGATATTCACACTATCTAAACTGGCCATGTAGGACTCTCCAAAGTTCTACCTCTTCAAAATGATTATTTACATTTACATTAATGGTTTGCTTGGTTTTGCCTTCAGCTCCACACACCTTTTAAGAGCACATATTCTTTACAAACAAGTTACATTTGAAAATTGACTAGACAAGAATGTATTTACATACCTTGTTTAAGTCTCCTATTAACTGTGGTTCTTAGCTGTTAAACACCTGGTCTTTGTCGCAAATGGTTAAACTCTCCCCCAATTTCTAAAGAAAAAAAATCATGCATCAGCAAGCATGTAGGTTTACTGGGATAATAAAGTATCAGAGGGGTAGCCGTGTTAGTCTGGATCTGTAGAAGCGACAAAGGATTCTGTGGCACCTTATAGACTAACAGAGGTATTGGAGCATAAGCTTTCGTGGGTGAATACCCACTTCGTCGGATGCCATGGGATAATAAAAGCAGACTACTGAGTTTAGTCATTCTCCCCTGCACTCCTCCCCACAAAGTACCAAAAAGTTCCAAATATTCAATTGCATCAGCAAAGTACTTTAGCTATAAAGCCCTAAGTCAGCAAGTGATCACAACTATGACACTATACAAACAATAAATAAAGTTAGTTGCTGATTTGTTGCCCACACACAGAAAGGGGTTCTCCGATCTAGTTCTCTTGGGGACAGAATTTAAACATCAGAAGCAAGGAGCAAAAAAGCAATGCTGCCATGTTCACAGTATGAAACCCAGAGGCCTATTCACTAAACTTAGTAGTTTGTTTCCCTTCTCACAGCAAACTAAAGTGAAATACAAATGAGAACAAGCTTGACACACACTCTGGCTGTCTCTGGAAACTACAGCTCCCCTCTCCTTATAGCTAGTATCTTCTGACAGCCACATTACCACCATAAATCACAAAGGAATGATAAAAGTGGCTGGGACCTAGAGCTGCCAGCTGACATGTGGGGGCAGGGAGAGACCAGGTGGGTCCCCTGTACATCCCTCCTCCCCAGTAGTAGTGAGGCCTCTTTCAAATGGCCAGGAAATTTTTTTGCTTTTTAAAATTTTATTAGTTACAACCAGAGAGAGGCCAAATGTCATATGGAGTGGGCAGGGATGAAGGAGGGCACTTGGGTTGAATAAGGGCTGAGAAGGAGATTGACTAGTAGCTGAACTGAGGGAGGATGGGTGAAAAAGGCTTTTATGGAGTGACAAGTTGAGAGAAACTGCACTGTAACTTAACAAGTTGTTTGTTGTCTGTTCTGTTTGTTTGTCTTATCATTTAGGCCATTATCTTCATGGCTCTGTTTTCTATGTTTGTACAGCCTTGCACAAGGGGGGACCCCCCCAACCTTGGTCGGGGCCTACAGGGACCACCAGAACACAAATATTTCCCTCTTCCCTGTACAGAAATACCACACTGTGTATGGAGGGATGTGGTGTGAGGGTACACTAGGGCTGTTGTAATGAAAACTGCAGGGTGATCATTATTATAGTGAAAATAACCTAAAAATTTCCCACAGACCAGGTACCAGTTAATATCACTTTATACTGCCATTAAGACTATACAATGTTGAAACTTTATAAAGGAATATGCAAATTATCCACAGTGGATAACTGAAAATAAGATCCTAGCATACCTGCAGACAGTTATAAAAGAGCTGAAATCAAAGTGCATGCTACTAGCTGGTACGCAAGCCTAAGGGGAAAAACCACACACACACACACACTTGACTCATTACATCGGGAAGAAGCCAGAATGGAACTTTGTTCTCAGAAGACGGTATTCCTGAGAAGAATGCCAGGAACTGCCAGTCATCCCTTCACAATGCTGCATCATTCTAGGATAAAGCTACATGGCTCTACTGACACTGCCCAGAACGGTCAGTGCACCATAAATTATTTGCTACGCAGCCTATTCTCATATTTGAAGAAGCTTGAATTTTTCGGAACCTGTTCATCTTTACAGAAAAGGTCAGTGAAAGACTACTGAAAAAAAATCCAATGCCGTCTCACTGAGATTAACGTACTCCGCCCATCACTACCCAATACTTCAGTGTTCTCTGAATTGCCACTGTGTTCTACAAAACAGGAGCTTTTGGTTACCATGGAGTGAAACCATGCAAACATGCATCTCATGCCAGTGAAAAAGTAATCCCATGTTATCACTGTTCATAGCTCCACTATTACAAAGTGAAAAAGTAGAAATTCAAAACTTTCTCATGGCTAGTAGCAGTGAACACCTTCATTACCCTGTCCCTCTTTTTCAGATGCAATAATGCTCTTCACCAAGGGACAGAATGCAGAAAGACGATTCCCAGCGTAAGAGACCCAGGCAGTTAGACTGAAGTAGTCACTCAGAGAACTTTCCGAGAACCTTCAAAATGGCAGATATTTCTCTCCAGCCACCACTTCAGAGCACTAAGAGAACAGAGTAGGCCAAGATGAGCTCCTGTAGGTACTTAAATGTGATTTCATCCTCTTTCAGGGATCTGCCATCAAAATGTACAGGTCAGCTTCTAAATCACCCCACATATGGCTGCTGCGTGGTAAAACCAGTCAGTCAGTCTATCTATCTTTGCTGAAGGAACGACTCTAGCAATATATGTCTCTAAGTGTGCAGTATGTTTGAAGGACACACACATACTGACCACAAGGAGTGCCACCATGGCAGTAATGGCTACAATTAACTCTGAGACACTGTAAACAGTTATCTTCCAAATATTTTCCAGTGAGTCACAAGTACCTTTTGAAACCTAATGCTATTAAATCTATCTCAGATATATTTGTCAATGCCAGTAGACCTACACTAGTCTATATAAATGTAAAGCAAAAATATTCTCTGGCACACATACAACCTTCCCTTTCACCATCATAACAAATGTTGAAACAAAAGAGTCAGATGACCGCACACATTCTCTGTGCCAGGCAACTACTATACGAACACACCCAGGTATTAAACACAGCTCAAAGTAACCTAGCTTTTCCAGTTATGGAAAAGTGTTAAGGATATGTGGCTGCTTAAACAATCATCAAGTTCTGACAAGTCAAACCGTCATTCTGTAAAGATAAAACCAGAAGATCTGAAAATCCAGCAACTGGCCACTATTATTTTACACAGCTGGTGGTGTGAGTGGACAAGGAATGCCACCCTCAGTCTTCATCTGTCCATCTAGACGCTTACATGGCCTCCAACAGCATACTTTCTTTTACACTACATAAAATGAAATATCTTGATGTGAACGGGTGCAACTCCATTGACTTTAGCGGAGTTGCACCTGCTTTATGACAGTGGCAAATTTCACTCAATACATTTTGTTTTCTACTAACACCCTTGATAGTCTGACCACATTAAAGGACATCCACTTCTTTATCTGGCTACCAAATTTCAAAATGTCTACCTGGTCATAAACATTCAGAACACAGCTCTAATTTAACCTGAAAGGCTGATTGCTTGATTTTAAAAAGGAATTTGCAAAACTATTTGAATTAACAAAGCTGGAATATGCTGATAAACCTCAATGGCCTGTGTGCCAAACTGAGTGGTACTAAAGCACTATAATACAGGCTATGCACATTTCATTTCGAAACACCCATATTACAGAACAGCTCCACTAAAGCCATTCAAATTTTAAAAATTAAAAAATTAGCAAGGGGCCTGCTTCACCATATAGACAAGGCTGCCAACTGGCATGTTTAAATTTGAGTCTCAAACTCCCAAAACTGACAGTGCATACAGCTCAAGAAGGACACACTACTCAAGCAATCCTCCTTCTACGCAATCTTTATCTGAGAAAGGTTTGCCACAATGTGGGGCTTGTCAAGGCAAGGACAGGCAAAGTCATTTAGAGATGAGGGCGATTTCAAAGGTAAAATGAGCAGAAATTGCAAAGCACATCTCAGCATGATCATAGACAGGACTTCTACAAGCAGATAACCACTTGAGTAAAGTAGAGAGCACCATGTTTGGCCACACATAAGTAGGGTAGGATTGATTCAAATCATGATTTAAAACACTAGTCAGGAAGACTATTTAATCATGGATTTCTACATAAAAGTGCTTTCTTGTTGGTCGTTATAACCTTAATACATATTCTTCACAAGTCAGAGAGAGATGTAGGTTTCATTTTTAGAAGGTACACACTATACATTTTTAGTGATTTATTTTGAAAACTTTTCAGATTAGTTTTACAGCTGTATCAGAAAATGAATGATTGTTTGGTTACTTCATTTACCAAAGGTAACTGAAGCAGATATTTATTAAGTCATTGGGAGGTGAACTACCTCCAATTTAACAGGTTAATTATTAATATATACATGCTGTATTAGGAGCAGAAAAAATGCCATGCTGTATTAGGAGATCTTTTTTTTCTTCAACAGCAAACATATAATATTTTAACAAAACAAGTATATGAATTTTAGAATTTAGTTAAACATTCAAGTTTTTTAAAATCAGGTTTGTTTTTGTTTAAATTGTTTTTAGCTAAAATAGTTAAAATATTTTAAAAAACCACAAAAATTAAATCGACTATGTCAGCCAGATCAACATGAGAAACTTAAATATTGGCTTCTGCAGCTAACTCAGTCGTTTTCACTTTCATTTTCCTGTTTGTTCATAATCTGGAAAAGAAAAACAAAATTTCCTGCTTTTTCAGGTCCCAAATGATTTCTCAATTTGGAATGAATTAGTCCAAAGGAAGAAAATATTTTTTCACTGGCAGAAGAAGCTACTGCTGTTAAAAGTGAGATTATCACTTCAACAGTCTCTGAATTCAAGTGCTTAAGTGACTTCCACCAGTTCACTGATATGACTTTCTTTAAAACATCATCAGCAAACATATATTTCTTGAATGGTTCTTATTGCCAAACTGGGTCTCTTTTACGGCCTGCTGCCATTATAGGTTTTCCCTTCTAGTGAGAGAATGGTATGGTAGATCTCAAATCAATGAAGGCTACACTCAGAAAGACCTCAAAACTTCTGGAATATGCTGCTCAGTTTCACTTTTGCTTCTACTGCCTGTTCCTCCCTTCTCACATTTACCTCCAGACTTCTCCTTGTCCAGATCTGTCCCCAACAATCTTCTATTCATTTAACTTTTTGAAACTTTGCACTTTTAGAGAGAGAGGTAAGGGATTGACTCTGTGTACACAAATGTGCAGAGGGACAATAGGGTTGAGGTCTGTTATTTCTCACCTCTATATTTTATTTATTTAAAAACATTTTTGCTGTTAACAAGCATGTTATCTCCGGAGACACAAATCCAGTTTGAGAACTGCAAAACTAAGCATCTTTGATGGCATCTTCTAGACCTAGCACTGAGTTCCATTGGATAGATAGAAAGATTAGCCTAAATAATCTATACAAAAGCCCCTGGAACCCCATAAAATTGGGTCCCTAATCCATGAACTATTGGAACTCATTTACAAAACTTTTCTTAAACATTACATGAATATATTGTCTGACAATAGAATTAGAATTAATAATCCCTATTCCATGACATATCTTTGAGCTATAATGTATCTTAATTAAAACCATCTTTATATAAAATGATTTTTGAGGAAAAAACTTATCAAAAAAAAATCCAATTTAAATTAAAAAATCAGATTTTTTTTTTTAAATCACTGATTTTTATTCACCCTGCACATAAGTTAGAACTTTACCCGATGGTTGGCAATGCACAGCCAGCCACTGACTACCAGAAAGCTCAGGAACACATTAGGCATCAAATATTTTTAAAACTCACTAGATGTGGAGTGATATGGGCCTATATTTACAAGATCAGATTTGGTCTCCTTACAGAGAGTTGGACGGTGAATAAGAACACAGGACTATGAACAGGAGGAGAGAAAGCTTGGCAAAATGTTTCTGCATTGTCATTCTGCCTTCAGAACAGCAATTACCCATTCCTCAAGCCTGCTATTCCTTCCCAGAAAGAAGGTGCACACCAAAGGCTACCAGGAAATCACTTTGACTGCCCAGGCGTGCCAGCTTGGGTTTTCCCATTAGCATGTGATAAGACCTTCTGCATCTTCACTGTTTATTGCATGCTTACAGCACTGCAGTGGAACAATCACTTTGCCTCCTCCTGCAGAGAGAAACCCAGGATAAAGGCAGAGCTAGATAATACCGCGACTATTGGTCCAGAGCTGTAGAACATTCTCCCTTCAGTGCAGGGAGAATTATTCCTAATAAGTTAATGACACGTTCTTAATCTTAAAGGATCGGAAAAGATTTATTAAGAGATAAATAAATACAGTGACAAGATGTTAAAACTCAGTATGTTTCAAAAGCTGACTGGTCCCTTTGCTTTAAGATAGTCTCATAACCAGCAGTGTCTATAATGGCACTCTCCAAAACTTTTTGAGACAGCTCTTTTCCCTTGGCTCTCAGCATAGTGTCTTCTGTACCTGGCAAAAGAGAGACCAGCAATATTTTTTGTACTACTGTAAACATGCTGGACTAGGAGGAAAAACAGATTCCAAGAAAAGCTAAACTGTGGCAAGGCTCCAGAAACTCCCTGATGTATTCTGTGCCTCAAGAATACACATTTCGCATGACTCTCCAGAATACCTACCTTGCTTCACATGCCTTTCCAATTGACCTTATATCAGAGCAGGTGACAATGCCATTCATTACTCAGCCCTTTCCTCCTGTTGCTTTGCTTTCTCCCAGTGGATTAGTTCTTGCCTGTTCTATCTCAGGTATCACTAAGGTGCCTTTCATTGTGATATCTAAGCACTTAGATGGTCACAAAAAGGAGGAACCAGATTCCTTCAGCAAATTCTGAAGGCCTAAGATTTACAAGCCAACTGTTGAGAACTATATCCTTTTCCTGGACTGCAAAGAGGGTCAGAATTCATAGCAACAGATAGGACAAACAGAAGCAGCTCTCTCCTGATACCAGCATCTGACTGACGAGATGGCTATACACATACACAGCATGCCGTAACACTATAAAGTACCTACTGTCTTACTAGGTACATATATTATGCTTATCACCATAAGCATGCACACTAGCTCCCTGATTTTGGTACCAGAGGGAACAGGAAAAAAAGTAACTGCCTTTGCCAAACAATAATGTGAGGAAAAGCACATAAGAAGAGCATAGGCATTGCATCTGCCGTTGTGACTCAATATTCACTCCAACAAGCACTCTGTTTTGGCACTTCCACAAAGACTGAAGCAGCTGCAAAGCCAGGCAGAGTACTCTCTCCCTGCTTTTAATTATCTTAGGGCTGGTCTACACTAACCCCCCAATTCGAACTAAGATACGCAACTTCAGCTACGTGAATAACGTAGCTGAAGTCGAACTATCTTAGTTCGAATGAAAACGTACTTACCCGGGGTCCACACGCGGCGCGCAGGCTCCCCCGTCGACTCCGCCTACTCCGTTCGTTGAGCTGGATTACCAGCGTCGACGGGGGAGCACTTCCTGGTTCGATTTATCGCGTCTAGACAAGACGCGATAAATCAAACCCAGAACATCGATCCGACGCCTCCGATCCAGCCGGTAAGTGTAGACCTACCCTAAGTTAGCATACAGCACCCATCACTGTGGTGTCTTAGCACTGGCACAACTTGGTCAGTTTTATGAAGTGGGCAAACTGTTGTAGTCTCAATCCATTATATCGCAAAGTACTTTGGCTCCTTGTTCTATTCAGTGAGTTTGCCCATAATGTTTCTCTTCGAGTAGAAACACAGTTTTCCTGGAGGTTATCAGAAGATTCATGTTGAAATATCTGTCTCCTATCCCAGCAGAAGCCTAGTGAGAAATGATACTATACAAAGCAGTTGCAAACCTCATTCTCCTGAGCCTACAAACAGTTATCTGGGCCCAAGCTTACAAACCTAAAGCAAACAGATACCCCATAAGAAAGATTTATTGAGGTGGCATGAATCTTCAGTACCTGCCATATTCAGAGCAGCGTTCCTTCTGAGCTTGCCCAGCAGAGTGGTTGTCACATCACTTTCAACTTAAGGGAACACTATGAGGCTTGGCAGAAGGCAAGAGTGATGACAAAGCCCATGTTAGGCACTTGTCAGTTAGGAATGGGTTTAAATATAAATAATTTATTATATTTAGATAAAGGGTGAAGGTACTGGCCTCAGCTTTGGGGAGCATCAAGTTCCAGGTCTAAATTACATGAGTGAGCCCAGTTAAACAAGCTGGAGTCCAGTGTTATATTTTTACAGGTTACATTAAATAAGTCTGCCAAAATAATCCTTATAATCTTTATGAAGTAAAACTTTGCCATTTCTAAAAGCAAAAACAGATGATTTAGAAGCTGGATAGCCAGACAGCCTAGTGACAACTGCTGGAAACTCCAGCTTAGTGTTCTTGCTCATTTCATACCTTGAATAACAATGACTAGAAGGGGAGCAGCTTTAGTCTTTGGGCAAAGTGAGCAATGTATCACTGTGATGTCCCTTCCAGTTTATCAAAAAGTGACTTAGATGGTCTTAGATAAAAGTCTAGTCCATTTTAGTCCTCCTATACAGAAGGTACGAGTATGATGATGAGACTTACAACAAAATAGTGTCATTTAGAGTAAAATTCCAATGCAACCACCACTTTCTCTGCAGTTTTATAGATCCTTAACTTCCAAACATGGCAGGGAAAAGTCAAAGGATAAATATTATATTAGAGCCACAAAGTGGATGAGGTAGTATCTTTTATTGAACCAACTGCTGTTGGTGAGAAAAAGCTTTCTAGCGATACAGAAGACCAGAGGAAGAGCTCTGTGTAGTTTGAAAGCTTGTTTCTCTTACCAACAGCAGTTGGTCCAATAAAAGATATTATCTCGCCCACCTTGTTTCTCTAAACAATAGGTTACTAAATTATTCTAAGGAACCCCATTTTCTCAAGGGACTGGAAGTGGAAGACACAGCATTTCACATCCATGTCACCAGGAGTCCTTTATCAGATGTTCATACAGTGACTAGTACAAGGGGGACGAACCTGGTTGTGGCCTTCAGACTATACTGCAATATACATATTAAATAATTTAACATTGTAATAACATTACATTGGCACTGACTAAATATCTTCAGGGATTTGGAGGGATATAGGCAAAGGAAGACAGATCTTCTAGAAAAGTGGTTTCTCAACCTTTTTGGGCTCAGGACCAATTTATAAATGTTGATAGCCTATCACAACCCAGTAAACAGGCTGGGGGATGAGGTTGCAGATCCCATCCCGCACTGCCGCTGTAGTGGCAGTTCTGTTTCTAAAGGGCTGGCTGGCCTTGGCTTGCAACTCCAGGCTCTGCAACATCTGGGGTTGCAGCAGCACTCAAATTGGGCTCTGCTGCCCCCCACCCATTGTCATGATGGCGGCCAAGTCCAGCAAGCCCTGTACAGCAGCCATCACATGGCACAATGAAACATCCTGGTGACCCAATGTCAGGTCACAACCCATGGGCTGAGAAACCCTGTTCTAGAACAGTTCAACACTGGCTGAACAAAGTGCGTTATAACACACGAACCATGTTACAACCTAGTTATGAACATGAAACAGGGTACACGTGGGTCTGTGTGCCTGCCCCCTTTTTCAACAATAAAGACTTAAACTTGGTTCTCCCCCTCATGCTATAGGCTCCCATTTCACTGCCCGTTTCCGACTAGAACGGGGCCAGGCAGCTGGCTGAAGGTAGCTACGTCTCCACGGGTCACAGCTACAAACCAGGCCCGCAGGTGACAGCCAAAGCAAGGGGATTTCTTAGGCCTGATCTACGCTTGAATGTCGCCGATCTAAGCCCCCGTTACACCAACAAAGGGGGCTTTGGCCAGTTTAAACGGCGCTGCCCGCGGGGGGGGGGGGGGGGGGGGGATCGTTGTGCAACGCGGGAGCGGGGAGAAGACCTTAGCCGGGGGAGAAGCAAACCCCGCCCCCCATCAGCGGGTCTGCGCCATACCCCGGGGCCGGCTGCGGCCCGGCTCCCTCGCGCAGGGCCCCCGGGCGGAGAAATCCCACAAGGCGGACGGGCTGTGGCTCGGGGTCAGCAGGGCCTCGCTCGCGGCGCAGCCGCACCCCGCCACCCGCTCCTCCGCGGCCGTGTGCAAAGCGCCTCCCGGGGGGGGGGGGCTCGTTCTCCGCGGGGGGGGCGGGGGCGGAGACCGGCCGAGGGGACACGGGGAGCCGATCCCGCCGGCCTAGGGCCCAGCAGAGCGGCCGGGTAACGCGGGCCGGGCCCAGCACCGAGCCGACACGAGGCGCCGCCCGGGGAGGGGGGCTCGTTTCGGCTCGGGAGGGCGGGGGAGCCCCTCGGAGGGGCCCCGCCCCGTGGCGGCCGGGGTCGGCGGGAATCTCCCCTCGGGGCCGGACCCCGACACCGAGGGGCGCGGGGGGGGCTAGGCCCGTTCACTCACCGGCTCCTGCTGAACCCGCGGCCTCCACTGCTGCTGCGACCGCGCTGCCTCACCTCCTACGACGCCGCCTCACAGGCCCCGGCTCGCGCCTGCCGCGTGGGCTGCTGGGAGACGTAGTCCCCGAGCGGCCTCCGCCCATTGGCCGCAGCGGTGGAGGGGACTACACCTCCCGGCAGGCCCCGCGCGGGAGCCGGCCTCCTCCGCAGCACGCGCTACACGTAGGACGGAGGGGGCGGTGCTTCGGGAGCGGGGTCAAAGGTCCCCTCGCTGGGAATGGGGCCTCATGGGGGCGGGGGGGTAAACTCCCAGTGGGGGGTGGGTCCAGATTTGGGGTGGGGGGGAGGTGATGATGAACTGGGGTTGGGTCAGGGGCCAGGGTGGCCAACCCATGTGACTAACCTGGATCCTGAACTGGGCAGGGAGGGAGATTTTACAAAGAGAGCGTAGGGGCTGCGTGTAACCGTGGCCATTCAAACCCTTTCAGACAGAAGAGTGGCTCTTTCCCTCGCAGCCGTGACTTTACCCTCTCTCGCTGCTGACCCAGCCTTGAGGCCGTTCTCCGCCGGGCTTTCTGAAACCTCTGCATGTGACCGGGAGGGGCCGACCCCCAGGACTTGAGACGGTTCATTACTGGAGAATAGGTCGTCCACCCACTGAATGGAGCTGGAGGCTCAGCGAGAGGCGTAGACCCTTCTGCAGGGCAGGGGGAGCTATGGAAACATGGGCGTTAGAGGGAGATCACGAAGCCTATACTCTGCTTCTGGCCAGTACTGGGTTAAATCCATTCTCCCTGTGATGGGAAATGTCAGGACGTGAGAGACAATTCGGCCTCTCCTGCAGGTTGTGCCATGGGGTGCAGGCACCCTCCCTGAAGCGGGGAGGAAGCTGTGCCAATCTGGAAAGGACACCACAGAGGAGGTTCAAAGGGAAAGAGCTAGTTCACATGAATCAGCTGCAGAAAACACAGGCAGCCTTTGCCAAAGCCTGATGAGCTGGCAGTTTCAGAACAGGCCTGCACGGAGTTGCTGCGGCGGCCTTTGCCCAGATGCTGCTTCCTTGTTTAGAGCTCTGCTCCCGCCTTTCTGCAGCCATCTCTGCACTAGAATAAGAAACCCACAAGTTATGGCCTAAAAATTCATGTGTTGAGGCAGGCACGTGCAGTGTTCACAGCAGGCACTGGGAATGTGCAAACTGGCCTAATGAGTGGCAAATTCAAGGGATTGGAATCTGGCTAGGAACCAAGAGGTTTAGAGGCTGGGTTAGAGCAGAGGATCCTGAGTCTGGACTCTCGAGTTCTGTTCCTGGTTCCTCACTGCTTGAGTCTGGGCAGGTCACTTCACTTCTTTGCCTCAGTTTCCTCACCAGAGAGAGCGCAGTAATGGGGCTCGTCTCCTTAGCAAGCCTGCTGCCCAGGCTTCCTACATCTGGATCTGCAAAGCCAGGCAGAGAATCTCCTGAGAACTGACTCATGGTTTTTCAGCATTCGGATTCCTGCCTCTGCCTGAAACTGGAACTGAGGCCATTTCTTCTGACCTTTTGGAAACTGAACAAGTATGTATTTACAGTTGCTTTTAGCCTTAGGCAGCAACTGGAGGGTCTGGGCTTGTTCCAAGCCACCTCTCTCCGCCCAAAGCTGGGAAGTTCCCCATGTGGGTGCCCACTCCTAGTGATTCCTTTGTTGCATGCTGCAGTTTAAGAATCGTCCTGATGGCTTTCAGGAAGTCTGGCTCTGGGGGCAGCAAGGCATTGCTTTCTGCAGGGGTGGGAAGGTGGCAGAGCAGCACAACGGGCGTGGAACCCCTGCCTTCTCTTCAGAAAAGTGCCTGTTTTCAGAAGCAGTTAAGCAAACAGCTATTGTTGTTTATAGGCGCCAAGACAGAGGAGTCTGGATTATCTTTCACTGACCTTTGAAATTACCCAGGGCTGCTCTTATGATTTGCAGGACCCCAAACTATCTGCCAGGGAAAAACAGCAGGAAGTTGCCTCCCCCCCTATGCCTGCTGCTAATGAGAGATGGTCTGTGTTGGAAAGCTGCCCTGGGATGGGATGGGGCCTCCATGGCAGCAGAAGCCCAAGTGATTGTTGGTTTCTCTATAAGCCTTGTAGCTGGAAAGATTTGTGTGTTCACAGCAGGGCCCCGCTGCTGCCACTACCGAGCTGCTCCTAGCCCACACCTGATTCACAATGACTCTTTCCTTGATGGGTTGCCCGGAGTCTTTATAAGCTAGAGATCAGAGCATGGGGCTTGGTTTGAGATTCTGCCATTGACTCACCGTCTGGGCCTGGGCAAGACTCTTAATCTCTGTGTGCCTCAGGTTTCTTACCTGTCCAATGAGGCTAAGAATAACTTGCCTTCTTCAAGGGGGAAGGGTGTGAGGCCGGATTCCTTCGTGCGTGTACTGGGCTTCCAGCAGGGAAGGAGCTGAATGTTCTTTCCTTTATTTGGGGTGAAGGGCAGCTGTGACAGTCCCATGGCAAATAACAAAACAAAGGCCCAGCTGAGCTGATGCTGATTTCCAGCTGGAATCCAGTTGGTGCCTGCGATCTTTCAGGACCACACATGCCACGGGGCCTGCTCAGCCGCCCCAGCGCTCTCTCTATAGACAGGCTCTTGTGCTAAGTGGAACTTCAGGGAGTTTTGCTCGGAGCTGACACCTGTTTCATTTATTTGCCCAGTTGAGCCTCAGGCCTTAGAACTCAGCCAATAAAAACCCAGCTCTGTACACTTAGGGCTCAATCCTCGGCCAATGGAAAGTCTGGCACTGGCTGCAGCGGACTTGGATTGGGCCCACTGGGGCTATGCTGCCCGGCCTGCTTTGGAAAGACATTGTAGTGCCCAGGTAACTGCATCACAGCCAGCAAACCAAGCACCACCTGTCCCCTCCCCTGGGTGGCCAGTGGAGCTGGGCCCTTCCGAGTGACAAGTGAACACGCAGGGGACTTGCACGTTGGCCTTGTGCAGAAGCAGAGGGCAAGTTGTGGGAGAAGAGGGAAGATCCCTGGTTTGACTGAACCCTGCACTGCACCAGATGTGGCTCCGCCTCCTGGAGCCAATGCACGGGCTGTTCCCCTCCCATCACTCCGCAGGGTCCCTCCGGGACTGACACACGGACTGATCCCTGCTATTTACAAGTGGAAGGAAAATCTGGGGCTTTCCACAGGCCCGGCTTCTTGGAGCATTGCAGGGCTTGCCAGCATGGCCTGTGGGTTTTTCCACCTACAGATGGGATCATTTTAATTCCTCCTGCCAGAGGCCAATGCTCCATCAGCCTCAGGGCTGGATTGGTGACCTGGTGCTAACTCAAGGCCTCTGATGTCTTTATGTGTGAAATTGTGATGGCAAGAACTCACCTCCCAGCCTAACCCCTGATGTGTCCTCTGTTGGAACAGATCTAACAGGATGCCTCAGGGGCATGGAGGAGGGTCCTGAGTACACACCATGGTTCAATTCCCTACTCTGCCACTGACTCCCGACCCCGTGTGACCCAGGGCAAGTCACCAATCTCTCTGTGCCTCACTTCCCCAGCTATCTCCCAGCCCTTGTGTGTTGTTGATTTAAATTCGAAGCCTTTGGAGGCAGGGACTGTCTCTGTGTCCGGGCAGCACCTGGCACAATGAGGTCTTGAACACAGTTGGGGCCTCTAGGTGCTGTTGTAATACAATTAATCGTGAGTCATTTGCAGTCCCATTAAAAAGCATCGCTCCCGGGTGCCAGGCAGCCTGTGCGGCTGTGCTGGATGCAGCGCACAGGTCTCATAAAATTCATGTCTTTGCCCCATGACTCCAGTGGTGTTAACAGGCCACTTCCCCTTGGATGATCCCTTCGAATGTGCGTTGACTCCTCGTGTGAACAATCTGGTCCACCTTGTATTGAGCGGTGACGCTCCGAGTTCCTTTCCCAGGCCTGAAGCAGAGCTGTGGAAGCTCAGAGCTTGTCTCTCACCAACACAAGTTGGTCCAATAAAAGACATTACCTCACCCACCTTGAGTCTAATAAAATCCATGTCGTTGGCCCGTGGCTTCTTACCCACAGTTGCTGCTGCTTGCTGGGCTGGGAGGGGATGGGGGGTTCAGCTCTCTCTACACTGTCCCAGCCTCTTCCTGGGAGCAGTAGCCCTGGGAGAGGGACACCATTGCTCCTTACTCTGCCTCCAATGTCCGGGCTGAGTGCTGGGAGGGTCCCCCACCCCCTGTCCAACCGCACTCCCTCCCTCCCTCCATGTGACGTTGTAAGGAAGGATGGGCCATTTGATCTGGACAGATGCCACAGCAGAGCAAAAACCACTGAGGTGGGAGGCCCAGCTGAGAGCAACGCTGATCCGGGTGCCAGAACAGCCACAACACTCCCTGCTGGGATGGCTAAAATTAGTCACCCTGGGGCCCCTGTCAGTGCTCCGGAGCGGAGCTGCGCCAGGGAGTGCAGCAAAGCAGTGTTCTTGGGGTACATCAGGCAAGAGCTATGGGGAGCGTAGTGTCCCCAACCTTGTCACTCAGCTGGTCACCTCCTCACCAGCTAGACATGGGAGGAGCATCCTGCAGCACAGGGATGGGGTGGGCATGCGCATGAGAGTGGGTTTCGTGACCCACAGCTCCATTGAGCCCACCAGCAGAGAGCCCCCTGCTGGGCCCAGGCAGGAACTCCCTCCCCTCAGGGCACTATTGGGTATATGACCCGCCACTTTCCCATCTGGTCTGGAGCCCTGGCCCTTTAAGAAACAACAATCTAGTGCTGATAGGAGCCGACTTAGGTCAGATTCCAGCTGCCAGAGCTGGGAATGGATCTCGGCTTCCGCTGGTTCTGAACCCCCTCCTAAGACCCCAGGGTGTGCTTCGACCGTTGGGTGCAGCCCGGGCACAACCTGACATTGCTTTTGAGCAGGAAACTCTGTGTTGACTTTGCCATGCTGTGTGACCTTGGACCCTGTCTGTGCCTCAGTTTTCCCATCCCGTATAATGGGGGCACAGTCCTCTGAGCACTGTGAAAGGAAGAGTCTCGCTCTTTGGTTATTATTAGCAGCACTGCTGCTGTAGTGTTGGGCTGCAGCTGGACCTGCCCTGGCTCTGCTCCTGGCACCGACAGAGCCAGCACCATCAGTGCCATGTTCCTGCTGCCTTCCAGCCTGATGACACTTGGAAAGAATGCCCCCGGAGGCCCCTCTCCCACCCTTGCCAGGCGTTGTGGGTGGGCAGAGAGGAAGCCAGCGAGAGCCATGCACCAGGGCACGCTGACCTTGGTATACTGAGGGGGGCTGAAAATAGACCCCCAGGGTGTCATCAACATATTAGAAAGGAACAACAGCTGAGCAGCCAGCTAGAGGGGGAGGGGATTCCCGGGGGCAGGGTTAGGAAGTAGATTTAACGCTTTGAGGAATCTGTTCCTCTAAGGGAGCAGCGGGATCCTGGGTCCCCAGGGCTGGAGCCAGGCTGGCTGTCTTCGCAGGCCGGGGCAGAAAGTATCCATCAGCCCACCACAGAAACCTTCCCCAGCAGCGCATCCCTCCGCTTCTGTGATGGGGGACGAGTGGGCTCCCCAGCCGTTGGGCAATAACGACTGCTCCTTGGCATCTCAGCAATTAACACAACCCTCACTGATCCTTTTCTTAGTGTGCATGTTACAGGCCTGGAGGCTAGCGACACAGGGCAGAGGCCAAAGGGGAGACCTTACCACAAATGGCTAAGAAAGGAGCTGCCTTGCACGACTGTTATTCACTCGTACTTGTGCTGTGGTGGGCTGGGCACTGCCTGGTCACACCCCAAAGAGACAGTCCTTGCCCTTACACTGTCAGCATTGCAGCAGGCAGCATAAGCATCTGGCTAGCCCAACGCTGACAGCTCTGCCAGTCCCAATCCCCCAAACCACACCAAGCCAGGAGCGAGATCGTGATGTCTACAAGACATCCCCAACCACCGGGCTCGCTGTGCTAGGACCAGCTTTCCCGAGAATCAGAGACCTTCCAGATAAGAAACAGACCTTGCAGGTAAGAGGAAGTTCTGGATAGCAGATGGTTCCTAAGCCTGGCTGGGCTGTGCCCACAGACACACTACGCTGGGGGTAGGCCCATAGCTACAGGGTGTTTGTAATAAACTCTCAGTCAAAAAGAACTAACAAACTCCGACCTCTCCCCACTTGGGCTGCAGGGGTGGGCAGCAGGCTCATGGCCTGGGGAGAAGTGCAAGCAACTTGTTCTTTAGGGAAGGTTTGGGTTTTGTGAAAAATTCAGTATCAAAAAACCATTCGCCTCCCTTCTCCTCTTTGATTTAAACCCTATGTTTACATTTTAAAGGGAATTTTACATTTTAAATCCGTGTTTAGAGGCTTTCTGGTGAATGGAAAATTTCAGGAAAATTTTTTAATAAATGTTACGATTTAAACAAAAAGTCACAAAAAGAATTTGGTGAGTTGCGAATTCTGCAAACGGAATCAGCTGCACAATTCCCCCCCCCCACCCCGCGGGCTGGAAAATGAACTATCAGCTCCTGCTGGCTGGAGCTCCAGGGTCCTGCTCTGCTCCTTTCAGGCACCTCCTGGGCTCAGTGCAGCTGCACCAGGGCTAGGACTCAGTATCCTGTAGTTAACTAGAGCTATCCATGCTCTAGTGCATTTTGGTGCCTGACTAGGAGAGAAGCCAGGGCCTGCTGGCATCTCACGCCCCATCCGCAGAGAATGAAGAACACAAAGGTTGCTGCCATCTCCTGGACTGCGGCGGTAATGCAGCAGCATCTCTCCCAGCTAGAAGATTAAAGAGCAAGGGGTGGCAGGCTGGGAAAGGCCAGGCTGACCCTTGGTTCCCTGCACTGGGCCCAGCGTGGCACGGGAAGGCCATGTGCATTTGGCTCCAGCTTCGCGTGAGAGGCGCCGGCGTCACCGGCTGGAGATGGTAAGAGACTGGTGAGCCTCCCTCCCGCCCAGCGCAGGGGGCAGAGGCAGCGAGAGGGGCCGGGGCCGACCGGCGGGCCCCGAGCGCGCACACAGAGACGCGGAGGCGGGGCGGCTCTTCCGTTTTATTGTTCAGATGCATAACACTGTCACAATGGCACCGAGCGAGGCGGGCGCGGCCCCGGCGGCCCCCTCCCACACACAGCACCGACACCCGCGCCCGCGGCGTCCCGGGAGCGTAGCACGTCGTACGGGGGTAGTGGTCAGAGTGGCACCGAGCGGCTGGCTGGGCCCAGCTACAGGAGGTTACATGAGATCGAACCCTAGACCCCTGAATGCGGCCGGCCAGTGCCAGCCTCCTGCGCCCTCCAAGCTGGTGGGACGGGCCCTGCCTCCTGCACAGAGAGAGCTGGGCCTGGCGCGCGTCCCTGATGTCACACGGAGCTTTATTTACATTATTCACATACACTGTCCCCAGCAAGTTAAATAACTACATTATTACACCACACGTCGGGGGGCGGCGCGGTAGGAACCGCTAGGAGGGGCGGGGGTGTCAGTCTGATAAGGTGCATGTTAAAAACGAACAAAAAGAGAAACCAAGAGTCCCTGGGGCTGGTGGGTGTGGGGGGGCACGTCCCGGCCCCCCCGCCCTGCCCGGTTCATCCTCTTCATGGGGCGGTAGGTGGGAGTGACGTGGCTTTTCTTCTGGTAACAGCTAGAGTTCTGTGAGAAAGTCCGGAACTGGCGCTTCACCTTGCCCCCGCACCGAGGCAGCCACGGCGCGGGCCACCGGGGGGCGCTCTGCCCAGGGAGACGCACCTGCCCCTCACAGCACTTCTGCGGGCAGAGGGCGAGAGAAAGGAGGAGGCGGCTCAGGGACACTGTCCGCCAGCCCGGCCGGCGAGCAGAGCCGTGCCCGCCCCGGGGCTCCGCGCGCAGTGTCCGTCGGCCGTGGCAGGATGGCCTGGCACACGAGGGGCCACGGTGGCGGGAGGAGGGGACGGCGCTTGTGCTGCCCGGGTTTGCTACAGGCTGATGCTGTCGCTCTGCCAGGATCTGCTCCAGGGCCAAACCGAGCCCCCTTCCCCCCCATGCCCTGCTTGGGCCACCCTCAGCCCACCCTGCTCGGGCTCTATCCCACCCCACGGAGCCCCCCGCTGGGCCCATGTCGGGCGGGTGTGAGCTCCGGCAGGGGCGGGTGGGCAGGGGAAGCTCCTACCTGTGACCTGAGGAGGCTTGACGACGGCCGCCTTGAGGAAGGGCTCCGTGTCCCCGAAGGGGATGATGGGGTCTGCGCTGCCGCTGTGCACGCCGGGGCCCACCTCCTTGCCGGGGAAGCCGTTCTCGTGCTTGCCGGGCTGCACGCCATTCACCAGGGGCGCCACGTCCTTGCCGGGGGGGCTGTGAGGGGAGATGGGGGGGCTGCAGTGACACACGGAGCCAAGCCCCAAACCCCCTCGCTCCAACCCTCACAGGCTGGAGCTGCAGCTTCCCCTGGCCCCGGGGCTGGGCGCTCCCAGCCGCCCCCTGCGTGGTCCCACCTCTCCCTGTCCCCGGGGCTGGGCGCTCCCAGCCACCCCCTGCGTGGTCCCACCTCTCCCTGTCCCCGGGGCTGGGCGTTCCCAGCCGCCCCCTGCATGGTCCCAGCTCTCCCTGGCCCTGGGGCTGGGCATTGTCAGCTGACCCCTATGTGGTCCCAGCTCCCACCCCCCAGGGCAGATACCTTTGCTGCGGCCCCTCAGGGACGGGGCCCATCCGCACACCCTGGCTCTCTGTGCTGGGCGTCTCTGACTCAGGGAGCTCCTCTTCCTTCGCCAGCAGCCCTGCTCGCTTCCCACAGCCTGGGGACCAGAGCAGAGATGGGTCAGTCCCCCCTGGCCCAGACCCCAGGAGGGGTGGGATGCTCAGGCCCAGCAGGGTAGGGCTGTGGGACCAGTGTGGGGTGGGTGTCCCACACAGGCCTGGCCAGGGAGACCTGGTGTGGGTCACTTGTGGGTCTGGGTTGCGTGTCTCACAGGGCCAGTGGGGCGGGCTGGGCCATGGGAGGGCCCTGCATGATTGGCCTTGTGTGTATGGGTCTGGGGAGTGGAGGGGTGGGATGCCTGGGCTCGGAGGGGTGGCTTAGTGGGGTGTGCTGCCCAGGCCCGGAAGAGGGAGGTGGGGGTGTGCCTGGAGGGGCGGGGTTGGGGGCGGAGGGGTGTGCGCCCCAGAGGGGCAGGAGTGTGCAGCCCGGAGGGGCGGGGACGGAGCAGAGTGGGGTGCGGCCCGGAGGGGCGGGAACGGAGAAGAGGGGGGTGTGACCCGGAGGGGCGGGGGTGTGCGGCCCGGAGGGGCGGGGACGGAGCAGAGTGGGGTGCGGCCCGGAGGGGCGGGAACGGAGAAGAGGGGGGTGTGACCCGGAGGGGCGGGGGTGTGCGGCCCGGAGGGGCGGGGACGGAGCAGAGGGGGGTGTGACCCGGAGGGGCGGGGGTGTGCGGCCCGGAGGGGCGGGGACGAAGCAGAGTGGGGTGCGGCCCGGAGGGGCGGGGACGGAGCAGAGTGGGGTGCGGCCCGGAGGGGCGGGGACGGAGAAGAGGGGGGTGTGACCCGGAGGGGCGGGGGTGTGCGGCCCGGAGGAGCGGGGACGGAGCAGAGTGGGGTGCGGCCCGGAGGGGCGGGGACGGAGCAGAGGGGGGTGTGACCCGGAGGGGCGGGGTTGGGAGTCGGGGTGGGCTGGGGCAGGGGCTCTCCCGTGCAATCCGGGTGGGGGAGGAGCTTTGCCGGGCCCCAGGCCCTGCATTTACCTGGGCTGGCGTCAGCCTCCTGTTTGGCTTCTTTCCCATTCACCATTTTCTTCTCTTCCTTCTTCTGCAGAGGGGAGAGGAGCGCGCTGAGCTGTGTCCCAAGGCCCAGCGGGGGGGCAGGGACAGGCCTGGGCTGGCAGCCCCACAGAGCGGGGAACACCCTGCCACCGGGACCCCATGCTGAGGTGCAGAGGGCACAGCCAGGGGAGAGACCCCAACCCCTCCAGGCCCATCCCAGAGGCCGCTGGGATGTGGGGCAGCCTGCTAGCCCCCATGGGGGCATTGACCTCTACCGCCCTGGCACCTGCCCACCCCCCTGAGGCAGCCCGAGCCCAGCAGGGTTGAGCACAGAGGTCAGGCCTGCGGCATCCCAGGGTCTCGCCCAAAGAACCAGGAGGGGCTGGGCCCAGAATCTCCCCCTGGCCCATCACCGCGTGGCAGGCCACTGCCAGGGCCTCCCTGCGGCTCACACCGGACGGGCAGCCCCCCCGCGCAGCAGGGCGCTCGCTGGCACACGGCACCCACCTTGGCATCGGCCGCGTCTGACCTGCGCGTCCTCTTCATGATCTCTTCCAGCCGCTGAGGAGGGAGAAGGTGGGTCAGTCCCAGAGCCCTCGCCTGGCACCCCCCACTCTGCCCAGTTGGGCTCGGGGCTGCAGGGCTCCGCAGGACGATGGGTCCAACCCTGCTTGGCTGACCCAACGTGGGCTTCGGGGGCAGCTGCCCCCACTGCACCAGGCACCCGGGGGAGAGCGCTGGCAGCTGCCCGCTCCCCCGTGCCTGTTCTCCGGGGCACAGGGGCTCTGACCCGGCAGCTCGCCAGGCGCTTCCCCAGGGTCCTAGCTGCCATCTGGGCAGCGCCCGGGCACCGCTCTCTGCACCGTGCTGCTCCCCGTCCCCAGGGCTCTGCCTTGCCCTACTGCCCCTGCACCACTGCCCCCCTTTCCCCCCTACCCAACTCTGCCTGGACCAGGCCAGCCTCCTGGGCTCCACTCCCTCAGCCCTGACACTGCCCTGCCCCGCCCCATGCCCCACTCCCCCCGCCCGACTTCCCCATCCCACCCCCATCTACCCCTGCTCTCCGACCCCCCCCTGCCCCACCCCCCCGCCCGACTTCCCCATCCCCATCCCACCCCCAACCTGCCCCACCTTCCCCACCCCACCCGCACCTTCCCCTGCTCTCCAACCCCACCCTGCCCCACTTCCCCATCCCACCCCCACCTTCCCCTGCTCTCCGACCCCACTCCGCCCCACTTCCCCATCCCACCCCCATCTACCTCTGCTCTCCAACCCCCAACCTGCCCCACTTCCCCATCCCACCCCCACCTTCCCCTGCTCTCCGACCCCCAACCTGCCCCACCTTCCCCACCCCACCCCCACCTTCCCCTGCTCTCCGACTCCACCCCGCTCCACTTCCCCATCCCACCCCCATCTACCCCTGCTCTCCGACCCCCAACCTGCCCCACCTTCCCCATCCCACCCCCACCTTCCCCTGCTCTCCGACCCCACCCTGCCCCACTTCCCCACCCCACCCCCACCTTCCCCTGCTCTCCGACCCCACCCCACCCCACTTCCCCATCCCACCCCCACCTTCCCCTGCTCTCCGACCCCACCCTGCCCCACTTCCCCACCCCACCCCCACCTTCCCCTGCTCTCCGACCCCACCCCGCCCCACTTCCCCACCCCACCCCCACCTTCCCCTGCTCTCCACTCCCCCTGCAATGCACCATGCCAACCACCCCACCTCTCCTCCCCGCTCACCTTCTTCCTCTCCAGCCGCTCCTGCTCCTCCCTCTGGAAATGCTTCTCCCGTTCCAGCCGCTGCCTCTCAGCCTCCTCGCGGGCCCGCGCCTCCGCCTCCTCCCTCTGCAGGACAGGTGGGGAGCCAGTCCCCAGGGTCAGCACGCAGGCCAGGGCCCCGCCCTGCCGGGAGGGGGCGTTTCCCACCGCTGGGCCTCGCCAGCCCTGGCACGGCCCCCCGCAGGGGCAGGGGCAGGGGCAGGCGTCGCCAGCTGCCCCCTGGGAATTCCACGGCCAGGACCTGGTGTCACCCCCGCCCCTGCCCGCCCCATGCCCCCACGGACCCCCTGGTGCTGCCCTGTGCTCGTCCCCTCCCGGAGCCCCCCCCATCCTGCTCCACTCCCCATGCGCCCACCTCCCGCCCCACCCTGCCACCTGCACCTGCTTCTGCAGCCGCTCCGTCTCCTCCCGCTCAGCTTGGGCCCGCTCCTCGGCCTGGCGCTCCTCCTGGCGGCGCTGCTCCTCCTCCTGCTGCCGCTGCTCCTCCTCCAGCCGGCGGGCCTCGGCCTCCCGCTGGGCCTGCTCCTCGGCCTGCCGCTGGGCCTGCTCCTCCCTCCGGCGCCTACGGCACACGGCACCTCAGTCCCCCTGCCCGACGCCCGGCCCACCCTGGCCCCCGACCGCCGCGAGCTGCCAGGCCTGCGAGACGGCGGAGGGTTCCCAGTGGAGCCGGGTGGGGCACAGGCCACTGCAGCTCCAGGGTCTGCCCCTGTGGACAGTCAGTGCCCCCAAGTGCCAAGCTCCAATGGCCCCTCTTGGGCCCACTGCGGGGCATCGGGGCCACTGGCAGTGGGGTGAGCGCTGCCTCTCCATCCCTGGGCACGGCGGGGGGATCCCGCCAGGCAGAGAAGAGCCCCCCCCACCCTGAGGGGCCGGGCCACTGACCTCTCCCGCTCCTCCTGCTCCCGGCGCTCCTGCTCCTCACGCTCACGCTGCTCGCGGGCTTGCCGGCGTTTCTCGGTCAGGAGCCGGGCTGCCTCCTCTCGGTCTGTGGTGCCCGCCATGGGTTTGCCCGAAGGCGTGGCAGGAGCTGGCGTGGGGCTGGGGGCACCAGAGGGGGCAGCAGCGCCTGCAGAATGCACACAGTATCACAAGCAAATTCATCACACCCACTTCCGCCCCAGGGACAGAACCCAGGAGTCCTGCTCCCACTCCCCCTGCTCTACGCCACTAGACCTCACTCCCCTCACAGAGCGGGGATAGAACCCAGGAGTCCTGCTCCCACTCCCCCTGCTCTACACCACTAGACCTCACTCAGCGGGGATAGAACCCAGGAGTCCTGCTCCCACTCCCCCTGCTCTACGCCACTAGACCTCACTCCCCTCACAGAGCGGGGATAGAACCCAGGAGTCCTGCTCCCACGCCCCCTGCTCTACGCCACTAGACCCCACTCCCCTCACAGAGCGGGGATAGAACCCAGGAGTCCTGCTCCCACGCCCCCTGCTCTACGCCACTAGACCCCACTCCCCTCACAGAGCGGGGATAGAACCCAGGAGTCCTGCTCCCACTCCCCCTGCTCTACGCCACTAGACCCCACTCCCCTCACAGAGCGGGGATAGAACCCAGGAGTCCTGCTCCCACTCCCCCTGCTCTACGCCACTAGACCCCACTCCCCTCACAGAGCGGGGATAGAACCCAGGAGTCCTGCTCCCACTCCCCCTGCTCTACGCCACTAGACCCCACTCCCCTCACAGAGCGGGGACAGAACCCAGGAGTCCTGGCCCTCACTCCCTCCCTCGCCAGGGCCAGCGATAGAACCCAGGAGTCCTGGCTCCCAGCCCCCTGCTCCAACCCACTAGACACCCCGCCCCCCCAAAAGGCCTGGCATGGCCATTCCCAAGCAGGGAGGCGTGAAGCTGTTTGATGCAGGAAGACCCGCTCTCACCCCCGAGCGCTGTGAGCAGATGCCCGCTGGCGGGGGGCCCCGGGCTCTGGCAGGGGTGGAGCTGCACCCGAGCCATTTCCCGCCTGACCCTGTGAGGGGCCGGTGGGGGCTCTGGGAGATGTGGCTGGATAAGGGTGCGTGTTCTCAGACCTGGGGGCTGCTCGGCGGGCCCAGGGGTCTTGGGGGCGTCAGGAGGGGCCGGGGAGGCGGCTCCCCTCTCCTCTTCCTCCTCCTTCCTCTCGCGCGCCTTCAGCTGGCTCTCGTGCTCCTTGGCCCTGGGCCGCCCCTTGCGGGAGGAGTGGGCGCTGCGGGGCAGCGGCGGCTTGTGGGGAGAGCCGAGGCCTGGGCTGGGGGAAGCCGGCCGGTGGTTGGGGGTGGCCGGCGATGAGGGCCGGTTCTTCGGCCCTGGGCTGTAAAGGAAGAGGAACAAAGCATTAAGGGGACCTGCGGATGCCCCCGCCCTGAGCCTGCCCACCGGGCTGTGACCCCGCAGTTCACACCACCCCAGCTCGAAAGCAGCAGCCCAGGGCCCCGCAGAGCCCCCCCAGAGCACCACTAGCACGGCCCCATGGCTCTCGGCTAGTCGGCTAACAGTGCCCAGGCTGAGGCAGCGCCTGACCTGCTGTCCGCGGCGGACCGGGGGAGTCTGGGCTGGCTGCCGGGCAGGGGCTGGTGCTTCTTGAGGCCCCGCTCGCGAGACAGGGCGCTCCGCTCCTTGGCGTTCTCCCGCTCCTTGTCCTTCTTCTCCTTCTTCTTCTGTGACGGGGAGGAGAGAAATCAGAGCCCAGGAGCAGGGGGAATGATAACGAGGGGCTGGCGAGCTGCCGGCTCATCGTGAGATGGGGCCGAGGCTGGGGGCACCCCTGGCTGTCACCCCCTGGTACAGAGGGGAAACTGAGGCACAGAGACCTGCCCAGGGCCTGGGAGCAGCTCAGGACTGGGCTGTCTCTATGGGGCACAGCCTGAATGCCAGCGCTGAGACCCCCCCAGGGGCAAGGCCTGCTCTGCAGGGGATGCGAAGGGCTGGTCGGGTCTGGCTGGTGGGTGGCAGGCAGCAGCAGTGACATGATCCGTTCCTGCTGGGTCCGTAGCGGGGACCCAGCGGGGCCTGGTCCCCCAGACACCATGGGGCAGAGCCCGGGGCACAGGGGAGCCGGGTGCTGGAGATGCGCTTGGTTCCCGCCCAGGGCTGCGCTTAGGGGGAGCTGTGTTCAGGGACAGGCTGGAGCAGGGCAGCACTCACAGGCGAGGACTCGGCTCTCCGGCGCGGCGTCACGTCCGGGCTGCTGGCCACCCCCCTGCGGCGCTCCCAGCAGCGGTGCTGCACGCGGTGGTTGCTGCAGGGGCTGAGGGGGCTGGTGGAGGCGGAGCGGGGGCACACGGGCACCGCTGGGGGCAGAGAGCACACACGGTCAGGCTGGCTGCCCTGGCGGGGGCAGAGATCAACAGGCTGCAGGACCGTCCCCCCAGAGGTGGGGAGGGACGCCGGCACATGGGGGTCTCCAGAGGGACAGAGGCCTGGTGACAGACCGGGCTGAGACCACTAGCCCCCTGCCACACAGCGTTAGCCACCCAGGGCACCCTGGTGTGGTGACTGGGGACGGGGAGCCGGACCCCTGGGGGATAATCCCCAGCTCCAAAAACAGCCGCGCAAAGCCGAGAGGCACAAACCCAACTGAGCAGAGACACCTGCCTGGCTCAGCCCCAGGGGCCAGCGAGCGACCGGCCCAGGCCCCAGTCCGCGGTCTCCAGAGCAGATTTCAAGGGCCGGGTCACCAGAAAGGGGCTGTTGGGTGCAGCCGTGCCCAGGACCGTGCATGGCGGGGCGGGAGGGGGGCAGACACCAGGCTGGGCCGCAGGAGGCGAGAAGAGGCAAGTTAACATAAGGCTGCGCTGTACGTGACTGTCCCCCCATCCCACCCCACGCAGTAGCGTAGCCGGCGGGGAGCAGGGGGAGCAGCTGCTCCCCCTGGAGCAGAAGTGGCGGAAGCGGCGCCTTTTTTTAGCAGCACTGAAAAAAGACGCTGCTTCTTTTTAAGCGCCGCTTCTCGCACTCACCCGGCGGCACTCGGGGTCTTCGGCAGCATTTCGGCGGCGGGTACCACCAAAGACGTGGAGTGAGCCGCCGAAGTGACGCCAAAGACCTGGAGCGCCGCCGGGTGAGTACAGGGGGAGGTGCCTTTTTATAGCGCCGCTCTCCCTGCGCTCCGGACCCGGCTGCACTACTGACCCCATGCTGGGTGAACGGAGGCCAGCCGGCCACGTCTCTGACCTCAGCTTGTCACGGACCGAGTCACCGGGCCCCTCCTCGGATGGGGCCTCGTGCTGATCAGCCCCTGCCCGGCCCTATGGCTTTGGCTCTTCCTTGCTCCACGCGCCCCCCGCTGCCCCGCGGGGCCCCAGCTTACCCTGCTCCTTGCCGGTGCCGGCCAGCGTCACGGCGCTTCTGCTGCGGGCCAGGAAAGAGAGGGTGGGCGTCATGAGCCGGTCCACGATGCTGCTCTCCCAGGGGCTCAGCTGCAAGCTACGGTCTGGTGAAGAAACCAAGTTTGGGGGAAGGGGAGCTTGGCACCTCCCTGGGTCCATGCTGGCACCAGCTGGCTAAACACCCGCCCCTTCCCCACTGTCTCCATTCCCGGGCCTCCTCGCCGCCACCCCGTTCAGCGCCTCAGTGACACCCCAAGCCGACGGAGAGCTCCCCGGGTTCCGGCGGGCTGGGCTAGGGCCCCAGTGCCCCCGGACGCCTGCCAGCGCCCCCCGGTAGCACTCCCACCTGCAAGGCCTTTGGAGAGGCTCAGCTGGGCCGGGCCCCTCCTAGCAGCCCCCTCCCTAGGGCGGCTCTCCCCCACCCCAGCCCGTGGGCCCTGCTTGAGCCACTCTCCCGGCGGGCACCCCACAGAGCCCACACGGCACGGGAAGGGAGGGGGAGCCCGGCGGGCCTGCGGTTCCTGATCCAATGGGGTGCAGGGGGAATTGCCCTGCAAGGGCGAGGAGCCTCCAGGGCCTGCCTGTTCCCTGAAGAGCTGCCCTCTCGTGCAGCCCAGCCTCAGCAGAGGGCCAAGGACTCAGCCAAGCATGGAGCCCTCTCTCCTGCCGCTCTGGGGCTCTGGGGTAGCCCCCAGCCTGGCGCTTGCCTCGGGGAAGCCCCGGTAAAATGGGGGGCAGATGGGCAGCCAGGGACAGACGTACACGGTCAGAGGAGACCAGCCGGCAACGGCACCACAGGATGACAATGGGATAGGCACTGCCCAGGCCAGCTCCCCAGAGCGGGGCAGGACATTCATACCCAAGGCCTCTGCACACCGTGGTGGCACCGGCTCTGGGCCCAGACCCACGGCTTGCATCACCCCAGCTGTGGGGCAGAGGGCACTGGCTTTGGCGTCCCCTTGGACCCTGGGCCCAGCTCCCGGCTCAGCCCCTGGACGGCGAACACCTGCTCAGGCACGCGGGCCGACGTGCTGAGTGCGACGGCTCCACAAGGCTGCCACCACAGCTCCCGCGGGGACCATGTGCCGCTCTTGGCAGCCTCCCCCTGCCCATCCCCGTCCTGGGCCCTGCTGGGCTCCATCTGTCACTTCACTGCAACCCCCACCCCCAAAACAGCCTCGGCCACGGGCCAGCGCCCCTCCTGGGAATCCCTCTCACGGGGCCGGAGCAAAGACCCTCCAGGACAGGGCGGGTGATTCGGGGACACGAGTGACAATGGAGGGCACCAGACAAGGACCCCCCCCCAGCCCCGAGTTCTCTGCTCCTTCCCCTGGCACCAGGCCTGGCCAACACAGGCCCACGGCTCCTGGGGGTCAGGCCCTGGGCTCAGACCGTCACACTCCTGGAGACAGCAAGTCCTGAACTCTGGGGTCAGCTGAGCCCCACTGAGCCCCGAGACCCAGACCCCCGACCCCATGTGCCCTGGGGTTTAGCAGGCTGCAGCACCTGCTGCTTGGGCCCTGACCCACAGGCCTGGAGGTTGGCCCGGCCCCTGGCACAGAGCTCTGCAGCCTGCCAACCTGCCTGCTCACAGCTGACCCCCTGGCAGAGCCCCCGTGGGGCAGCTGACCCAGGTTCACCCAGCCCTGCCCCTGCCAGTCACCGCCCCCATCAGCTGCTTGGGTTATTTATACCTCAGCAGGACGGGAGGGCTGCAAACTCCCATCACTAGGCAACCAGCAAACAGAGCAGCAGCTCGGGGGTTATAAATAGCCCTCTGGCTCGAGCCGCGGCGCAGGGCTGGGCCAAGGGCTCCGGCCCCCCGGGCAGGCTCCCTGCAGAGCCAGGCAGCCCGTGCAGGCAGCAGCCCTGGGTCTGGCACCGCCAGCCTCGTTCGCGGAGAGCCGCCCTGCCCAGGAGCCCGTAGGGAGGCGCACGGCGCATACAGTCTCCAGCTCCGCCCGCCAGGCCCCCATGGCCCGGGCTGCAAGGGCAGGGGCGGAGCCGGACCAAGAGCTAGCCCCGCCCCCCTGAGCACTGCGGTGGGGCCGACCCAGCCCTAGGCCAGCAGTCCAGAGGGGGCCATCCCTCAGCAACCCCCAACCCCGCGCCATAGCCAATGGAGCCCTGCCGTGACCCCAGGCTCTGAGCACAGCAGCGCTGTCCCCACCCCCTCTCCCCGGATCACACATGCATGCACCCCCATGTGCCCCACAAGCCAGTCACACTAACAGAGGCACCACAAGCACCCTGCCAGCTCACACCCCACCCACGCCCGAGGGGCAGCCAGGACCCCAGTGGGTCGGGCACCAGCCCCTCTGCTGCTGAATTCACCGGCCCTGCGCAGCTTTCCCCCGGCTCCCTTGGGTGAGAGCTGCCAAGGGTGAGGGGCAGTGCCCAAACACGGCCTCAGCTCCCACCGAACATGGGTGGGAAGGTTCCCCACTGGAGACCTGGGTCACGGAGCCCTCAGTCACAGACAGAGTGGCATCCACAGAGCGCCACGCTGGCAGGCCAGGGGAGGCGAGGAGAGGCCTGCGGGCTCCTGGCTCTCCCTGCAAGAGAAAACAGCAAACGGCTTCTCCCCTCTCCACGGGTGGGCGGCGCATGGCGAGGACAGGGATTGGGGGGGGATGGGCACTCCCTGGCACTCAAGGGGGCATCTCCCTAGTGCTGGGCTGGAGCTGGGGTCAGCTCCCTCAGCTGCTTCTCCCCACTGGCCCCATGCACTGGTGGGAAAGGCAAAGGTCTCTTACTTCTACTGGGAGAGTTCCAGAGAGTGGCGGAGGATTTGGAGAGCCGCTTGTTGATTATAGAGTCCACGTGTTTGGGGAGGTTAACAGCGGACACTGAGCACCGGCTCGCACCTAGAGGGAAAAGACACAAGGGCATTAAGGTCACGGCGGCTAGAAGCCGGGGGAACCTCGCATGCAGGCATGCAGCATCATGTGCCCCTCGAGTGGCAGGACGGAGCTCCCCTTGGCGGAGATGTGGGCATTGGGGCGGCGGCCAGGGCTCCGGGAGGAGGTCTGCCCCTAGCACAGGACGGCAGGGGCAGCGTGAGAGCAGCCCAGCGCAGACAGGAGACAGCACAAGGACAGCTGCTGGGATCCGCTGGGAGCTGGCATCCGCTGGAACATCCACCGGGGGTGCTGGACTCTGCCCCGGGGAAGCACCCGCTGGAGGGAGCCTGATCAGCACCAGTGCCCCGGGGCAGGAGGCTCGGCTTGGCCCAGCCCGTGAGCGGTTCTGCTCATCAGGCAGGGATCTCCCGGCAGGGAACTTCGGGACGACGCACCTGGGCCCCGTACAGCCGGGTCTGGGTCTGGCCCTGGGGCAGCGCCAGGGTGGGCTCCGAAGTTGCTGGTTGAGGACCCCTGCTTGGGGTCAAAGGGCAGGTCGCCTCTCCCGAATCCCAGCCCCACTGGGGCAGCGTCTCCAGTGCACAGCGCAGCTGGCGCCAGCAGAGGGAGAGCAGCGGCGTTTGGTTGGAGAGGAGGCTGGGGGGGGGTGCGAGTGGGGGGGGGGCCGGCAGGCACTAGACAGGCTCCCCCCCAAACATACACACTGAACCCAGCCCCCCGATGCCGCCAGTGCCCCTCGATCCTGTCCCGCTCCAATCCCGGCCCTCTCTGAGCACGGCCCATTGCGTCACTGCTCTGGCGCGGCGGGAGTTTGCATTAGAGTGCCAGGGACTGGGGGGCTAACCCCCATCTCAGACACGGGCCAGGGCAGGCGCTGCCCCAGGGTGGAACTGCCCCCTCCCATCTAACTCTCTGCAGCTTGTCCTGGTCGGGGTGCAGCCCTCCCTGGGCGGTGCAGGGGAGCGGGAGCAGCTCGGCCAGTGCCAAGAGTCCCAGCCAGGGACCGGCCACGGGAGGGCTGGGAGGAGAGTCCCTGGGAAGGTTTCGTCCCCCAGTGCTCCAGGCAGCCCCACGCCTTGGGGGTGGGAGCTGGGGCGTTCTCTGCCCTGAGCCAGCAGCTGCTGCGTGGCACAGGCTGGCAGCCAGAGTGGAGCCCTGAGGCAGGGACGTCTCGCGTCTCCTCCCGCTGGGGCAGGTCTGGGGGCCCTTGGCCCAGAGGCCAGGCGAGCCCGAGGGAGCACACCTCCTGCACATCCCGACTCCCCACTGAGAGCAGGGAGCCGGGCAGCATGTGAGACCCCTGCAGCAGGGCGGGGTGTCAGACAGGGCCGGGGGGCGTCTCCTGGTCAGTTCATTGCTCGGGAAAGAGCCATTTAAAAAAAAAAAAAGAGCAAAAAGGGGGTTTCCTCCCAAACTGCCTAGGATCCGAATCTGCAAAAGCAGCTGCTGACGGGCGGAGCTGGCCCGAGATGCCAAGGGGGCTGCCCCATTGCGAGCTGCTCAGCCTCTTGGAGAAGTAGATCCGGGGCATCCCATGCTGGGGACCCAGAGGGCGACAGGTGCCCCCAGCTGGCTGGGTTCCTCCCGGCTGTTCAAGCACCTGTCGGAATTTGGGGCAGGGCTGGAGCTGCCTGTGAGCCCAGCTCCATCGACGGCTCCCAGAAGAAACAAACCAAACTCAGCCATTCCCACCAAGTCCCCCCCACAAACAGGACTTGGACTCATCCAGCGCGCGCCCCCACCTCTCCCATGCCGCTGCCTCTCCAGCCCCGTGGCCTGCGCCCCTTCCAGCCAGCCTCCAGCTGCTCTGGCTGCAAAGAGAACCCCAGGAACGTGGCCCGAGTGTAAAGGAGGCAGAGACATTGACCTGAGTCTGAAGAGAGCCTGCACCCACAGCGTGGCAAGGAGAACCGCCCCCTTCGCTCACGGCCCAGCGGCGATCACTTCAGTGCCAGCACTGTTCACTATTGCACGCCCCACGTGTGGAAGAGGAGCGAGGGATGTGGGGGTGCGTCCCTGATCTGCACAACTCATGGGGAGCAAGGCGGAGCGAACGCGATGGATGAACGCAAGCCGGCTGCAGCCCCAGCTCAGCACATGGAGCCCAGACGCCGACTGGACCACGCCACGTCTCCACCCGGGGACGGGGTAACGGCAACACAGGCCCCCAGACCGCTCTGCCGTTTCCACACGGGCTCCCTCGTGCCACATTCCCAGCGAGACGGAGGGTGCCGCCGCGGCACCGACACGGCCCCGTATTCACCACAACCGGCCGACGCGACTCCCCTTCCTGCAGGCTGCCCAGGAACAGCCGGGCGCGGGCACGGCTTTGGAGACGGGGAGCGAGCGGGCACCAACCCCCCTATCCACGGATAGGACACCAGTCACTGAACTCCGCCGGGCCGTGCAGACACGGAGAGCCCACCTCCAGGGCGAGGGCACCGAGAGCGACACCCCGGCGCAGAGGGAGGGGCCCCGACGGGCGCAGGGTACCATGCTGGTGGGTTCTGATGGATCCCCCCAGCCCTGCCCTTACCTGGACACTGCAAACCTGCCCAGCCCCTCCCTCGGCCATGCCCAGCAGCAGCCCGGAGGAACCCTGGCACAGCCGACTGAAGAGCACGGCCTGTTGCAGAGAGCCCGGTGCCCCACCTGGCCAGGGGAGGTTGCCTAGGATTCCACGTCCCCCCCTTTCATCTCCTCACGCCAACGGGGAGCCCAGGCAGCTTGGGCCCAGCCAGGCGTGCGCCCGAGCCCCCGACTCACCATCCTTGTGCCGGGGGGAGCTCTGGTGCAGCGCGCCAGCCCACGACCACCTCTGCTGCCGGATCTCGGCCCAGGTCTTCTTGGCTGACCTCTGGATGGCGGCTTCGTAGCGCTCCTGCGACAAGAAGGGGAGGGGGTGAGGGGCAGGGCCAGGCAGCCTGCAGCAGCACAAGCTGCGTCCCAGCGTCGGGGCCCAGCCTGAGGGGTCAGGGTTAGGGACCGGGGAGAGGGGCTGGCTCTGAAACTAGTACCTGGCAAGGAGAAGGAGCCGTGACGTGGGCCCCAGAGCGAGCCAGGGCTAGCACCTGTCACCAGCCGCACCCGGCACTGCCAGGGCATGTGGAGAGAGGGGCAGGACATGGGTCTGTGGGTGCAGGGGGAGCTGGGGGGCAATTGCATGCTGGGGGTGTGCAGGAGGATCTGGGAGGCGAGGGTGGGGCATGCAGGGGGGGTGCAGGGGGAGCTGGGAGGCGAGGGTGGGGCATGCAGTGCGGGGTGCAGGGGGAGCTGGGAGGCGAGGGTGGGGCATGCAGTGGGGGGTGCAGGGGGAGCTGGGAGGTGAGGGTGGGGCATGCAGGGGGGGTGCAGGGGGAGCTGGGAGGCGAGGGTGGGGCATGCAGGGGGGGTGCAGGGGGAGCTGGGAGGCGGGGGTGGGGCATGCAGTGCGGGGTGCAGGGGGAGCTGGGAGGCGAGGGTGGGGCATGCAGTGGGGGGTGCAGGGGGAGCTGGGAGGTGAGGGTGGGGCATGCAGGGGGGGTGCAGGGGGAGCTGGGAGGCGAGGGTGGGGCATGCAGGGGGAGCTGGGAGGCGGGGGTGGGGCATGCAGTGCGGGGTGCAGGGGGAGCTGGGAGGCGAGGGTGGGGCATGCAGTGGGGGGTGCAGGGGGAGCTGGGAGGCGAGGGTGGGGCATGCAGGGGGGGTGCAGGGGGAGCTGGGAGGCGGGGGTGGGGCATGTAGTGGGGGTTAGAGGGGCACAGGGGAGACGGGGGCTGGGGTGACGCTTCTAAGAGCTGGAGAGTTTGGGGTGCTTTTTCCATCCCATTTTGTGCCTGGAGATCTTGTACCCTGGGGCGTTTTATGCCCACCAGAGGCTGCTCCTGCCCTGCCCAGCCCCGCGCCCACCTTGTTCTTCTCCAGCTTCTGCCTCTGACGCTCCTCCAGGATGGCCCGACGCTTCTCGGCCTTCAGCCTCTGCTCCTCCAGCCGCTTCCTGCGATCCTCCAGCTGCCTCTCCCGCAGCACCTTGGCCTTCTCCTCCTTCTCCAGCCACAGCGCTCGCTTGGTGGCTGCCGAGAGAGAGCGCGGCTGTGAGGGGATGGAGCCCACGACCCCCAGCCCGCTCCACGGGGGCAGGCTGGGCCGGGTTCCTGCCCGACAGTGCAGGGCCTCTAGAAACAGCCCCCTCCTCTCCCCCCGCCGCGTTCGTTTGAAACCTGGTCCGAACAAACGACGCCGCTGATAGAACCCGGCGCCAGGCCCAGCACCTCGGCCTCTGCCAGGCCACGCGGTGAGGGCCCCCGGAGCCAGCTGCCGTGGGAAGCACTCGGAGCCCCTGAGGCCAAAGACCTGTGTTTCTATAAAGCACATGGGGCCGGGCAGTGCCAGGGCACCTTGCCCACAGGCTGCCCCACAGCCCTTTCCATCCTGGGTCTCTCTGCTCCTGGGGCCAGGCAGTGCCAAGCACCATGGGGACCCCATCTAAGCTGTGCCCCTTTCACTGCCCAAGGCAGACACAGCAGGGGAGGGCAGCCTGGCCCAGCTCCCACACCCAGGATGCAGCCCCCAGCACAGCGTTGCTGGCCACAGGCATGATGGGCTTCCCCCCCTCCCTCTGGGCACTGGCCAGACAGCCGCGGGTTGAGCAGCGGCCACTCTGGCCCGGCAGGGCACGGGGCACTGCCTGAGGACGGGTGGGAAGCCCTGGGACAGCCCCGCTGAGCGGCTGCTCGCTCAGATCCCCCCAGGGAGTGCTGGAGAGCTCGGGAGAGGCCCATGGCAGGAGTCAGAGCCACAGGTGTCGGGGGAGGATTTGGGGCAGAGGCCCCTGCAGCAATGGCTGGGTGCGGAGGGGAGGAGCCTGGGGCCAGGACAAAAGGGAGTGGAGAAGCCAGCCTGAAAAGCACATTCAGGGAAACAATGGGGGAATGAGGGTGGAAATAGTTGGGAGACAAGGAGGCGGCTGTGTGGGGACGCGGAGGGGGCTGCTAGAGCACGAAGCCCTGGCTCGCTCGGAGGTCCTGGGGCAGCGGGGGCGCCACGTTTCGCCAGAATCCCAGCGCCCGGGGCTAATCCTGCGACTCCTGGCTAAGCAGACTCCCAGTGAACCCGCAAAGCTCCTCTAACTGGGTTTGGCTTTGTCCCGCTTTCCCTTTTGAGAACCAAATCCCGGCCAAGTCCCTGCTGCCCACGGCGCCCTCTCCACGCTGCCGTGTGCCCACCAGAGACCCACAGGTGCCCAGAGCGCCTGCACACATGGCCCTCTCCCGCAGCTCCCTTCTGCAAGGGGCCTCGCCCGGGGCTCACGCCAGCCTCACCCAGGTACTTGGCCCGCTCCTCCCTCCGCTCCTTTGCCTGCTTCTGCCTCGCTTCAGCTTTCTGGGCACCTGGGGGGGAGAAGAGAGAAAATCTGCTCAGCTCAGAGCTCTGCAGCCTCACCTTGGCCCCAGCCAGCTGCTGGGAACATCTGCTGGGCAGAGGGGGCGGCGCCGCCGTGTGATCCAGAAGGGTCGTGCCAGCAGCTTCTTTGCCCTGGACCCATGGCCCCAGCCCCGAGCCGCCCAGGGAACCGGACCGTGGCATGAGAGCACAGGCAGCTGCTCTGTGCCGTGACTGGCGCAGCGCCCCTACGGGCCAGGGTGCTCCTGCTAAACCCTACCGAGGGGCACTCTGGGGCCACACACCCGCCCTGGGCCCCAGCTGGCCTGGGCAGTCCCTGCAAAGCCTGGTTCAGCCCTCACAGCCAGCTGCAGGGATCAACGCAGCAGCTCCCATGAGCCCCACGACGGGGAGATCCCAGGCGCCATGTGGGCCGGTCACAGGCACTCGGGTCGTCCCGGCCCAGTCCGCCAAGCGGGAATCGTCCCCTCTGGCCAACGCTATGGGGGCAGAAGAGGAGGTACCCACGGCCCTGTGCAGCACTGCCCCAGAGACACACGCACCTTGCTTGGGCCTGGGGCTGGTGGCTGCTGTGGCAGGCAGCAGAGAAGCGGTGGCAGCAGGGGACGGCCCATCGCTCCTGCGGGGTAGCGCTTCTCTCGTGGGGGCGGCTGCAGCTCGGGAAAGCCGGGCATTTCCGGGAGGGTTCTTTACTCCTGTGGGGGTCCCTTCCACAGGGGCTGGAGCAACTACTGTGGCTGGCTGGTCTTGCCGGGAGGGCAGGGCTTCTCCTGGAGGTGGGGGGGCAGCGGCAGGGCCTGGCTGGTTTTGCAGGGGGGGCAGGGCTTCTCCTGGAGGTGGGGGGGCAGAGGCAGGGGCTGGCAGGTCTCGCTGGGGGGGCAGGGCTTCTCCTGGAGGTAGGGGGGCCATGGCAGGGGCTGGCAGGTCTCGCCAGGGGGGCAGGGCTTCTCCTGGAGGTAGGGGGGCCATGGTAGGGGCTGGCTGGTCTCGCCGGGGGGGCGGGGCTCCTCCTGGAGGTAGGGGAGCAGCGGCAGAGGCTGGCAGGTCTTGCTGGGGGGGCGGGGCTTCTTCTGGAGGTGGGGGGGCCGTGGCAGGGGCTGGCTGGTTTTGCAGGGGGGATAAGGCTTCTCCTGGAGGTGGGGGGGCCGTGGCAGGGGCTGGCTGGTTTTGCAGGGGGGATAAGGCTTCTCCTGGAGGTAGCGGGGCAGCGGCAGGGGCTGGCAGGTCTCCCCGGGGGGGCGGGGCTTCTCCTGGAGATGTGGGGGCAGCGGCAGGGGCTGGCTGGTCTCCCCGGGGGGGCAGGGCTTCTCCCAAAGGGGTCACTACAACAGAGGCGGGCGCCGCAGGGGGGGAGGGCTGGTCGCTCTGGGGGGCGGTGCACTCTCCCATAGGGGTCGCTGCGGGAGGGGCAGGCCAGTCACTCCTGGGGGGCAGTGTTTCTCCTGTAGATGGGGAGGGGGCCGCAGCAGGAGCTGGCTGGTCACTCCTGGGGGGGACGCTCTGCCCTGGAGGGGTTGCTGCTTTAGCTGAAACACAGAAGCAGAAGAGAACAAGGTCAATCCTTCCCCAGAGCCCAGGCCGGCCCCACGCACGGGCCCCAGGGCAGATCTCCAGCCACGCGGGGGGGGGACAGGGGACAGTGTGCCAGAGCCCAGCTCTGCCACCCCACCCCAGCACTCCGGACTACGGCCTCACTCAGCAGCGACCCCAGCCGGCCGCGTGCCGGGGCCAGGGGTGATCGACGCCCGCTGCCCGTCTGCACTGGGCCGTAGCGGCTGAGAGGGAGCCAGTCGGCGCCACCCACCCCCCCTCAATGGCCACTGATTATTTTAACCTCGAAAGAGGAACCGAGGACGGGATGTGAGAAGTGACACCGAACAGGGCCTGTGACTCACAGCCTGGCACCCACTCCCAGCTCCCCGAGTACCCCTCTCCTCCCAGCCCTCCGCAGCCCCTCCACCTCTGCCAGGCATGGGGCAGCCCCTGGGGCCCCCGTGTGTCTCATACAAGGGCCACCCCATGCTTGCCCTCTCAGGCCCGGGCAGGGGGCTTGGCCTCAGCGGAGGAGGCTGGGCTCGGAACCGCCCTGTCGGTGAGTGGCTTGGCCAGGGCGGATTTCACACCAAAATGGCCCCGTACCAGGCAGGGAGCCGGCCAGAGGGCCAGAGCAGGGTGTCTGTGGGGACCCAGCCAGCCCTGCCCCCTGGGAGTCAGCCTGCCATAGGCCAGCCCACGGCAGCTCGCGCCCCACCTGGCCTGTGCCCCGCCCCCCGGCACTGTGATGTGCCTGGAGCAGAACCACAGACAAAGCCCCCCGGTGCAGCACGAGTAGCCAGGGTGTGGGTCTCTGTGGGGCGTGGTGGGGCAGGACCCACAGGCCGGACTGGGGGAGGGGAAGATCTGAAGGAAGCAAAGGGGACCCAGTGCACAGGAACCAGGCGTTTTCTCCCCCGAGGCTGCATGGATGGTGTCCCAGCATTGGCAGGGCCAGCGAAGACCAGAGCATGACGGAGGGGGCAGGGCGGGGGGATGGAGGGGCAGGGTTGGGGGCCGGAGCAGCAGCTGGCTGGCTGGGTGGGACGCAGAGGCCCTGGTGTCCCAGGGAGATGGGAGGGCCAAGCCGGAGGCTCCTTCAGCCAATCCAGGGCCATTGGCATCCCCAAGGAGGGGAACGGCGTTACCCCAGGGACAGGACTGGCCACTCAGGGCATTGCTGGGCCCGATCCTGCAGGCCCTGCCTTGCCCCCTTCCGAACACAGCCGTACCCCCCGTGCTACATGGGCCAGGCACAGCGCGTCCCTCTGGCCAGCTCACACAATGCACAGAGCGCCCATCGGCGAGGGCCTGGCACTGCCAGGCACCGGCCATCAGCCGGCAGGGCACAAAGCCACCCTGTTTCCCGTGGGAGCAGCTGCCTGCCCTGCTCCCAGGTGGGGGCTGAGGGTCCTGGATCCTTGGCTCGGAGCCAAGCCTGCCCCAAAACAGCACCACTCACAAGCGAAGGGTTCCCGGGGTAGGGAAGGGGAGCGCCCGGGGCTGGACTGACGGAGCAGGACCCCCCCACCGGCTGGCTGGGGGTGCGGCGCCCCATCCCTTCCCAGCGCTGGAGTGGGAGCTGCCTTTCCCAGCCCAGGCCAGTGCCCGCCCCCGACGGACGTCATCGCTCCAGCCAGCTCTGGTCCCGGCAGCAGAGACAGGGCCCTGGCAAGTGCTCTGCACACAACAATTGACTAACGCTGCAAGAATGTCCATGTGAGGCCGACGCATCTCCGGCAACAGAGGCAGCCTCCCCCGCGGGGCCGCCCAGCGCCTCCCGCACCCCACCCGCTCCCACAGGAAGTGACAGACTGGGCCTGACCGGACGACGAGCGAGACACAGCAGGGAGAGCCCCCCCCCCCCCCACACACACACACTGCAGGGTTGCTGGGAGCCAGCAGAGAACGGGGCAGGCTCCTGCCCATGGCTACAGGAGGGCGTGTTGGGAGGGCATCCCGCACCCCGCATCAGAAAGCCGGCCGGGCCGTTCAGCAGAGCTGGCAGGCTCAGCGCCGGTTCAGACACAGGCCGGCGGGGGCTGCGGTTCTGGGCTGAGGGGCACCGACGTTCCTTTGGGAGCGTGGCACCAAAAGTCACCGGAGGGAAGGTGCCACGGCTCCTTTGCGGCCTGGGGCTCAGGACACATCCCCCTTCGCTGGAGGCGCCCAGGTCACTGCCCGCTGACGTCCCCAGAGACGAGCGGGAGGCGTCGGCCCCCTCCGGCTGCAGCGGGGCCTGCGGGCGGCTTTGGAAGGCGCAGCCCCTTGGGAGCGGTTTATTCCAGCCCTGGCGTCGGGGCTGCCCGGGGCCATCACTGGAGCCAGGCAGGGATTCGCAACGCCAGCACGTGGGGACGGGAGCGGGGCCTGGATCCGGGGCTGCTGCACTAGTGGGTGGACGGATGGACGGACACGTAGGAAGGGCCCGGACAGCCAAGCCGACGCCTGTCCCCACAGACAAGCCGTCGCCTCAGCCTGCCTGCTGGGCCCAGGCTGCCCCCCTCACGCCAAGGGGTCACAGACGCATCATTAGGCAGCACGGCCAACGGGAACAGTGCCTCCAGCCATAGGGCCCTGGGGGAGCGGGCCCACCAGATGCCAATCACCGTCCTGGACCACGTGGGCACTCTCCCCACGCCCGTGCCATGGCAGCAACATGGCCGGTGGCTGCACCGTGGCCCCATCAGCGCAGGAGCGCAAGCCTGGGAGAGGGCAGCAGCTGGGCAGTTTGGGAGGGGCCAGGATCCCACAGCGACTGGGGGCGGGAGCGGCCTGCAGTGCTGTGGGGTTCCTGGTGGGGCCATGATCCAGGCTGGGGAGAGCGTGATGGCACTGCGCTCAGAACCCTCCAGGGAAAGGGACCGACCATGGCTGCTCCCTTCCCCCCACTCCCACCCCTAATGAGGACCAAGAGCTAACCGGTCCCTGCCTAGAGCTCTGCTCCATGGCTAAGGTGGCTCGTGGCTGCTCCATGCACCTGGGCTCCAGTCGATCCCCACGACCCCCTCTCCCTTGCTTCACCAAGCGGGATCTCACCTCTGAGCCGCTCAATACAGAACTCAGCTGGGGCAAAACTGCCAGCCCTGGCCACCCCCGCAGCGGGGAGGAGACAGACAGACGGACGGACGTGCCACCCTGGAGGGGCACTGGCTGCACCAGCACAGGAAACGACCGAACCCACAAGGGCTTTCACCGCGGTCAAAAAGTCAGCGAGCAGCTGGGCGTGAACGGCTGCTGTGTGTGCCAGGCAGAGGGGCATCGGCAGAGCCAGTGCCACGGGGAGCCTAGGGCTGGGACAGCAGCAGGGGCTGTGGGTCAAGACTGAGGGGCATGGGGAAAGGGAGCTGGTCCTAACCCTGATTTGCTCTGGCTCGCTGGCGTTGCCTCCAACACACCCAGAGCCCTCCCCAAACAGGTAAGCCCCTGACCCACAGAAACCCATTTCCCCAGGTGCAGGACCCAGACCCGTGCCCCGTGCCCACAGACACAGCCGGGGAACACACCGTCCGTCCCCTGCCTCTGCGAGGAACTGCTCACAGACGCGCCTCTCCCGCCAGGCTGCTCCCACCCACCCGTCTGCTCTGGCGCGGGCCCGTTAGACGCCAGATCAAAGGGGCGTTTTGTTTACAAGGCAGCGGGTGTCAGCGTTGGCATCACAGCGCCGGGTTCCCAGCAAAGCTGCAGCCCAGGCAGCGTGAGCCGGGCGGCTCGGCTCCGGGACTCTCGGCCCCCGGGCAGCTGCCCTGGGAGAGCTTTGGCCCCGTTGGGCCAGATCCTCACAGAGCTCAGCACCCCTCCTTGGGGCTGGGTTCCTGGAGCGCTCCACTCGCGGTCAGGCATGAATGCTAGTGCCCAGCAGCTCCCATCTGGGACACCAACACCCAGTGTGAGCCCAACAGGGGCATCCAGACCCACGGACCCAGCTCCCAAAATGTGATGCCAAGGCTGGGGGTCACTAACACACTGCCACCTCCTTCTGCTACACTGTGTTCTCCAGCCGCTGCTCAGAGCCAATCACCGCGCTCTATCCAGTAGGTTTAAATGTGACACGTTCTAACCCCAATGTCCCGGCCGGGGGCTGCCCGCACCGATGGCTCCTCCATCTCTAACTGCGGGCGGCCTGGCTCGGCTCGGGAGGGGTTTGGGAGCTGGGGCGGCTGCGCCGGCAGTGGGATCCCAGCCCCGGCTTTCACAGCTCATGGGATTCACTGCGCTGTTTCCCTCCATGCCCCTGCTCAGAGAGCCGAGCGCTCAGCGGCCCCTGCCCCTTTACGGAGCAGCACACAGACCACACTGCAAAGGCAACGCGCGCCGGGCACCCGCCAGAGGGACGAACGCCACTTCCAGCCCGTTCGCCTGCCCCAGGAGTGGGGCCGAGCTTGGGTCAGAACCAGGAGAGGGGATCTGGAGAAGTCTCAGGAAGGGCGTGCGCCCAATGGGGGGAGAGGGGGAGGGGCGCACGGGCGTGTGTCCGTCCATCCGTAGGAGTTTGCCTTCGTAACACCACGGATAGAAAACTCCCCATTCAGACGCAGGCCTGTAAGTGCAGCTCTACCTCAGCAGCAATGACTGAGCCGGCCTGGCCCTGGCTGGGCTGTCTGCAAAGCCACTAAAACAAGCGGGGAGCAGCCCGGGAAGCGCTGGGCCAGCTAAGTAACCACTGCAGCAGCCGCCGGGGAGGGGCAGGAGAGACGCCCAGCTCCAGTGGTCTGAGTGCCAGCAGCGGGAGGTCACTCCAGGGCAGCCCAATCTCGTCCCTGGCACATTTCCTCCTTTCCTGACCTCGCTCGCCTGCATCCAAAGGCCCAGCCAGTGCCAAGCCCTTCCTGGCCCCCGGCGGTGATCCCCTCGCCACCGGGCGCAGCGGGAGGGGCACGTGTGCCATGTGGTGTGGGCACACTGGACAGGCAGGGCAGCTGTTCCATCCTTGCACACTCCCAGAGCACCAGCAGGGTGCATGGCGACGCCGCCGTCCCATGGTAACGGGTCCAGTACGGATGAGCGAGCTGCGGACGTTGGACGCTCGCATGGGAACAATTCACAGCCCCTCGGTAGGAAGTGCCCGTTATGAGCACGCATTTGACAACTGATTAGCATCTATTAACCCTTTATAAATGGGACCTTAATACACAGCGCGACCCAGACCCTGCTACCAGCATCCCTGGTGGGAAGGGCTGCCGGAGCCCTGTCTACACGAGGGCACCTGCCTGGGGAGAGTCTTTCCTGAGCTTGCGGGTCACCCACTCAGCTCTGGCTCCGCGTTCCCAGCCCGGTAACACACCCCGTCTGGGCTGGGACCCCATGAGCCCCGCTGAGCGTGCCCCGGACAGGAAGGGGACCAGGCCAGCAGAAACCAGGCACTGCGGGGTGGGTGTGTGTGTGTATGTTGGGGGGGGGGGGGGAGCTCAAAGGCCTGAGAGCAGCTCTGCCTGCAGCCCAATACTGTCTCCGCCCCAGGAACAGGCTCCGAGCCCCAAGGAGCATGCCAGGGGCTGGCACAGTCTGGCGGTGGGAGCCAACGGGGGGCATCATTCAGCTGCTGCCTGCAGAGCGGGGAGGTGGTGCCTTGCTCCGTTTGGGGGAGAGGGGCTGTGTTCTGCTCCTTGGGCCTGGCTGCATCTCTCCAGCGAGCCATCAGTCCCGATCTCCTCCAAGAGCCCATGGGAGCGGCAGCACCGGGGAGGAGACCCCAACGGGCTCCTGGTGCCTGGGCCCCACACGCCGCTGGTGGCAGGGAAGCCTGCGCGTGGGGAATGGCTGCCAGAGCTGCAGGGAGCAGCCAGCCCGTTCAGACACACGCATGCACGGGGGCACCCGCGTGGGGAGTCGTCGCTTTGCCCGGGGAAGTGAGCTCCAGGGCCACAGCCCTGCACAGCACAGCAGCGTGCAGCCTCTCGGGACTGAGCAGACCCTGACGGAACGGATTGTAAATAACGGTCTGATCCAGCACTGTCTAGCGCTTACAGCAGGGCCCTGGGAGCCAGGACTTCTGGGTTCTGTGTTCCCTGCTCTGGGAGGAGAGTGGTGGTTGGTGGTTAGCGCGGGGGGGTGAGAGCCAGGACTCCTGAGTTCTATTCCAGACTCTGCATGTCTACGTGCCTCAGTTTCCCTATCTATAAAACACAGGACTATTAGGAGGCCCAGCCAATGCTCTCAGATCAGCCTATGCATGGAATCCTCCCAGCTGGGACGTGTCCCCTGCACCAGCAGTGGGGAGGCCGAAGTGCAGGCAGGCCTAGGGCAGTTAGCGCCTGCCAAGCTGCACGGGAGGTGAGAGGTGGCTGCAGAGCCGGCCCCTCCCCAGCAGGGTGATGCACCCCGAGAGCCAGTCGCTGCAACCTGGGGCTGGACAGGGCCACTGAGACCCACAGACACGTGAGCTGGATAAAGGGCCCTGCCACAGCCAGGACAGGAGAGAAAAACAAATGCACAAGGCCCAGCCCTGGCTGGCTCCTGATGGCAGCCCGGAGCAGCCGCAGGGCTGGGCCCAGGTCGTTCCCGCTGCCGTCTCGGCACTTTGGCCACAAAGGCAGCAAGCTGCCGGTCGGTATTTCTAAGCACAGGCCCAGCATGCGGCTGGCAAGGGGCCGTTTGCACTAGTGAGAGCATCCCCGGGGGATCCCAGAGATCCCGTGCCACCAGCAGAGGCACGCTCACCCCAGGGGCTTCGAGAGCAGCGCTGGCACTGGGAGGGGACGACATCGCTTTCCAGTAGCAACCTAAGGGGCTCATTCCCGGGGAGAACACGGAAAAAATGCCAGTAACGGGCACCCCACCCCCAGTGTGCCCTACCACGGCATGCACGGCCCCCCAGCACATGCTGCACCCTGCCTTGCAGCTCCTGCAGGGAGGCATCCTGGCAGGCGAGCCCAGCCCCCGCGCACTGCCTGGGCTGGGGACACAGAGAGAGGAGGGAGAGTGGCAGCCTCGTGGGGCCTGGGCTGGACCAGCTCCATCCCGCTGCGCTGTACGAACCGCCTCTGCCCACAGCACTGGGTGTGTCTGCACAGGACTCTGCCCGGTGCAGCCCTGCCCACAGCCCCTGTGCACCCTGCTACCACAGCAGCATCCCTCCCATCCTGGGGCAGCAGGGTCCCCCATCCTGGGGCTGGCGGTGCCCCACCCAGCAGGGGTCAGCGAGCTGCTATGTTGCAATGCCGGCCGGTGCCGTACATGGTGCAGACCAGCTTGGCTGCTCCAACGGGCTAGACACGCGCGCGCGTTTCCACCTGCAGCGGCAGCTCCAGTCTGACCTGTCCTAATGCCCCCAAGCCCTCCCGGAGTGCCACCTCCAGGGATCCGGCCTCCGCTCTGCCCGCCTGGGCCCTAGCAGGGAACCAGTCGCCCCAGCACAGGCCGGGGAGGGAGCCCAAAGGGGCCAGAGACAGCCCCTTCGCAAACCTGTCCTGTCCTATTCCCCCCCACACACACTGCAGCCCTTCTCTGCCGCCCCCGGGCTGCACATGGAGCCAGATCTGGCGAGGAGACGCTGGCCACCTATGGGCCAGGGGTAGTTGAGGGTATCCCGCCCTTTCCCCCCACCAGGGTCACAGCTCCCCGGGCACCCACCCAGACGGCCCTCCATGGCCAAGCCAGACAGACACTCTCTGAGAGGCAGCCGTGTCCCGCCCCACCCAGGGCCTGCAGCCACCAGATGAGCGAAAGCTTCAAGCCCAGGATGACGCCTCAGAACAGCTGGCAATACTTTCCCAGATCCCTCAACGTGCCCACAGCAAGGCCGGGGGGATGGGCGACCCTGCCCAACGCCAAGACCAGTCCGGGCCCCCCTGCGAGCCCTGACCCCCGTCGGGGTCCCCCTGCACGCGATTCCCCTTTAGGCCTCTCGGACCTGCAGCCGAACCGCCGTGGGCTGCAGAATTCATGGACTCGGCAGGGTCCGGCTTGGCCAGTGGGCAGAGGGGAACCCCCCTAGGAAAGCCCAGGCCGTGCTTCAGGGAGCAGGCTGTGGGGGGCGCCCTCCCCTTGCAGCCAGCGCTGACCCCAATGTGCCAGGGCTGCCCGAGGCCCTGCCAGGCTGCAGGATCAGCGGGGTGTGAGATAAGATGTATGACGGGGACTAGGCTGCTAGCGGCCATTAGGGACCCCCAGCTCCCGCACTTTCAGCTCAGCCTCCTGGCAGAGCCCACGGACAACATGATGCCAGAGAAACAGGCCTGGAGGCGGGTTCCTGGCCCCCCACCGGCTGCAGGTCTGGGCCCTTGACGCTGCAGAGAGCTCCCCTCCCCGCCGGGGCAGGGGCATGGAGTCAGTGAGGCTAACGCACATCCAGTAAGCACCAGGCAGGCCGGCAGGGAACACTGCCCCCTTACTGGGGCAGTACCACAGAGCTGGGACCGCCGGCCCGAGCCACCGGGGCCCATCACCGGCCAGGCCAAGCTCCTTCCTGCAGCCTGTGGCTGGGTGACCAGAGAAGCCAGAATTTCTTCGGCGGGGGCAGCGCCTCTGTCGGCCCCTGCCCTGCCCCAGCCTGTCGCCAGCTGTCGCTGTCTCGTCCCTGCAGCTGCCCCGAAACCCGACGCTGTTTGTCGGCCAGGACAGCGCTCAGGGTGGGTGTCCTGCGAGCGGGGAGGGAATTCCAGAGGGGATGAGCTCTCCCCACGCATGCGCAGAGCCAGGCTCTCCCCCCCACATCCCCGCCAGACACAGGTGTTTCCCATTCGCCTTGGGCAGACAGGCGATTCCAGGGCATGCCGGGCAACTCCACGCTTGCTACAGCGAGCCCTTGTGCCCAGAGCGCCCCAGCTCCCGCGGCTGGCGTGCCGGGGCAATGTCGCTGAATGGCAGGGCCTGCTCGCGCCCGTCTCGGTGGTGTAATGGGGGGGCAGCAGGAGGGATGCTCAGAACAGGCAACGTGCTGCTGTCAAAGCCATTGGGGCGAGGCAGGACACACACAGCCCCGCAGCCAGCTCACAATCCTGTCGTCACCACGGCACACAAGCACCTGGGGGCATCTCTGCTGGCGAGGCCCCGTCTACACTAGGCGAGAAAGCGTTGCAAGAAGCGAAGCAGAGGGACACTTTGCTCTCTCTGTGCACACCCATTGCCCCAGGCATCTGATGAGCGCTGGCGGGGCGGGGGGCGGGGGGAGGGGGGTGCCCTCCTGCAGGGCCAGAGAGATGGAGCTGGGCACAGGCCCCACAGCTAAGCAATGTTCAGGCCCTCCTTTGCTGCCTACACTCCCCATGGCGGGCACGAACCCACGCAGCTGAGCAGGGCACTGGGGCTTAGCCTGGTAACATGGGGCACCCACTCAGAGAGGCTGGGAAGCACATTGCTAACAGACCAGATGCTCGCTGGGACCCCTCAGGGCCGGGCTGTCCAGGTGCGTCAAGGAGGGGCCTTGGATGGAGGGGCGCAGCACCCCTGGCTAAGTGCTCTGCCCCAGCAGGGCCTCAGCTGGAGGGATGGAGGCGCTTGGCTCTGTAGGAGGAGGCGCTTCCCCAGGGCCCCGCTGGGAGCAGCCAGAGAGAGGATCAGAGCATCCCGGGGCCTTTGGGCTGACGTCACTCGTCCCTGGCAGGCTGCAGCACGCCAGGCTGGGGTCCCTGTGCCCTCACCCGGCACCGCTTCGCGCCAGCGTCTCTTCTAGCGTCAGCAGCTTCGGCAGGGGAAGATCCAGGCTTCACACACGCCTGGGCCCAGCGGAGCTCTCAGCTAACGCCCTCACCTGGCACAGGAAGGGCAGGGCACGGCCATGACGCCAGGCCTGGCCCCGAGCCAGGGGCTGCATCTCACCGGCATGCTTCCCTTCGTCCCCGAGCCAGGCTGATCCCGAAGAGAGGGCAGCCCGGTCGCAGCCCCTGCCTCCCCCTGCACATGGGATGGGGAGAGACACCAGGACACCAGCTTCCGCCTTGGCTCCCTTCAGAGCCACAGTGCAGAGCCCAGCCCGCGCCACCGAGCCCACGGCCGCTCACGTGGACCAACGCTGCCTCCTTGGTGCCTGGGGCTCCCGCAGTTCTGCCGGAGCCCACCTTGGGGCTTTGTCGGCTCTGTATCGCACCTAGCGCAGCGAGCGGCTGCTCCTGGGTGCTGCCGGAGGGCAAATGAACAGCGATCTCTGGTCTTGTTTCACGCTTGCCTTGGCACTGCCTGGCCAGCCCCAGCGGCCAGTCACGAGCCTGTGGGAAGCTGCCTGCCAGAGCGGGGAAGGGGAAGGGGAAGAGCCAGCAGTCTCCACTGGCTGCTCCGGCAGCCCAGGGCCAGGTGGGGCAGAGGCTGAGTAAAACTGAAGCGGAGCTACTCCCCAGCATTCCTGGGTCCCCAGTCTCCGGCTCCAAGGGCTGCTCTCCGCTCCGTGAGCCCCCTTGGCTGCTTGCGCAGCGCCGACCCAGCAGGGTCCTGGGGACACGAGTGCAAAAGCAGCCACCATGTGGGTACCTGCGGTCTCCCGAGCAACAATACAGGACAGGCGATATCCCCGGGGGCGCGCACACGCACGGGCAGGGGCTGAGGGCACCAGCGCAGCTTTCCTGGGAGGGTCTTTCTTGCGCAATCCGCTGCCAACTCAGCTCTCCGCGCTGCAACCCCTAACCTTGCCTAGCCCATCGACAGCTCGAGGGGAGCCCCTCGCAGCCAGCAGGGCGGGGTGTCGAGCCTCTGCCTGTGCCCGGCTGGGATGGGAAGGCGCCAGCAGGTTCCTAGTTACAGGGCAGCAGGTGGGCAGCCCGGCATTGAGCCGAGCCAAGCAAAGGAAGTTAAAATGCGGCTTCCCAGAGCCCATCTGTGCAGCCCCCAGCCAGCCGGACGTGGGCTTGGGCAGCTCCCCATCCCGGGCCGGGCAGCGGCACAGAGGGATCCCCATCCCAGAGCAGGCTTCCCTGGGGGGTGGATAGAGAGGACTCCCACCGGCTGCCAATGCTCATTTCCAGCGGAATCCTGCCAGGCCGGGATACTGCTGCCAAGGGCCTGTGGCACGAATCGGAGCCAATAGGGAATTCAGCTGAGTGCTCGGGTCAGTGCAGCCGGTTACTGGAAGATGCGCGAGCTGCTGGGGCTGGCTCGTTACTGCCGGGTTCTTGTTGCTCGTGGACAACAGGCCGCAGGGATTGGCTGTTTGAGGAAGAATTTGTTCAGGGGAATAAAACAAAGAAGCCCAACGCCGAGACCCCGGGGAGCGAAGCAGCCACCTCGCTGGGCCCCGCAGAACCGCTGGCCCTTGAACAGAGGGATTCTGCTGCACTGGGCAGAGGCCACGTAACGGGGCCGCCTCGGGCATGAGGCCATCGGCGTGTTGCTCCCTCCCGGGTTAGCACAGCTGCTTCTGCCCAGGGCACTCACACAGCTCGCAGAGGGCCAACTCCTGCCCCAGCTCAGCACACCAGGGCATGGCAAGTGCCTCGGAATCCAGCCGCTGCCCGTGCCCCCCAGCCCAGCGCCTGGCAGACACCCCTGGGCTCTTCCCTCACTGAGGAGCACGCAGGGCTGGAGAGAGGCACCCTGCTGCCTGCCCTGGGCGGGGGGGGTCCACTCTCCATCCCCAGAGGGGGCCAGCATGGGGCCACCTCCTCTGCCCCCACTCAGGCCAATGTGGCTCAAAGACTCAGAGAAAGCAGGTGGGGGATGGTGCAATCTCCATGGCTCATTCAGTCTTTGGCCTCCTCACTGCAATGGCCAACTAGTGTCCGTTGCCCGAGGGCGCCCACAGAAACCTGGATCACGTTACAGAGGCCGGACCCTCATCGGGTGGGAACAACTGCTGGTCACTACTAACCTGAGCTCAGATTGGAACCAGCACCCTAGAGGGGAAAAGCCCCCATCCCATTCCCTGGCTCTGAGTCAGCCAGCCCCTGCCCTGGGGCCGGATCAGAGCCAGCACCCCTAGAGGGGGAAGCCCCCGGACCCCATTCTGCAGCCTTCCTGTCTTCCCACGGGATGATCAGAAGCAGCGGAGCATGTCTCAGACATGCTGCAAAGCACACACGCCCAATTGCTCACACACACGCAGCTTCCGGGGGATTAGCACGAACAACTGTATCCGTCACACCTGGATGACAGCACCCGAGAGTGTAACTAAGCAGCCCGCGCCCGGCACAGCTCCCGGCAGGTACATCTGCTCCTCTGCCCACAGCGCCGCTCGCACGCCCACCCTGCGGCAGGAAGCCACGGCCAACCCAGACAGCACCCACGACAAGTCTGAGGGCAAAGAGCTGAACGGAACCCCTGCCCTTCCGTGCCAGCCCAGCACAGACAGATGCCACACAAAGGGGCGCTCGTGACACACAGACTGCGACCCTCCCCTGTCATTGGCATGGGCTGGCAGCCAGGTCCCACAGCGCCTGGGCTCGGTGCCCAGGGGAAGCCAACATCCCTCCAGGACCGTCTTCCAAAACTCAGAACTGAAAACAGGGCTGCTCCCGTTCGGGTCTAGCTCCCAGCTGCCCTGGGGCGTGAAGAGGGAAGAGGAAGAGGATTTATGAATATCCACAGACCCTGCCACCAGTACCTTCCCCCGCATTCATTCATCCTCCCAGTGAAAATGGGGGGAGGGAGGGGTTGGGTTTAACCCTTCCCCTGCCATTTGCACCAGAGTCGGCAGGGCCCACAGCCCTGTAGCCCATGGGTCAGAGCTGGAGAACCCACAAGCTAAACAGACTGGAACCAAAGCCTGAAGCTTCCCAACTCTCCCCAGACTCTGGCAGGGGGCTGTCCAGACATCCTCTCCAGGTCAGCCTGCATTTCAAGGGGCTCTCTGCTTCCTACGGTGCCCATTACATTTCCGCTTGCTCCTTATTCGGGGGCTCTGGGAGGGCTGTTCTACCCAGCACACAGAAGCCTGCTGAGCTGTCACCGAGCTTAGAGGAGAGACAGACACTGCTCCAAAGACCTTCCTAACCCTAAATCGACCCGTGATAGGGCAAGGGAGGCCGCACCACAGCCAGGGGCCTGCCTGTGTGGGGCCGGGGACTCACCAGATTTAGGGTTAATTGCTCTACAGACCGACCCAGAAGAACTTGTTCTAAGAGGATGCTCCGGGGACCGTTTTTTTCAGCCAGCTCCCTGTCCCCCACGTGGATAACCCGCTGCATCCCCTTAGCTTGTGGAGCACCGGAGCAATCCTCCAGGAGCAAGGGAGGCCTGCTCGCGGCATGGGAGCTGATAATCCTTCGCTGCAGTAGTGACCCCGGCCCCCCTAGCGCCCTCTGCCCCAAAGCACTGCGCAGAGGCAAGGCAGAGCAGCCATGCTGATATGGAGCCAGGCCTGACAGGGGATCTCAGGGTGGTGCTGGGATGGGGCCTTGGGTTGTTTACAGTTCATTTAAAATAAACAAAGGAAAACGGGCCAGAGAACCTGAGCTGCTTTCAAGCCCCATGCCTCCCAATCATGAATTTCCCATGCAGCTACATCTGCACTGGACCAGCCCCGAGTCAGCACTAGACCCCCAGGGCACGCTCTGCGACCTGACACCAGCGAAAGAGCAGCAGCTGGTAGGAAGTGCCTGAGGACCGGGGATGCCCTGAGCAGCAGCAGCTTACAGCATGGGCAGAATTGCTAGCAGACCTCGGTGAGTCGGGTGCTGAGCGCTGAGAAAACCTGCCCATCGGTGCCACACGGCTGGTGCTGGGCACTTCTGAAAGTCTGGCCCTTGCCCCAGCGCCTAACGAGGAGCTCAGCTAATCTGCAGAGGGACTGAGCATCTGCCGCCCCCATTGACTCTAACTGGAGAAGGGGAGCATGGCACCTCTGCGGATGAGACCCCTGGCGTTAACCCTGAAGCACCTGGATCGCTAGCAGGGCCCAGCCCGCACAGCCTGCTCTGCTCCCAGCGATTAGGCCGGCCATTTCCCGAGCGCTGGGCTCTTGTGCAGTGCTGCCCTGTCCCTCGGAGCGCTCCCGGAGTGAAAGCTGCACTAAGTCTTTGGGACAAGGCACTCCAGGGCTGTCACTGCAGTCCTGCATGTTGCATCGCTCAGAACCCCACCTCACCCCACCTTCCATCCTCTCCTGACCTGGCTTCTGCCACAACCCCTGCCTTGGCTGGTGACCCAAGTTCTCTGTATTTTGGGCCCCCAGCCCCAGCGGGAAGAGGAAAGAGACCATACAGAACAGGCCTGTGCCCGCTCTGTCCTTATCCTTGGCCGGCCTCACCCAGCTGCTTGCATTTAGCTGCATTCTCTCTGCTGATGGCTCCACAGAGCCGCCCTTCCTCGCCCAGTCCTAGATCTGTGCCACCAGCACCCTGGCTGGCTTGCTGGGGGACACGTGGCACCCACTGTTCCTCTGCCAAGCCCCGGCCCTCCCCTGCATGACAGCCAGCTCGAGACCATCCAGAGGAGTGTGAACACCTCGGGCAGGTGAAATCCCGCCCCCATTGAAGTCAATGGCAAAACAAGTTCAGCTGAGGCCAGATTTCACCCCGCGTTTCCTCGTCCCCATGGGCTTAGGGCCGTTTCACACAGCCGGAGCAATGGGCAGAGACAGGGTGGTTCCACTTTCCAGGCAGTCTGGACTGACCGAAATGAATAAAAAGGGGGAAATGTTGAAACAAAGCCCTTCCCACCCGGAATACAAACTTGTTGATATTCGCGCCAAGCTCCAGAGCGACCCGTTCGGCAAAGTTGGGCCTAACACAACTGGATAACATCCTTCGGAAAAGATCAAGAGCTCACTTGTCCCCAGGGCTGCGGCATGCCGTAAAACGGTGACCACATCTTCCAGAGGCTTAGCACCTGGATCTCTCTCCCTCCCCCCCACCCTATTCCCATTGTTTTCTTGCGAGGAGATTAACAACACACTAGCTTCCCAACACACGGGTGGGACACACTAAATCCCTTGGGTGTCTGGCAGCAGGGCACTATCCCCGGGAACTTGCCACCGCCACCCAGCCAGAGCAGCCGGGCTATTTTATGCACAGGCCGACGGGCCCAGGACATCATCACCGGGAGGGAAAGATCTGTTCTGCTCAGCTATAAACAACGGAAAGCCAGGCCTGTCGGAGGAGCCGACAGCCGGGCACAGACAATACGGCTGCAGTTTTCTTTTTCAACACGGTATTTATCAGACGCTGCAGGGCCCCAGGACGGCAGCTCGGCATTGAGGCCCGGTTCACCCGCGACCAGCAGCCCTGCGCTCCGAAGGGCCCTGGTTTGTCGGCTTCCCCTGCCAACACTGTCCTCCCCTCCCCCGAACGGCCACCACAGGCCCAGGCAGACTCAGGCCTCCATGAATCACAGCAGCTGTCCCTCCCACTCCTGCACCAGGGCATGGGGACGGAGGGGGGAGGGGGGCTGCCGGGCCTTCCCTCTTCCTCCCGCAGTGGAAAGACAGGCCTGCCACACAGCCCTGCTTAGTCACAGCGCTGCCCGGCCCGCGCCCAGAGATACCAACACAGACAGGGCCAAAGAGCATTTGGCTGGGTCCCTCTGAGAGACTTGGAGCCAAAGCAAATCCTGGCTCCAGCAGACTCCGTGCCAGCCAGCCTCTGCCCTCCCTCCGGCTGCCCAGGAGCAAGAGAATTCAGCAGCGTTCGGCTTGGGCAAGGCTGCATATTCAGGCCTGGCTGCTCCTGTGCCCCACCAGGGAGACGGCAAACCCCCCGGCCAGGCGAGAGCAGCCCTGCCCCTGGGAATGCCATAAACCTGCCCAGGAATGCAGCCGGAGACAGCCACACATGGGTGCTGCACCCTCAGCATCTGTCCCCCGATGTCCTCCTCGCGCAGGGAGCTCCCACCGCGCAGCCACCAGGAAAGGCCCTTTGCCTTCCCACTCGTAAGACCAGCCTCCTGCTAGGGTGACCAGACAACAAGTGTGAAAAATCGGGACGGGGGTGGGGGGTAATAGGAGCCTATATAAGGAAAAGACCCCAAAATCGGGATTGTCCCTATAAAATCGGGACATCTGGTCACCCTACCTCCTGCCTTCCTCACTTGGATCTAGGAGGCCGTTTTGCTGCCCATGTAACCATGTCAGGGGGGACCCGGTTATGAGCTAACACGCCATTGCGCCCTGTGGTGTAGACAAGACCTGGCCGTGTTTTCACCATGTCTCCAACCAATCCCAGGGTCCGGATAAGCAGGGCCGCTGCCTGTAGCGCAGTTCAGGGGGCTCCCGACTCCGCAGCAAGACGGAGCAGTGTCAGAGGGCAGACGTGCTGTACCCAGGTTGCCCGACACGGTGGATAGTCTGGGAAAGCTGCAGAGATGGGAACTGTGGCACTCAGCAGAGACCCAAGAGCTAATCGCCCGGATGCCAACCAAGCTCTGAGCGGGGCTGGCGCCGCACGGGTAAGAGGAGCAGCGACAGAGCCAGGACACAGACGGGGCAGGGCGGGCACAGAATCCCCTGCAGGCGTCTGCTTCGGTTCTGGATTTCATGAGCCAGCAGGTGTGCCCCCTGCACCCTGTGTGCCAGGGGGGTGAAGCCGCTGGCATTGGGGAGGGGCCACCTGTGCGGGGTGGGAGAAACCCAGCGATGAGGGAGAACAAAATTAACACCCCCCCCCCTTCACTCCAACTCTGCTCCTGAGGAGAGGGGGGCCAGCAGGCAAGAGGATGAGACCCGGGGGAGAGATTCAGCTGACCCGCGTCAGTGCCATCCCTCCTCAGGCCGGGCCCATGCCCCTTCCATGCGTCAGGGCTGGGGGACCCATGCCAGTGATGCCCCAGGGTAAAGGGAGAGGAGGAGCAGGCAGGTCCTGGGGGAACACTGGCCAGACCCACAGCAGCCCCAATGCCCCCTGCAGCTCAGTGGGCAGAGGAGCAGCACAGTGGGGGACCAGGCACACCCAGAAACACCAAGATCTGCCCTCTCTGCACTGCACGGCAGAGGCTGCTGCTGGCTGGAAAGGTCTCATCAAGGGCAACTTCTATCTTGCAGCCACTTGAGTGAATTTAATTAGCTCCTAGAAGGCTTGGCTCTCTGCGGGGCCGACTGAGACCACGTTAGCTCCTTTCCCCCTGCTCCCTAAAACTCCAGGGAGGGGGCCCTGCCTTCCCCTGGACCCTCCATTTCAACTGGGTCCATCTGCCTGCCCAGCTGGACGGCTCCTCTCCGGAGAACCTGGGGCCTGACATACTGCCCTGAGCTCTGCAGAGCTGGGATGCCCACAGGAGCTGGTGGTTCAGAGGGACTCGTACCCGCAGGGGCCCAATTCCCCCTCACCCCGCTCAGACGTGTCTGTTTCCCCAGAGCGACTCCTGATTGACACTGGGACGGGCGAGTGCAGAATCAGGTCCCCCCAGGCACCATCCGCTACTCAGGTGCCAATTCTCCTGGTGTAAATCACAGCCCCACACTGAGGTCAATGGATCTGGCCTGTTCATTCCAACGGGAGCGGCACCCATTCACACCACACCAGACTGCAGGAGTCACTCCTGATTTGCAGAGCCCTGGGTCTCTGTGCCCCAGCCCAGTTCAGTCATGTCTGGGCTGCAAACACCGCAGGGAGAGGCTGACTGTCCTGGGCCTGGCCTAAATTAGGACATCTCTGGGACCTGGCTCCAAGACAGCAGCAGCCGCCTGCTTCTGCTGGAGAGAGACTCCAAATCGCCCCCTGGAAACGCCAGGCCTAGGGCTGAATTCAGGGGTTTCTACCCAGCTCCAGGGAAGGAGTCTGAGCGCCCCCCTCGCCAGGCCACAGCCCCCCCCCAACCCTCCCGAGATCACCCCTCTCCCCGCAGCGCAAGCTCCTGGCCAGGCGGGTCTGGGCGGCGGGGAGCGGGGCCCAGTCTCAGCAGCAGCGTGGCGCAGGGACCGGATGGCCACCCCCGGGTATTCACGCTCCGTTAGCGCCGCAGCCCGGCTGGGGGTCCCCATCCCTCCCCGCCAGCCCGGGCGAGTGGCCGGACCCCAGGCCAGCGGGCGGCCGGTCTCAGCCGGCAGAGGCGCGGGGAGATGCTCCAGCCCTGGGCCCGGCGCGGGGGAGGAATCCGGGAGTTCAGACCCGATGATCTCACGGCTCCTGGAGCTCAGGGAGGCGGCCAGGCCGGGGACCCCCCCCCCCCCCCCACGCGGGGAACTCCCCCATCTCCGGCCTGGCGCCCAGGCACCGCCACCAGCTTCCTCCTTCCCCGCCCTGCGAGCGGGACCGGGCTCAGCCTGAGCCCCTCGCCGCGGCCTCGGGCCGGGAGCGCCCCGCGGGGGCGGGGATGGGGATGGGGGGGGGGGGTCCGGCCCGAGGCAGGCTGGGGCGAGGACCGGGGACAAGGGCCGGAGCCCCCGGCACGTCCCGACAGCAGGGGGCGGGGGGGGGGGGATTTAACCGCAGAGCCCCACGCTGGAGCAGGGGGTGCGGGCGGCAGGAGGGGCCGGGGGAGCGGGGTGCGGGCGCCGCACAATGGCTCCGCGGAGCCCGGCTCCGACTTGATGCCGCTTTCGCCTCCCCCTCCCGGGCTGCAAACACCCCCCCGGGAGGGGGGGGGGGCTGGAGACCAACCAGTGGGGGGAGGGGCACAAAGTATCTCGCCCCCCCATGCTGCCCAAAGGGCCCCGCGCCGCTATTTACCTTGGACTCGGTGCCGCATCGCCTCGGCCTCCCGCGCCTCCGGCCGCCTCTCCATGCCGCGCGGGGGAGGGCGCTGCGCCTCTGTTGTTGTGTGTCCCCCCCCCCGCCCCGGTGTTTTAAAAACCAGCCGCACAGCAGCGGGCTCGGATCCGAATCAGTCGCGTCTCGGCCCCTGTTCCGCCTGGCTCCGCCGCAGGCTCATCCCGCCCCGGATCCGACCCAGCCCCTTGCAGGGGGCGCGGTATCAGCTCCGGCTCATTCCCGGGCCCCCGGCGGGAACACCGCGCGCCGCCCCGGGGGGGCAGGAGCCAGGCGCCGGCGGTGCAGTGGACGCGGGGCCCCGGCGCTCTCCGGCCCTGGCCCGGGGGGTGCAGCGGGGCGCGGCGCTGGGAGCGGGGGGGGGGGGGGGGCGCTGCAGGCCTGGGCCCGAGACTCCCCCAGGCAAAGGACCCCGCGCCCCCCGCGGCCTCTCGCCAGCGGCAGCAGCTGATGGGGCAGCAGCGCGCCCCGGCTCTATTGTCCGGCCAGCCCGGTCCCTGCCCGGCCTCCGGGGGAGGCCGCTACCATGTCTGCACACCCCGCCGGGAGGGGGGTCTCTGCCCCGCCCCGGGAGAGGCCGGGGGGCGGGGGGGGCGCCCGCTCTGGGAAGGGGGGGTGGCCAGAAAGCCGCTGCGCTGCGCCGAGGGCCGGCGCGCCCCGGCCTGCCCGCGGGGTGCCGGGCGGGGGAGAGCGGAGGGGCCCGGGCCGCTCCGCCTTCCCCCTGCCTCTTGGTTGTGTCCAGCAGCAGCGCTGAGACTATCTAGGGAAAGTTGGATTCTTTGGCGAGCCGCGGCTGGTGACTCACTGAGGGAAGACAGAAGGGGCAGGAGCAGCCGTGCGCCCGCTGGGAGCGGGGGGGGGCTCCAGTCCTGGGGTGCCCGGCCGGGGGATGCTGGGAGCGGGCGGGGGCTCCAGTCCTGGGGTGCCCGGCCGGGGGATGCTGGGAGCGGGCGGGGGCTCCTGTCCTGGGGTGCCCGGCCGGGGGATGCTGGGAGCAGGGGGGGGCTCCTGTCCTGGGGTGCCCGGCCGGGGGATGCTGGGAGCAGGGGGGGCTCCAGTCCCGGGGTGCCCGGCCGGGGGATGCTGGGAGCGGGCGGGGGCTCCTGTCCTGGGGTGCCCGGCCGGGGGATGCTGGGAGCAGGGAGGGGGGGGGGGCTCCAGTCCTGGGGTGCCCGGCCGGGGGATGCTGGGAGCAGGGGGGGCTTCAGTCCCGGGGTGCCCGGCCGGGGGATGCTGGGAGCAGGGGGGGAGGCTCCTGTCCTGGGGTGCCCGGCCGGGGGATGCTGGGAGCGGGGGGGGCTCCTGTCCTGGGGTGCCCGGCCGGGGGATGCTGGGAGCAGGGGGGGCTCCAGTCCTGGGGTGCCCGACCGGGGGATGCTGGGAGCAGGGGGGGGGCTCCAGTCCTGGGGTGCCCGGCCGGAGGATGCTGGGAGCAGGGGGGGGGGGCTCCTGTCCTGGGGACCTGGCCGGGGGATGCTCGGAGCAGGAGGGTCCTTCTCTAGACCTGGGGGTACCCACGGAGGGGAGCTCCAGTCCTGCGGTGCCCAGCCGGGGGATGCTGGGAGCAGGGAGGGGGGGCTCCAGTCCTGGGGTACCCGGCCGGGGGACGCTGGGAGCAGAAGTGGCTTCTCTAGACCTGGGGGTGCCCGGCCAGGGGATGCTGGAAGCAGGGGGGTCCTTCAGTCCTGGGGTTAATGCTGGGGTGAAGTAGTTTGCCTGCCTAGTCTGTGCGTTTGCCTCCACGCCTGCCCTGTCTGTCTTTACTCCCCGCCTGCTGCCGGCAGCCCCGCTGTCCCTGTCACCAGCTGCAATCCGGGATCATTACACACCGCACCTGCCAGACCAGTTCGTTACATTGACTGGAGTTTGAATCATGCCACAGAGACACCAGAGTCACAGTCACACTTTTAATTCTTGCCTCTCCCTTGCTAAGTCCCCTCCCTGGGCTGCTCCCCTCCCTCCTCCCTGCACGCGGTTCTGAATCCCAGCCACTTACTGACGGTCCTGTTCTGAACAGCGCCGAGCTCACCCTGTGTTTCCCCTATGTGAGGGGAAGGGAGATGGGACCTTTCGGTCCCACCTCGAGGTGCTCATACACGGACGCATCTTCCGTCCCCGGGGAGCCCAGGGTGCTCCGCAGCACCCGCTGTTCCAAACTCAGCCCTTTTGTCTGGCAAAACTCCTTTGGTCTGAGAAGGCGATGGGGATCCGGGCCTGTATCTCTCACACTCACCACTGCAATGCAGCCACCTCTGGGGCAGCCCCCAGCGACTAGCAGCAGGGAGCTCAGGTTCGTGTCTCCTCCAAAGGCTGGGGTGCCTACCTGTGCAGCGCACCCTGGCGTTGGGTCTTGCTACCAGCTGAGCCTGCTCCTTGCTGGGGCCCCCAGGGGTTCATGCATAGCAGGGTGTGGTGCTGCCACAAAGACCCAGGGAAGAGGGGTCACGGTAGGCGCAACATGCTGCTGAGGTGACTAGGCTGGTCAGTGAGGGGAGCAGGGAGTAAACCCGCAACCTGACTGCTCCAGGTGTCCATGCCTGGTCTCCTGCTTCCAACCACAACCTAGTCATAACTGTGGCTGCCCACACTGAATGGAGGCCACAAAGTTCTTAGAGGGGCCGATGGACACAGCTGGCTCAGGGGATCATCACAGGTTTGGTGGGGAGGTCCTGCATGCAATGAGTTTATAGACTCATAGACTTTAAGGTCAGAAGGGACCATTATGATCATCTAGTCTGACCTCCTGCACAATGCAGGCCACAGAATCTCACCCACCCACTCCTGGAATAATCCTCTCACCTATGTCTCAGCTATTGAAGTCCTCAAATCATGGTTTAAAGACTTCAAGATGCAGAGAATCCTCCGGTAAGTGACCCGTACCCCATGCTGCAGAGGAAGGCGAAAAACCTCCAGGGCCTCTGCCGATCTACCCTGGAGGAAAATTCCTTCCCGACCCCAAATATGGCATTTGATGGGTCTCAGACCCGTTACTAGTGGGGCAGGACTAAAAGCTCCCCCGCAATCCCCGCCCCCGCCCCGTTGGGGCTGGTAGCTGGGGCCTGAACACACACAGGGCCTAAAGGAGAGCTTGTGTCCTGTTTTAATTAGTTTGCAGCTAACACGAGGCTGCGTGCTAGTCTAGATGCTCCCGGACACATTTCCGGTCATGTTTGATAAGTTAAACCAGGAGCAGAGTCTCTCCTGCGGATGTACCGTAAACTCTCCCCGGAGCTCTGTACTTCGCACTGCCTGGGCCTGCACCAGAGGAGAGGGTTCAATGAGCACCTCTCACACAGGCCATCGCCGGGCTCTCCAGCTGGTCCCCTCACACCCAGTCTAGCTCTCGCTGGGCAAGTGCTTTGGAGCCCAGAGTCTGCTTCCAGTTCAATGGCTCTGCCCTGCCTTGCCACCCATACAGATCCCTTAGGGCGTAGGGGGGTGGAGCAGGGTCACTGAGGGAGGTGGGACTCTAAGGAAGCAGCTCCTGGATGTCTTTCGCTGCAGCCCAGAGGTCAGATACTTGTAGGGTGTAAATCACTGACTTTAAGGGGGCGACAGATTTGCCCCAGCTGAGGCTCTGGCTCAGTGAGCATGGCCCCGTGGGCACCACCCTGCTTGTCTCTGAGTCCGGCAGGGCTGTTTGCACCAGGAAGGGCTGCTCGCGTGAGCAGAGGCTTTGCTGGCCCCATGCACACGGCTCTGGGTGGACGCTCGCAGCCGCACTGTATAACAGTTGGCTAGAGGAGAAGCCACCTCCGCTAGGTTCCGTCGGCAGAACCTAATTACCCTCCTTGGAATCCGGCCAGGAATGTGCAGAATAAAGTGAAAGATTTAAAAAAAAAACCCACTAGCCCCTTAAATCTGTTTTGAAGCAGCCGGTGGCTCAGTGGGATCAGCCTATTGATTGTGCTGCGGGGGTAGAGCTGTGCTCAATAGGCCGCTTGCCGGGCCCAGGGAATCGTTAGATTCAATACATTGTTCAGCTAAACTGCCCGTGGCTCTTTGAGGTCAGATTATCAACTGGCAGCATTGTGGGGGGATTAGCAGCATCTCGCTGGGGGCTGCGAATTCCGGCGCTATTTGCATGTTTAAGGAAGGGCTCTGGTGCCAGCACTCGTCTGTCCGGCAGCAGGGAGGAGCTGGGAGGAGATGGGGAAAGCAGCCCATCCGGCGAGGAAGCCAAGGGGGCTTGGGCAAGGCGGAGGGTGTAGCCGGCACGGGGATGCAGGGACATGGCCTGCTGCCCCTTGGGGCGGGGGTCAGTGCTCAGGAGCTGGTGGCTGCACCTGTTTGTGGGACAGGTGCTGCTCTGGGGTTCAGGGCATCGCTCCCCTAAGGGATCTGCAAACACAGGGGCTGCAGCCACCATGATCACATGCTCACCCCCATGGTCAGACGCCGCAATGGGGAACAGTCCCTTCCGAGAGAGGGAGCTGATGGGGCTTCCGGGTCTCTAGCCTCTGGGACCAGGCCCTTGCCCAGCAAAACGCATCCTTCCTTTAGCCAACTAGCTGCCCATCAACTAGGAGCTATTTAGTAATAAGGAACTTTGCCTCTAATTCGATCTTCTGTCCTCACCCTGCCATCACCCAGAAGAGCGGAGCCTTTAAATGCACCCCGTAGCGGGGCGCTGTCTGCATCTAAATCACATTCTCTCTATCGCTAGCTCTGAGCCAGGCTGTCTGCCTCGACCCGCCGCCAAACGCGTTTCCCAAACCCTCCCCTCTCCGGGAATGCCAGGAGTGACTCAGGGGCCGGGGAGCCTGGTGGCCCCAATGAGCTGGCTAACCCGGGGCCGGTTTGGCAAGAGCAGCAAGCGGAGGGCCGCGCCCGGAGAGTGCCGGGAATGGAACGCATGGCAGCCACCCGTTCAGAGGGATCCCAGTGGGTGGCACTCCATATTGGCAGCCTCTGTTCGGCTCCAAGTAGAGCAGAGCATGTTGGGATCCAGCCCTCTCTGCCATGACAAGGAGGGAGAGGGGGCTGCAAAGCTGAGCACTGGGCGAGGGCAGCACAAAGTGCTTCCCGATGCACCAGCGCCCGAGCCACGGGCGCCACCAGCCCAATGCTGCAGGAAAGGCTGGCGCGAGACAGAGCCCATCCGGCCTGTTTTAGCAAAGCGCCCTTCCTGGGCTCAGCTCCTTGCTCTATGGGCGCTGGCCAGGCTGGGCTCGCCAGTCAGGGCAGTACAGACACGGACACTGAGGAGTGACTTGAAAGAGGGAGAGCGGATGGGAGACAGCAGTGGGGCCATGGGGAGGATGGCTAAGCTGCGCCCCTAGCCCAGAGCCAGCTCCGCTCTGGCTGAGCCCGGCACTTGGCAGCCCTGGGGCTTTTTGCCCAGCTCAGCACGGCGCTGAGGTTTCCCCGAAACCCCGTCCGGCCTCGCCCTCCTGGCTGACTCCGCACCGGGGAATGTTGTACGACAGAAGGAGAGTGAATGGAGCCGCGCAACCCGATCCTGGAGAGGGGCAGCTGTGTGCCAGGAGTTTACGGAGCTCAGGCACGGAGCCTGGGGTGAGCTGGGCCGCTCCCAGCCGGCCTATCTCTCCCCCCCCCCCCCTCCGGCAGAGCCCCTGGGGCATGGAGAGACAGATGCTAAGGGGCACACAGGCCCCTGCTGGTGGGTTGTGCTCTCAGCACCAAGGAGCAGGCGGCACAAGGGAGCAGGACCCTCCCTCACCAGGTGCTGGCATCATGCGCAGAATAAACCTGCAGACACGCGGAGTGGGAGGGGGCAAATCGGCCCAAAGGAGCCAGGGGTCAATTTCCCAGTGGCCCAGTGTGACGGAGTAGGGAGTGAGGTGGATTTGACCTGGGAGGCTTGCGGGGGAGGTGCCCTGGGACCTGCTGCATTGGGAATGTGAGACTTTACCTGGGGCTGTAACATGAGCCAGGACAGGGGTTGGGAGGTGACACCTTTGGTTGGGAGAATGGACACAGGCTAGAGGAGGAGCCCCGGGGGAGCGGGCGGGTGGGCGGGGGGGGGGGGGGGGGAGGGGAAGAGCCTGCTGGAGGGTTTGTCTAGGGAGTTGCAGTTTGGAGCTGGGTGGTGAAATGCAGGGAGCCCCAAGGCTGGGGTCTAAGCTCCCTGACCCCCAGAAGGGCCCGACTGAGGGGTCCTGTTTGTACTGACAAGCTCTATTTGGATTGTGTTCCTGGCATCTCTAATAAACCTTCTATTCTACTGGCTGGCTGAGACTCCCAGTGAATCCGGGGAAGAGGGGTGCAGGGCCTGACTCCCCCACACTCCATGACACCCAGCTACCCACTGGTCCCCTCCCCACCAGTCCAAGCTCCAGCGCCCCGCTGGTGGGGGTGAGCAGGGGCACGGCCGACGCGGGAGGGCAAACGGTAGCCACCGGGATGGGGACTCTGCCTTCCAATGCCCAGCGGTGGCTCACAGGGTCAGAGAAGCGCCAGGCCGAGATGGTTCCCTGTGCCCAGCCTGGCTCTAGAGGAGGAACCCGCCCCGCCGTATACCCACAGGGCAGCTCCCAGAACGGCTGGGTAGCTACTGGCTTTGCCCAGCCAGCCGCTGGCGCTGCATGACTGAGCGGCCCAGCGAGCTGCTGTATCGTCACTCCAGCAGCCCCACACCCTTTCATTTCCATGACAAATGCCATCAGACAAGGGACCCCCGGCGGAGCCCAGACAGCTCTCAAGGTGGCCAGGCAGCTCTCAAAGGCATTTTTGCTTGGTGAGGCAATGGCACCTGTGGAGGGGTCATTCGGGGGACACAATGGGAGCAAGGAGACCCCGCCCTGCATCTCCGGAGTAACCCCCCACCCCGCCACTGCCCCTGCAATGGGGCTTTGCATTCCCCCTGCCACAGTCAGAGGGACAGGGATCGGGCGGTGCTCTGGGGTTCTCCAGCGACTCTCAGCCCGGGGGTTGCCAGCCTTGGGGCAGGGGATCCTTCCTTCCCGTCTCTGCTGCCAGGCTGACCTGGATACACTGAGCTTCTGGGGCAGCGGGGGTTGCTGGGAGGAATGGGGGGAGCGGGATTTGAACCAGGATGGCTCCGCTCTCACGTGGGGTCTGCTAGGAATCAAAGCCGACAGTGGGTGAGGATGTAAAGCAGCTGCTCCCTGCTAGGAATGGGCTCAGCTCCCGCCCCAGGGGCAGGCTCCTTGCTGACTGCAGGCTCAGTCCAGCCCTGCACGCCCAGGGCTGTCTCGGCACCCAACCCAAGGGAGTGGGGCAGGAGAGCTGGCATCTCCCGGGGCTGCTCACACCCCCCTGCCTCCCAGGCCCCGAGGACAGGATCATCTGCCCGACCTCTTGCTGACCCCTGGCCTTGCTCTTCCACACCCTCCTCCCCCAGGCCTAGTCCAGCTCCTCTCTGGATTCAGGGCCTCAGCCAACCCCCTTTTCCTTAGCATCCCCATAATGCCCCACCCCCGGAGACTCTGTCCATGTGCCGGAGGATAAGGAGGCTGGGCAATGGGGCAGTGTGCTATGGAAGGGGTGCAGGGATGCTTTCCTGTCGTGGCTCCAGCCGAGCACCCCCTCAGCCACCCACCAGCCTGCTAGGAAAGGAGCCAGATTCTGGATCGTGGGAGTTTTAAGCCTCTGCAGTCAGAACGGAGTCCAAGCACTGTTCCTACGTGAGGGCCTCCTGAGAGCTGCGGCCATGCAGTCCGCTGCCGGGGCCCTGGAGCCAGTGCTGGCCCCTCAGACTGCTCCCAGAGCTGATACACGCCCTCCATACCCGAGCCCCACCTGTAAGCCAGCTGCATTGCCAATGCCTCGCACACACTTTGCACCAGACTCCGAACCCCCGCTGCTCTTTACTTAGTAGCGCAAGAAATACACAGAGCTCTTCAAACATCATAAACCCTCCCTGCATGGCCCTGCCTCAGTTTCCTCCCCACTCCAGAGCATTCTTTGGGCTGGGGTCAGGCTCCTCTGGCCATTCAGGGTCCTCCTGATGCAATGCGCGGCTCGGGTTGTGAAACATGGGGCCTTCTCCTCGCCACTCGCCTCCTCTGGCCTTGGCCAGCCCACGCCGTCCCCCTCCCCTGCCCCACACTTCCTGGGGGGCTGTTAGTCTGTCCTGACCCCCATACGTCCTTCGTGAGGTAGCACTCACCCTTGGAGCACCCCTCTGCAGCCCTGCGTAATGTCACCGGTGTCCTGGACAGCAGCGCCTCCTGCAAGCCGTCAGCCTCTTGCCAGATCTCCCGTGACTCGGCCCTCCAGCCAAGACACATTACGTTCAAGCCCCTTCTGGGGTAACCAAATGACAATCCAAACAAGTCTGACTAATTCTTCCACCCCCTTGGGCTACTGCAACCTTCTCTTCTGCTTCCACTTACAAACCCCTATCTCAGGGCTCCCCCAGGAGCCTCCCCAGAGGCTCCTCTTCCTACCAGAGTCCTGCCTTCTCTCACCCCCTTTCCATGGCCCACCACAGGGATCAGTTCTGACCCTACTGCCTTCCTCAGCCTGCCAACTCCGGCTTTCTCAGGGAGCTTCCTTCCTCCTAGGTCCTCTCTCTTCAGCTGAGCACCCCAGCTCCTTATCAGCCTAGCTCCACCTCCTCAGGCCAGGAGGCAGTTAGTTCCTCAGCCCCCCAGGTGCGGCGCGTGACTAATTGGAGTTCTTTCCCTTGCCCGGCAGCTAATGGGGGTTAAGCCCCATCACTTCCTTTTATAACCTTTCAGTCCCTTGGTCCAGTGACTCCTGGATCCGAGTTGACAGATGATCACCAAGAGCATCCCAAGTTGATGCGCTGTTGGCAGCCCTCTACCAGTCCCCTTGGAATTTCAGTCCAACATGGAGGTAAAGAGACAATAATGAAGGCAGCAAGTTCCCTCCCCATTCCCAGTGGGGTTGGCAGCACAGGGCGAGTTCTGAAGCTCACAGAGAATTCATACACGCAGCTCCGCCCAGTCGTCACCTCTCCCTTTCCCCAGAGACAATGTGAGGTGAGCCGGGTCCCCTTCCCTGTGCATGAGGCCGCCTGGGACCCTCTGCCTTGGCAGTCCGTGGGTGATCTGCCACAGGACCCGCACACCTGCTTTTCTTGCCAGACGGTGTTTCAGGACCCACTAAATCCGCCCCCCTCTCCCCCCAAAAAATAAATAAATTGCTGTCTGTTATTTCTGGCCCTGTTCCTGGGAAGAGGCAGCGTTCCTGACCGGACGGTGATGTGACACAAAGAACCATGTTCCCCAAGCTGCCCCTCTCCTGCACCGTCCTCGGCCCCACTGGCCTGTGGGTCTCTGGAGCATCAGTCCCCAAAGAAGTGGGATTCTGGTTACTCTGGGAACCGTCATTCTGAGAACGCCGAGTGGAAAACCACAATGTAGATGGCACAAGAGCAAAGAGGAGCAAGGGCGCAGAGCCCTCCGCGGCCCCGGGGACGGTCAATACGCTTGTATAATAACCTCTGTATGTATTGATCGCTCCTCTGCGGATTGAATCACTGCTGTATTGCTTGCTTTTTGCTGGTTCCTGTCAATACTGGGAGCCACCAGCCTCCCAATCCTTATGGAAAAATCTATGAGTTAATTATGATTGTGTCTGCACGCGCTAAGCTGGCCCGATAGAGAGCCACTAGTCCTCAAGGCAGAGACAGCGTGTTCCTCATTCTCCTCTGCACCGAGTGCAGAGCCCAAACACAAGGCAGCTCGACCTTGAGATCTGGAAGGCGGCTGCTTTTTGGTGGGGTGCATGGCTATGTGCAGGGGTTACAGGCAAAGTCCCCCCCCTTGCTTTTCCCAGTGGGATATGACCCACGCCGGGCCCCTGGAATGCTGCAGTCAGCTGGGCTGCGGTGTGCACAGGTGCTCAGCACCTACTGTTAATTAGTGGTTGCTAGGTGCCCAGTGCCTCATGGTGCCAGCCAGCCAGTGAGAACGTGTGCTGATGGGGTGACCCGTGGGTCTCTGCTGTGAATTGGCCAGTGCCGGGCCAGCAAGGCCCCTGCCGGAGCGCTGTGTGGGCGGAGCTCTGCCACGGGACAGGCACCAAACGGGGCTGGATTCGGGGTACAGATCAGGCGCCAGGTGGCTCGAGCTGCCAGCCCAGGCTGCGCCGGCCCATGTGGCTGAATTGTGGCTTTGGGCCGAGCCTGGCGGTCCTTGCTCACTCAATCTGTGTGTGCCAGCGGGAGCAGGGGACGCACTCAGGGAGGGCCGCTGCGTTCGGTGCTATATTCATACTGAGCATTGCTCTTTCCTCATCGCCTCCTGCCGATGCCCTCCTGAGCCCCCGGGGCTGGGGATGCCAGAGCCTGGGACACAGCACCGGTTCCTAAAGGGGCTGGAGGGAGTGCAGGGGCAAAGGGCCTGTTCCCCTCCCTAGCCCTCCGCAATCAGGGTGAGGGGCTCACAGCCTCGCTGCAGCTGCCCAGGGAACGACCCCCCTGCCCACACACACAGGAGTCTGCTTCTGTGGCTGCGCTGCCTCAGCAGCAGGGTCGGAGCAAAGTCTCGAGCCGGCTGATGAGCTGGGCACATTGGCTGTGACTGGACGGGTCCCCGGCCTTGCGTTCTGAGCCAAAGACAAACAGGGAGGAGGTCGGGGCAAACATCAGGCGGTGCTGAGATCATCGAGCAAAGTACTCGCTAGGGCTCTTCCCCTCCGGCCTGCCAGTGCCTAGGGGCTGCTGGTCACTCTCCTCTTGCAGCCAGCACCCAGCTGAGCCCCTGACACGCCTACAGCTCCATCCCGGAGCCTCCCAGAGACCCTGACACGCCTACAGCTCCATCCCGGAGCCACCCAGAGCCCCTGACACGCCTACAGCTCCATCCCGGAGCCACCCAGAGCCCCTGACACGCCTACAGCTCCAGCCCGGAGCCACCCAGAGCCCCTGACACGCCTACAGCTCCATCCCGGAGCCACCCAGAGCCGCTGACACGCCTACAGCTCCATCCCGGAGCCACCCAGAGCCCCTGACACGCCTACAGCTCCATCCGGGAGCCACCCAGAGCCCCTGACACGCCTACAGCTCCATCCCAGAGCCACCCAGAGCCCCTGACACGCCTACAGCTCCATCCCGGAGCCACCCAGAGCCCCTGACATGCCTACAGCTCCATCCCGGAGCCATCCAGAGCCCCTGACACGCCTACAGCTCCATCCCGGAGCCTCCCAGAGACCCTGACACGCCTACAGCTCCATCCCGGAGCCACCCAGAGCCCCTGACACGCCTACAGCTCCATCCCGGAGCCACCCAGAGCCCCTGACACGCCTACAGCTCCATCCCGGAGCCACCCAGAGCCCCTGACACGCCTACAGCTCCATCCCGGAGCCACCCAGAGCCCCTGACACGCCTACAGCTCCATCCCGGAGCCACCCAGAGCCCCTGACACGCCTACAGCTCCATCCCGGAGCCACCCAGAGCCCCTGACACGCCTACAGCTCCATCCCGGAGCCACCCAGAGCCGCTGACACGCCTACAGCTCCATCCCGGAGCCACCCAGAGCCGCTGACACGCCTACAGCTCCATCCCGGAGCCACCCAGAGCCCCTGACACGCCTACAGCTCCATCCCGGAGCCACCCAGAGCCCCTGACACGCCTACAGCTCCATCCCGGAGCCACCCAGAGCCCCTGACACGCCTACAGCTCCATACCGGAGCCACCCAGAGCCCCTGACACGCCTACAGCTCCATCCCGGAGCCACCCAGAGCTCCTGACACGCCTACAGCTCCATCCCGGAGCCACCCCGAGCCGCTGACACGCCTACAGCTCCATCCCGGAGCCACCCCGAGCCCCTGACACGCCTACAGCTCCATCCCGGAGCCACCCAGCGCCCCTGACACGCCTACAGCTCCATCCCGGAGCCACCCAGAGCCCCTGACACGCCTACAGCTCCATCCCGGAGCCACCCAGAGACCCTGACACGCCTACAGCTCCATCCAGGAGCCACCCAGAGCTCCTGACACGCCTACAGCTCCATCCCGGAGCCACCCCGAGCCGCTGACACGCCTACAGCTCCATCCCGGAGCCACCCCGAGCCCCTGACACGCCTACAGCTCCATCCCGGAGCCACCCAGCGCCCCTGACACGCCTACAGCTCCATCCCGGAGCCACCCAGAGCTCCTGACACGCCTACAGCTCCATCCCGGAGCCACCCCGAGCCCCTGACACGCCTACAGCTCCATCCCGGAGCCACCCAGAGCTCCTGACACGCCTACAGCTCCATCCCGGAGCCACCCCGAGCCGCTGACACGCCTACAGCTCCATCCCGGAGCCACCCCGAGCCCCTGACACGCCTACAGCTCCATCCCGGAGCCACCCAGCGCCCCTGACACGCCTACAGCTCCATCCCGGAGCCACCCAGAGCCCCTGACACGCCTACAGCTCCATCCCGGAGCCACCCAGAGACCCTGACACGCCTACAGCTCCATCCAGGAGCCACCCAGAGCCCCTGACACGCCTACAGCTCCATCCCGGAGCCACCCAGAGCCCCTGACACGCCTACAGCTCCATCCCGGAGCCACCCAGAGCCCCTGACACGCCTACAGCTCCATCCCGGAGCCACCCAGAGCCGCTGACACGCCTACAGCTCCATCCCGGAGCCACCCAGAGCCCCTGACACGCCTACAGCTCCATCCCGGAGCCATCCAGAGCCCCTGACACGCCTACAGCTCCATCCCGGAGCCACCCAGAGCCCCTGACACGCCTACAGCTCCATCCCGGAGCCACCCAGCGCCGCTGACACGCCTACAGCTCCATCCCAGAGCCACCCAGAGCCCCTGACACGCCTACAGCTCCATCCCGGAGCCACCCAGAGCCCCTGACACGCCTACAGCTCCATCCCGGAGCCACCCAGAGCCCCTGACACGCCTACAGCTCCATCCCGGAGCCACCCAGAGCCCCTGACACGCCTACAGCTCCAGCCCGGAGCCACCCAGAGCCCCTGACACGCCTACAGCTCCATCCCGGAGCCACCCAGAGCCGCTGACACGCCTACAGCTCCATCCCGGAGCCACCCAGAGCCCCTGACACGCCTACAGCTCCATCCGGGAGCCACCCAGAGCCCCTGACACACCTACAGCTCCATCCCGGAGCCACCCAGAGCCCCTGACACGCCTACAGCTCCATCCCGGAGCCACCCAGAGCCCCTGACACGCCTACAGCTCCATCCCGGAGCCACCCAGAGCCCCTGACACGCCTACAGCTCCATCCCGGAGCCATCCAGAGCCCCTGACACGCCTACAGCTCCATCCCGGAGCCACCCAGAGCCCCTGACACGCCTACAGCTCCATCCCGGAGCCACCCAGCGCCGCTGACACGCCTACAGCTCCATCCCAGAGCCCCTGACACGCCTACAGCTCCATCCCAGAGCCACCCAGAGCCCCTGACACGCCTACAGCTCCATCCCGGAGCCACCCAGAGCCCCTGACACGCCTACAGCTCCATCCCGGAGCCACCCAGTGCCGCTGACACGCCTACAGCTCCATCCCGGAGCCACCCAGAGCCCCTGACACGCCTACAGCTCCATCCCGGAGCCACCCAGAGCCGCTGACACGCCTACAGCTCCATCCCGGAGCCACCCAGAGCCGCTGACACGCCTACAGCTCCATCCCGGAGCCACCCAGAGCCCCTGACACGCCTACAGCTCCATCCCGGAGCCACCCAGAGCCCCTGACACGCCTACAGCTCCATCCCGGAGCCACCCAGAGCCCCTGACACGCCTACAGCTCCATCCCGGAGCCACCCAGAGCCCCTGACACGCCTACAGCTCCATCCCGGAGCCACCCCGAGCCCCTGACACGCCTACAGCTCCATCCCGGAGCCACCCAGAGCCGCTGACACTCCTAAAGCTCCATCCCGGAGCCACCCAGAGCCGCTGACACGCCTACAGCTCCATCCCGGAGCCACCCAGAGCCGCTGACACGCCTACAGCTCCATCCCGGAGCCACCCAGAGCCGCTGACACTCCTAAAGCTCCATCCCGGAGCCACCCAGCGCCCCTGACACGCCTACAGCTCCATCCCGGAGCCACCCAGAGCCCCTGACACGCCTACAGCTCCATCCCGGAGCCACCCAGAGCCCCTGACACGCCTACAGCTCCATCCCGGAGCCACCCAGAGCCGCTGACACGCCTACAGCTCCAGCCCGGAGCCACCCAGAGCCCCTGACACGCCTACAGCTCCATCCCGGAGCCACCCAGAGCCCCTGACACGCCTACAGCTCCATCCCGGAGCCACCCAGAGCCCCTGACACGCCTACAGCTCCATCCCGGAGCCACCCAGAGCCCCTGACACGCCTACAGCTCCATCCCGGAGCCACCCAGAGACCCTGACACGCCTACAGCTCCATCCCGGAGCCACCCAGAGCCCCTGACACGCCTACAGCTCCATCCCGGAGCCACCCAGAGCCGCTGACACGCCTACAGCTCCATCCCGGAGCCACCCAGAGCTGCTGACAAATCTATAGCTCCGTCCCGGCTTTATGGCACAGCAAAGCCACCTCTTATTGAAACTGGGGGCTCCTTGGTCACAGTCTCAGGCTTCCTGGCCCACTACTCAGGGTACCCGCATACACAGAGCTCTGTCCTCTTAGACTCCAATTCCCCCACAGCCTGTGGTTCCCTCCTTCTAGCTCATGGTAAGTTACTGCCACCGGAGGCTCTGATTTCAGATGAACATGTCCTGGGCACAGACCTGAGGGGCCCAGCCCATCATTACAGCTATCACTGTCCCTTTCATCCCTGAGCTGGGGGGTAGATAGATAGATAGATAGATGGGGGTGTATGGGGATAGATAGATAGATGGGGGGGTGGATGGGGATAGATAGATAGATGGGGGGGTGGATGGGGATAGATAGATAGATAGATAGATAGATAGATAGATAGATAGATAGATAGATGGGTGGATGGGGATAGATAGATAGATGGGGGGTGTATGGGGATAGATAGATAGATAGATAGATAGATAGATAGATAGATAGATAGATAGATAGATAGATAGGGGGGTGGATGGGGATAGATAGATAGATAGATAGATAGATAGATGGGGGGGGTGGATGGGGATAGATAGATAGATGGGGGGGTGGATGGGGATAGATAGATAGATAGATAGATAGATAGGGGGTGGATGGGGATAGATAGATAGATAGATAGATAGATAGATAGATAGGGGGGTGGATGGGGATAGATAGATAGATGGGGGGGTGGATGGGGATAGATAGATAGATAGATAGATAGATAGATAGATAGATAGATAGATAGATAGATAGATAGATAGATAGGGGGTGTATGGGGATAGATAGATAGATAGATAGATAGATAGATAGATAGATAGATAGGGGGGGTGGATGGGGATAGATAGATAGATGGGGGGTGGATGGGGATAGATAGATAGATAGATAGATAGATAGATAGATAGATAGATAGATAGATAGATAGGGGGTGGATGTGGATAGATAGATAGATAGATAGATAGATAGATAGATAGATAGGGGGTGGATGGGGATAGATAGATAGATAGATAGATAGATAGATAGATAGATAGATAGATAGATAGATAGATAGATAGGGGGGTGGATGGGGATAGATAGATAGATGGGGGGTGGATGGGGATAGATAGATAGATAGATAGATAGATAGATAGATAGATAGATAGATAGATAGGGGGTGGATGTGGATAGATAGATAGATAGATAGATAGATAGATAGATAGATAGATAGATGGGGGTGGATGGGGATAGATAGATAGATAGATAGATAGATAGATAGATAGATGAGGTGGATGGGGATAGATAGATAGATAGATAGATAGATAGATAGATAGATAGATAGATAGATAGATAGATAGATAGGGGGGTGGATGGGGATAGATAGATAGATAGATAGATGGGGGGGTGGATGGGGATAGATAGATAGATAGATAGATGGGGGGGTGGATGGGGATAGATAGATGGGGATCGATAACTGTGGCTGGGTGGCTGCAGTCGGTTCTGCTCTGCCGTAGCCTCAGTCAGGGACGTGGCAAGCACCCAGCTGCGGTTGTGGCTGGCTGGGAGGCCGAGTCACACCTGGCGTGTGAGTTTCACCGTGAGTGTGGGGGACAAAGGGACCAGCCGATGGGCAGGCTGCTCCCACCCCGCCCCGGCGTGGCCCCACACCCAGCTCTGTGACGACGCCGGGCGGCACCTGTAATTAGCCTCTCGGTGTGATCTCATCATGGGCTGTGCGGGAAGCCAGTGTGCCAGCCTTGCTGGGCAAAGCCGAATGCTCCCCAGCGCTCCTGGGCCTCGCTAGGGCTGGGGGAAGGGATCCTGCCTGTCAGGGCCTGGAGTTGGGCTGGAGGGATCCCAGAGCAGGCCCCGGCGACTCCTTGGCCCCACGTGCAGACACGTTCATGCACCCACACCCAGTGCTAGTCACACAAACGGCTGGTCCCAGCCACACACACACCCCGCTTCCCATCACTCTGGAGGAGGGGCAGCTCTGGCTGGCTGCACTCAGACGCCCTGGCAGCGCGGGGCCGAACCCCACTTGGCTGACTGGTTTCTCTGGAGCAAGGGCAGGTTTGGGCTGCAGGGCCAGACTGCCCCAGCCCTCAACCCAGCGCTCCCGCTGTGCCCCTCCTGTACCACCCCTGGGCCGTCTGTCCAGCCAGCAGAGAGCCCAGGGCCCTTTCAGTAGGATTCAGGTTGCCCCCCTGGTGTCCCACCCAAACTCCACTCCGCTCTGGCAGCCCAGATCCTGAGAGCAGCATTTGCGGTGTGCTGTTAAGCACCTTCCATGGCACACCCCAGAGGCAGCTGCACTTCCGTGGGGGAGATAAAGGATCCCTCGGCAGCCTTCGACAGAGCCCAGAGAGAGCTGGGCAGTACCCCGGGCTGCTCAGATGGAAAGTGCCGTAGAAGGGCCGGCCGGCTCTGTCCCAGGTGCAGCATCTGCCTCCACCACCTGGCCCCCAGTGCTGCTGATCCCTGCGTGGCACCGTACAGCTCCAGGAGTCTGGGGACAGCTGGGCAAGGAGCCCCGTCCTCACCCCTCTCTGCCCACAAGCCCCAGCCCTGAGTCGGTTGGCAGGAGATCAGCCGCATGCCCGGACGCACCGGGGTCTGCAGCCCTCACCCTTGGGAACGTCCCTGTGGCAGGGGGCAGAGGCCGGGGTAGTGTGAGATGGGGTAGGCCTGACCACGGCACAGACAGGGCCCTGCTCCCTCCTTCCCCTGCTAACAGGGCTGAGGCTGGCGTGAGCCGGGGTGGGACTCCCGATGGCTCAGCCCAGAGACGTCAGAGCCTCAGTTCCGTACAGAGCCGCAGAGGGAGCAGCCGTGAAGGCAGCGGGGCCGGGGAATGCCCACACCGGGGCCCAGGGCTAAGAATTCCCCCCCCCGCTGCCAGGGGCCAAATGGTCTCCCCCCACCCAGTGCCCAGCCCCAGAGCTGCCTGGGCCCAGCATGCCCCACCCCCGCTCTCGTAGAGAAATCCAGCGAGGGCAGGGCTATGGCGTGCCAGGCTGGGTGCCCACACAGCCAGCCCCATCCATCCCTGCCATGCCCTGAGCCCCCGGGGGCAGCCCTAGCCTGGTGTGGCACTCCCGGCCCCGGTGCCCCCAGCTCTGGGGAGGTGCACATGGCCAGTGACTGAGTCCCGGCCTGGCCCCTTTCCCCTGCCGGCTCTATTCCCAGGGCCGCCCCTTCCTGCTGGGGCTTGCTGACCTCAGGCAGCTGCGGGACTCCCCGGCCCTTCCTGCCCATTGTGTGTGTGTGGCCAGGGGGGAGGGGCATGCTGCCAGGCGGAAGTGGGGGGGGGGGAAGCCAGCAGGGTTTGTCATCCCCCTTCCTCCCGCCCACATCCACCCCCCTGCCCTCTGCCCTCACATCCTCCATCCTCCCCCTGCAGTGCCGCCCTCTCCCCAGCACCGCTCCCGTGCCCATCCCTCTCCCACCCGGCGCCGGACTGAGCTTGGTAGCTCATTTCACACGGGGCGTGGCTGCTGGCTCTTGGTTCCCCCTGCCCGGGGCCGGCCTGAAGGGCTCACTCACCCAGGCAGGAACAGCCCCTGGCCCCATCCCTGAGCCAGCCAGCCCCCTCGCTGGTGGGGCCAGTGAGCCAGGGCAGCCTGCCAGTGCCAGGGACCTCCCGCCTCTGTTCGGTCAGACAGGCGGGGGCTGCCCTGGGGAACCGCTCCTGCCCCACTCACCCCGGGCACAGCAGGGCACGGGCGCAACGGCGCAGACGGCCCTGTTGAGCCCCATTGGACCAGCAGCAAGCGCCAAGTCACCCCTCACAGACGCACGGGCCCCAGAGCAGGAAAAGCCCCGGCTGCTGGGAGGGGCCCGGGGGTTCAGCAGGCGATGTCTTGGCCCCAGCAGCCTGCCGGAGGGGAGGGGATGTGGGCTGGGATCATCCCCTCCTGTGCCAGGCTGGGCAGGAGGGAGCTGGGCTCCAGGTCTCCCCTGACCAGGTGGCACCCTGCGGCAGCAGGGCCCTGGGGCATGGCCGACCCACAGCCGTTGGGCTGCCCGCTCGGCCAGGCTCCTGCCCCAGGGCAGCGCCCACAGCAGGGTCACTCACTGGGCACAGCTCCGGCCCGGCTGTGTGCCCATCGGTGAGTCACTCTCTGTGCCCGGGCTGCCCTGCCTGGGTTGGAGTCTGTGGGGGGGGGGGGGTCACCGGTGCCGCGAGAGAGCTCGGCGATGCGGGCAGAGCCCACGGGGACCGACCGGCCCAGACGGAGCAATGCCCCTGGCAGGGGCTAGCCCAGGGCTGGCTACTCGCCCTGCTCTGCCCTGAGTTCACAGCCCCTCCCTGCACTCGGCCAGGCTGTAAGGAAGCGGGGCGCCACCTAAGGGAGAAAGGGCTGCAGGACAGCTGGGAGGAGGAGGCCTGAGGGCAGGGCGGTTCGGCAGGTCCCACCCGGTGCTAGGGGCTTTGTGCTGGGCAGTGGGGGAGACGCAGCCCCCTTGGGGGTGCTGTTGCTGGGGGGTCAGGTCTGGGGGAAGGGGCCTGTCTGAGAAGCAAGGGGGGCTGCTCCTGGGCACCCCTCTGGTCTGGGGGGAGGCTCCTGCAAAGCAGGGGTTCGACCAGCACACAGGTGCCCCCCTCTGTGGGCACAGTGCTCACCTGAGCATGTGCGGTCATATGGCCCATGCAACCTCCCCACGACCTCCTCCAACCCTTGCCAGGGCTCCAGCGCCCCCTGCTGGCCTGCAGTGCGCAGCTACGGGTGGGGAACAGCGCTGTCATGTGGAGAAAGATGGGGGAGCCCTGTCCCTCAGCACCCCCATTTCCAGCTGCAGCTTCCATAGGGGTCAACGCTGGGCAAAGTTTATTGTGCATCAAGTGAATGAGCTTCCATTGTCCCCAGTACAGCCAGCCAGGTGCCAGGCCAGCACCCCCAACCCTGATCCAGACAGCCACATGCCCCCACTTCCTGGCACAGCCAGCCGGGTGCTGGCCCGCCCCCCCCCCCAGTACAGCCAGCCAGGTGCCAGGCCCGGCCCCCCCAGTACAGCCGGCCAGGTGCAGGCCGGCCCCCCCAACCCTGATCCAGACAGCCACACGCCCCCACTTCCTGGCACAGCCAGCCGGGTGCTGGCCCGCCCCCCCCCAGTACAGCCAGCCAGGTGCCAGGCCCGGCCCCCCCAGTACAGCCGGCCAGGTGCAGGCCGGCCCCCCCAACCCTGATCCAGACAGCCACACGCCCCCACTTCCTGGCACAGCCAGCCAGGTGCTGGCCCGGCCCCCCAGTACAGCCAGCCAGGTGCCAGGCCGGCCCCCCCAACCCTGATCCAGACAGCCACATGCCCCCACTTCCTGGCACAGCCAGCCGGGTGCTGGGCCAGATCCCAATCCCAACGCCTACGGCCACATACTAGCCCCCTGCAGCTCCCGGTACACGGAGCATCCGAAGCCCTGGCGCAGCAGTTCCCATTCCACTCCCTGTCCCTAGCAGCGGCTCAGGGGTCGGGTGGTGCCGGTCACCGTGAACTCCGCCCGCAGGACCTCGGAGCTGGCCCGCGTCTCCTGGCCCGGCTGCTGCCCGCCCACAAAGAGGGTGAAGGCGCCCGGCTCCAGCAGCCACTGCTCGGCCCAGACGGCACGCTGCACGTGGGTCACCAGGAACAGCAGCTTGGCCTCCCGGCCTGCGGCAACGGGCACCCGGCGGAATCCAACCAGCTGCCAGCGAGGCACCGGCACAGAGGGCTGCGCCCAACGCAGGTAGAGCTGCACCACCTGCAGGGAGGGGAGAGGCGGGCTAGGAACAGCGACGGGGAGCCAAGCACCCAGGGCACGGCCGGCAGGGGCAGAGGGGTCCTGCCAGGTGCAGCTCCTGCATGGGCAGCGTCACTGCGCAGAGACACGGCACTGCCTCACCCCAATGCCACAGGAGTCTGCAGGATGCTACCTCCCGACCCCCCCGGCCCCACAGGGGAGGAGCCATCAGAGCCGAGTGCTGGCCTGGCACAGGGCCCATATAACAGTTCCATTCCCCCAAAAGGCCCCTCCCTCTACACCCCTTTTGCCCCCCACCCACCCCGCGATCCGGGGCAGGGAGAGCTCTCACCTCTTCGCCATCCCTCGGCCCAGTGTTCTCCACCACCACGGAGACGCTGAGGTTGGCGCAGAGGGGCAGCGCCGTGGGGCTCAAGGCCAGGTCCCGGTAGAGGAAGGTGGTGTAGGACAGTCCGTAGCCGAAGGGGTAGAGCGGAGCCCCCGGCCCATAGTACCGGTACGTGCGCCCCTCCATGGTGTAATTCTCCATGGCTGGCACCTGCAGCCACAAGGGATGGGAAGATGTCAGCCACGGGCCACGGTGCCACGCCGGCCTGGGAGGGGGCAGGATGGGGCCACGGTGCCATGCTGGCCTCAGGAATGGGTGGGGGAGCTGGAGGTCCAGGGCCACACTGGCGATGGGCACATGGAGGGATGGGCACAGGCTGCAGGGCCATGCCAGCCCTGACTGGGGGAGGGAGGGCTCACAGCCCTGTCCTGTGGGGCTGGGCTCTGGGCCTGGTCCCAAGGGAGGTGCCATGGGGCTGGGAGAAAGGTCACGTGCTTCCTGGATCGAGTGTCACCGCGCCACGGCAGCTGGCGTCCCGCCCCCCACCCCACCGGGCACCCAGCAGATTTCTGAGCCCCCCAGCACCGGGTGCCCCTGGGCCTTACCTGGTCCATGCCAGCTGGCCAGGTGGCCGGGAGCCTGCCCGCCGGGCTGGCCCCCTCCTCCCCCAGCAGCACCTTGGCGATGGCGATGCCGGTGGCCTGCGCTGGGAAGAAGCAGGCCAGGATGGCGCCCACTCCGTGGTGGGCCTGGGCCCAGCCCACGTCCAGCGGCCCCGCGTTGAACAGCAGCAGGATAACGGGGCGCCCTGCGGCTGGAAGGGACAGGCCAGGTCAGTCCGGAGCCCGTCCCCTTGGCATGGCAGCTTGGGGCACTGCGACACACCGGGGCCCGTGGGGCAGAGGCGGGCCCGTGGGGCAGTGGATGCTGGGGTCTCTTCCCTAGACCAGGCCGACCGAGATCTGCGATGCTCCGAATACCCCAACTGTCTGTCCCGCTGGGCTCTTCCGTGGGAGGCCATCACTGTGGTCTCTGGGCTGGGGAGGTGGGGCACTGAGCTCAGTCCCTCCAGGGTGACCCATGTGCAGGGGCAATGGGGAGATGGGCCCCCCATGAAGGGTGGGCTGGGCTGAGCCTTGGGGGTGCTGTGCCCACACAGCTGGCCCCCTGGCAGCTCCCCACGGGGGCCCAGATTCCCACCCCCCGCAGGCCCCAGGGTGCGAGTGTGCCCCAAACCACCTCACCCCAGGCCACGGTGTCCTGCAGCAGCTCCTGCTGGTGCCCGGGCAGGGACAGGTCCCGTCGGTCGTTCGCCTCTGTCTCCAGGTCAGTCCCTGAGCAGGAAGAGCCAGCGCCAGTCAGTTGGGATGCCCCCGCCCTGGGCTGCCGGGGGGGTCACGTCCTCCGTGCAGAGCACGTGCCTCATCTCCACCCCCCCACCCGGCGGGGACATGATGTGTGGGGGGAGCAGCCTGGTCCCCCCGGCCGAGAGCAAGGCTGGCAGAGCTCCCGGCGGAGCAAGGAATTGGGGGAGTTGCCGTGCTGAGGGGAAGCCCACGCAGCACCCTTTGGGGAGCAGGCAGCCTGGCAGGGGGCCCTGGGTCCCACCCGTCCTGGGCACTCGTGGGCTGTCTTGGTGGGAGGCCTGTCACACAACCAGCAGGCCTGAGCCCTGAGTCCGCAGGCCCAGCACTGCCCCTGTGCCAGGCTCTGCCACAGCCTCCCGCGGGTCGCGGGGGGGCAAGAAGGCAAATGCCAGAGCGGCTGAGACTAGAGGGGCTCTGAGCCCACCCCCTCACACCCAGACTGGGCCACCCCCCCGCTGCCCAGGGTCTCTGCTGCCCCCCCACCTGCCCTCTCGCCCCCCGTACCTGTGCCCAGGCACACCACCACGACGTCGGCTGCCCGCACCGCCCCCTCCACTTCGCCCGGCGAGTAGCGCTGGCACTTGGGCTCACTGCAGCCGGCGGCGAAGCTGACGTTGGCCGGCAGGGTCTCCAGGCCCCTCCTGCACCGGGATGGGACCAGCCGGCCATCAGCTAAGTCACCGATACAGGGGCCATTGCCATGGCACCCGGGCACCCCCCTCCAGATGGAGAATCCACCTCCCCGGCAGGGCCGAGTGGGACCAATGGGCAATTCTACACCAGGGGTCAGGCGGGGATCGGGGAGAACCACCGATGCCCTGGGAGCTGCCCGGCTCGGACTGGAAACCAAGCGGTGCCATGAGCCCAGCCCGCAGAGCAGAAACATGCCACAGCACCTCCCCACCCAGCTGACGGATGGTGCCAGGCAGCAGCCTGAGCTCAGGGGTTGGGGGATCCCAGTAACCAATGGGGGGGCGGGTTGCTCCTGCCCTACCTGGGGGTGTAGATGTACTGGGGGTACGGGATGGGCGCGTAGTCCCCGAACAGCACCCTGGGGTTGTCGGCAAAGGGACCAACCACCTGCAGAGGAGGGGAAACAGCCGAGGGTGGGACAGGAGCCGCTCCAGGGCCCAGGCGGCCCACAGACATCAGGGGGAGTAGGGCCGGGGGGGGGGCACGGGAGGGGTCATTCGGAAGCAATGGAATGAGCTGGGTGGGTCAAGTTCTGGCAGCTTTGAGCCTCACTATGGGGGAAGGCCTGTCGTGCTCCCCCCCCGCACAGCGCCTGCGGTCCCTGGGCCCCGTCGAGCAGGCCCGCCCCAAGGCCCCCTGTGCAGTGCCTCCCCGCACCGTGCAGTGTCCACCTGGGTCCCCAGGCCCCACCATGCCTCGCTCCTTCTTGCTCTCATCAGCCAGGCCCCAGCGCTTGCCAGGACCTGCACCCTTTGGTACTGAAGGGTGGGGGGTTGCAGCTTGCTCCGGGGGGGGGGGTGCTGTTGGGCCCCTGGCAGGCTGTCAACACGGCAGGGGGCCCCTGGTGTCACGCAGTCCCCAGCTGAGGTGTCCGGAGTGGGGCAGGGAGCCCCAGCGTGGCTGCGGTTCTCTCTGGCAGGTCTGGGGCAGGGCACGCAGTGACGGAGGATGCCAGGGGGTCAGCGCCTCTGGGGCATGCAAGCCAGGAAGTCCCAGCCTGGGCTCCCCGCCAGCTTCCCAGCTCCCAGCCACAGCGGCCCCAGTGGATCCCCCCCCTCCCCGCCTCCCCGGAGCAGGACACTCACTGCGATGCGCTTGCCGGTCAGGGCCTGGGCGCTGAGGGGCAGCGTCCCCCTCTCGTTCTTCAGCAGCACGAAGCTCTTGATGGCGGCCTCCACGGCGAGGGTCCTGTGGGCGGGGCTCTGCACGGCGCTCAGGTCAAGGGCGCTGTAGGGGTTCATGGCGGGGGGGTCGAACTCCCCCAGCCGCAGGCGCGTGTAGAAGAGTGGCCGGACCCGGGCCCTCACCGTCTGCAAAGGGCAGCGAGAGCCCGTTACACCGGCTGGGGGGCAGCCAGAGCTCTGATCTTGGGGGGGGGCCCCACCGTAGCCCCACTTCTCCCACCAGTCCCTGGTACCCCCGGCGCTCTCCCAGCCCCAAGCAGGGTGAGCAGCCCAAGTAAGCCCAGGCCCGGGAGCCCGGTGCCCCTAGTCACGAGCTGACTAGCCCCAGGCCTTCCTCCAGTTATTATCACACCACAGGGTGGCGAGTGTCCCATCCACCCGTCCGCGCTGCCCCGAGCGGTTCTCACCTCCAGCGTGATGTTGCCCTGGGCCACTGCCTCGCTGATACTCATGAAGACGTTCCCCGTCAGGCTGAAGGACAGCTCCAGGTTGCAGCCAGAGTTCACCGAGGCTGCAGAGACGGGAAATAGCATGTTACCGCTGGGCTCAGCCTCTGCCCCCTCCCCCCGAGGGCCCCCAACCCAACCAAGTAGCCTCCGCGCCTGCCAGTCTGGGGGCAATGAGCTCAGCTCTTGAACGGAGGCTCCAGTGCCCTTGTTAACTAGGCCTCGCGGGCCCTTGGGAAGGGGAGCAGCGGGGTTTGTACAGAGGGGAAACTGAGGCACGTGTGTGTGTGTGACTTGCCCAGGGTCACATAGCAGGTCAGTGGCAGAGCTGGGAATAGAACCCAGGAGTCCTGACCATCAAACCAGTGCCCAACCTTCTCCCCCCACCCCTGACACCCCATCACTGACTGTGCCCTTGCCCTCAGATGCCAGTTCTGCTCTAGAAGTACCAGCAGCAGCTGGCGCTGCCCTGCTTCCAGCCCGTGTGCAGCCAGGCTCACCAATGGCCGTCTCCAGGAAGCTGCGTGTGTAATGATGGGCCAGCATGATCAACTCCACAGCCCCCTCGTCGCTCACCACGTAGCCCCGGAAGCCCCACTCTGCCCGCAGGATGTCGGTCAGCAGCTTCCTGTTGGCGCAGGCGGGCACGCCGTTGATCCTGCCGGGTTGGGTCTGGCGGTTATTGCAATGCCAAATGCAGACACCTCTGGGGCGGGGCGCGGCAGCTGTTTAACAGCGCCTGGCAGTTTGGGACAGGAAGTGAAGGAGAACGCTGCACTCGGTCGGAACTGCAGGGGGATTTACTTCAGCAGAATGTAACTGCCCACCTGGGAACCCCAGGCCACGGGGCTCCCGCCCTGACTCCCAGCGGAAGGGCCCCGAGATCTCTAGCAATGACAGACGGAGAGGAACGAGGTTTGACTTCTCTCCTAGAGGACAGCGCCCCCGAGCAGCGTGCAGGGGCATTGGCTCAACAGAGACGTGGGTGGAACAGCGCCCCCTCCTGAGCCACCTGGGGACTCCACCCAAATCCCAAGCTGTACAGCTGCCGCGGGGTTCAGCCTGCTCACCTGCACCCTTCCAGGGCGGAGGGGTGTGTGTGTGTGTGAGATCAGCCCTCGTCTCCCGCAGGATAAGCTAATGCTGAGCAGCATGCAGAGCCCCCTGCCCGTGCACAGCCCCAGCGTGGGCCCCGCCTCGCTCAGTACCTGTTGTAGCTGCACATGACGCTGTAGGAGCCAGCGTGCACACAGGCCTGGAACTGGGGCAGGAAGGTCATTCTCCAGTCCCGCTCTTGCACCTGCAGGACACAGAGCACTTGGTCAGCGCCGTGAGCCTGGCGCAGACCCCACCCCCGCCCCGTGGCCCCCCAACCTCAGCCCTGGCGCAGCTCACCGGGACCTCTCTCGGTGCCAACTGGCAGAGAGCACAGAGAGACCATGGAATTGTACAGGGATGCCCTAGGCCAGATCTATGCACCCACGGGTGGCACGTGAGGTCTCCCCTGGTCGTAAATGTGTGTACGGGTCATATTTCAGGCGTTCTGTATCTACACTGAAAAATAAGTTCTGCAGATAAGGCAGATCACCGGGAGGTGACACACCGCAGCCAGGTTCCTTGCAGGCCGGGGGGACAGATGCTCAGGTATCTGTCTGGTCACTGTGCAGCGTAGGTCTTACGATGGATGCCTATGTGCTTACCAAGCCAGGCCCCGGGTGTGAGATTGTGAAATCTCCATGAGTAAAAACAATCAGCCAGGCGTGTGTGTGCGTGCGGCGGGGGGGGGCAGCTGCTTATGACTAAGATCAAAGGGTTAGCCTGGTATATCAGGTACCGCAAGGAAACACACAGTAACTTTCACCTAGCAGGCAAGCTGACAGCAAGACTTGTCTCCGGAACGAAGATCACAGCCAAGCCTGGAAGGACGGCGGGTGAGCATTGCTCTATCGGGCAGTAAAGTAGCTGGTTCAGCAAGCCGGGGTTCTTCACGCCTTCAGATTCCAGGGCCAGAAGGGAGCATTGTGACCCAGTCTGGCCCCGGTACTGCGCCGGCCAGAGACCTGCCACTCAACAGTTCCTGGAGCAGATCTTCAGACAAACCTCCCATGCGGATGTGAAACTGACCGGGGACGGAGACCGCCCCCCACCCCAGGTGTGCTCTAGCACGTGTGACGAGTTTATTTGACACGGAACCGCTTGTGTCCATCACTCAACTTGCTCACGGGAATCTCTGGGCTTTGTTAAAGAAACGTTCGCTTGTGTTCGCTGCCAAGGGCTCTCAGCGCTGGTGTTCAGGGGGGCGGTGAGCGGAGGTGGAACTGGCCTGCTCCTCGGGGAGCTGCAGACCTGGGAACATTGCGCATGTCCAGTGGCTGGGGTGGGCCTGTAATGAGGCAGCGGGGCCGGTGGGGCAGCGCTTGCGGCCGGGGGAGCCGACCCCCGGGACTCTCGCGCGAAGGGCGGGTGGGAGCGAGGCCCCGCTCGGGAGCGTCACGCTCACCTTGGCATCGAAGCTGAGCCTGGAGACGGGCACGTTCTCGGGCCCCCCGTGCACGCTGAAGTGCTTGCAGCCGGCGCTGGCCTTGACGTACCGGGGGTGGTCGCCCTGCAGCCCCTGCACGAATGCCACGGCCAGCTCCGCGCTCAGGAACGGGTCTTCGCCGTACGTCTCCTGAGGACAGACAGACGCACGCCTTGCTGCTGCCACCCCCTCCCCACCCCGCTGCCGGGGCGCTGGCTGCGGGGATGCGACCCCGGCTCCCCCCGGCCCCATCACTCATTGCTATGCGACAGCTGCCAATTCCCCGCCTGCCCCTCCAAACAGTCCCGGAGCTACCGCTGCCTGGGGACTTTGGGAAATGAGACGGGGGGGGGGCGGGGGGGGCTCAGTCCAGTCCCTCGTGAGTCCACATCTCGGACACATCAGTGCAAGGGGAGCTAAGGGCAGCCCCAGAACAGAGGCCAAGGGGCCACAAGCCACAGGGGGAGAGAGAGGGAGCATACAGGGGCTGCCAGAGGGGCCCTCGCACATCCGGATTCAGGCAGGGAGAAAGTGCGAGGTGTGTGGGGAGGGGATTCCAGGGCACACACCGCTCTGCCGGTGCCCCTCAGCCCCACCTGCGGCCCCTGGGCTCCCCCTCCCCCCGCTCTGCCAGTCCCCCTCAGCCCCACCTGCGGCCCCTGGGCTCCCCCTCCCCCAGCTCTGCTGGTGCCCCTCAGCCCCACCTGCGGCCCCTGGGCTCCCCCTCCCCCCGCTCTGCCAGTCCCCCTCAGCCCCACCTGCGGCCCCTGGGCTCCCCCTCCCCCAGCTCTGCCGGTGCCCCTCAGCCCCACCTGCGGCCCCTGGGCTCCCCCTCCCCCCGCTCTGCCAGTCCCCCTCAGCCCCACCTGCGGCCCCTGGGCTCCCCCTCCCCCAGCTCTGCCGGTGCCCCTCAGCCCCACCTGTGGCCCCTGGGCTCCCCCTCCCCCAGTTCTGCCGGTGCCCCTCAGCCCCACCTGCGGCCCCTGGGCTCCCCCTCCCCCAGCGCTGCCGGTGCCCCTCAGCCCCACCTGCGGCCCCTGGGCTCCCCCTCCCCCAGCGCTGCCGGTGCACCTCAGCCCCACCTGCGGCCCCTGGGCTCCCCCCCCCAGAGCGCTGCCGGTGCCCCTCAGCCCCACCTGTGGCCCCCGGGCTCCCCCTCCCCCGCTCTGCCGGTGCCCCTCAGCCCCACCTGTGGCCCCCGGGCTCCCCCTCCCCCCACTCTGCCGGTGCCCCTCAGTCCCAACCCACAGCCCCCTGCTATCCCAGTCCTCCCACCCCAGCTCTGCCGGTGCCCTTCAGCCCCACCTGCGGCCTCCCGCTAGCCCAGCCCGGGGCTCCCCCTGCCCCACCCCACTCCCGGTCCGGCTGTTACCTGGTTCCTGCCCCACAGCGGGTGTCTCATGATATTCAGCACCGGGCTGAAGCAGCTGAGGCCCGTGTGGTCGCCGTAGTTGCCCGTGGACACAAAGTAGTTGTGCTTGGCTCTCACTTCCGTGGCAGTGGCGTTGGCCACGCGGTGGATGAGCTCGGGGCTGTGGGGGAGGGGGGGCAGCTGAAGCACTGGGGGGGATGATCCCGGGCGGTGGGGGAGGGGGGCAGCTGAAGCATTGGGGGGGGATGAGCCCGGGCTGTGGGGGAGGGGGGGCAGCTGAAGCATTGGGGGGGGATGAGCCCGGGCTGTGGGGGAGGGGGGCCAGCTGAAGCATTTGGGGGGGGATGAGCCCGGGCTGTGGGGGAGGGGGGGCAGCTGAAGCATTGCGGGGGGATGAGCCCGGGCTGTGGGGGAGGGGGGGCAGCTGAAGCATTGGGGGGGGGATGAGCCCGGGCTGTGCCCAGAGTTGGCCCAGGTCCCCTCAGTGCCACAGCAGCTGCCCCTGCCCTGGGCAGACACATGCCCAGGCTCAGAGCCTGCGCTGGACTAGGCCCCAGCACGGCCCGAGGGGACACCCAGACCCCCCAGTTCAGGCACCCCCCTGCCTCCAGACAGTACCTGAAGGAGGCCGCCAAGCCCAGCGCTTGGGGGAAGGCCGTGGCCCAGCCGGGGGCTTCCCCATCCCCCCTCAGGCACTCAGTGTTCCAGTTGTAGGGCTTGATCCCCAGCCGCTCAATGGGGGGCGCTGGCCCGTTGTACTTAGCGCCACCTCTCGCCATCTGTGGGGCAGACACCAGAGGTGAAGGGGGGCACGGAGGGACATGAGGCCGGGCACTCTGCCAAGGGGCTGCCCTCCTTCGCCCGGCCTGGCCCTGCGGAGAGGTGGGGCAGCCGGCGCGCTCGGCTCCTCCAGGGCCGAGCTCATTCTCCGTCCCAGCAGGAGACATGGACAGGGCCGGGGAGGCACCATCTGGGGGGGATCTGTGGGATGGGAGATTCCGGGGGCACCCAGCTTGACCCCACCCCACTGGTCTCACTCCCAGCTCCCTCCCCTCAGACCAAGGGTCTTTATAGGGTGCCCTGGCAGGCCCAGACTCCCACAGCGGGACGCCAAGGCCCCAAGGATGCTGCCCCCGCCTCACCCCCCACCACGGGGAGGGCAGAGGCTGTCTCCGCCCCACAGAGGGGATGCAGCTGTCGGTGCCGGCGGCAGAGACCCTCTCCCTACCTGCAGCACCAGCTCCGGCAGGGTGAGCCGCCCGATGAGGTCGTCCAGCCGCTGCTCCCAGGGCAGGGTGGGGTCCCGGAATGGGTAGTCCCGGGCCAGGCCCAGCCCTGCCCAGAGCAGCAGGGCCGCAGCACGGAGCCAGCGCATGGCGCTCAGGATCCAGCCCAGCGTGCCGGCTGAGGAGAGAACACATCCATCGATGCCACCCGGCAGCACCAGCCCAGAGGCCCCGGCACAGCTGGGGCGAGGGCTGGACTCGCAGCTGGTTCCAGCCAGGCTGAGCGCCCCCGGACCAAGGTCCCCACTCGGAGCGATCCCCATAAACCCTGCAGCCACAGCCCACCGTCTGGGGCTTCCCCCAGGCCGCGCCCGCGCTAGGGTGACCAGACAGCAAGTGTGAGAAATCGGGATGGGGGTGGGAGGTGAGGGGGTGATAGGAGCCCATATTGAAAAAAGCCCCAAATATCGGGACTGTCCTTATAAAATCGGGACATCTGGTCACCCTACCCAGCGGTCTCCATGTCCTTTACCAGTGGGGCCGGCCCCCAGCCCCGCACACAGTAAGTTACTGGCCACGATCCGTGAGGCACGTGCCAGGCTGGGGAGCGTCCCAGCCAGGTCGGGGCTGCGATAACAACCCCGGATCCATGGCACCAATGGGGCGCAGCTCCCAGCCACACCGGAACAGGAGCTCCCGGGGCCCCATACATTAACCACACCGGGGAACCCCTGCTCGAAGCAGCCCTGGACCGGGGGTGACTGGGGGCGCCTGGCAGCCCCGATCCTGCCCCCCAGGGTGTGTCTGGCCCCCCGCAGAGCGCGTCTCTGCAAGGGGGGCAGGCGAACCGGGCCGCGCCCCGGGCGCACCCCGCTCCCCGCCCCGCGGGGTCAGTCACCGGCCGAGCGGGGCTTGCTGCGGGCCGCGCTGCGCTCCGATGGCCGCTGCGGAGCGAGGATCACGAGGGTTCCCGGAAGAGGGAGGCGGCCCCGGGGAGGAGCGTTCCGCGGAGTCGCTCCCCGCGGGGCTGGAGCGGAGCCGGGGCGCCCCCGCGCCGGGGTGCGGAGCATGGCGGGCGGGGACAGGGGCCGGGCCGGGCCGGGCCGGGCGGTCCCCTCCCAATGCTGGTGCCTTCCCCCTGTGCCAGCCTGAGCCCCCAGCCCTGCCCAGGCCGCTTCTGAGCCAGGCCAGGACCCAGACTGGCTCTGGAGCCAGGAAGGGGCGTCTGGGAGCGGGCAGAGCCCACGCCTGCCCCCAGCTCGTTGGGATCAGACCCCGGGACTGTGCATTGGGTGTAGGGTGACCAGACAGCAAATGTGAAACATCGGGACAGGGGGTGGGGGGTAATAGGAGCCCATATAAGAAAAAGACCCCAAAAAAGGGACTGTCCCTATAAAATCGGGACATCTGGTCACTCTATGCGGCATGGACCCTGCTGAGCAGGGCCCTGGTGCCCCTTCCCAAGCAGGCTGGGCTGTGGGGGCAGTGCCCACCAACTGGCCTGCCCCGCTGGGCGCCAGGAGGCTAGGCCAGCTGCTTCCCTCGGGTCCCAGCTACGCTGGATCCTGCTCTCAGGGGATGGGCAGACACGGGCAGGACATGCGCCAGCAGCCGGCGGGGAGGCTGAGATCGGGGGCTGTAAGGAATCCTGGCAGCACTCCTCACTTGGACTGGAACCCCAGCTGAACGGGGGAGCCCCGGCCTGGTTCTGGTCTCATGCCCGTTTGGCGCTGGAGTGAGTGCGTGGAGTCCAACGGGGTCATCCTGCCTGGGCCGGGGGGAGAGGAGAACCGGGCGTCATGCCTGGGGCATCTCGAGAGCATGTATCCAGCCGGACTGGCACCGCGAGGCCAGCAGAGGGCGGGGCTCACTTACATATCGGCTCCCGCAGCCGGGTTGGGCACAGCTGGTGTGACAGGGGGAGCATGCCTGGGGACTCAGCCTCTGGGGGGGCACCATGGGGAGCGGGGTTCCCTTGCTCACTTGCTCCCTGGGCATATCATGTCCCCCTGCGCCAGGCTCAGGGGCTGTTTGTATCAGAGCCCATGGAAGCTGGGGTGCACCCAGGGAACTCCCCAGCACCCTCCACCCCCTATCCTACAATTTGCCCTCTTCCCCGTCCAACATCAGCTGGTTGCGGTGCGCTGATTGGTGGCCAGATGTTACTGCGGCAGTGCTCACAGCTGCTGGGGAGGGGGGTGACCTGTCTGACGTGTAGACAGGATGGTAACAGCAGACGCTGCCTCTGGACCAGCATCCTCTCCGGCTCAGGCTGTGCCCCAGGAATCCCCTGGAGCTGGGGTTGGGCAGCACCACCAGCCCTAAGAACCCTTGGTTCAGTTTCCCATTCCCTCAGCCTCTCGCTGTCGCCACAACCCCCCGCAGTCCAGCCGCTGGGGGAGAAGAAGCCCATTACTATGTAATTAATAATAGAGATGAAATTGATGCACGTGGTGGGATTGTCGGCCCAGGTCGCTCTCCTAATACAGCACACTGTCAGGTCAGAAATGCCAAGCGTAACCCACAACTATCAGTGTGGTTGTGGGGCTATTTTATGAATTGGCCAGTGGGCCAATTAGATTTTAAAGCTGAGATCTAACAAACTAGATGGGCTACAACATTTTTCAGATTGGCTAACGGTGCAATGGAATTTAAGCAGGAGAACCTCTTTTGTTGCGTCTTTTTGAGCGCGTTAGCAGGCTAAGTTTAAAGCTAGGTTCTTTTCAGGTCAGCTTTTACCTGGGACAGTAAAGGGGCTGCTTTTCCCACAGGCCAGCTACTGCCCTGCGCGCACGGCCTGGCTCCTCCCCAGGCACTGCGCTGAGGCCTTGCTATAGCCCGGATTGGGCGCCAGCGCCTGTCCTAGCTCAGCTCTCACCTCTCTCTGCTGAGTACGACCAAGGGCCCTGGCGGTTCAGAGGTGCCCTTGAAGGAGCGAGCCCCATCCACATGGATAATTAAAAAGCTGCCTGAGAGCAGCTGCCAAAGCAGGGAAACTAACCCCCTGGAGCGGATAAGAGACCTTGGAAATGCACCCACAAAATCTTCCCGCACAGCCTTTGCATGCATGGAAATTCACATTGGCATCTCCGCTCAGATTCTCGTATGCAACCCTACAGTAACAACCCCATGTGTGCAGCCCAGTGCTCAGGAACACAGAGCCCATTGGGATGGGGAGCGAGAGCCCAGGGGCACGGGCACTTTGGCTGCTGGCACATGCCAAGTTTGGGGTTAGCATTTGAGTGCCAGCCAGAGGGGTGCCCCACGCCAACGCCTGAGCATGCCCCTCCTCCCGGGAAGGCGGAGTCGTTGCTACGCTGGCCGCTTGGGGGGTTTAGACCCAGCGAGGGGGTAGCAGCACCATAACTCTGCCTTTGCAAAGCACTCCCAGGCCCTAGTGCAGCCCTGGCTCCCGCACGGCCTGGGGCTCCCGCTTTGTGTGCGCGTGGGGGAAGTGGTCTCCTGGCATCACCTCTGCAGAGCTGCTTTGTGGAGGATGGATGGTGGCTGGGGGTCATGAACAAACCACGGTGCCAGGATCCAAACCACCTGCCTCCCAGGGCGCCTGGCTCAGCCCCGCCTCTGCTCACTGGGCCCCAGACCCCTGCGCGTGGCGAACATGCCCTCCCAGCCGTGCACACATTTTGTTACAACCCCAGCAGGTGCCAACCCTGAGCCCGGTGCAGGGGCCTCGACACGACCCAGCCCTGGGCTTTGCCTGCGCCTGGCCCAGTTTCCGGTGCCTGCCTTCGGGGTGGGGCACGGGGCTGGAAACGAGCAGCAGCTGGACGAGGGGACCTACCAGCTTTGCCCTCCTCACGCTGCAGCGCCTCACGGCGCTGTGACGTCTCCGTGGGGCTGTGACTGCCCCCAACACTGGGCCCTGCTGGCAAAGCCTGGCTGTGAGCTGGGGATACCAGCGCTCACGTGGGGCTGGGAATCTCCAGCCCCTGTTCCTACAGGCCCGTCGAGCTCCCCCGCTGCAAGGCGCTGTGGCCTCACCAGGCAAGGGCTGGCACAGAGCCCCTCAGCCAACCCCCGCCAGCCTGCGTCTCTCACCTCCCAGTCCCAGAGCGCACAGCAGGCCCCACGTGGGGTTTCTGAGCCCAGGAGCCGTGGGGATTCAGGAGCTGCATGTTCTCAGAGCAAACCCTCCCCGCTGGGCTGAGACCCTGCCCCTCCCTGCAGCAAGGGGGTGGGGTTTAAGCTGTACAGCGGGCACCTGAGAGAAACCCCGTTGCCCCATTTTCTCTGCAGACCCCGCTCCTCACTGGGGATCAGCCCTCCCAGCTCACGCCCAGGGACTCATTCCAGCACAGCTGCGCTCTCCGCTGATGCTTTATCTGGACAACTTGACACCAGTATCACAAGCCCCCGGCTCCCCAGGAAACAGCAGGATGTCTGGGAGCCAGCTTCTGAACCGGGAGGAGATTAAGACCTAGACGCAGGCTGCGTTTGGACGAGTGGGACGGGGCCGCCTCTGCTCAGGCCTGTCCTCGATGGCTGGCTCCCGGGAGCGAGCTCCGGCGCTGGGGGGCAGGAGGCCCCGTACAGAGGCAGGGCTGAGTTCTGGTGCTGCGGGGAAGAGGCTCCGTACAGAGGCAGGGCTGAGTTCTGGTGCTGCAGGGAAGAGGCCCCGTACAGAGGCAGGGCTGAGTTCTGGTGCTGCGGGGAAGAGGCCCCGTACAGAGGCAGGGCTGAGTTCTGGTGCTGCGGGGAAGAGGCCCCGTACAGAGGCAGGGCTGAGTTCTGGTGATGCGGGGAAGAGGCCCCGTACAGAGGCAGGGCTGAGTTCTGGTGCTGCGGGGAAGAGGCCCCGTACAGAGGCAGGGCTGAGTTCTGGTGCTGCGGGGAAGAGGCCCCGTACAGAGGCAGGGCTGAGTTCTGGTGATGCGGGGAAGAGGCCCCGTACAGAGGCAGGGCTGAGTTCTGGTGCTGCGGGGAAGAGGCCCCGTACAGAGGCAGGGCTGAGTTCTGGTGCTGCGGGGAAGAGGCCCCGTACAGAGGCAGGGCTGAGTTCTGGTGCTGCGGGGAAGAGGCCCCGTACAGAGGCAGGGCTGAGTTCTGGTGCTGCGGGGAAGAGGCTCCGTACAGAGGCAGGGCTGAGTTCTGGTGCTGCGGGGAAGAGGCCCCGTACAGAGGCAGGGCTGAGTTCTGGTGCTGCGGGGAAGAGGCCCCGTACAGAGGCAGGGCTGAGTTCTGGTGCTGCGGGGAAGAGGCTCCGTACAGAGGCAGGGCTGAGTTCTGGTGCTGCGGGGAAGAGGCTCCGTACAGAGGCAGGGCTGAGTTCTGGTGCTGCGGGGAAGAGGCTCCGTACAGAGGCAGGGCTGAGTTCTGGTGCTGCGGGGAAGAGGCCCCGTACAGAGGCAGGGCTGAGTTCTGGTGCTGCGGGGAAGAGGCCCCGTACAGAGGCAGGGCTGAGTTCTGGTGCTGCGAGGAAGAGGCCCGGCTAAGCAGGTGTCCCCAGCGCCGTGCGAGCTCGCCCTTCGGGGCCGGCCCTATGTGCCGGAGGCCATTCACACGGCGCCACCGGAGCCTTGGTGCAGCCGCAGCCCGGCCCGTCTCCCCTGCAGGGGCGGCCCGGCCCCCGCGCGCCGTCCCGTCGGGGGCCTCTCAGACGTCCGCAGCCCGGATCATCAGGGTGGTGGCCTTGAGCCTGTGGCTGGGCCCCTTCCAGTAGTGCCACTTGATGCCGTTGTAGCGCAGCGTCGCGGGGCTAGCAGGGTAGTAAATCCCATTCAGGTTGGAGGGGCCGCAGGCATCGAACCACCAGCCTAGGGCACAGAGGGGAGGTGGGGTCAGAGGGACGGGGCACCAGCGGCCACACGGCGAAGGTGGGGGCTGGGGCTGACTGGCTCTCCGTGGGGCTGTCCCTTTCCCAGCGCTGCCCAGGGAAGCCCAGCAGCGAGCGCCTGCTCTCCTGTGTCTCCCTAGTCAGGCGGCCCGGCCTGCGTAGCTTCTCGGTACCGTGCTATCGCCCGGGGGGAGGCGCGGCCGGGACGTTGTCGGAGCTGGAGCCGTTGGGGGTGTGAGAAGCAGCGGGCGCTGTCCAGGCAGGGAAGGGCCTTTGTTATCTCACTGCAGCGCTAAGGAGGGCAACAGAGCATAATTTGCACGCGCCCGGGGCAGCACGTTCTCAGGGAGCCAAGGATCCTGGAGAACACACGGCAGGGCCCTGCGGGAGCCGAGTCCTGCAGGGAGAGTTAGATGGACCACGACAGAAGAGGCCCAGTTACAGGCCTCCCAGCCTCCGCACGGTCATTCGGGGGCGAGTCCACTACGAACCCCACCCAGCCCACCCGCGGCGGGGGTCTGCACATGCCCCGCAGCGCCCCCTGGGGGCAGTTACCTCCGGTCGCCATCTGAGCGCACTTGCAGCCGCAGCGGTCGTGGTCGGCATCCTTGGTGCTGAATGCCGTCCCCGGGGGGCTGAGGCTGCTCGTCCTGCCGGCCGTCCCGCTGTAGTCCCGCACGTGGAGCCTGGGGAGACACAGACACGGGGCTGTCCAGGAGGCGCCTCTGGCGAGTCCCCACCGGAGCTGCCAGGCCAGGGCCGGGCTCACGGGAGATCAGAGACGTGTCAGGCCTAGACATGGGCAGCGACAAAGGGAGCAAACCCCAGAGGCTTCACCGCCTTCCACTCAGCCTCTCCGGCACACAGCAGGCTGCCTTCCAAATGGTCCTTCCCGCTTCCCTCCTTAGGGCAGGAGTTTTCCACAGCTCGGGGCTGGGCTGTGGTTTGGGCCAGGCGCAGGGCTTTTCGCCAGCTTCTCCGCCGGTGGGGCGCTTTTACCAAACCGTCTTTCCCCGGCCGCTGTCTTCTCCCGGCTAACTCCCTGCAGAGCCTTCTAGCTGCCCGGTGTCTACAGACACCTGCCCTGTGCTAGGCGGGGGCAGCATTTGCAATGGCCCCTTCTCCCAACTCATTCCTTGTTGGCTGGGTGAGAAGGGAGCCCTGCCCCTGCCCCCCGCAAGGCTCCAGGTCTCAGGCCCTTAAAGATTCAGTAACCGGATCCCTTTTAACTGCTACTTCTTCCCTGGACCCTTTTCCTCTCTCCCTATATCTCCTTGTGTGTCCAACCACCTGAAACCTTAAAGGCCACGTCACCTGACGGGATGGCCAGTGGGCAGTACTGCCCCCAAGGGGCAGAGTGCCCCATCGCACTGCCCAGTTCTCTGCCTGCCTCATGCTGGGTGCTGCCCAGACATAGAGAGAGACAGGCCAAAGGAGCTGGCAATGCCCCATTCCCTCCCAATCCAGGAGAATCCGCAGAGGGACAGACGTTGTGTGACAGGTCCCACGCTGGGCTTGGCCTCCTTTGCTGGCTCTCCGGAGTGGGATGGCGGATCTGCCGGAGGGCACTGACTGGGGGCGGGGAAGGGAGGAGGTTGGAGTCATGCCAGATGTCCTCAGGGCCCTGGAGCGGTGCGTGTGGGTGAGAATAGGAGCCGCAGTTTCCAAAGCAGTTGCCAGCATTGTCCCCTCAGCAATTTGCCGTGCGCGGTCACTGCCCGTTCCCAGGGAAAGCTGCCTACTCTACAGAGACGATGTTTGTTTTGCTTCTGTCGCACACGAAAACACACTGCCTGAGACAGGGGTTATTTAGCTTGGCACCAGGGCCCGCAGGGTCTATTGTTCTCGTGGTGTCCTGACTAGCTGAGGCAGCAGGTGGCTTGATAGGTAAGAGAAGCAGCTTCCCACCCTGTACATGTGCGGACACAAATATTATTGCCGGCAGGCATCAAGGAGCTGTGACATGCCGCAGCTGTGAAGCCGAGCGCTCCCTGCGAGTGCAACTGTGTTTGGACCAGCTGCCAGGCCTGGGAGAAACCCAGGGCCCCGTTACACCGCTCCACCCACCCAGGGGCTCCGGAAGCAAGATGCAACAGTGGCTCAGGGTTTTCAAAGGAGGCGTCCCCGCACTTCCAGCGGCTGCAGCTAAGGGGCTGTCACGGCTGAGTCTAGCCCTGGAGACCACGGATGGGGCACTCGGATGGACAATGGCCCCTTTTTGCTCGTGGGCCAGCTATGGAATAACAGTGTAAGAACCCACAGCCCGCACGGTGCAGCTGCCTTTGCGTGCTCCGAGCTGAGTGGGTGGTAACGGCTACTCTGGGGTGCTGGGCTTGGAAAGGGACCCGCTGGCCTCGCTTTTGATGCCGTCCTTGGCCAGCCTGTCTGGAGCTGGATGGAATGCGAGGAGTCGGGGGAAGGACCCGCCATGGAGCTATGGCAGCTGCTGGATGTGGGTTGTTACCCAGGACCTTGTGTTTTGCTGGGGCCGATTGCCAAGAAGGGCTCGGCAAGAGCCCTGCTTCTCATGGCATGAAACAAAGACAGCATCAGGGCGAGCGGTGTACACGAGCGGCCAGGCCAGGGTGATGAAAAGCAAACTGGCTAGTGAGGACTCTTGGGTGTTTGCAGATGGAATGTCACAGCATAGCCCAAAGCTGCCCCAGGGTCCAGGATAAAAACGCCTCTAAAATTCCTGGAAAAGTGGCCTGTGTGTCTCACCAGGTTTGGACTCTCAGAGGCAAATTCTCAGTGCTTGGGGAAAGGCTGTTAGATCAGACAAATGGAGACCGAGCCTGGTCTCCTGCCAGGAACCCCGATCCCCGTTCATTAACGGGGTGTGGAGCTGCGATGGCCATTCCAGTAACCATGATTTGTGTTCACTGGCGGGATCATTTAGAACCAAAGCCCAGCGCAGCCACTGGAGAGACTCCCACTGATTTCCACTGGCTCTAGATCCTGCACAGACCGAGATTTCTGCCCTTCATCGTAGAGACTTGAAACTCAGGAGAGCAGGATTAGCCTGCCAAGCCCAGACCCCACTGGAAAATCACGGCTTCTGGATTTAACGCAGCTCTCAAAGCGCTGCGGCCGAGGTTCCATTGGGTTTTAGCAAAGGGCTATTTTAGTCCCTTGGCCTCTTTCCTTTGCAGAGTGCAGGCCAGCCTGGAGGCAGCAGGACTCTCGCTGTAAAAGGAGGGGGCGCGTGAGACTCTTGGAAAGGTTTCATGGAATTGTGTCCTCCCGTCAGAAGTAGCTGGGGGGGTGTTTGCCAAACTCCAGGCCAGGGCTGCCAGTCCTGTATTGACTCACCTCATTGGGAAAGCTCTTCCCAGCGATAGGCCCTGTCTGTACATGTTTGACTCCACCGGCGTTACTAACGTGAGGCCATCGGAGCGAGGGCTTTTGGTGCTGGAGCTGCCTGGAGTCTATGGCGCACAGAGTCATGCGTTGCCGCTGATCATGGCCAGGACTGGGCCAGCGCCGCCGCAGTGCCAGGGTTTCTCTGTGAGGTCCCGCTGGTGTTGTATGGCACAGCATCCCGTGTCACCAAGCTGCTGCCATGTGCGAAGCAGAGCCCGTGGGTCACTGCAGCCCAGCTAGGAGGAGCCAGTTCTGAGCTGGCTTGGATGGTGGGTAAGGGTGGGGTTATTGGCACCGCTTGGCGTGGAAGGAGCCCGCTCTCTCTTCAAGGGTGGTCATAGGCTGTTCCCAAAAAGCCGGGCTCAGGCGTACACTGTGGACAGTCTGTAGGGGGTGGCGTGCTCGGCCGTGTGGGCTCAATTCCAGCTCTGCTCATGGGAACGGCAACGTGCCCCATGGCGAGAGCAGGATAAGGCACTTCACGGGATCAAGTTCCTCCCTAGTGACCGCTCCGCCTAGTTACTGAGTCAGCGTCTGATCGGAGGCTCTGACAGCTAGGGGGTGTTAAAGCTAAAGGGGGTGAAAATGGGAGGGAGCGTGGACAAAATCCCAACCAGACTTTGCAGAAGGAACTCCGAGCCAGGGGCTTCTCCAGGAACAGGAGCATCGGGACGGAGCCGAAATGTCACTGGCAGGCTCCAGAGCATGGTGCAATGCGTGTGGTGGAAGAAGCGCCTTGGGACAGAAAGTGCCTGTACCGGGGGCGGGGGGAGGGAGGGCTGCCCCTTTGAGATCCAGAGACCTGGAACTGGCCAGCCCCATAGAGTTAGCCCTGCCTGCCGCACCTGGGATGAGGTCCCCTGTTCCTCCCCCCACGTCACCTGGGATCGGGGTGGGGTTTAGTTGGTAGAACCAGCTAGGGAGGGAAGAGCTGATTCTCCTCCAAAGAGCAGCAGGAAGCTGCAGAGGAAGGGGGATGCTCAGGGAGGGACAACAAGAGTGAAGCTAGAGTAAGACTCCGGCAGAGGCCTGCCAGGGCAGGGAATGGCTGGCGGGAGGGAGCAGGCTCCAGCAGGGAACGCTGCGACTTCAGGGAAAAGCTCTGGGCAGGGAAGGCCTGAGAGACCCCAGCAGGAAAGCCTCCATGTCTGGACTTGCCACAGATTGGAGAACTATATTTTGGGAATGCTTTGATGTTAGTAAATCTAGCCCCCAGGGGGAAGGGATGCTGAATAAGAGAAGAGCTTGATTGACAGCGTCCTGAGAAGTGGGGAAACTGAGGTACGGCACCTGCAGAGCAACCTCAGGCCACAAGGGGGTGCTGAGGCAGCAGCTGGTCCATGCACAACGCAAGAGACGTTTCTGCTGCGGTATGGGAAAGGCAGGGGATTCTCCCTGCCACGTGCTGTGCCCATGAAATCTCTCTGGACTCTGCTGTGTGGGATGAGAGTGAGCGGGGATTAACCCCCCCTTCAGGAGACCCACAGGCTGATCCTGGCTCTCCAGGACCAGGTGGGTCTAATGGATTTGGCAAGGGCTTGATTGCCACCGTGGGCGGGGCGGGATCATCCTTCGTGCACAAATCGCTCCGCCCTGCAGCAAGCTGGGTGGAGCGAGACTCACCGATAGAGCTGCTCCTCGCTGCCCAGGTGGAAATGCCCGTACAGGGAGTAGGCCTCGTTGCTGTCCCAGTCCCGGAGCTGGATTCGGAGGGAATAGGAGCCCTGAGCAGTGAGCCGGTGGATAAAGTCATTTCCCAGCCAGTATTCTCCAGATGGGGACCCAAAGCCCTGCATGGAAAGACCAGAAACCCAGTGAAGCAGGAAGAGGCTGCTAAGAACCAGCCGGCGGCTCTGGGGCTCACCTGGCTTCATGCTCCCGGAGAAAGCAGAGTCCCCAGGTTCCTGTTTTGTGATTTCTGTGGTGGAAGGGGCCAGCTCTGCTGTGCTCTGCTCTGCTCTGCTGTGCTCTGGGGGACTGTACGTACAATGGCAGCTTTGTAACAAGAGCGTCACTGTGGGGATTAAGATCCCACTTCTGGGCCTCTGAGACGCCTCAGGCGCTGGCATCTGGATCTGGTTAGAATGGCTTTCCAAAACCAAAGCCCCCGGCACTGCAGAGTTCAGTGCAGCCAGGCAAAGGCCCGGTGGTGCCCAAGATGGGCTGGAAGGAGGAACCCGGAAGGAAGCAGGTTTTGCAACACGTCAGCCGCTCTACCAGCCCCACAACAGTGCGCGGCTGATATGGGCGCAGCCCAGGGAGCGCCGTGCTGGGCGTTGGAGTTCTGAACGAAGCCAGACAATGGTTCATTGACCAGTAACCTCTCTGGAGAGCCCACAAGTCAATTGCTTTGGTTACCTCTGCTGTGCCCAGCCAGCTCCCCTCCATGACATTACAGCATGAGACTCAGGCTACAAAAGGTCAGCCAGGGCCCCGCACAACACCACAGGCTGAGCCAGTGTATGAGGGAAAGGAGTGTCAGAGCCCCCTGCTTTCCTGCTCCTGCCATGTATGGAACCAGGCCATTTCGTGCAGGAGACACAGAATCTCCCCGACACCCAGATCCACCCCCCCACCCCCTCTCCCAACGCTGTGGCTACAAAACCACTGTCCAGAGCCAGCCACGTGACTCACATGTGCATGAGCTGAAACCACAGCCAGCATCTGAGATCTTTTTCCAGCAGCTGCCCAGACAGCTTTTCCCTGGGCGTGTCAGTGCATGTGTGTGCGTGCACCAGACATTTCGCCGTGTCTCCACTTGCCCATGGGGGCTCACAGAGCCAAATCCATGCATGGTGCATCTCTGCTGACTTCAGTGGGCAGGCCCTGGTGGGACCGGCTCAGATGTCACCTTCTAAAACTGTCCCGCCACATGGAAGAAGCCCTACAATCCAGGGCTCGCCTGGAGCAGCTGGGGTCTTCCCAAACACCAAGGATATGGATCCTGATGTTCCCTTCCATACAACACACGCAACCAACTCCCAGCAGAGGGGCCACCCCCTGGTATCCGGGGGAGAACCCGCCCTCCCGTGACCAGTTAGCAATTTGGGTATCTACGTTTGACGCCCCCTTGGACCCTGGGCCGTCCACGGCAAGCAGGGCCTGGCCTGCTTTGATTCAGCAGTGCTGGTGGCACAGAATCTCCAGGTCATGGCCTCTCTGTCTGTGGTACTTCTGTGCCCCGTTACCACAGTGTCTGAGCACCTCCATATCTCCCCGGTGAGGCTGGGCACTACTCCTATCCCCTTTTCACAGCGGGATCCTCCCAGCACTGGGTCTGCAGCACAAGTCGGTGAAGGGGGTAGGAGAAGGGTCTGGGCTGGAGCCCCGCAGCTTCTATGACAGACTCTGTATCCCCCCCCCGCCCCCAGTTCTTCCATCCCCCACTCCCCCGCCCCCCAAAATAGCCCTGACCCTGCAACCTCCGCTCCCTCCTTGCAGTGCAGGGGCGGCCCTGCTCTCCATCCCTTCCCCCGTCTCTGGGTTCCTGTTTGCGGCCTCCTGTGTACCCAGAGCCAAGGCCTTCACCACATGCCCCGAACAATAAGGCAGTAACCTCTGCTCCTCTTCTTCCTTCCCACGTGTTTTGGGCGGCCGGGGGCTCCGGGCGGGGAAACGAGGGCCCTTTGCCCCTGGGAGCGGCTGGCTATTCCTAGTCTGCACGGGAAGCTCTTCCTGCCCCGGTGTGAGGAAATGCCGGGGGTCCCACACCACGGCCTCGCCGGGGCGGCGCTGGCTGCCCACAGGACGGGGAAGCCTTACATGTTTGTAGTCCTTCCAGGTGCGGTGGAAGTCCACGGAGCCGTCCTGCCGGTGTTGGATGACGGTCCAGCCTCCCCCGCTGGTCTCCATCTCGCAGAACGCCTGTGAACGGGACAGCACGGCCGCGGCTGGACACATACGGCACAGACCCCCAAGCTGGCGCGGCCCACGCCAGAGCGCGAGGGCCCCGTGTCCGACGCCGGGGCTAGGCTGTGATCCCCAGGCCCGGCCTCGGCCTTGTGGCTAAGCACGCTAGTAACCATCCCCCCTGTGGCGTCCGTGAGAGGCAGAGCAGGCAGTGGGGTGGGTGGAGGGCTGGCGATGGGCGGGGGTTGTTTTGGTTTGACAAGTGCTGTTTTTCAGGGCTGTGGATACTCGTCCGCATCTCAGGAACGCTAATGCTCAGCCCCTCTCCGGCACATCGCTCCCGCCCCCGCCCCCCCGGGTGCTCGGCGCGCTTTGCCCGCACTCGTTAACGCCTCCTGCCAGCCAGCCAGCAGACCCCGTTTGCAGACAGATACACGGCGGGGTAGAGCTGAAGCGATTTGCCCAAGGCCAGACAGTGAAGCAGTGGCAGAGCTGAAGAAAGAACCAGAATCCCATTGCTCTGCTCCCAACACTAGCCACCCCGCATCCCCCAGAGGTGGGACCAGAAGTCCCGACTCTCAGCCCCTCTCTGCTGTACCCCACTCCCCGCCCTCTGCCACTGGCCCCTCCTAGTGGGTGTAAATAAGCTACAGCAAGGCGGGGGCTCTGCCAGCAGCCACGTGCTCGCACATCCCGGGCGCTGGGCCAAGTCTGCCAGGGGCTGGGGAGGCGGCCGGAGGGGCCTGGCTCCGCTGGCCGGCTGCCATGCTCGGAGACTTACCCGGGTGGTGGCTGTGGAGTTGGGGAAGCGCAGCGTGTAGACTCCGCTGGCAGTGAGGCCCGATTTGTACGCGGCCCCGCAGTCCCGGAACACCTGCTCCTCCTTGGGGGCCGGGGAGAGTTCTGGATGGAGCAGACAAGGGGACTCTCAGCTCTTCCCCCAGCGGTTTCAATTCCAGACGCTGCCCCGGGGGGACTGACTCCACCGTCCCCCCTCCCTGAGACTCCCCCCCCGTTCCCCGGCCCCACGCCGCCTGCGGCTCTGCTGCCATGCAGCAGGCTGCACTGGGACCTTGCTCCTTGTGCACCTCTGATTAGCATCTGTGCCGCTGGTCCCGCACTGTCCCAGCCACAGCGACACCGGACCCTGCTCCAGCCGCCTGCGTGGAGCCAATGGCCCAGAATCTGCCAGGAACCCGCCGGAGGAGGGGAATTCTCAACAGGTATAAACCCAGCCCAGCCGGCTCCTATGCCAGCCCTCCGACCCCAGCACAGGTGGCATGTTGGGAAGGGATGGGGCCTGGTGGCGATAAGGCTATGCCCAGGGTCCCACAGGGAGCAGAGCCAACCCTCCAAATTAGAGCAGCCCCTAGGCTGCTCAAATTAAAGTGGGGGGTGGGGCAGCTTGAGAGTCGGCGAGCAGCTCCCCCCGGCACTCACCCAGTCTTGCACCAAGTGAGCTGGGCCATTGCTTGGGCCAGACTCCTGAGCAGCCACTCCCAGCCCCCCCCCCTCCCCGACACCCCGTAGTACTGACGGTTGCTCTGAGAGACCAGGCTCAGGAGCTGGTGCACCGTGTCCAGGAGAGTCGCCTGCTGTCTCTGCAGCACCGTGTTGTTGGCTGAGGCTGTGGCGAGGTGCTGCTCCAGTTCCCGGATCAGCTGGGTTTGCTTGGACAGCAGGCCCTGCATCTCCAGCTTCTCGGCTTTGATCCCCTGCAGCTCCTCCTCATGTTTGCCTGCCACGTCCAGGACTTTCTTCTCCAGAAAGCTGGGGGGAGGGGGCCAAGAAGGGGGGGATATGAAGAGGAGCCTCACGGAGAGGGAGCCAAGGAGGGGTGGGCCAGCGCTGGGCTGGGACCTGGGAGCCCTGACTTCCACTCCTGGCTTTGCCACATTCCCAGTGTGACCTTAGTTGGATCACTTAGTTTCTGTGCCTCCGTTCTCAGCTACACAAGGGGATAATTGCCCAGCCTTACCTCAGAGGGGTGCCGTGAGGAGACACACACACGAGACTGGAAGGAGCCCAGATACCACGGTACAGGGCAGATGAGGCCCAGACAGACAGATTGCGCACGTTCTCGGCACCACTGCCTGCTGCAGTCCCCAGGCAGGCACGGCTCTGGGGCTCCGGCTTTCGGCCCCCACTAGCACAGCGCTGCCAGCCCCACGCTTTCCAAAGGCAGGGGGTCTTTATCGAACTCCGCACCCCGGCTTTTCTCGACTCGGCCGCCTGTGTTTTGAGCTCTTCGGGGACGCGTTTTCAAGCTGTACCTCTACGAAGCCGTCGGCCCCAAGCACAGCGCTCAGCAGAACCGGCAGGGCTTACGCCGTCTCCCGCCAGCGTCCTTCCCAAATGCCATGAGCTGGGGACAGGCCGTCTGCCGCCGGGGGGGGGGAGGGGGCGTGGGGGTGGAGAAGAGCCATAAACCCTTTAAGGACAAGTCCCTGCTCTAGCCAAGGCCCAGAGCAAGAATTTCACCAAACAGGGGGGTTTATTATGATCACAACACAGGCTGCCAGTTAATTAGCAATATAGGGGCTTAAAATGAGATTTTACTGAATTTGCCATGAAAAACATTTGAAACGAAAGGGGGAAAGGTTCCATGAAATGCCAAAGCGTTCCCTGAAACCCAAAACGTTTGTCAAGTCCTATGGGCCAGATCCACACCTGGAAGGTGAAGTCATTGGAGCGGTGTGGCTTTACACCAGCTGGGGATCTGGCCCTAGAAACTCTGCTAAGTCCCAGACCACGCTGGGTTCTCCTGTTCCTATTTTGTGGGGTAGAGATAAGCCAGATCCCAGCGTGGTCACAGCCCTAGCCAGAGAAGGGTTTTTTACCTGTTCTTCTCCTGGAGCTTGTTTATTTCCTGGGTCTGCAGCAGCAGCTGTTTCTCCAGCTTGTTAGTGGACAGAGAGTTCTCCAGCAACTGGATCTCCAGCCTTGAGGTCTGATTGAGAACCTGGGGGGGTGGGGGGAGAAACCAGACTGGGATGGGATCTGAGGGGTGTGGGTTTGGGAAACCCTCTCCTAAGCCCAGCAGCAGGAGGAGCGGCCTGCATGGGGAAATGGATTTCGGCCTAAGTTTGGGGGGGAGGAAGACTCTGGGGATTAAGTTTCTTGTCCTGGTGGAGCCCTCAGTCCTGTGGGGGGCAGATTTTCAAGGGCTCAGCACCCACCCTCGGGGCTGGTTTTCTAGAGCAGGGGTCTCAAACTCGAATGACCACGAGGGCCGAATGAGGACTAGTGCATTGGCCCGAGGGCTGCATCACTGGCCCCGCCCCCTCACTGCCCCCGGCCCCGCCCCCACTGCACCCCTTCCATTAGGCCCGCCCCTTCTCCGCCCCTTCTCCGCCTCCTCCCCTGAGTGCACGGCTTCCCGCTCCTCCCCCCTCCCTCCCAGAAACCGCGAAGCTCTTCCCATGCGGCCTGCGGAGCTCTTCCCTGCGGCCCGCCGGGCTCCCCGCGACCCCCCACCCTTTTAAAAAAAAAATATTTTTTTAAAAAAATTGTTTTTAATTTTTTTTTATACCCCCAGGTAGTTCCCGCTGCCAGAACAACTGTCTGGCAGCAGGAACTGTATGGGGGTAAAAAAAAAAACAAAAAAATGTTTTTAAAGGGGGGGCACGGGGAGCCCCACGGGCCGCAGGGAAGAGCTCTGTGCGCCGCGTGTTTGAGACCCCTGTTCTAGAGACCTGCGTGGATACAAAATCTGCATATGGATCCAGTCCGCAAACATGGCCCGCGGATCTCCGCATGCAGAGACCCACGGAGATAAAGTGGAGATACGCAGATTTGCAGGGCTCTATGGATTCCCCAGAGCACTCAGCTCCCAGGTAGGCACCAGAACAAAAGGCCAGATTTTCACACGAGCCCAGGATCCAAACAGGCATGCAACGTGCTGAGCAATTCTGAAGTGTCCAGCCGCTGGAGTGCGCCTTCTAAAACTTTGGGGATAAGGCCAGGGAGAAGCTGGCCTTGTGTTTGAAATCACAGCAGCTTCAGCGATAACTTGTCATTTAGGGGTCTTCACAGGGCCGGCGCTTCCACTAGGCGACCCTAGGCGGTCGCCTAGGGCGGCAGGATTTTGGGGGCGGCATTTCGCCGGCCTCGGCGGAGTTTCAGCGGCGACTCATTTCCCGGCGGCGATTCGGCAGCAGCTTCAGAGGACGAGCTGCCGCCAAAGCGCCGCCGATTACTGAGGAGGAGCGCTGCTGCCTAGAGTGGCAAAAACCCTGGCGCCGCTCCTGGGTCTTCACTGGCATCAAATTCCCCTCTGCTCCTTATAAAGATGTCCAGCAAAAAAATACAAATCACAATGCACGGAGACTAGCGAGATGCAGCGGAACATTCTTGGCCGTGAGCGGGGAACCAAATCCAGCCCTGGTGTAAACGAATGCAATCTCATTCCAGTCCATGGAGTCGCACGCGAGGACTCCAGGGCTCGGCGCCTGGGGGACAGCTCGGGAGACAGCCCAGCCAGCAGTTACCTGCGTCTCCACGTCGGTGAGCTTGCGGGTCTGCTCGGCTGTCTGGCTCAGGAGGCTGCTCCCGATCTCCAGGATGGCAGCTGTGTGGTTCTGCACCGTGTGGAGCTGGATCTCGGCCAGCTCCATTTTCACATTCTCCTGGATGTAGCTCTCCAGCTGGGAACAAAAAACAGGCAAAGAAGGGGTTGTGTGGGAAAAGACCACTCCCCCCAGCAGTGGGAATGGAACTGGGGGGTTTACACGATGCGTGGACAATAGGTGACGGTGTTACACTTCCCCAATCACACTTCTGCATCTATCCGTTCATCCATCCGACCCCCAGCACTCACCTCCATCCGTCCGTCCATCTGTCCATCCATCCCTCCACCACCAGGATATTTAGGCACCTGCCTTCTGTGAAACATGCAACATGAACTCTAGGAAACGTGCCTCAGGGTCAGGTTCTTGGGTTAATAATATTAGCCAGCCGCCTCCCATGTCTGATCTGCTCCGCATGCTTTGGTTAAACCTCCCCCCACACCCCGAATAGGCAAGGGAGTGCTACTGATCCCCCCCGTTTTCCAAGGAGACAGGTACAGAGACGTGTAGTGGGGTCGCCCGAGGGTGGCAGAGCTGGGAATGGGTCATGCTCTAACCACTAGACAGTTCTCCCTCCCTGTGCTCCTTGCACTGGAGGGGATGAATGGTAAACAAGTGAGAGTCTGGGAACGTGAGAACCGAGCCTGGCTTGCTTCTTTCAGCCCATTGTTTTGTAACTGACCCTCTGGCCGCCCCCGAAGGCTGTGGCAAGGGGGCAGCGCGCGTTTCGCTCTCCGCACTGTTTATGCAAATGATGTGCCCGGCCCATGTACAAACACGATCGTCCCCACGGGCATTTGCCAAACTTCCTCCCATTGTAAGTGGGGAGTGAGGAAGGGAATTCTGCTCATCACACCCCCGACCAGCCTGCGCTTGGCTCCTCTTCGCGTGCACACGGGGCACGCTGCTCCGGAGCAGGGGCTCAAACCGGTTCACGGCGTTCCTCCCGTGTCAGTACGCAGACTTCCTCACTGGACTGGCAGCTCTCTGGGGCAGGGACCATCTGTCTGTGGGGGGTCTGTACCAGTGGCCCATTTCACGGCATCGCTTTGCTTTCATCCATCACGCAGATGTAAACAAGGACTTATTTCATCCTTCGACTGCGTCCTGGAGCCCATCCTCGAGTGACGCAGGGTGGGCCCGGCTTCGCCGTGACTTGTTTAACTCGGAGAGAGATTTTTAAAAAGAAAATGAAAATAAAAATAAAAAAAGGTGTGTGGGGGGGTAAATTAATAAACGCTAATGGATTCCCGGTGACTCGGGGGGAGCCTCCAACACTCTCAGGGCTGGAATGAACGTGATTCCCTCCCTCACACCAACCTCTCTCCTTCGTAAAGCAGGATGGGAGCAGGATTTCAAGGCACCGTTCCTACCCCAGGAAGAGACCGATCCTGGGTATGCAGCAGCTCTGACAGTGACAGGCACACCCATTGCACCAGCCATGCCGTACCTCCCGAGGGCTCCCACCCAGGCTCAGCTATTTAATCTCGGGTCCGGAGAGCGGCTGCTGGCCCAGACCCCCAGCTCCGTGCCTCCTGCCGGGGCAGTTATCAGAGCTGGGCAGCTCAGTTTAATGATGTCTCTGAAGAGAACAGCAACGTCTCTCTATAGCCAAAGCCCTGAGGCTCATGGTAGTAAAACACCACCTCCCAGCAGGCCATGTCTGCAGGTCCCGGCCCCTTGCTGCTGTTTAAAGAGCCTTTGCTGGTATTTAGTGTCCTGTTGTCTTTTATCAGGGAACTAGAAGTCCTTGAGAATGGGCTAGGAACGAGGCCAGACACACCCACTGGAAACTGGGACGATACCGACCTTTGGAGCCAGTCAAACCTCTAGGGGAACTAAAGAGTGAGGCACATTTAAAATCTGCCTTGGGCAGGCAGTACGCTGGGGCTGATTGCAGGGATTGCTTGGCCCACTGAATCCTCCGTCCTCTTACTTGTTGTGCCCAGAAGTCCCACCTGAGTCTGGGGCCCCGCACTGCATGCATTTAGCAGGAGACAGGCCCCAGCGCCGTGTGGCTCCCGGTCTCACTAGACAAGACAAAGGGGAGGAGCAGGGCACAGAACTGACTTGTCCAGGCTCACACTTAGCAAAGCCAAGAACTGAGACTAGAGCCCCTGAGGCCCAGGGTTGACACAGGACCGCGGTGCTCTGGTAAAGCCAGGCTCATGTCGCTGCAAATGCGCCAGGAGGTTCCATTATCATTTCCCTCTCCCAGCGGGCTGCCGTGTCCCTGGCACAAGGCCTGTTACTCAGCAAATGCCCTTTTATTTTAAAATCTGGGTCTCTTTGATGTTACATGAACCCACCAAGACTATCCTGAAAAGGGCAAAACGCTCACTGGGTTTTGGTCCTGAGCAGCCAGGAACCCCTGATTCAGATCAGGTTTTTCCTGCAAAATTGCAACATCAATCAAAAAACCTGCTAGATTCCAGCTGATTGTCGACAAGGGAGTGGGGTTTATAATGAGCCCCCGAAATGGGCGCCGGTCAATAAAAAAGCATGGACTTAACTCCAGTGGTACCCCCCGGATTTGGCCACTTCCAAGCCACAGTGGCTGGAAAGCGCTGTCTGACGGGGTTCCCCTGCCATTCTTTCTAGGAACATCGCCCATAACGGCGGGCCCGAGGTGGCCTCTCGCATTCCATTCCTGACATGCTGGTGGCTGAGTCAGAGCGGGAAGGAGTTACAGGGTGGGGGTTGTTTGGGGAGAGTCGCCCCGGGGGGTCTCAGCAATAAAACAGATTATAAACAGGAAGCTGGGTGTCTGGCAGTAATACCAGGCCCTGTCCATTGGAGGATCTGAAAGCACTTTGCAGATGTTAATGAATCGAGCCAGGGTTACGATCCCCGTCAATGGAGGAGACAGACGCCTGAGGTACAGACTGTCATGGTTAACACAGGGTCAGCTGTCCAGAGCCAGGCGACATGATGTTAAACCTGGCTTGCCCCAGCCTGCTCGATACTGTAACTCAGCCGGGTCATCTTTCACAGCACAGACAAGCTGAGTGACTTGGCCATGGTCACATGCTGAGTCAGTGGCAGAGCTAAGAACAGAACCCAGGTCAGCCAGAAAACCTTCGCTCTTGTAAGTGAGCGAGGGCCAAGCGGAATCATTCACAATACAGCAGTGCCGGCAGTGTCAGCATGAGCTGTAAAATCCCCCGTCCCTTTGTCCTTGACCAGAAGTTCCTACCTCACCTGACAGAACTAGGCTCCCGGTTCCCATGTGGCACCGCCAGGGGCATGAGCCTGGCACCAAGCGTGTCACGGCTCTCCACAGCTGAGTGACAGACAATTCTGCTGGGCCTGTTTTGACTTGCGGAAGGAACCCCACCCCCACCTGCGTTTCTAAGACGCCTGATTTTCAAACCTGGGCTCCTTGCACAAAACCTATAACTCCCTTCTCTGGGCACGCGTGGCATTGTTTTGGCCGTGCTTGGAGCCCCATTGTGCTGAGTGCCATATAGACACCAGTGAGAGCCGGCCCCTGCCCCGAGGAGCTCTCCGAACGGAACGGTGAGTTATCCTCACATTGCAGATGGGACACTGAGGCCTAGACAGATGCAGTGATTTGCTTGAGGTCGCAGAGAAAGCTTGAAACAGAGTCAGCAAGTGAACCCAGGTCTCCAGAGTCCCAATCTGCTGCTCTACCCACAAGCCCGTCCATCATCGCTTCCCGGAGATAGGTAGCCCCCTCTCCTACGGGCCTACAGGCCTCGGTGTGAGGTTTGGAGGGCGGCATCTACCTTGCTAAACTCTTAAGGCCGCTAATGGGAGCTTTTGGGGGGAAATGTTTGCAAGGAAGAGCCGACGGCCTCGTGCCTGAGCCTCATGAGCAAACACCGAGCAGAGGCTGGCGGGGAAACGTCAGTGCCAAGCGGTTTCCGCCTTTGGCTCTTTGAGACCCGCAGGTGGAGTGAAGTTTGCTCACTCCTGGCGCAGCTGAGCTACTGCCGAGCACCGTCCCCCAGACACTCCGTCCTGGCGAGATGGGCGATGCCCTTCCCTGAGGCTCAGAACCGGCCAATCCTATTTTGCAGACGCTGTGGTGTCCACTGGCTGTCAGGCAGTCCAAGAACCCCCAGGCGGCTGCCCCTCGCCCCCTAAGCCACGTTCCATAAGCAAGTCACGGAGCACAGCAGCAGGTTCTGCCAGGAGGAGGCTGGCACCAGGTCCTCACACATTGGATCAGCTGGGCCCTAATTGCTGCTTCCCCCCCCCCCCCCGCCCCCACCGCTTGCAGCCATCCTGGGTGGTGAAGCGAAGCAGCGTCTCACCGGGCTATTGTTTGGACGGGAGGCTGAGGGCAGCGGTGCCGGCAATTCAGTGCCGGGGAACGTCCGAGTGGGCCACACAAGACACCTGGGCTTTCGCTGCTGCTTTCCCTCTGGCGTCCAGCTGACGTGGCCGGATCCGGCTCAGCGCCCAGGGGTGAGAGACAGGCCCTAAGATCAGCACCTGCCTTCTCAAGGAGAGGTCCCAGGGTGGGCGATGAAGCCACCAGCCCAGTGCATCTTGCTCCAGGTGACCACCACAGCGACACGATCGGCGTCCGAGCCACCAGAGACAGGCCTGGGACGGAGCAGCCAGCTAGCCCCTGGCATTTCTCTTTGCTGTTCACGTCCATTGCCCCTCGCTCAGCCACCAGCGTTAAGGCTTTACAATTAACCACACCGTGTCTCCTTTCCCAGCAGCCTGTGCCCTGGGGCGCAGGGTGGCAGAGCGCCTCTGGCAGGGCCCCCCCTGCTCCCAATGGGCCATGGAGGAATCCTGCTTCCCCGATGAGTTTGCATGAGAAACTGTGGCTGGATCCCAGCCGTGCTGAAAAGAAGAGTGCCTGGGAGCAGCACCCCGGCTCCGCTCGCAGCGCTGGGTCCCATGTCAGCACTGTTTACCTTCCACCCTAGACAACATGATTCATGGCTTCTTGGGCAATAAACTCACGTCTGGGTGTCCAGGGAAGGGAAACAGCTGAGGAGAATGTTTTCCAGTCCACTTCCTAACAGTCTGTGCATCTCCATTTAACCCCTGCAGTGCCGGAGCGCCAGGGTAGCCTGGGGAGCACCCTCTCCCACCCAGCCCGGGCTCTGTCCACTCTGCCCTCCCTGCGCATTCAGCCTGTGGCATGTTTATAAAAGCTGAAGCTGCCATCAAGAGCTGAGCCCATGGGAGGGCAGCAGCCTCGGGGACCTGTAAGATGCTGGCAGACAGCAGGGGACTTTTCCATGCAGAGCAGGTTCAGCGGCACTGACGACCAAATCCCCCCAGTTTCTAGAGACAAAACCCTGGTGCCTCATCCCAGACACATGCTTTCTGCCTGCCTGGAGTCCAGGTCAGCTGCAGCGGCCTCCCAGCCTGTGTCTCCATACGGCACAATCACAAGAATCCTACCGGTTATGTCATTGCAGCCCCTTGTCTTTCAAAGGGTCCCCAAACGACACGCAGTGTATTCTACACACAGCACCACGAAAATTCAGCCACGACTCCGGAGAAGCCACAACTGACCCCAGAGAGGACAGAAGCGACACAGCTAAGGATTCTGGGGCAAATCCCCAACTCTGCCAGGAGCATCCCGTGGAATCCTTCGAGTCCATGCTCATCCAGAGACCCCTACACAACAAACAGCGTTGCCCTCAATGCTGCACTACATGCAGTCCCAGTGAGTGGGCAGGGATGTGTATTAACACAAGGGCGTTGTGATGCTCGGTATTAATGACTTTCAGACACTTTCCCCTGCACTGCTTGCATGCCCTCAGCCTTTGATCTGGTGGGGTTTTTATTTGGGGGGATTTATTTTTAATTAAATTCTCCCCTAGTGCAAATATTTGGTAGCGTGTAAAGAAGTTTGTTCTGCCCTGTGGTAGATGGTCTTTGGAAAGAGATGTAATGTAGTCTGAATTAAACGCATGCCCCTCATAGCAGCCTGGGAACAAAGAGGAAGGAAACAGCCCCTTTACTGCCTGACAGGTATCTGCGTGCTAAGCAATTGGTATTTATGGTTTAGGAAGGAGCCGGATATATCCTGCAGGCACAGGGTGAAATCCTGGCAGCAGAGAAGTCAGTGGCAGAACTCCTAGTGACAATGGGGTCAGGATTTCACCCACGCTGCTCGATTCTGAAATTGCTTCTAAACTGGTTATACTTCCGTGTCAGTTCACTGGTGTAAGTGGAGTTATTCCCAATTTACACCAGTGTAACTGGTACCAGAGTCACTCTCAGACTCTCGGCTCGCGAAGGAGAGACCCAGGAGCCCAAGTGAGTTTGATTTCCTGGGTTTTAAAATAACTGGAAAGAAAAACAGAAACAGAATGTTTCTGCTCCGGCTCTGCCGGGAAAGGAACATCAGGCACAGCCAAGTAGCAGAACACAGGTCTGATAAGAGAGACGGAAAGCATGTCACACTCAGGAGGGGGCTAGTAGAGATCTAACCTTTTAAACAGTTCTACAGGGGTATTTAATACTAGGCGAGATGATAGGTTCCCAGGATCAATAAATAAGTTGCCCATTTAAATGAGCCAAGCCCTTGTACTGTTTTCCTCATCTACACGGCATAACTTACCTGCAATAATGCTGAGACTGACCGGATCAAGGCGAGAAGCCTGTTTGGTCCCTTTAACAAAGTAATTATACAGCAGTTCCCAGGCACAGACTTGGACCAAAGCCTCTGGAGGAAGCCAGCGCCACATGGTGACGGTCAGAACAGTGACAGTGCAGCCGTGACTCACATCCACCCACGTTACTGTGCAAAGAAGCTTTTGCTGCGGCAGAGGCAGCGCAGCTAGGGCAGAGCGAGCCGGGCCCTAGCCTGGCTCGTGCATCGGCGGCAGAAAGGTAGCGGAGCTGCAAGAGGCCGCCCTTGATGCAAGAGGCGGAGGGAGCCCGGTTTGACTCTCCCATCCCAGAGGGAGGTTGGCAGCGCTGCCTCTTTGCAGGCCATGCCCTGTGCTTGGCGAGGGACTGGCATGCCGTGGGCACTGCTGCAAGCGGTACAAGAACCATTGCCACCCAAGTGGGCCCTGCCTGGATCTTACCTTCTGCAGCCACTGTGTGTTGTTCTCCATGATGTTCTCCAGCTGCTGGAGCCGCTTGGCTGGCCACTTGGGCTCAGGCGCGGAAGGGGCATCTCTCTGCAGCGAGTTGGAGACCTGGTATTCGGCGGCGGAGGGGTAACAGCCCCCAAGCTCTGGGAGCAGGAAGGTGTAGCTGCAGGGCCCGTGCTGCACCTGGTGCTGAGGTCTGTCCAGGCTGTCCTTCCCTTTCAGGTGGGCACCAAGCCCCAGAGCCAGCGCAGCCCAGGCAGCCCCCACTAACCACGGCAGGGCTCCCCCGGCTCCCATCCTCGCCTTCCGGGGGGCTTATTCCTACCCAGCCGAAAGAGTCTGGGTTGAACTTCCCACACCCGCACGTTTCCCTGCTTCTGTGGGACGCTCAGTCCTCCCCCGGCGCGGCGGCTGCTGCTGCTGACATGTGGCGTCTGACAGCTCCGAGGCCGGGAGCGCGGCTGGCCAGGAATCCTGCTCCCGGAGCCTGTGTTTCCACGATAAAGGCCCTCGATTGCTTCCTATATCTCTGGCCCATGTTCTCCTGACAACTGCAGGAAGTTTTATTATTATTATTATTGTAAGTCCTCCCCTTTTCCCTCCCTCGCCCCCCCCCCCAGCTCCTCTCCCTCCCCCTGCGGGGGTTTGGAACATGTCCCAGCCCTCTTTGAAGATGCTTTGTCCCTTGGACTCCAGCTCCCTCCGAGGAGATAATTAGGCCCCAAGAATGTGTGTCAGCCCCCAGCCCAGGCTGGGGGCCCCGGGGCTTTCCGTTGATCTTAGGCGGCCGCTTGGCCTCGCCTCCTTCCTGCCATTCTCTGCAGACCCCCTTTGCCTGGCAGAGCTTGGAGAACAGTCGGCCTCACGCCCCAGAGGGAGCTGGGCCCCAAAAGTGCTTCCCAGCACCCCGCTTTCTAATCCTGGCAAGCCCCCTCCCGCACAGACAGCTTATCAGTGGCCCGCCTGTCACAGGGGGGTTACATGGGCCAGGAAGGTCTGGAAAACCTGCCCTGCAGGGAGACTAGCGACGCTCTGAGTCCATTCCCTGGTGGGTTCCGAGGGGAGCTGCTCACGGTCTGGATACAGCTCCCGGGGCTAGGACTGAGCTGGCTCGAGGGGGATGTCAGGGCTTGAGAACTGTCCCCCACCTGCATGAGGGACAATTCAAGGGGCCGCATCCCTCCCCCCACCACGCCACACTGGGGGACATCGAGGCCAGCCACAGCGTCACGTACACCGACCGGGAGAGTCCCGGGTCCGGCATGTGTGGCTAAAATGGACATGAATGTTCTTTGCCCTGCTCAGCTCGGGCCCGTACGTTTGAGGGTTTTAATCTATTTGCTTTTAACTTGCCCAGAATTGTTTTGCAGAGTTTTTGTTACTCAATAAAAGTCTGTGGTTTGGAAAAGAATCACGTGTTTCTTGTTGCCATTGCCCTGGGGGCCTTTTCCCCCCAAGCAGGAGGGAGATGCTTTGTTGACCCTCAGGGTGCTTGATGTTTGCTGCTAGGTCTTCTGTTTCTGGGGAGCATTACGGGAGGGTCAAATCGCTGTCGGCCGAGGCAGGATGGGGCCTGGGCTCTGGGCACAGGCGCCGACTTTACAGTGTGCCTGGGGGAGGGGAGTGCTTAACCCCCAGCTCTGCCCCAGGCCCTGCCCCCACTCTACCCCTTCTCCCAAGTCCCGTCTCCCCTCAAGGGGATTGTTTTAGGCACCTCCTGACTGCCTTGGGGACTCCGGAGGGTGGTTCTCCAATCCCATGGCATTTGAGACCAGCAGCGGCTGAACCCCCAAAGATTCAGAGGCTGGGCGTGGTCCAGATGAGCTCCCAAATGTTTGGTTGTTCAGTTCTCCAAATGCTTCACATCTGCAGAGCTGGGCTGGGGGGATCTCCCAAGAATGGGCTCCCTTGGGGTATTCGGTCATTTCCGGCCGCTGGCTCGATGCCTACCCAAGCATCTCAGGACTGGCTGAGGTTCAGTTCAGCTCTAGAAATGTCTGTGGAAGGGTTCGTAGAGTTTCCAGACCGGCTCATTCATGCCTACTCAGGACCCAAGTCACACTTGAACCCGGGTCCCCAGCCAACCCGTCCTCAGCAGCATTTCTAATCAACTCCCCCCGCCCGTCCCAGGGTTTCTTCCGGCGCGAAGGGTCACTTGTAGCATACTTGTTCCAGTAAATATTTACTGAAGCTCCACGGAGCTCCGGGCAGAACTGGCTTCCGCAGCACCTCTGCCCTCAGCCGCATTTCCGCAGGGCCAGCGTTTGTTTCTTTCTCGTGCCTCTCCGCTGAGGAAAAGCCGAAGGGAATGTTTCAAGCTCCTGTGAATATACCCCCTGCCCACTCCTGTGGCTGTAGCTACAGGGACATTCCCTGATGCCAGCGTAGGCGGGAGTATCCCGCAGGAGTGTTTCCTGAATCCATTTAGGAGGGGGCTCCCACATCCGCCCATCTTGGGACCCCCTACCACAGGGGTGGCCAATCTGTGGCTCCGGAGCCACGTGCGGCTCTTTGGAAGTTAATATGTGGTGGTTGGGGGGGGGGCTCGCTGCCCAATCCCTGGCTCTGCCACAGGCCCTGCCCCCACTCCACCCCTTCCCGCCCCCTCCCCTGAGCCTGCCGTGCCCTCGCTCCTTCCCCCAGAGCCTCCTGCATGCCACAAAACAGCTGATCGGGAGGCACGGGGAGGTGCTGATCGGTGGGCCTGCTGGTAGGAGGGAGGAGCCGGCAGTGGGATGGGGGGAGCTGATGGGGGGCTGCTGACGTATTACTGTGGCTCTTTGGCACTGTACAGTGGTAAATTCTGGCTACTTCTCAGGCTCACGTTGGCTCCTCCGGCCCCCATAGCACCTTGTGCCAGCTGCCAAAAGGAAAGTTTGTTTCTTCGAGAAGAGGAAGCCCACGCCCCAGGGGCTGCCCCAAGCAGCTGGCCCAAGCCCAGGAAGGACAGGCTGGCACACTCAGCGGCACAGTGAGCAGGTGAATAAAGATGCCCCTCATCTGAATTCAGGGCTTGCAGCAATGGATAGACAGGCCTCCCCGCGGGTTCATACAGTAGGAACTTGCCCTACTTCATCGAGCACAGGAATTGTGTGATTCTCAGGCAGATGATAAAGCCTGGACTCCTCCACCCCCTCTCCGGTGCAATGGGGCTGCACCTCTGGCCTGTGTGTGTATCGAGTTCTGCTGGTCCTCTCCGTGCCATTCCTCCCGCGAGAGCCCCTGCGCCATGTGCAGAACCAGCACGGTGGGTGGACGCGGCGCAAAGAGGGGACAGTGCGTGTACCACACCACGGGAAGAGCCAGGGCCAGCATGCGCTCTGCTTAAGGGAAAGGTTGTTTTAATTCCCCTCCTGACCCACGCCCCGGCTCTTTCTGTTTTCATTAAAGTAACTGAAGGCTCTTGGTTTGGTGCCCGCATGAGAGAATTCCCTGCAGAACGGGCCATTGTTCTGCTACCGCTGAACCGTTCACACCCCAGAACCTGCACAAATGCAAAGCAAATCCACTCTCCATTAACAAATTTAAAAAACAAACAACCCCCACCCCCCCCGCCCCAAACCACAATCTTTTTGTCTCATCCTTGTTCTTTCCAGGCCAGATTTCCAGACACAGCTGCCACAATTGGGATTTTGAAGCTTGAGTTCTCACATGCATGACTTTTTAACACCCTGGTTTTGGTTCACACAGAAATATGGATTTGTCATTTTTACTTAGTATTTGGGAGTGGAGGGTGTGCAGTCCCTGCCCCATTGAATTTACATTCTAGATTAGACAGATGCTACATTCAGCAGGAGTTTGGGAACAATGGTCTAATTACAAGGGGATGAGAGAGGGGGATTAATGTTGAGGGGGGTGATTTTATTCTGTGTTGTTGTACATTTTATTTGCATGCACAAATTGGGTAGTTAGCTGCCTCGCTACTCCATTTGCACGCACAAAGCTGAGGATTTGCATGTGCAAAACCTTTGGTGTGAAATATCGCACCTACAAATGGAGAGGCCAGCGTAAAGCTCATTTAAAATTCTCTGTCACCTTCCAGTTTATTTTGCTTAATGAACTATCTGGAAAACTCCCAGCAATGTAAAAAAAGTCTTGACTGCTTTCCAAGGAGCAAAGAAAAGTGTCCACCAGCGAGGCTGCTTCCTCTCTGATAACCTCCCAGTGAGACAGTGCTTCAGCCTGGCTTCACTTGTGCTTGATTATCTGGGTCTGGCACAGAAAGCCAAATTGCCGTTCAGTCCTGCGTGTGTGTCCTGTCTGAGGAGAAGGAATGCAGAGCAGCCAGCCCGGGACTGAGGAACCTGCTTGGGCGAGCCTCTGGGAGGAACCCTGTTCGGAACAAATCCCCCGGCCCTGTGCCCGGGTTCAGAGTTCGGTGGGGGGGTTCCCCCTGTGGTTTGTCTAACTCCAGAGATTGGTGGGAGCCAGCCCTGTCCCTGCACCCAGTAAGCAGAGACTGGAAATAATAATAATATATATGGAGATACGCCTATCTCATAGAACTGGACGGACCTTGAAAGGTCATTGAGTCCAGTCCCCTGCCTTCACTAGCAGGACCGAGTACTGTCCCCTGACAGATTTTCGCCCAATCCCTAAATGGCCTCCTCAAGGATTGAACTCACAACCCTGGGTTTAACAGGCCAATGCTCAAACCACTGAGCTATCCCTCCCAAATGTGCATTGGGGAGCTAGACGATACACATGGGATCCCCTGCTTGTTCAGATTCTCTCCCTGGGGATGCTCCAGTGGATCCCTGGTGACTGCACGACCCCAAGACCAGACTGTAAGGGACGGTCCTGCCACTTTGTGCTGGGGGGCCCCAGCGAGGGTCTCTGTGTTCCCATGGCAGAGCGGCTGCCGGCACGTCTCAGCATTCCCAGTTCGGATCCCAGCAGAGAGGGTCCCGACGCTGGGGCCCAGTGCGTAGTTTGAGCCACGGAGGGGAGTGAACTAGTTCAGATACTGTTTGAACTGACGCATCACCGGGACCCCAAACTTCGCCGGGAACGCCGAGGCTCTCAGAATGGGGCAGCCTCCAGCCTGGGGTGCCTGATGTGCACAAATGGAGACATTTCACTCTCTTATGGTGGCACGAGAGACACAGACCAACACGGGCCCCACCATTGCTGGCGCTGCCCTGACAGAATGAGGGACAGTCCCTGCCTGAGAACTCCAAATCAGCTAGACCAGACAGAGGCAGGATTTCCCCGCCATTCGACAGACAGGGAACAGTGACCAGAGAGACTCAGTGACTTCGTCAGGGTGACACAGAGAGTCTGCGGCAGAGCCAGGATGGGACCCAGGAGCCAGGTCCCTTAATCACAGCATCATCCTTCCTCTCACTGTAGGGCCACCGTCAATGGGCACTTAGATTAAGTGTTTTATAATAAGGCGTCACGAACTTAGTCGCTCACTGCTCCAGTCAGCCCGTGTGAGCGGGAGGGGGAACGGGGGGCGACACAAGGAGGAAACCAACTACTTGGCAAGGAGGAATCTTGGACGGGGTCTGAAGAAACTCCTGTTTTCCCTCCACATTCTCCCGGCCATGAGTAACATTCTGCAAACACACAAGCCCGTGATTTGGAGGCCAACACTTCCCGTAAACAACGGACGTTTCTTAATGAGCCCCGGCACCAAAGCAAGACTGTAAACCCGGAGCTGAGCCCAGCTACTGCTCGGTTCAGCGCCCAGGAAATTACAGCCAGCCAGGATCAGGATGAGTCCCCGGCCAGGCAGCTCCGTATACGCCCTTCAGCTCCTGTGACACTGCAGTTACTCACCAGGCTCGATTATTTATCCCCCCAACAGCCAGGCAGGAACCTGGGCACCGCCCCCCCGCCCAATCTGAGTGTTTTAGTTTGCAAGAGCCTGATCCAAACCCCGGCTGAAGGCAGCAGGAGATGTTCCCCATTGACTGCTTTGGATCAGGCTGTTGCTGCTCCTGGAAGTGAAAGGCAGAGGTTCCTAGTGAGGGCAAGCCAGCGATGCGCGCATAGGTCCTGGGCACGTTCTGGGCCTGGCCCACAGCTCCCCTGCCAGCAGACCTTCACCCTGCCCTGCAATACCCTCTGCCCTGCAGTCCTGAGTTCCCACAGCTCTGCCAACGTCCCTCAGCCTCTACTCGCCATCCCCCCAGCTAGTCCAGTCCTGGATCCCTTCCTTCCCCTCCTCCACAGCTCTGCCAGTGCCCCTGAGCCTCTACTCGCCATCCCCCCAGCTAGTCCAGTCCTGGATCCCTTCCTTCCCCTCCTCCACAGCTCCGCCAGTGCCCCATAGCCTCTACTCGCCATCCCCCCAGCTAGTCCAGTCCTGGATCCCTTCCTTCCCCTCCTCCACAGCTCCGCCAGTGCCCCATAGCCTCTACTCGCCATCCCCCCAGCTAGTCCAGTCCTGGATCCCTTCCTTCCCCTCCTCCACAGCTCTGCCAGTGCCCCTCAGCCTTGCCCTACAATACCCTGTGCTGTTCCAGTCCCGGGCTTCTTCTGAGCAGATTACGTGTCGTTCACCCGTTCCAGGTCTGGGTCTGCCAGGCAGTAGGCACTGGTGAGAGCAGACGTGGGCACAGTCTGCCATGTGTGTAATCCGAATGGCTGACAAAGACCTCAGGCCTCAGCTCACAAACCCCCGCGTAAGAGCAGAGCGAATAGGGAGCGAGGCGGGTACAGGGCTCCTCGGGGTTCTGTGTCTGGCATGTTTGCTGTTGGAACCAAAGAGACACGACTGTGTTACTTAGCTAAGGAGCTACCTTATACGGTGCCTGTCTCCTAGAGAGACACAGGGTCAGCCCTCAGAGAATTCCCCGGACCTGACGAACAGGGATGCCAGAGGAGGTGAAATGATTTCTGGGAAGGTTTCAGCTCACTCTTTATATGGCAGTGTTTCAGTTAGAGGAGCTTTGTGGTTTGATTCAGCTGCTGGGGGAGACTCAGAGCAGTGACTGCATAGTGGGTGGGAGCAGCAAAGTGCTTCGCAGAGAGGAGGGGGCAGGATCACGATCCCCATTTTACAGAATGAGAAACTGAGGCACAGGGAGGGGAAGTGACTTGCCCAACGTCAGTCAGCAAACTAGTGGCAGAGACAGAAAAAAAACTCAGGTCTCCCAAGTCCCAGTCCGTTTCCCTATCCATTAGGCAACATAGCCTATAGCCTGTTGGGGTGGGCCCAGGGCAGCCGCGGACTCACACCGGCAGCTCATGCTGTCCCTCTGCAGCACACTTGACCCACTGGTAAAACGGGGCACCCGTGCTCAGCCCACAGGGGTGTCTGGGAGGCTGGTAAAGTGCTTTGAGATCGTTGGCTGAAGGAGGGCTAGAGGCAGGCCGGAGTAGCGGTCGAGCATCCCTTGCACCTGTGGCCTGGAGCAACCGTCCCCTGGTCTGAGGGTGCCTGGTTAGCCTTGGTTTCTTTGCCGAGGTTGTGGCTTGGGGATGTGGACCCTAAGCTGATAGGTGTCCCCAGGCTGGCTCTACCAGCTGGACGAGGCCAGTGGCTGCTTACACTCACTCCTGCATTTACCTTGCTGCCCCCTGCCCCAGTCTGCTCCAGCCCTGTTCACTTGCTTGGCTCCAGACTCCAGCTCTGGCCCCTGGCTCTGGCTCCTGGTTCCCAACTCCGGCTCTAACCCTGACGCTGTTCCTGGCCTCTGACCGCTAGGCCTGGCCGCCCAGGCCCCATCTGTGCCACAGGGTGACCGGGGACGGGACACGTGTGAATTTCCAGGTGCCAGGTTCCCTACTGTTCATTCATTCATTCACAGATCCCGCCCCCCCCTCGTGCTGCCCAATCACAGCGCTTTCTCCAGATCAGCTGCCCAATCCTGGCGCTTCTTCCCCACAGGCTGCCCAGACTGGCCCCAGCCAGACGGTGAACAAGCGAGGAGCAGCACAAGCATGTCCAACACGCCAGCCCTGAGCCAACACAAACCACCGGCGACGTGCAAAGAGGGGTCGTCCAGCAGACCCTGTTCAGCGCAATGCTGCTCCTTCCGGGGCCTCGCTGCGCAGAACCGACTCCCGGCTGGAACGGCCCAGCTGCTGCTGAGCAAGCGCAAGAGAATGCCGTGAATAGAGTCGCGTCCGAAAGCCTGGAGCCAGGAGCCAGCGTGCGAAGGAGCCACAGCTGCGAGTAAAGTAGGGACCTCAACGGTGTGTACGTGTGTCACCCACACTGCAGCCCTCCCAGGCACTCCTCGTGCACAGTCACGCTAACCCTTGTGCACACACATTCCAGCTCTCCCACCCATCTGCAAACCCACTGTGCAGCGTGTTCATGCCACATGCTCATTCCAGTTCCCCCACCCCGATGTCAGACACACAAGGCTCAGAGCCCCCACACCGCGCTATCCCCACGCACGAGCACCCCCCTCCAGTGTGGACATTGCAAGGTTTGCCTCCCAGTCCCTTACCGAGCGTGCAGGGGAGAAATGAGCCGATGAGTCTATTGCATGCAAACGAAAATCCAGCCCATCCCCGAGCTCTGTGGTTTTTACCAGACGAAGCACAACTAGGGTTTTGTTGCACCAAGGTGTTGCTTTGGCAATGGCGAGAAAAACAAAGCTGCAGCCGCCTGGTGCGGTGTCAGTCAGTGGGGTTTGGAGAAACAATGTGCGGTTTGCAAAGAATGAGCCCAGAACAGCTGCTAGTCTGGATGGCTCACCCCCACCCCATCCCAGGCATTTACTAGTTACCATTTGCAAGCCAAAACAGAGACACACCCTCAAGAGCCCACCTCAGTGGTGTTGCATCCAATCCTTCCTGACTGGCAGATGCCCCGTGAGCAATCCTCCACTGCCAAATGAGAGCCCAGACTACATGGCAGTATTCGTACCTGGCATGAGCTTCCCAGGACTGTTGGGGGTTGGGACCCAGGAGTTTGCCTGGCTGATCCTAGAGACAGGGGCTAGCAGTCACGGGTCAGAACTTCCCCAGGGTTTGTTGGCCTTCAGATCAAGAATGGACGTGTTTAGGGGACAGAAGCCTATTTTCCTGCCTCAGTGTATGAGTAACTCCCATCAACTTCATGTGCATCTCTGGGAAATGTGCATTGGGGAGCTAACCTATACACACGGGATCCCCTGCTTGTTCAGATTCTCTCCCTGGGGATGCTCCAGTGGATCCCTGGTGAAATGGACAGCCCAGCCTGACTGCTCTGTGCTCATGGGGTCTTGCCTGGGCACCTCAATGAGCTTTCCAAGCCCGGCTGATTAGGAAACCCCAGGATCTTGCTGGGAGGTTGTTTGCTTGCAGACCATGTGCGAATGCGGATGAGTTACGGCCCCCAAGGCTCCCCATGAGGGCCCTGCACAAACACATGTTCATGACCACACTCGAGCAGACAGGCCTTCAAAGCCATCTGCTTTCAGAGGATAAACACCAGGGAGGAGGAGCAGCCTCTGTTCTCGCTCTGCATTTCATCATGCATCGCTCAGCGCCTAGAAAGGGTGAAGACAAGCACTTGGAACGACAGCTGGGAAGGTCGCTCTGAGCCGAGGTTCCAGTATCAGTATCATTGCAATGGACCCCGTCAGAGGCATGGAAGCTAGAAAACCAGAATGTTCCCAGCACCTGGGATGCGCAGCTCAAGGGGTCTGGTCCGGGTCCATCACTGATTGAAGTGCTTCCAGACTTCCATTGCACTTTACTGTTAGTGAGTTCACCACTTCCGAGTCACCTGCACCCTGGGAGATTGGAGTACCTGTAATCTGGGGGCCGGCAGGAGCTTCTTTGCATGCACAGCATTGGTGATTGCGCACACAAACTCCCTGTATGCAGGCAGCTGCCCTTTGTGCGTGAGCACCAGGACGAACATCTGCCAGATGTTCATTTTCTCCTCCTCTGCCCCGGGGGAGAAGGTGTGCCGTGGAGGGTCTCGCCTAGTACGGTTTTTGGGCTGGTGTTCTGGGAGCCAGAGACTGTCTCTCCCTTTGATCTGTGGAAGAATCAGTGACAGGCTGCTTGGCGTTGCAGAGTTTGAATGTATGGAAATTAAAAGCCGTAAGGGCCAAATGAGTGAACCTGGATGCATCACAAACAAAGCAGGTGTTCGCTCAGCTATCCATCCATTTGCATGAGCAGTGATCCAGTCATCAGCCACTAGAGCTAAAGGGCAATCTCTATAATCTATTTGCAGTACAGGGCCTATGACACAACTGAACAGGGCTGATTGTGTCCAACAGAAGGCAGGGCCTGTCTACCCAAACACTTTAGTCTGTGGCAAACTGGTGTGAATCTATCCTCCTCCCCTGCTCCGCTGCGCACTAGTTGGCCATGTGGCCCCTGGTGTCGCACACTAGTTCTGCTGCGTGCTTTGTTCTACCCGCTTTGGGACGGGAACAGAGCTCTCGGGAACGTTCAGTGCGCAGCAGGGTCTCCATGGCCAGTTAGCATGCAGCAGCAGATGGCCATGGGGTAGGTTTACACCCTAGCTCACTGTGAGCTAAGCGTTCATGGAGACAAGCCCCACCCATGTCAGTCACCCAGGTACCTCACTAACAGGCTGTCCCTGTCCTGATACAAAACTCTCTAGTCTGGGGGGTTTGAAATCCCCGTTCTGAAACGTTGTGGGTCAAGATGGGGCCCGCGGAGAGGCAGATTCATGCTGCAAACTCTGACTGAACCCAAGCCCAAGGTTTCTGCTGCACCCCCCTCCCCCCGATTAGGAAAAGCCACAGCTTGCTGAAAAGCAAGTGAACACCCACAAAGATAAATTGATCGCACCCCAAAAACATCGCTCCCATGCCAAAATCCACAGCTGTTTACAATTGGACAATAGCAGAGATGAAGCACGCACAGGGGACTGGCAAAACAAGAGGAAAGCACCAGCGCTGAAGCGGTTTAAAGTCATTACATGATGTTTATTAGGAATTCTGACAGGTCTGAGGGCTGGGCTGGGAGTGGGGAGCGAGGGTGGGCAGTGGTGGTTAAAGTGAGGAGGGGAATATGGTTTTCCTGGGGTGGAGCAGTCAGCCAGTGGTGTGAGGCTCTACAGGGTTCCCTCAGTTCTAGCTACACAAGGCTGCGCAGATGGGTACCCCGCCCCTGCGGCCGTTTGGAACAACAGTCGGAAGCGCGGTAGTGTCTGGCGTCTGATAAGGCCCGTGGCATTAGACCCTGGCAAGGAGCAGCTATTGCAAATCTGACCGGGCCCATTCCCACCGAGACGTCCACCACGCCTCTCGGCTTCCTGCAGACGCAGGCTGGGGGCTGGCTCAGCCAGCTGTGAAATCTGGGTTCAAGTTCGGAACGGTCTGGTCGAAAGACAGAGACTCCTGAAGACAGTAGCGTAGGCAGGTGCGGAGCACAGGGGGAGCGGGGCTATAAAAAGGCACCTCCCCACGCTCCCCCTGTACTCACCCGGCGGTGCTCCAGGTCTTCGGCGGCACTTCGGCGTCGGGTCCTCACTCGCTCCGGGTCTTCGGTGGTACCCGCCGCCGAGATGCCGCCGAAGACCCGGAGCGCCGCCGGGTGAGTGCAAGAAGCGGCGCTTAAAAAGAAGCAGCGGCGCTTCTGCTCACAGGGGGAGCGGCCGCTCCCCCTGCTCCCCTCCCCCCCCGGCTACGCTACTGCCTGAAGAAGACAGGCGGTTAGAGACGTGCAATGCTACTGCACGGGGGGCGGGTCTGGGACGGCGCCAACGTGTGATGCTCCAGACAGCCCAGCAAAGCGCCATGCAGCAGAGACTCCAGTGCGAGCAGCAGGTGGGAAGGATGGACGGCACCAGAACAACCTGGGCAAACCTGTGGATAGACAGCAGAGACTCCCTTGTGCTCGAGGGCTGGGAATCCTGAATCTCTAGAGCTGATCATACAGGACAGATCAGGCTGGTTTTGACTCATCCAGGAAACAGAGGATGATCATGACACTGGCCATAACTGAGTCTCAGTGTGTCACGGAGCCACCAGGCGATGCTCTGGAACTGCTCCCTACAAGGCCAGGCAGGACTCTGGGGGAGCCTCCTCTCTCTGAGCAGACTGTCGCCAGGGCAAGAAGCTTCCCCAGCTTCCACCTTCCTGGGTCTGACCTCGGAGCGTTCAGCATCCCCTGCCCCACCGGGCGCTTCCCACAGCGAGTCCACCTAGGCAGGGCTCCTGGGGCAGCCAGAGGGCCCTGCCCCCCAACTCCGCAGTCCGACGTGACTCTCAGCCAGCCGGTAAAACAAGGTTTATTAGTCGACAGGAACACGGCATAGAACAGAACTTGTTAGCACAGAAATCAGTGACTTTCAGCCAAGTAGATCTCGGGGGGAAGGGAGCCAGGGTTCTGGCCCTCCTCCTGTGCCCCAAGCCAGCAGAGACTGACTCGCTTCCAGCTGCCTGGCCCCTGCCCTGCCCGTTGCTCCTCCTTCAGCCTTTGTCTCGCTTCCCGGCCAAGAGTCACCTTGTCACATCCCCCTCCTGGGCGGCCATAGCATCCATGCAGGCAGCTGGAGCAACCCCCACAAAAGTCACACACGCTTATTCGCACCACTTATACATTGGTGCAATACACAGGGAAACTGAGGCACACACAGCATTCATGCAAAACAGTAAGACTCACATACAACATAACAAGGAAAAATCTCCACTTCGTCACACAGTGCAGTACGCATCACAGATCTTTTCCCAGCAAAAACATGTATTGCTGTTTCAGTGACAACGCTGAGCTCCAGATGGATTCCATATTCTCTGCAGCTACGTGTGCGATGCATTCACGCCCTTTCCTGCTTATACTGCTCCGCTGCATCTGGAGGGAGGCATAACGGTTCGAGCAAACAACTGAGAACCAGTTCCCAACTCTGCCACTGCCTCTTTGTGTGACCTTGGGCAAGTCCCTTCCCTCTTTGAGCCTCTGGGTTTCTATCTGTGGAATGGGGATGATAACGGATGGATCTCTTTATGGAAAGATGCAATGTGAGTTCAAAGGATGATTTTATTACTCACACTATGGGAGGAAGCTGGTTAATGACTAGCGCTGCTGCTGAAATGGGTTGAAGCTGGCAGTTATAAAGAGAAGAGCAGTCAAAAGTCCATTGGAAGAGATTTTTCAGGAAGGGTCATTTGCAATATCTGTGGAGATAAGACGTCTCAACAGGGCTTTAGCCCCATTTTGCAGCCAAAGCCCCCAAACAGCAGAGTGCTGCTATGCTTGTGATCAGCGCCCTCCTCCATAGTCCTGGTTTGGATTTCAAGCCCCTTGGAGAGATGGAGGGAGTTAAGCGGCCTCCCCGCAATGCTTCGCTTGAAAAGTTCCATTATGATGTTTTCCATAAGGTCCCTGTAAAACCCACATAAATTATAGAGCAGAACGGCTAAGCCAGGCTCTCTCCAAGGCCTGCTCGACATATTCCTGGCGCGGCAGTGCTCTTTGTCAGCTCTTGCATCTTCAAAGCTCAGTGAAATTCCTTGGCCAAAAAAAAGAGAGAGGAATTATTGGTCACTGGTAATCGCGAAGCCTTGGAACGCTCTGGTTAAGTCTGGGGATAAACATAAAGCGCTCCGGTTAGCATCTGGGACTCCCAGCCCCACTGCCGCTCCCTGGGCTCCATTCATAGCTGTTCAAACTTAGCAGCTAGGCAACTGCCTTGAAACCATGATCCAGGGGTTACAGGCTGGAGCAAAATCACTCACCTTGTTGCTTTGTCACAGACATAAATGATTTGCCAAAATTTATACATCCAGGCCACGATTTGGGGGCACTGGTTTTGGGGCACCCACCATGAGACACCTTAAGGGGGAGGCTTATCTTCAGAAAGGATGGAGCACCAACCCTTTGAAAATCGTGTCTCTGGAAAGCATCTCAGGTGGGCCCCCAAAACCACTAGTCACGTCTGAAAATCCTGGCCCTGGCATCTGTGAGTGCCCCTGATGCCCAGAAAAGAAACGCAGAAGAGGGGCTGGGATAATGCCCCCTCTGTAGAGCAGCTCATCTCTGAAATGGTTCGCCCAGGCCAGGCTGGGGTGATATTGGGAGCTTGGGGAACCTTCCCTGATTGTTTGTTTAATGAGGTAGACTCACAGAGAGGCTGGGGGCGAAAGCTTTATCTGTTACGTGTGTGTAAAGACGGGGACAGTGGGACGTGCTGTCTGGCAGCCCTGCACCATGGCAAGGCTCTGCTTGTTCACCGAACATGAAATCCTAGAGCTGGAAGGGACCTGGAGAGCCCAGCCCGGCCCCTGCACTAGAACATCTGTGTCAGGGTGCTGAGCGTTAGCACCTACTGAGTTCTGGGAACATCGGAAGGCTCCCCCCCCCAGTGCTCAAGCTATTATGGGGGACAACTAATGAGAAAACAGGCACAGGAAGGAGGCCAACTGGTGCAAACTCAGTGAGTGACCAGATGTCCCGATTTTATAGGGACAGTCCCGATTTTGGGGTCTTTTTCTTATATAGGCTCCTATTACCCCCCACCCCCTGTCCCAAATTTTCACATTTGCTGTCTGGTCACCCTAAAACTCAGGGATCCCGAAGGGGATTTTGAATGGGGAAGACAATGACGGGGATTCCACAGGTGTGGCACAGGCAGGCTTTCCCCACACTGCTCCCTGTGCCCAGAACATCACCCCTAGGGGGAGAGTTTGGTCTCTGTTTCCCATGTGGTCTTTAGCCTCTTATCTGAGACCACCCACCAGGAAGCTTAAGAAATAGATAACCGTGGTTAGGCAAAAGGGTAGACAGTGAATAACAGGAAAAGCCTAAATATGAGAAATGCTTGTTTTGCTGGCTTTGCTTTTGACCTGTATTGATTTTGCAAAATGTTCCAAATAAGGTAATTGATACAGAAGCATGTGTAATTTGTCTGCGGTTTTAAGCTTTAAAAGGCCCGTGTGTTTCTTCGAACCAATTTAAATATGCATCAAATTGACCTTGTGCGACCTTTCTAGCCAGAAGTGCGCCTTTAAGGTGCATGGTTTTGTCAAGGTCGAAGCTGACCTCTACGGGGAACTGCAATTTTGGATGATCTCTGGTATACCCATTCCATCTTTCTAAGAACTTACAAGCAACAGGACTATAATTTAGATCCATGTAATGCACAGGCGTGCCTTTGGCGGGACGGAGCTTTCTTTTGATCCACCGGCCCCCATCCTTTCCTTCTATTGCAAATTGTTCTGTTTGGGGACTTTTTTAGTTGGGTTTTAAGCTTTTCTGGGGAGTCCTTCCTTTTAAACACATGCACAGCAGCTGCCTTGAGACATGAAAGCCTTAATCCTTACAAAGCAAACTACACAACCTACTCATCTCAATCCATGTAAACCTCCCCCCATGGCAAGTTGCTGCAGCGTTTTCCCCAGCTGAATTCATTTCAGAAGGGCCTGAAGTGCTGCACCAAGGTGCTCTGAGGCAGAGCAGAGAACTTTTCTCCTGGCTTGCTGTCTGCAAAGAGGTATCTGAGCTTCATCCTGATTTGCAGGGAGGACAGACATGCATATCTGGCAAGTACGATATATGGCTTTAGATTGCACCAAGAGCAGCCAAGGAGTGCATTAATGGTGTAAAATGGTCCTGCTCAAACAGCTGAGAATCCCCAAGCTAGTCTTTCAGCCTAATAACCAGCTCATAGCTCCCCGGGAGCCTGTTACTACTCAATAGGTACATTAAACATTTCATTTAGTGATCCCATCGGGCACTCTGAGTGCTGCCGCCGCTACAAGGCGGAATCTGCCAGTCTTTCCACCATGAACTCCAGCCACTTAGGGGTCCTGAAAGCACGTGGCTTTCCCACCCAGCCTCTATCACAGCTCATAGATGCACATTGGTGCAGGGCCAAACTGACCCCCTTCCTGAGAGTTCCTTTGATGTTCTACAAACTTCCTGCTAGGACTGCTCCCTACTTTCCCACTATAGCCCTGTCCCCCTACCCCAGGCTCAAACCCTTATATATCTTGGATTGGAGCTAATAGGATCCACCCAGTCTGATTGCCAGGGTGAGTCAGCAGAACAGCTCTGCACCTTAATGCTGGGTCCCTGGGACCCGACCCCCAGCAGAAGACATTAGGCACCCGGTTAAAGGGCTGTACCAGAGATATCACAAATTTGCCTCATGGCTGAAACATTGCAAGAAGCATGAAAGATAGAGTCAGTAAGATATATTCGTTAGATGAACCAACCAACCATCCTTCTCTGGACACCCCCCCGACCAGGCCAACAAGGCACTACATGTATGCACTGTACCATATCTGCTGAGAATGCCTACGACAGAACTCCTGGCACAACGTCCGCCTTCACTATGAATGTCTTGGTCCCTGTAGGTTGAAACCAGTCACTGCAGGCTGATGGGTCTTTATAAAGGGATCACATGGACTATTAGCACTGTGATAGGTTTAAGTGTAGTAGCCGTGTTAGTCTGTGTCAGCAAAACGAAAATAAGAAAGAAAAACTTGTAGCACCTTAGAGACTAACAAATTTATTTCAGCATAAGCTTTCGTGGATTAATACCCACTGTGTTCTCACGCTAGTTTCATCTGGTGCAGGCTTCGCTTCAGAAGGAGGGTGACTACTGTGAAGAACTGCTTGCGTGGCTTGATCTTGTTGGAAAGGCAGGCAGGAGATTTCGTGTTTGGGATGTGTGGGAAATATAGGGCTTCATTAGGCAGCCATTAACTTTAAACACATGAATATTCTCATTGCGTTCAGGGGTTAAAGTTAAGCAAATGCTTAAGTACTTCCAGGATGGGGCCCAAATTTACTGAGAGAATAACAACAACGATTTACATTCATAGAGGGATCCCAACGCATTTTATAAACCATGTGCCAACAATGCTTCTGATATGTAGTCCCTTGCAGGGCGCAGGGTGGTAGAATCTCATTGGCCTGTGGGGGAGGGATCGGTTCAGCAGAGAGCTAACTCTGTTAGATCTAGTATCAGAGGGGGAGCCGTGTTAGTCTGGATCTGTAGAAGCGACAAAGGGTCCTGTGGCACCTTATAGACTAACAGAGGTATTGGAGCATAAGCTTTTGTGGGCTTGCATCCGAAGAAGTGGGTATTCACCCATGAAAGCTTATGCTCCAATACCTCTGTTAGTCTATAAGGTGCCACAGGACCCTTTGTCGCTTCTGTTAGATCTAGGGATTTATTCACCTTGGATCTCTTGGATCTGAGGGATTTATTTTGTTTGATTTATTATCTTTATCACATCTTTTTAATGATCACATACTCATTGAAAAGCTGGAAACGTAAGAATAAATATTGCATCTGGAGAATCTTTTTTTGGGGCCACTTATAGGAAGAACCTACCAGAGAAATGTATGACAGCAGTAAGCATTGATCTAGGCGCAGACCAGGCAGTGAGCCACTTGCATATAAATTCGCTTTTTGCTCAGACATGCTTTATGGATCCACATAAACCGCCTGACATTTCTCATTATTAATCATGCGCTGAATGTGTAATAAGAGGCGTAGAAAAACCACTGGAGGATGGAGAACACAACCTGTCTGCACAAGTATGTTTGAGGGACTTTTTCAATTTTTAATGAATAGGGCCCTATATTTAGTAATTTCCCTTTCAATATTATTCATCAGATAAAAATGTAATTTAAACTCCATGGGCACTGAGGAGTCTTTGCAGAGTCGGTCAGATATTTGCTGGTCCTGTTTGTAGCTGCGGCGCTGATGGATTGCCATCTTGACTTAATTTGAAAGAGACGCCTGGAAAATATCACAAGGAACATTAGCAATTTCATCAATAGAAAATAGCTCAGCTCTCCTTTCTGTACGTTTAATGGGTACTATTCCTAGCAGTCATACGAACCATGTAACAATGGGTAGTTTAACTCCCATGCAGACTCAAGGAACTCAAAAGCCAATGGGGGAAAATAGCTACAATATCTTTATAACTGGGAGGTCATTCTGACTGTAGGTATAACGGCAAACATGTCTGAGGGGTGCCAAACCAACATACACTGGACTGCCTCTAACTGACCCAAGGGGGCTGTTTGATACATTGGTTGCACTTACAGTCACAAACCTTTATATTCTAGACTCAATTTGGAGCACGGATACATGAATGTCCCTGCTGCCTGGGACACCTTGTATGGCAGGACCTCATGGTCCTGCCATGAGGGTAGGGGGCTGGACTCGATGACCTCTCGAGGTCCCTTCCAGCCCTAGAATCTATGAATGCCACACGGTGCTCCAGCAGATCTCAAAGCACATTGCAGTGATCCATGAACTGAAGCTTCCCACATCCTTCTGAAATATCAGTATCTCCCATTTTGCAGATTGGAAGACTGAAGCACAGAGCAAGGCAGTGACTTGCCCAAGGTCACCCAGAGAGACTGCTGCAGAATAGCTAACAGATCCCAGGTTGCCTGGCTCTCAGCCCCACGAGACCAGGCTTTCCATGCTGCAAATAAAGTATCTATGGCAGGCACCTGAAGCTGGAAGCTGAAATAAAAACATCTTCCGCCACCAGCCTTTGCTTCTGGGGCTTCCATCTGCTCTTTGCACTAGGCTGACACACCTGATGTCTGTAAGGAAAGGAGAATGTGTGTCTGCTTCACAGAAAAAAATGCTCTGTCCACTGCTCTCCCTTCTCTTCGGCTGAATGTACATCCCATTGCTATGTCCAGTGAGCCAGGTTTGTCGCTGAGACCGTAGCTGCTTCACAAGCCTGTCCGACCAGCCTGGGAAATGGCTGTGACGAACTAGGACTGTTGTTAATGTTTTCCCTGAGTACTGTGTGGGTGCCTCGGTTTCCCCATGCAGTGCTTGAGTTTCTAGGTGGTGGAACAAGGATGCATGAGTGTTACAGAGGGGCCTGGACACAGAGAATGGCTGACACTCTGTATCCTAGCAACCGATGGCCCCGGGCCCTCCCCTGCAAAGGTATGAGCTGAAGGTGTTGAACAAAGGGATCAGGTGACCTCCTGGCCCGGGAAGCAGACAAAGGGGGAGGAGGGGCTGGATAGTTTCAGTTTGGAGCTGGCCAAAGAGGGGAGAGAGGCAGACAGGGTCTGGCCTCCCTGCCCCCGTTTGGAGCTGTGGGGTGAAATCCAGGGAGCCCCCAGGCTGGGGTCTAAGCTCCCTGCCCCCCAGAAGGACCCGACTGAGGGGTCCTGGATGTACTGACAAGCTCTGGTTGGACTGTGTTCCTGGCATCTCTAATAAACCTTCTGTTCTACTGGCTGGCTGAGACTCCCAGTGAATCCGGGGAAGAGGGGTGCAGGACCGGACTCCCCCACACTCCGTGACAATGGCCTTTCCACTAAACACGATGTCTCTTTGGCGCTGGTGCTTTGAGCTCTGGTGAGATCTTCCAGAGCCTCGAAGAAGAGCTACTGTGTCGGGGGCAGGAGGTCCAAGGCTCTGGAACATCAGACTAGCCCTGAGTGTGAGGAGCTGTCGCAGGGAGATTAATGAGCACACCCGTTCTCAGCTTGCTTTCAGTGCCTTTCTGACAAGGATCCAAAAATGCTTCGTTAAATTAATCAGCATCGTCTCACAGTGCCTGTGTGGTAGGCAAGTGTGTGTTACTAAACACATTTCGGGGGAAGGGGTGGGGGGCGGACTGAGAAGTGAAGTGGCTTGCTCAAAGTCACACAGTTGCGTGTGGAACCTAGGAGCCCGGGCGATCTCTGTACAAAGCAGCACAGGAAAACCATGAATAGACTTCTAAGGCACACACCTCTCAGGGCCCTCGTGACAATGGCCACCACGAAAGCTTTGTCCTTGTGATTATCGTGACCTCATGAGAAACCCGTGAGAGGTGTGTGTGTCCTATAGACTATTGTGTGCGTCCGATAGACCATTGTGTGTATGCTGCAGTCAAGTATCCGCTGTCCCGTTCTCCCTCTCTCTGTAGGTATAAAACCAGTAACTGACTTCTCTCAGGACCCCCCTGCGTCCTCCCCAGCTGCACAGAAAGCGTTTTACTCTCCCAGGGCCTTAGGTATCATTGTTACAACAGAACTTCCTGTTATTCCAGCGGTGTCAGAACAAACAGCTGGGCACCTGTCCACCCTTCCTCAGCAGGGGCCAGACGGTTGTTTTTCTTTAAGTGTTAAAACACTGCCGATGCCAAGGGCTGTGGGCTCTTTTGTAGTCTGGGTGCTTTGACAAACAAGAATCTGAGCTATTACAATAAAAGTCTTGACTTGCTGCAATGAGAGGGCCAGATTCTGATCCCTTTACTGGCACTGAATGGTCCCTTGGGCCTGGTCTGCACTAGAAAGTTAGGATGAGCCAGCTATGTGAAAAATCCCCATTCTTGAATGACATAGTTAATTCTTCCATCAACCTAGCTACTCACTCGGGGTGGTGGATCACCTATGCCGATGGGAGAACCCCTCCTGGCAGCGTAGGTGGGGTGTCTATGCTGAAACGCTGCAGTGGTGCATTTCAAGCGTAGACAAGCCCTCACTCCACAAATAGGCTCTTTGAAGTCAGTGCTAGCCCAGATAAGCAAGGGGATCAGAACCTGGCCCCAATTCTACCACCGCACAGAGCTGTGGCTTGAAAAATATACTTCTGGAAGAGATAGGGCCAGACTCTTCGTATCACTGTAGTGGGGGTGGCCGTCTGCGAATGGGACCCGTGAGTGCTCCATGCCCCGTGTTGCTGCTGGAAGTGGTGTGGTGCTACAAAAGGATCGGCAGGAAGTTATCAGGGTAACAAGCTTTCCAAAAGCCTCAGGGAAGTAGATTGGGACAGAAGGGGAGAGAGAAGCCAAGATGGAAAAGGACCCTGGGCAATGACCTGAGCGTCTCCCACTTCATCTGCTTTCATTGTTGGCCTAACTTCAGGCTATTGGTTAATGTCTTTTTTGATATAGCTCTGAAGAAAAAAACTCCTAATTTAATATCTTGATGTTACTTTGTAATGTAATAATGACACCCCCACTTCCCCATGGGTCATCAGCAGAGTATGAACCTGGCACCTTCTGCAACGCAGCGCAAGTATCTACAGCTTGAGCTAAAACAGTAAGTATCTGCAGGCAGCAGTGGTAGCTTGCTCTCCTCTAATGGACCAGCAACTGGAAGGAGACAGACAGACACACGCACGTACGTGCATTGCCAGCATGTTACACTAGGAACATGTCAGACTTTGGTCAGAAGGTCGAAGTGATTCAGACAACACAGCTCTAGTAGATAGAGAGGTCGGAGCCTGCATTTTAGACTTCAAGCATGGCTAAGAGAAAACCAATGCTGGACAGATTATTGTTCCAACCGACTACACCAAAGAAAATGGGACCGCAGTGGTATCGTTATACAAACTGACAGCAACATTTCTGGTCAGATTAATTTGGTTAAACTTTTGTTTTGCAGAATCAGACTTCTAGGCGTGAAACCCTCAACTAAATGACACAATCTCTGCAAAGAACAAGAAGTGCCCCAGAGCCCTGCCATTAGCTGAGGCACCATTTCTCCGTGAGATAACGCATACTGTGTTATCTCATAAACGGAAGGCCCTTAGATACTGTCACCATTGTGCAGTATTAACACAGGCACTATGGGTCCTTATCTCTAAGAGCCAGTTATGTTCTGTTAACATGTGCAGTATGGAGAATGTGGGCACCGAATGTTGGCCAAATAACACACATGGCATACATCACCCATCAAATACTTAGTGATAGGCTTCCTTGGATGCAGCTGACTGCTTTGCTTCGGGCTGTCCTGCAGACAATGAGCTCTGGTTATTTAGCTATGGTATGTGATGGGGTAAATACTATTTTCTGAACTCAGTGGCTATGAAGCAATTTCAGGAAATAGATGAATAAACTGCAATTCAAAGCTCGGGTCGCAAGTTCAAATGTGTGTGGGTTCCTAGCTTATTGTCAAAGGTTCATACCGCAAATCCCACAGAGAACTTGGCCTGATGTATCTAGTCTCTGCTCAAGAAGAGCCAGTAATTGGTGTTTCAGGCCAGCAATAAGGTGCATTGGCAGAGTTGTGTAAGGTCCTAGGATTGGAATTGTGGGAGGGACATTAGAAGAGAGATGTGGGGAGCCTGCATGTTTAGCGGCCGGAAGCAGGTCTGGGTGAAGTGAAGTCACTTTCACTTGTTTCCCCTGTAGCTTTCCTGAGCTGACTCTTCTACCACACAAGGACACACTCAGCTACAAAAATAAAAGTTTATATTTCCTGTCAGTTTCCAAACCCACTTCCAAATGGGCCTCCTGGTTTTCAAAGCTCTCCCTGGACTTGTTTCGTTACTTCTCCCAGCTCTCTGATCTTAAGCCTTATAGCTGTGCTCCTCCAACTTACTCACTGCTCCCCTCCAATTACCATCCCCCCTCCCTCCCGCCTTGGTCCCTCCGCTTCCCCACTCTATTCTACTACAGGGACTCTTCAGTTAGGTTTGCTCTCTCACTTGCACCGCCCAATGTCTCAGGGAAACAATTACATACTTTATATGTAATTATGTAAGTAACATAAAACAGCCGTTGCACTTGGAGGACTCCAATCCACGCTCATTCAGATTTAACTGCAAACAAACCACCCTCTTTTGGTGAATTGCCTCTAGCCCGTTGCAAGGGTAACTGTGGAATGACACTGGTAGCGGCAGGAACAAACACCCTGTCCCACGTTTGCTAGTGTAGCAAAGAAAGCTCCTGCGTGAGGCCGCAGCGCTGGTTCACTCGGTGAGCGTTTTTGTGTCTCTGTGTTAAGTTGGCATCAAAGGGCCCCGGGTTGGAGGTGGGTCCCGACACCCCCTGCAGAGTTTCACATGGAACAACAGGGCCCCCCTCAGCCAGACAGCTGCGAGCTGCACCTCCCCCCGGGGAGCTCCCCGGCTGGCCTCCCAAAGGAGCGCAATCCCAGCCAAGAGCCGGGTGACCCAGCGCCCTCCCTGCCGGGGGGGCTGCGGCCAGGCGTGCCAGGGCCAGGCGTGCCAGGGAGATGGTTCTGCCCCACCTGGCGGGGGGCACTGACCCCAGCCCCTGGCGCTGCTGCCCACACTCCAGCCAGGCTGAGTGCAGACCCTGGGCCAGGCGCCACCCCACATGGCAGCGGATGCAGCGGCCCCTCCAGCAGCCTGCTCCCCGAGTGCCACCTGGAGGCCAGACTCGCCGTCGCTGGGCATGCTGGGGATTGTAGTCCTTCCGCCCTGAGCCCGCCCAAGGCATGCTGGGAGCGGCAGTCTCGGCGGGCCCCGTTCTCCCAGGGCATGCTGGGAACTGTAGTTGAGTCCAGCGCTGCTCGCCCAGGGCATGCTGGGAGTGGTACGTCTCCCTCCCCCTCACCTCTCGTTCCCAGCATGCCCCGAGGGCGGCGCGCGGTGCATTGTGGGGGTGGTAGTTTCTCCGGGCAGAGCGGCCGCGCCGGGATGGAGGAGGCGCTGGGGTCGAGGGGACTCCAGTTCCCGTCATACCCCGCGCCAGGCCCTGCCCGGAGGCCCTGCGGGAGGCTGTCGGCTGAGCGGGTCGGAGGGGCTGGGCCGGGCCGACGCACACCGGGCCGGTCAGGATGTCGCGCCAGGCCGGTCGGGGCACCGAGAGCAAGAAAATGGTAACTGGGGGCGGGAGGAGCCGGGCCGGGCAGGGGGCGGCTGAGGAGAGCCGGGGGTGGGCCCGGGCACTGGGGGCGGGAGGGGCCGGGCACTGGGGGCGGCTGAGGAGAGCCGGGGGTGGGCCCGGGCACTGGGGGCGGGAGGAGCCGGGCCGGGCCGGGGGCGGCTGAGGAGAGCCGGGGGTGGGCCCGGGCACTGGGGGCGGGAGGAGCCGGGCCGGGCCGGGGGCGGCTGAGGAGAGCCGGGGGTGGGCCCGGGCACTGGGGGCGGGAGGAGCCGGGCCGGGCCGGGGGCGGCTGAGGAGAGCCGGGGGTGGGCCCGGGCACTGGGGGCGGGAGGAGCCGGGCCGGGCCGGGCCGGGGGCGGCTGAGGAGAGCCGGGGGTGGGCCCGGGCACTGGGGGCGGGAGGAGCCGGGCCGGGGGCGGCTGAGGAGAGCCGGGGGCGGGCCCTGAAGCATCGGGGGCTGCCTCCTGGAGCTGGGCCCGGGGGGGCGGGTGCCTGGAGACTGGGTAAGGGTGGGGAGCTGGAGCTGGGCCCGGGCCCGCTGCGCCTTCGGGAGTTCCGAGGGGGGGTGAGCCCGGGGGTGTGAAGGGGCCTCAGTGCCCGTCGCCAGGCTGCTGGCAGGAACCGAGCTCGGGGAGCTGGCGCCATCCAAGGACTGCCCCGGCTGCCCTGCAGGGAGGGGATCGCGGGGGTGAGTCTGGGGCGCCCCATTTGATGATAGCGCCCCGGCCGCGCTGGATGCCCCTGTGCCCGCTCCGAGCCCCTGCATCGCAGAACAGCGACCCCACCCCGGGTTGTGTGTGTGTGTGTGTGGGGGGTGGTAGCTCGCATAACTCTGATGCCTTAAATACCTGTCCCCCGGGTCCCTGCAGTGTCCCCCCAACATGTACCCCACGGTGATGGAGGCTGCTGCTGTGTTAGGAGTTTAGCACCGGACAGTAGTGGAGGTTCTGTCAGCCTCATATTAGGGGCTTGTGTGAATGTTTGTGTGTGGAGTTATCAGTCTTAAACCACAGCTATCCTAGTTCGGAGAGCAACCCCCACAGGGTAAGGAGCTGAAGTAATACTGAGTATAAGAGTGCTGCAAAATCCTGGCTTCCTTAGATGAAGAGCAGGAAGGTGCTCTTTGTTTAGTGTATAGAAATATGCCTTTGAACTGCACAGTACATACCACACATTGCCGTTCTGGAAAGGTTATGGCATGTTTGTGTCTTACCTGTCTGTAATCTTATTCCGTGTTATCACTCCAGCTGAACCTAGGAGTGTGAAAGATATGAGGAGCAAAGGTATAGATCTTAAATTTCAGCACTAAGATCAATGGAGCCAAGCTCATCCATTCCTTAGAATCATAGAATATCAGGGTTGGAAGGGACCTTAGTAGGTCATCTAGTCCAACCCCCTGCTCAAAGCAGGACCAATCCCCAATTTTTGCCCCAGATCCCCAAATGGCCCCCTCAAGGATTGAACTCACAACCCTGGGTTTAGCAGGCCAATGCTCAAACCACTGAGCTATCCCTCCTTGATATAATAACTCCATTAAGTCACAAGTAAATGTGGCCTGCTGATTTAAATAGAACTTCATACATTAATTTTATTTTCTCCCTCAGCCTTTTCTACACTAGGATGAATATCTGTTGCAGAGTTCAGCAATGGGTGAAAATGCTGAATTTGGTTTGTCTGTACTCAGCAATAATTGAGCTCCATCCATTGCAGACCCCCTTTGTCGGCCACTGACTCCATTTTTCTTGTGTGGACACGGCTTTTGTGTTTAAGGCATTGGATTTATTTAATTAGCATTCAAACACTCTTCTTACCACAATAGTATTATGCTACTGAAGATTGTACAAAAGGCCAAGTAAACTTAGATTAATGATTAGTTTGCTGTGCTGTCATATATAAATGAGTATGATATACAAAAAGGCTACCTGCTGTAAAGCTGATAGGCAATTTGAGTCCATCAAATTACGGAAAAACCAAGCATTGATCTACAAGTCAGATCTCTGTGACTTTAGGTATTTTTAAATTGTGTAGGTGCATTGACTCTAACATTTGAACATCACTAAATGGCATCCTCTAGCCTCTTCCTTTCAATTGTGGGCTCCTTTTATACACTTCTTTCAGATTGATAGAAGTAGATGAAAGCTTGATGACAGGATGCAGTTAATTTAAACACTTTGGACTGGTAACAGCTGGATTTTCTCCATCTATTCACCCACTGCTCTGTCCGGCTGCCAGGCACGTGACTTCGCTAAAATGACATGGTTCCTTAACAATAATTTAACCTTTTTGGCAAGTTGGGTAATTTTTTCCCCAGGTTCCTGACTATACCAGTTGAGTTAAAGGAGCCTTCTGTCTTGTCATTTTGAGTAATATAAACTGAGAGCATCTTAGTCCTTGACTTTCAACTATGAATTTAGCATTGTAAATGCGAAACAAAGAATAAATGCCAGCACTCTAGAGCTGTAATTCTAGTGGCTTTCCTGCCGGTTTAGCTGATTCTCTTTTAACCAGGCAGGAGAGCCTAGATGTGTATTCTCTCCAATTGTTGACCTTGTTCATTAACACTAGATTTTAATGACAGGACAGAATACTCCAACTTCTAACAAATCCAAGTTCTCTACTCATTGAATGTTGCTGCTTGGGAGTGATTCCTTCCTGTGTTTCAGACTTGGCTGTGTGTGAACTTGTTCAGAATGTGGTGTGATCAGTGTGTCTCATTTAACTCTGATGTTGTCTCTTTTCCCTTCTTTTCTGCCTGCCTGCTGCTTTCATTCTGTAGTATTGGTATTTGCCATTCATTTCACCTTCTGCATCTATGCATCTCATGGTAGGTGATAGGCTACTTAATTTGAGACTAGACTTTCCATGATATTTCTAACAGCTGCAAAAAATGAAACCAAAGTCTTAAATATTAAAAATAACATGTCTCCTTGAGTAATTACATTTATTTCAGATAATGTGAAAAACTAACTTTGATGTAGGTTCTTTGCTTTTATTTTTCAGCCACTTAGGAGAGAATGAATCTGTAATCGCTGTTCTGATTAATGGCTATTGGGAAAACACTAACCATGTCTTAATCCCTTCCGGCTCAGGAAATATAGTGGTAGCAGCTGTGAGAGAGCGGCTGTTCTTTTATCCATCTTCTGTAGGAATCTGGCACTTCTGGAAGAAAAATAATCTTGATTAGAATTGTGCACAGTGGGTGCAGATGCATTGCATAGGGTCTACCAATGTACTTCAGTCCTGCCCTGAAACAGTCCCAGCTGTTCCAGTGCTGGTCTTCGTGAGCAGATAGAGCCTTTTGTGCTTAAATTATGTGCTGTGGACAAATCACCTTTGGGGGCTGGGATGTAACTATCAGACTGACCAAAAACAAAAAAAATCAGTTTATGAATGCGGGGTGTTTTATGTTCTAATGAAGAGAGAACTGCATGTGGAATCTGAGAAATACAGTGCAAACGTGACACAGGTAAAATATGGGTTATAGAGGCTGAGGGCTTTTATGGGATATCACTTATCACACCATCACCTCTCTAAGTCACCAGGCCAAATCTAGCTCACATTGCTAGTGGTTGTAAAATGGTGCAATGATGGTGATTATTTGGTGGTCTGTATGACAGGACTTGGAGGTCTCACTCCAGTTTTAATGGCATGTGCGAATTATGATCTAGAGGCACTAATTGGCAGTCCACCAGAGAGGCTAAGGATTGAATGACAATGGAGACTGAACAGCCCTATAGATGACTCCTTCAGGTCAGGGCTGGACACATTAGTGGGGAGTGCAATGTGTACTGGGTGTGGTGTAGGGGAATGTACTTTGCCTCTGCCCATGTGGTTCATATGCTGGAGGTGGAAGATTTCTGTCTCTGGGGCAGTCAGTTTTTCACCTTTGAGCAGCACCCTAAAGATTTTAAAAGATACTAAAGTTTACTGTGAGATTAAAGTTTTCTTAAAATATGAAATCTGGGACCTCTGCAGAGCTGGTTTAGTAACTGCTTCCTTTGATTCTGAAGCTTTCTGGCCCCCTCTCCAGGCCAACGAAAGTAATGGTGGGAACAAAAACCAAAAGCGCCCAGGGATTTTTCTGCCCAGCTGATGGTAAATTCCTTTTGAATCTGTTTAGAGCTCGGAGCTCTTCACTCTGACCTATGGAGCTTTGGTCACTCAGCTGTGTAAGGATTATGAGAATGATGAAGATGTCAATAAACAGCTTGACAAAATGTAAGTTAACGTGTTAGAGTTTGAGTCCTTTGGGAAAGTTTGTAGTAGGCAGAACTGTTTAAGTTGCTGTTCCTTATTTTCTGCACCCAATCCAACTGGCAGACAGAAAACTGTTCATGTGTGGTTTTTTTCAGAATTTAAAACAAAATATTTTCCCCTCCTTTTGTATCTCCTCACATACTTAGTTTCAGAGAAAAGCTTTATTTCAAAGATTTAGAACAGGGGGTCTCAAACTGGGGGGTCGGGACCCCTCGGTGGGTCGTGAGGTTATTACAAGGGGGGTCGCGAGCTGTCAACCTCCACCCCAAACCCTGCTTTGTCTCCAACATTTATAATGGTGTTATAAATTAAAAACACTTTTTATGTATTTAAGGGGGGGGGTCACACTCAGAGGCTTGCTATGTGAAAGGGATCATCAGTAAAAAAGCTTGAGCCACTGATTTAGAACATCTTCCTGAAGCTGAGCTGTGCTGTTATGATTCTATAGTTTGCTGCTGTTTGGTGCATTGACAGGGGCTACAACATTGGAGTTCGGCTAATAGAAGATTTTCTGGCCCGGTCCAATGTAGGAAGATGCCATGACTTCCGGGAAACTGCAGATGTAATTGCAAAGGTAATCCTCCAAGTACAGCCTTGCATGCCTTTATCAGTGCTGGTCCCATGCATGTCCCAGCACCATATCCAGGCTGTTCGTGGACTGTTAAGATGAACCATGCAGTGGGTTACCAGGTACACAGCTTCTGATTTAGAGTGAGATCATGAATGGTGCATAAATTGTATTCTAAAATGTATCTTGTGGCTTCTTGCTTCCTGAGCTTAGCTAGAGACTTTGAAGTCATTTTGTATCCAAATTAGAGTTTCCTGAGTATGGGGAGAAAATAACCCACGGAAATGGAAACTGCTCTGAACTAGGTGCAATCTGATTCAAATAGTGTGCTTGGATTTTTCCCCTTGGGAAGGGAATATTGCTCCCCTCAATTTCCCCACCTGTGAGAAGGGGATAAAATTAACCTACTCACAGGGCTGGTGTGTGACTTTGGCTTAGATTTTCCAAAGCACCTAAGGAAGTTAGATCCCTGACTCCTCTTAACTTTCAATGGGAGCCAAGGATCTGATTTCCTTAGTGAATATTTGTGGAGCTCATTAAGGTTCTTTAATGACCAGCGTCACGGGAAATATTACCGTTTGGGTCACTTGCTTGTCTCCGCTCCATGTAACTCAATAGGTGGCATTTAAAATGTATCTGGGCATCACCCCGAGCATCACCAACTGGAGCCCCGCAGGCGATGAGTTCTCCCTCATCTTGGAAAATAACCCTCTGGTGGACTTTGTCGAGCTGCCTGATAACCACTCATCTCTTATTTACTCCAACCTCTTGTGTGGGGTGCTGCGAGGAGCCCTGGAAATGGTGAGGCTTCACTTCTCTCTCCCAGGAAGGGTGGTGGAGTTGTGGAAGTCTTGGCTGGAAATGAAAACATGGAGCCTTCTGCAGACATTTCAGCCCCCTTGTGCACGTTTGTGGCCTTCATGTTTTCTCTTGCTGTGAATTTATGTCAAGAGCAAAGTGGAACTGGAGGAGCCAGTTGGTTGGTATTGTCCAAAGGGAAGGGTCTGTGCTGAGTCATGTTTATAACTCCGCCTCGATGCCTTGATTAATAGGGGGAGTGTGTAGATGCCCTGGGGATAAGGGTTAGTTGGACTCTGTCTTCTAGAAGCAATGTAGAGTTCTGAAGGGAATCCCAACCACTGTTCTTGTCGGGAGTTCTGCCTCTCTAGGGAATGATATGGCCCCATCCCCATAGTATCTGAATGCCTATGGCATAGGGGGACAAGCCAGTTAGCTTTGATACAGTAATCAGTGCCCTTTCTAGGACCCCATATGAAAAGTCGTGTCCTGTGTCTTGGATGCATTCTTTAAGGGGTGGACAGATAAAAGGGAAGCTGTTAGTTTAACTTCATAGCAAGTTTCCTTTTGGTTTTTCTTCTCCGTCCCCCAGGTTCAGATGGCCGTGGATGTGAAATTTGTCCAGGATACATTGAAAGGAGATGGCGTCACAGAAATACGGATGAAATTTGTTAGGCGGATTGAAGACAATCTCCCAGCTGGAGAGGAGTGAGCCACAGCGCAATCTCCTCAAGGGACTGGAGGGACCAGCTGCTGTGGCCTATAGTTCTTGTCATGGATTCATAGGGATTTAGTGCCCCCTTTAAATTCCAACTCCTAAAGACTCACTGACTGTTTAAGTTGTTACATTTCCATTTTCCATATAAGACAACTCTCTGGGTTCCTCTACTTATCCCTCAGGTTCATTCTAAAGATTTTCATAGGGTGGATAACTTTTTCATACGACCCATAGAGACTCTTTCTACACTTCAGTTTTTAGCCGGATATTAGGCTGTGTGCACAGTTTGCTCCTTAAACGCTAAAAGATCTCCAGGGGGTTCAAATATGGGACTGAGTTTCATAACCAAAATTGGAGACCGAGCACAGAGAGAACCCACCACGGGAGCTGTTTTCTTCTTGAGGCACATGCATTGCTCCCACTGATGCTTGTGAGGGCTATGCTAGGCTTGCAGATGGAGGGGGTGAAGCATGTGACTGACTGGCTAACATGTCTGTAGCTGCAAAGATTGAAGCATATAAAGTGAAAGGAATGGGAGTGCCCAATGGAGCATACAGTAGGTCCCACTCTTTCCAGCTGTGCCTCTTCTTACTGAGGACACAGTGTCTTTTGTTAAAACATTGCAATAGGCTCATGGAGTGAAAAAGTGATGGAAGAGCACTTCAGACAAGCCCTTTCTGTCCAAAATAAAGCGTGGGGGCTTTTCAGTGCAAATGATCTGCTTCCCTTTGGGGTAATGGTGCTCTTGGGTGAGAGGGATTTGGTGGCAAAGCAAACTTCTGGTTTGCCAGGGACCTGTATTTGAGGGTCAGCAGCACCAGGCTCTTGGTTCATTTAGCGGAACAGAATTTGTTGCCATATCAGAACACCGAGGCTCTCGCTTTTGCACTAGTCCTATGAACATTTCCAGTCTCTGCTGAAAAGAGTAGCTCTGGTTGGCTTGCTATGAATATTTGGTACTGAAGCATTTGTTATTAAATACTGTTCTCCAAAATATCCACTGAGATACTGCACCGATCTCAGTTTCTTACTCAAAGCAAACAAACTCGGAATTAGTTGTGAGTAAATAGTTAAATACACAGAATTCAAACATCATTATCTTAAGGGCTAGCCAGGGAAGGCTGCCTTAGAGTGTAGTATCCTAACAGGAGGCTGGGCGCCTTCCTTCAGAGGAGAATGGTACATAGATGAAGAGCATAACCAGCATCTCCGGAGATTCAAATTACCTGGATCCTCCTTTTTGGAGGCAAGAATTTTCAGTTTTTCTCCCACAACAATGCTGCTAGGAGCAGATCCCGTGGAACAGTCTTGTCTGGATATATTGTGCTGTGGTGGTGTTCTGACTCTTATGTGATAAGGTTCATAGGGGGACAAGTACATTGCATTATAATGCCCTGAATATTTGTAATAGAAAAAATAAATGACAGTGGCTGAAATGCATTCAGCATTTCATAGTGTACAGCCTGGATTTTATTTCCAGCGTCTGACAAGATCTCAATATCAAATCTAAACAGTACAAAGTACTAAATGCATTTCAGCCAATGTCCTTCCACTTTCCTGCTATGATGTAGAAATACTGCGCAGTGTGAAATGGGGCTTTGGTAGTTTCTGTTGTGCATAGTTAAAATAATGTGGAAACTTCTATTTTAATCTAATTGGCAAGATACAGCAATTTATATCATCTGCTCTTGTTTAGAATAACTACATGAATTGAAGTAGTGTTATTGGGTCAAAGATAAACCAAGAGGCTGGAAAATTCACCCCTTTTGACACTTTATTCAAATGGAAAATTCAATTGAACATTGCAAAGTGCTTGGAGGATGAAAAGCATTTAAGTGCAAAGTGGTAAGAGACAAATTTGAACGGGCATTTTCAAAATTAACCCCTCTGGGACATGAGCTGTGACAACCTTAATGTCAGCCTTAGCCAGGAAGCCGTGGACTTGACACTGCTGACGAAAGTCCCCTTTTATCTGTAGTTGGGGGATGTCTCCAAGTTGAAGATGATGAGCACACACTGACAGATGGGTGAGTGAAGCTTGGGCTGCTGCCACCTCTGCTGGATCTGTTCTAAGGATAGACGCTGCAGATCTGTCACCTTTCACTAGCCTGAAACGCCCTTTAGTCCACTTCTGTAAAATCCTTTGCTGGGCACGTCTGGGACCCTGAAAAGCTCCCGCTATCTGAGTCGCAATTTAGCTTGGAGTTCAGTGCAATCACAACTCTGAGCAAATCCTGCCTCTTTCACTTGATTCCTGAGGGCAAAGGTAGGTATGGTTATGAAGTGAACTACAGGCACCAAGTTCATTTCACCCAGTCAGTGAGTGGGTTGCAGAAGGGTTTGAACCGGAACTGTCTAGATTGTGAATGCTCTTATTATGTATTGGTCCATCTACTGTCTTATTTATATCCCTCTATGGGATGCCAGTTCCTGTTTTGAACATTGAGCTGTTTGGAATGTCACCCATTCTGGAATTCCTGCCTCACCCAAATGAATTCCGATAGCTACAGGAGTTGAATGCCCAGACTAGTATCTTGCAATTCTCCCTTAAGGAGGCAGTAAGCGTCTGTATTTAAAGAGTTGCATTGACAGAGCTGATGGCTGTGTGTGTATTGGGTGGACAATGGCAATGTGGTGGTGTTTCAAAGATGTGTAAGGATCACTCATTTGTTTCCCTTTATTGGTCCTTGTAAACCATTTTAAGGCTGCATTTTAAAAGCCATTACATTAAAAAAAATTCCAATGATGACTTTTCAGTGGTCTCCTGATCCTTTCAGTAAAGTCTGGAAAGGGGCTGAGATGGGTGTGGCTGAGGCATGCTTTCGTGGGGCGACAAGGTGACAGGAGTGCTGTAGAAGGAATGTGTTTGGCCATACTCGTGTGCGTGTGGTGGGAAGGAATCTCAACAGTGGCAATTGAGACGCAGTCGTGATTGGTTATCCTAAAGGAAGTGGGTGTAATTCTTCTTGCCCAAAAGGATGGTAGCTTGGAGGAGCTTGTGTGTGTGGCCCCCAGACTCCTTGCTGGGTCGCATTAGGCCAGGGCACAGACTCTGGTTTTGCTCATTCAAGAGCTGACATTCTGGCAAGGTCATCGTCTCTGATATGCATTCCATGTGCCAGGGCCGGGCGAACATACACTGCAAAACAGTCACTAACTTTACAAGTGGCTCCTTTGTACTGGAAATATATGCTAGGAAAACACCTTGGCCATATTGCAGGGAGAGGATCTAGCCCTTATTCCCCCCCCCTCCCTCCCCCCACGCCTCTTTCTGTTCGGTCTCTTTATGACAGGCTTGCTGGCTGTAGATGCACCATGATGATTTGCTGTACTAAACAGTTTAATTTTAGGTCCTGGTTCAACCTTTTTGATGCTTATCTATGCATAGTGCTTTGCTCCTTCTGCCTACAACCTGCTCCTACACTTATAGCCCAAATAGAATTTGCTGAACTATAAATGAAGGTAACTTTACCTGGAAACGATGCAGAAAACTTTCTCCCACACTAAACACAATGTGAGCAATGGCGAAATAAGGCTGAGGTGGGTGAATGGATGCCCGTAGCCATGGGTCCTAAAAGGCAGCAGAAGGCCGGTTGTGATGCACTTTGTAACTCAAAGATACTAATCTCAAGGCTGCAGCAATGGTGATGTAGCTGACTGAATAATTTACAGTGAATAACGTTACTACCAGAGGAACTAGGCTTAAAACTGATTTAAGACGCTTCCATTTGCGATGGTGTGGCCTGTATTTCTTTTCCCAATGAGGTCCTATGAGATTTGCAAGGGATTGAACCAAAGCAGAGTTAGTGCTTAGTTGAAGAAAAATGCAGTCCGTTTAAACAGGACTAGATACCCAATGACTGAGGGACCCAAATTCTGCTTTTGAGCAGTTAGTGAATTAGACAAAGTATATATCACTCTGTTTAAAACAACTTAAAACCCATCTCAGCCTGGACAATTTTTACTCTCAACTGAGTCTTAAGCCTGTAGGAAATCTTGTCTACAATACTTATTTGGGTAGAATTTGTGCAAAGGGTTCTTTGCTGGAAAAGTTTAGTGCCAAACTGTAACACAGTGGCCCTGAGAACTATGGCACACACCTGCCAGCAGGTGTCTCCAACCATCAAATGTAGCAGCACAGACAGTTTCAGAATGCATTCTCTTGGCTGCGTGGCCATGTCCAAACACATACATAGTGGCATGAGTCCTTTTCAGTGGGAAGAATGGGCTCTGGTTGGGGGTGCCGAAATCTCTAATTCACCATCACTGCAGCAGCTGCAAGGAAAAGAGTTTTAAAGACTAAAATCTCAATTTAAACTTCCCTTGCGCTTCTTTCTGTCACTGCTGCCTAGGAACTTGTGGGACAGCAAGGGGTTCTTTGCAGTGCCAACCCCAGTGCTGTCCAGGCTTCCTGTGTACGGCTCTGCCAATGAGCCTCAATCCTCACCTTCTCCCACGTGCGGTTAGTCCTGACCTGAGCTCCCAATCAACTCTGCCAAGGCATGGGAGGAGATACTTTAAAGCTGTTTGTTAGTAGTAGGTAGCAACCCTGATGCAATATCGCTGTCACCGCATTGAAGAGCTAATGGAAAGCATATCTCTAACCTTTAAAACTCTCTTAAATCATTATTACAATTGTATTATGCCTAATGTGGTTATAAATGTCTGAATACTAGGTCATCAATATAGCCGGCATAATGTAACTAGTATAATAGTAGCTAATTTCATAATAAAAAGTTAAATATTTGTAAAATATTTTAGCTTAGCAACTTGTGCCCCCACCCAATTCAATTCTCATGCCTCTCAGTGCAGCACCCCCAGCTCTTCCACTCCCCAAAGCACCTCTGCCTTTGCTCTCTAGCTATTCTACTTGTGAGCCAAATTTTGATGCCACGGTGCCGCTTGGGGCTATACTAAAATCTCCAAACTCATTCACCCCACCCTTCAGTGCTGGGACTTGACCCTGCCTCCCCAGTGGCAAAGAGTCAGACTTCCTTTTCCAGCTCGCTCCCTGCAAAAAACCAACTGACCCACCTTCCCATTCGAAAAGAATAATATCCGGATTTGATCTCCATTACAGCACTTTGTTTTACGATTACAAAGCCCAGTGTGGAAGCTTGATGCCCTGTTTCTGTTGTAGTCATAACACTTGTTACAGCACTGGAGCTCTCCTTTGCTTTCACATGGCGATGGGATTGAGTCCAAGTCAAACATTACCAAAGAGCAATTTTCAAGTCTGTTTCCCCTGTAGATTAGAAAAACTGAGAGTGAGCCCCTTAGCCTTTCAAAGGGAGGCCGTGTCAGCCTCCTGCTGAATTCATTGGGGAGGTGGGGAAGTAGCAGAGAGCCGCTAGAACCAGGAAAAGGGAAATGTGCCCCTGGTTAGTTTGCAGAGGTGTTGAAAGGGGAACAAAGCAATTTCGCACCTCCTGCCAGAGCTGGGCACAGAGAAGGGTTTTCAGAGCTGGATCCTGTTTTCGCCAGATTGCCCTTTGGGGGGGAAGTGGTGAAGGTGTTGGATAAATGCCCTCGGCTTTGCTTATTTTGCCATGAAGCTCACCTCAGTCCCGTAGCGAAATTAATTTGGTTACTCAAAGTTTGCAGGGGAAAAAAAAATCTACCTGGGCCCCAATTTTGAAGCTGACACGGCTTATTTTCTGAGAGTGGATTTTGTAGCAGGCTCAAACTCGGCCTTACCTATGGACCAACTGCTGCAACTCCATCCTATAGGGATGTTGAGAGCTCTGATGGGCCACAGCTGAACTGGGCAAAGTGTGAGGTTAGGCCCTGTGAGAGGATTTTCAGGTGTAAAGCCTGGGTTAATATACAATTAGAGAGAGCAGAAATTGCCAATTATCCTTGAGTGGAACCAGCCTGTCGTGAGCTTGAATGATTGAGGGCTTGGTTACATGGGGAGAGAGACCAGAATAGCTCACTATGTGAGCACTCTATTCTGCAATAAAAGTCACTGTATTCTGGAGTAATTAGTGTTCTCACAAAGCCCGCTAATTATTTCAGAGTGTCCACCTGGGCAGCTATTCGGGAATAGCTATTGTGGTCCATTTCCCCGCGTAGCTAAGCTATATAGTCCCTGTATAGCTCAGCAGAATGCCAGTGCTGATTTGTTTCTGTTCCTAGTAATAAGTAAATTGCAGTCCCTGGCCCATCGCTTACTTTTTTCTGGGGAAAGAGATTCTTCCCGAGATGTGAATTCCACTGGCGGTTCTGTCCCTGATGGTTGTTTATATTTAAGTATAAAACTCAATGTGTCCCTAACTATCAAGCTGGGCCCGATGCCTCCATATTGACAGTATCGCCCGGGAGCTGAGCCCCGTTGTGCCAGGCGCTGCTCAGACAAGTAACAGACAGAGCTGCCTGTCCCAAAGAGCGAGCTCAGGCAAATGTGGCGAGGGGGCAGTGAGAGAATGAGGGCGCAAAATGACTAAAGTTGCACAAGAATCACAGCTCGCCACTTGTCTGAGCAACGCCGGCAGGACGCAAGTTGTGGGCATCACAGCAGGGGTCGGATTTGTTGCTGATGCTGTGCAACGCCTGCAGGAGAGGGTCTGAGCTCTCTTGCTTTCTTTTTTAAAGTGCTGAGACCGCTTCATCTTTGCTTTGCGGCCATTTCACCCAAACCGTGTGAAATGCACCTGTCGAGGGCTCTTCCTTAGGTCTCTGTGTTCTTTTGGTGCTCAGAGCTCTTGTTGAATCCCTCGACCAGCAGAGGGCATTGACAGCACATCGCCCAACTAGCGTCTCTGAATTTCAGTTGAATTCTGTGGTGTGGTTGCAGATCTTGGTAGTTCTGTCGTTTGTTTAAAACGGGCTCCCCACTTGGCTCTTTAAAGAGGCAGCCTGATGCTGGGACTGTAACACCACAAAAATCTGCAATCCCCATGGAGCAAAGTCTCTGCCTGCCCACGAGGGTGTCTTGGGCTGCTCAGCGGAGCTGGATGAAGTAGGCTGGCAGATAGGAAACGGGTCCCGGGTCGGACTGGGTATTTGATACTGAACGTAAAAGCCTGAAGTGCACTAGCTGGCGTGTGGGCAGCTGCACTCCTTGAGCCGCGGTGTCTGACTTTCTAAGGTGAAGCCCTTGGAAACAGGAGGTGGAGTGCAAGTGGCTTGCTAGGGAGCCGGAAGTGAGAGAAGAGGTTCAGGAGTGCTAATAGCCAACGCCCAGTGCAAGAAATGGAGACCAGACCCCTCCCTCTGTACCAAGGGTAGCGCTAAGCCGCAAAGGCGATCAGTCAAATCTGGCCGGGGTGGGGTGGGGTAGGGTAAATGTTGTTAGAACAGTGTATAGAGGTGTCCAGGTACAGACCCGTAATAAGAGGCAGTCTCTGCCCTGATGAGCTTAGTCTAATTAGACAAGACAGAGTGCGGAGGAACAATCCCAGAGACTTGCTGACGGTCACACAGCAGAGCTGGGACAGGCACTAACATCTCCCAGCCCAGGGACCTGTCCGCTGGGCCATGCTGCTTGTCAGGACTTGGTATAATGGCAATTGACTTGTTACCTGAAAGCTGCAGGGCACTGAGCAAAATCCCACTGATGCAGGCAAACCCTAGGCCTGCTTGGAGTCTGTTATTAAAAACAAGCCCACACGTTTGCTATTTAATGTACCTGCTGAGGATGTGCCCCAGAGAGCTCTAAACTACACAAAAGTGAAAGCCTGAGTGTTGGGGTGAAAAGTGCTGGTGTTCTGGGCGGTGGAATAGTGCGTGTGGTGCCCTTGCCAAGGGAATTCTGGACACGCGCAGGTAGAGGGGCAGATGCTGTGCCAATCATGGGAGCAGGGGAACCACCCAGTCCATCTTTCTATTCCCCAAGGAATTCCCAGCAGCACTTGGCCTTTTCCCAGCAGCGACAGCCCCCCTTGTCTGGTGAGAGGGGAGGACACACCAGCCACAGGAGGGGGAAGAGGGACTTGTTTCCCCTGTTTAGGGTGAATGAGCATCCCACTCGCAACTCGGCACTTTGGGCCTACAGCCGCCTGTTTGCAGCTTTCTCCGAAAACGGAATAGCAGCAACGGTGGCTCTCTGGTGCATCATCCGGAGACAGGCTACATGCCCAGGTAATTCATGACGGTGCACATCACTGGGGTTCTGCCGTTGTCCGAGGCGAGGCAGTCAGGCCTGGCTGCTCGTTATTCAGGGCTGCCTGGCCCATACAGGTGAGCAAAAGAAAAGTGCAAAGCGGGGTCTCCTTCCCTGCATCCCCAAAGTTGGGGAAGGGGAGACGTCATAGTTGCAGCCAGTTAATTACCGAGCTGCTAGGGCTGTTACCCGAGTGAGAATGAAGGGAGAGGAAAAGAACCCCACAGTACCCAGGGCAAATGATTCTGCTCTCATTTACACCGCTCCAATTCTGCTGGCTTCAGCAGAATCGCTCTTGGTTTACACTGGTACTAGTGAGGTCAGGGTCAGGGCCCTGGTCACAGCACGGCCCAGTTGGCAGCGAGGTTTGAATGCTGAGCATTGAGCTTGGGAACTCTGCTCATCCTTGCCATGCAGATACGTGGCTTGATTTCCAGCTATGTGCCCAGCCACCTACAGCTCCTGCTGCCTTCACAGGGGTGAGCTGAGAATCAGTCCACCGGTGCCATGTCCCTGGGGCCCTGCATCACCCTGTTCCTCTGACCTTTCGCGGGCAGCGATACTCAAGGCTCTGCTGGGCCAGAATGCGAATTCCCAGGGCATCACGCCTGGTGGTGGGAGCCAACCCAGCCCCCCAGGAAATCTCCAGGGTGGAGGTCACGGCTGTGGGATGGAGTGGTAAAAGCACCACTGCCTTACATCACCAACGCCACTTCCTGGGTTTGCAGTGGAAGGCTTCCATCCAGCTTCACTCAGCCTATCGGATCTGACCCGGTCGCAGCTGCTGGTGGGATGAGCCAGGGCAGGTTTTAACGTGGGATGAGCAGATAATAAAATCCATCCGGTCACCAGCACGTCCCTTCCTTGCTCAGTGACCCCTGGGTATCCAAACCCATGACGTCAGCCCCAGAGCAGGTGAGGATTTAGAGCCACTGTGTCTGAGTTTCTACACCTTTGAGAAACGGCAGCTCCTAATCCTTCCCTGCTGCTAATGAATCGTAAAAGCCTGAGCTCAGCTACTTTTATTGACTTTGCAGTCTAAGCTGGAGCTGCTGAACAGGGCTAGGAGAAGGTGGGGATGAGTCGTTAGAGTGGGGAGTCAGGCTTCCTGGGTTCGATTCCTGGTACTGGGAGAAGAATGGGCTCTAGTGGCTAGAGCAGGGATCTCAAACTCAAATCACCACGAGGGCCACATGAGAACTAGTAAATTGGCCCGAGGGCCGCATCACTGAAACCTTTTCATACAATGATACAAAAGTATAGTCAAAAATGAAGAGTAATAGAGTATTCTATTAAAAGTCAATGTATTCACTTTTTAAAAACTGTAAGGCAAAGAGGGGTTTTAATAAAATATAAACACTCAGTAATGTTTGGAGCGTGGCTGCCAGTGGAGTCGGCGCCTATGGCGGGCTGCAGGAAATAACTCTGTGGGCTGCATGTGGCCCACGTGCCGCGTGTTTGAGACCCCTGGGCTAGAGCAAGGAACTGAGAGTCAGGACTCTTGTGTTTTATTTCCAGACCTGCTACACACTTCACTGTGTGATGCAGAACTAGTCACATCCCTGGTCAGTGCCTCAGTTTCCCCACTTGGAGAACAGGGCAGTGATCCTCGCTGGTATGGTTGTGGGAATTAATTGGCATTTGCAAAGCGCTTGGAGACCCTCCGATGAGAGCTGCAGAGTAGTAATGATTGATTAGCATTAATTTATGGTCTGGGGAAGAGATGCTGCCGAACGGCTGTGGTTTGTTCCTTCCCTCTTCTGGCAGTACTGTCACATTTTCCCTACAGCCAGTACAGTACAGTTTGTCACAGCCACCCCCGTTCCTGTCCCACCAGCCCCAGAGAGAGGGAGCGAGAACAGCTTTTGCAATACAGTGGCTTTTTTTTTACTGGAGCAGCTGGGAATCACATGACTTCCTACCCAGCCTGTAGGAATAGAACCAGGGCCTGCCAACCAGAACCTCCTTCAACCTCGACAGCCTTGAAACCTGCCCAGCTTTTCCTAAGATAACCCTTTGTATCATCAAGGAATTCGACCACCCTGGGCTATGCTGGGGGCTCGGAGGAAGCAGGACTGTACTAAACTTCTCTATAACTGCAGGCCTGGCTGGAGTGCCGAGATTCCTGGTCCCACTGACGCAGCATCCCCTCTTTGGCTTAAGCTGCATCCAAAAGCGGGTTATGTTGCAATGGCCGATTTGCTCCAATTAATTTTTCCTTCTTCATCAGAGAGAGAAAGCGAGCAAGCTTCCTCCAGATCCTCCGGGGCGGGAGCAAGGCTGGGGAAAAGCAGGTTTGGAAATCTCCCTCTCAGCCCCCACAGGAATTATAAAGCTGTGGAGTAATGTTCTGGGGCGACTGGGTCAAAAGCAGCCCAGCCCCGCTGGGAGAACAAAAAGCAGAAATTGCAGTAAGTAAATTAAAAGTGTCTACTAACAAGTAGCTCATTGTGGACAAGGGAGAATATGCAAAAAGCTCTGTTTGAAACCTACTAAATATTACCATGTGCTGTTTATAGGAAACAAATGGGAATGGCATGCTGCATCAATAAAACCTAGCCATGGTTGGAGTTTGGACGAAAGCTTTTCCACGGCTTTAGGTTATTGAATACCCTTCACTTTGATGTCGTGCCAGGCCTGACCCCTGGACACATACCATGGAGGGGAAAGTTGACTTGTGGGAATAATAAACATTCCTGGTGAACAATTTAACCTGGCAGGAAAAGAGGCAACTTGCAGTTTTCATATCTCGGCCTGATATTAAAGATGACAATAGCAATATGTAGACAAGAACTGGAGAGAGAGAGAGAGAGAGAGAGAGAGAGGTGGGAGGGATAGACCGAGGCTGAGTGTAACGTAAAGCCGTGTCATGCATGGAAATCTGCCTCTGGACTGCAACACCCAGTGTGTGCACACAGCCCGCCCCACAGAGACACGCATGGCACACATAACCACACACTCATCCTCCAGATATAGAAAAGCACAGAGAAGCACAACCATACACACAGGGGTGCGCACCAAAACCCAGAGATGCACAAACACACAAAGTTCCATAGACAGGCAGCTAGGAGCACACAAAGACATGCAGACAGGAAAAACACAAGCACACAAAAACCCTCTCACACACGCAACTTGCAGGAGAAGCCAAATCTGCATTAAAACAAGATTGAAATAGTTGTGAACTGGTCACTTTAATTCAGAGGTTCCCTGGGCTGGGCCCAGGCCTACATCTGGGTAAAACCTGGTGCGTGTTTGGGTTATTTTTATAAATTGTCTCCGCTCCTCCTGATTTGCTGGCTGTTCGTTGGCCAGCTCCGTGGGCCAGCCTGGCTCCTGACCTCAGGGCTTGTATGGCAGAGGGGTCTGGCTCGAACTGATGTCTGGCCTCTCTCCTACACTCCTTACCTCTCCCCCAACCCAACACATGCCCTGTACACACACACACACAACCATGCATGCACACCCGCATAACACACTCTCTCCCCCCCCAATAACATATCCCATATACACAGCCATGGGACATACACACACACAGCGCCATGCACACACAACCACATAACAACCTCCCCCAATAACATATCCCATATACACAGCCATGGGACACACACACCCCATTACACACATGGCACTATGTATGCACACACCCGTAACTCCCAACACAACCCATATGCACACACTGAGCCAAGCATGCACACACAGGCACCATAACACACACACAAATGGAACTCTGCACACATTGACCTATAAACACCCCCCTCGCTGCCTACAGCCACCCCACTTCCCCAAACACACACGTGGTGCTATGCACAAACATGCCCCCAGCCCAGCACATGGGCACCACACGCACAGCCTTGTAGCACAACTAACCTCCCCACCATGTTCATAACACACCCACCACACGGCAACTGAACACAAAAATGCATGCACGCATCCAATACCCACTCCATACACACTGCACGCACGTGCTAAGAAATAGGGACAATTAAACCCCATGAAATAACGATATTACAAGATACAAAACTTTCCCCCTGAATGTTGGCGCAAACGGCTCTGAGGCCGCAGATTGATTTTGCTGGCCGGTCCCACTCAGTACATCCCGCTTACATGTCTGACTTCATGTTCTAGGGATGCCATTTATGGGGGACAGTGGGGACAGTGAGGACAGAATAACATGCCCATGCAATAAACCTCAAATTTCCAAATCGGAGCTGCCTTGGGAGGGGGGCAACGTGGGCCTTTGCAGCCGCCTTTTTCCACTGCAATAATGGAGACTAATCTGGTACTGTACACAAGCGACATGTATTTAATAACCAGGTGTATCCCCAATGAACACAACTCGTCCCACTACCTCAAGGGCTGTCAACCTTTCCAGACGACTGTACCCCTTTCAGGAGTCTGATTCGTCTTGTGTATCCCCAAGTTTCACCTCACTTAAAAACTACTTGCTTACAAAATCAGACATAAAAAGACAAAAGTGTCACAGCCACACTGTTATTGAGCAATTGCTGACTCTCATTTGACCATATAATTATAAAATAAACCAATTGGAATATAAATATTGTACTTATATTTCAGCGTATAGTATAGGGTTATAGAGTATAGTATAGCGTATAGAGCAGTATAAACAAGTCATTGTTTGTATGCAATTTTAGTTTGCTAACTTCGCTGGTGCTATTTATGTAGCCTGTTGTAAAACTAGGCAAATATCTAGATGAGTGGATGTACCACCTGGAAGACCTCTGCGTATCCCCATGGGTACGTGTACCCCTGATTGAGAACCACTGCTCTAGCTGGATTGGCAGTCTCTGCTGAGAAGGAGCTAAGGGCCTGTTGTCTCTATACAATTCTTGCGCTGGTCTAGGTCAAAGTGATATTGTCAGACTGGTCCCATATCTTCCTTCTCTTGCGCTGGCGTGAGCTACATCGCATGTGAAGCCGGGTGTTCGTAGTGTTACCCCCTTTCTGACCTGAGCGGTTAGCCAAGATTTGGGTCCTGCAGGTTGTTTCAGACAGGAGAAGTTGGAGGAGTCGGGTATTTTCTTTGTTGCAATCCTGTCTAGTTACAAAGGACGCACAAAGTCCTGTTCCCCTGAACGCAGGAGGAATGAAGGAGATTCTTTGCTCACAGCTCCAAGCCTCTTTCAGCCAGCACTCTGCTCCCACAGCTTTCTCTCTCTAGGCTTCTCCTCAGGGCCATGCTCCCAGGCCTTGCTCTGGCTCTACCGTGGCTTTCTGCTCCAAGTGTTTCTGGGGTGTATCTCGCTGCTTCTCTTTCCCCTCCAGACCTTCAGCAAACAGGACCAGGCACAATCCCACCTGTGCCTTGCATGGGGGCCTGTGTTTGGGTAGAAGCTGTTATTGTTTCAGATACCGGGCTGCTTCTATATAGGAGCCTAATGGTTTCTTACAATGCCCTTAAATGAAGGGCAGCAGTTACACACTCCCAGCTTCAGCAAGGTTTAGCCCAACCTATAACAGTGCCACCATAGCCCGCAGCATTGTGCGTAGTTATCTCAGGGTGCCTTGCGCGGCCCCCAGCCTCGAGCTGGGCAGTGTTTGCAAGGGATTGTGGGATGCCTCTTGGGGCAGTTGTGGGAGCAGGAGCCAAACGCTCACGATCCCGCCCACTGGAGCTGAATTCTGCTGCTGCCCAGGTGTGTCCAAGCCTCTCTGTCCCAGAGGAGCCTGCACTGCTGCAGAGCCGGTTGCATGGGAGACCCCCTGCAAGGCGAGGCCCAGCAGCTGTGAGGAGACGGGCAGGGGTCTTGCGGCCTCTTGAGGAGGCCGTGGCAGCCCACGGGGACAAACGGTATATTTCTCTACGCCCCCCTCTGATCCGCTGTGCTTGGCGGAGAGCCGTTCTCGGGGCGTGGTCGTCCAGTGCCGAGGAGGGGGCCTGGGTCGTGCGGGGACCTGGGGTGATCAGCAGCAGCTTCAGAACTGCAGGGTACAGCCAGGCATTTTCCTGGAACAGCAGAGCAATACATAGGTGGGGACTGAGTGGCATTGGGAGAGCTGTGGTGGGGGGAGCCCGGGGCTGGAGAGCAGGGGGCTGTGGGTGGGGACTGAGGGGCACTGGGAGAGCTGTGGTGGGGGGAGCCCAGGGCTGGAGAGCAGGGGGCTGTGGGTGGGGACTGAGGGGCACTGGGAGAGCTGTGGTGGGGGGAGCCCAGGGCTGGAGAGCAGGGGGCTGTGGCTGGGGACTGAGGGGCACTGGGAGAGCTGTGGTGGGGGGAGCCCAGGGCTGGAGAGCAGGGGGCTGTGGGTGAGGACTGAGGGGCACTGGGAGAGCTGTGGTGGGGGGAGCCCAGGGCAGGGATAGCAGGGGGCTGTGGGTGAGGACTGAGGGGCACTGGGAGAGCTGTGGTGGGGGGAGCCCAGGGCTGGAGAGCAGGGGGCTGTGGGTGGGGACTGAGGGGCCCTGGGAGAGCTGTGGTGGGGGGAGCCCAGGGCGGGGATAGCAGGGGGCTGTGGGTGGGGACTGAGGGGCACTGGTAGAGCTGTGGTGGGGGGAGCCCAGGGCTGGAGAGCAGGGGGCTGTGGGTGGGGACTGAGGGGCACTGGGAGAGTTGTGGTGGGGGGAGCCCAGGGCTGGAGAGCAGGGGGCTGTGGGTGAGGACTGAGGGGCACTGGGAGAGCTGTGGTGGGGGGAGCCCAGGGCGGGGATAGCAGGGGGCTGTGGGTGGGGACTGAGGGGCACTGGGAGAGCTGTGGTGGGAGGAGCCCAGGGCGGGGATAGCAGGGGGCTGTGGGTGGGGACTGAGGGGCCCTGGGAGAGCTTGCGCAGTTTGGTTTCACCTGCTGTTTCTGTCAGGCAGCAAGGGACAGGCCGAGGTTTGTACAGGAACTGTGCTGAGGGCCAGGTCCTGCCCGCGGTTACACCTGTGTCAATCCGGAGTAAGTGAGAGCCCTTTGTTTTTCTTCCTTTCCTATCCTCCTTTCCCGGTCTCTCTCCTTCCTTCCAATCTCTCCTTTCTTCCCTCTGCATTTCCTTCCCTGCAGCAATTCCCATCCCCTGGCTCTCTCTCCCATCCCCCTGCCTGATCCATCCGCTGAAGTGTTCAGCAGTGCAGTAGTTAATAGTGATGTCAGTGTCGTCATGTCAGATGAATAGGGGGCGGGTGTTCGTGCCTCTTCAAGCAATGGTTTCAGGCTGTCTGCAGACTCCGGAAGGCAATGCTGCGTGGTCCCCTCTCTTCACATTTGGAAGCTTTTCTTTGCAACCATAAGGGCTAGACGCTTCCTTTTCGAACGGCAGCTGAGATGGGTGCACTGGTGGGATATGTCGTGCAGGCCATAGGAGTATACCACACAAGTTGGCGCTACCCCGGGGGCTGCCTGTTTGATGCCCCTGCTGGATGCTGCCAAGACCTTGATTTTTGTAATTTATTCATCCGGCCAGCAGCCCCTCAGCATCTTCCTAGGATCGCCCCCAGAGACTGGCTCGGTGGGAAAAGCGCCACTTCCGAGCTGCCAGTGCTGCTTCCCACAGCACCGAGCCGCCTTCCGAGGTCTCCCAGCCCAGTGCTGACCTGCTCCAAGCTTGGGAGCTGACTGGCTGCAGGGCCTCATCCCCCTCCCTGGTAGCCTGGACCAGTCAGCCCCTTAGGCTGTGAGCCAAAGCCCTTGGAAGGCCTTCCATGGACTTTGCTGGGCTTTGGACCAGGCCCTGGGAGAGGCCTGGAGAATAGATGCCTCGAACCTGGGTTTGGATATTCTGTGCCCCTGCAGCTCCTTCTGGCTCCGAGCAGCTCATTCCTGGCTGACCCTGCCGGGGCGAGGTGGGGAGCCAGGGACCGCTCTTCGCACATGCGATCAGCTGGAAATGGCTTGGAAGGGGCTTCGCAATAATAAACAGGGCTGAGCATCCCGGGACCGTGAGGCGGCTCCAACCCCTGGCTGATGCAATCCCTCAAAGCCTGACAGTGGCAGGAAGCGTCCACGTCACCTGCCCCTGACCCGGTGAAGGCGGCGGGTGTGGAATCACTTCCCCCCGCCCCTCCTCACCCCAAAGCATAAGTGCGTTTGGCAGAGCCCAGCGGGTCCCGGCCTGAGGGGAAATGTGCTTCCCCTGCAATCTTCACTGCCCTGCCTCCTCCCCCTCCCCCCCGGGGTCCTGCGCCCAGTGAAGGAGCACGCTGTGACCCGGCAATCGCTTCTTCAGCATGCGACTCGGATGCTTCAGCCCTTCAGAGCCGACGTCTCCTCTCCTCTCTCTCTCAGCCAGGGCCCCCCCGTGACGTCCAGGGAGATCCGGGGAGCAGAACCTGGCTTTCAGCCTGCGCAGGTTTCCCCCAATGCAGAGGGATTAAAAGAGTCCCTCATTGGGCACCCTGGAGAAGCCTGTAACCTCTGTCCCGTTGTTTGAGGGAGGACGCTGAATGCTGTGGCAGGGCTGGGGCATGGAGACTCTTCGTTGTGGCATTAAATCAGCCCCCTGGGAATTAGAGATGGAAAAGGCTATGAGGAGTGTGGGGAGCACGTGCCCGGCCGTGTTCTCAGATCGGCTCTGCAGGGTTATTCCAATCCCAGGCGCGGCTGTGTGTGGGGTGAAGAGCTCTGCGCTCCTTCAGGAGATGTCTCCGGTTGGTGTCACGCACAGAGATCCGTGGGGGAAGAGCCACTCCTGCAGCAGGCCCATTTCGGGTTTAACCTGCCTTTTGCTGTCCCGGAACTCCAATCACCTTCTTTTATCCCTGTAGCAAGTATCATTCCAAAGGGTGTTGCGGGGTCTGTCTAAGCAGGGTTCTGAGAATCAGACTAGACTGGCTCTCTTGGGGAGCAGAAAAGCTCCAATCCTCCAGATACAGTGTGCGGGCAGCTGCCGCTTCTCTCTGCACGAGCTAACAGGCAGCAGAGTCTCCATTCCGCAGGGAGCTCATGTGCCAATCCAGCAGCTCCATCCAGTCGCTCCAGAGGCATAGCTACGGTGCTGTAGTGTAGACTCTTCCTACATCGACGGAAGAGTTTTTCCATCAATGTAGTTAGTCCCCCTCTCCTAGGGGCAGTGGCTAGGTCGACAGAAGGGAAAAGAGGAGCCTAGGAGATTCCCTGCAAAATGTCAAACGCTCCCAATCTCAGCGCTGCCACCCTTCGGGGAAAATTCAGATCTGCTCCTCTTTGTGTGGAAACGCTTGCTGAAAACCGCTCCTTTTCCAAACAGCACCGTGCGGCCGGAGCACAGGACACGTGCAGTAGCATAGCCGGGGGGGGGGGAAGCAGGGGGAGCGGCCGCTCCCCCTGTGAGCGGAAGCGGTGCCTTTTTTTAGCAGCACTAAAAAAAGGCGCCACTTCTTTTTAAGCGCCGCTTCTCGCACTCACCCGGCGGCGCTCAGGGTCTTCGGCGGCATTTCGGCGACGGGTACCACCGAAGACCCGGAGTGAGTGAGGACCCGCCGCCGAAGACCCGGAGTGAGCCGCCGAAGTGCCGCCGAAGCCCCGGAGCGCCGCTGGGTGAGTACAGGGGGAGGCGCCTTTTTATAGCGCCGCTCCCCCTGCGCTCCGGACCTGGCTGCGCTACTGGACACGTGGATGTTATTTGCGAAGGGGCCGCTGATCCTACTGGGTAGGGGCACAAGACTGGGTCTTCTGGGGACCTGGACTCCATTCCTGGCTCTGCTTCAGGCTTCCTGCCATGTGCTAATTCGTCAGTCTCCTTGTCTGTACAATGGGGCTAGCCCTTCCTCCCTCCCGGGCTGTTGAGGCTCAATCCATGACTGGTCGGGAGGTGCTGAGGGCCAGGCTAGGGGAGTTGGGGGTATGGACCCTCTCAGTCTCAACTACTGTCCTTGCTCCGGGTGCGGCTCCCCAGCCAGCTCTTGGCCAGATCTGTGATGGGCCGGGTCCCTGCGTGCTAGCAGGAGCTGTGTAAATGTCTGCTTGGCCTGGGATGTGTAACAAGGAGTCGGCTGTTTCTCCGCTGACGTTGGCTAAGCCATCTGGGTTGGGGCCAAGTCCACGGTAGGTGTAAACCCACTGAGGCTGCGGAAGGTTACACCAGGGATGAACCAGGCAACTGGATAAACAATGCGTTCCTGTCCCACAAGCTCCCTGCCAAGCAACACAAACGTGGAACGACAACAACTCGCGTTTATTTCTTTCTGGTGCTCCCGGGCCCCGCGTGTCAGAACACCCACACTCGGCTCAGGCTGAGGCACACACGCATCGCTATAGCGATGCTGGAGGGAGGCCTCTCCCGCGGTAGCAGAGCGACGTCCTGGTCTCTCGACCCAGTGGGATGTTTGGGCTGTAATCGGGTTTCTGCTCCTTCCTCAAACACAACAAACAAACCACACTTGGACAAGCGGAAAACCGAGATTGGCTGCGTGTTCCCTGGCGCCTGCCGGCTGGGATGCTGGGAGGCCGCCAGGCACCCAATCTAGCTGCCTGCCCAGTCCAGTGCTTTAACCACATGGTGGGGCTAGTGAATATTTATACTTTGGTGTCATCTCGATTTTTATTTACTACTTAGATTTGTTTATTTTGATTTATCACACTTTGTAAGTACTACTCCGGCCTCCTGGGACGATGTTATTTCAAGAATCAAAAGAACTAGAAAGCCTCCAACACCATGAAAAACTCCACTCTCTGTGTGCCGCTGTAAGGGCTCCCATGTAGTCACTCTGCCTAATTAAACCACCTCCAATGAGCGGAGTTAGCTGTCCACACCAGCACTTTTGTCAGTGAAACTTATGTGGTCCGAACTGGCTGACCTATTTGCTGTGAATAATATTCACTGAGAAATATAGCCCCTTTCTCTGTTCACATATCAGTCCTGCTTTCTGCAGCTATCTATCTAGCAGAGCAGGTTGGAAAGCCAACATCTTCCACACAAACAATGTTCTGCCTGTCTGAAGTTTTTTCAGCTGAAAAATGTTGGTTGTCTGCAAGAAACTTCATTGTGACTCACAATGAAAATATTTGTGTGTTTCAGGTTTTGTGAACTTGAAATATTTTGGTTTGCCAGTTTCATGTTTGGACTTGTTTTTTTTAAAAAAGTCACCTTTTTCCCCCAACGGAAAAAGGTTAAAGTACAAGAAAGTGTTTGTGTGTTGGAGAGGAGAGCCCATTTCTCACACTTGGTTTGGGTTTTTTTAAACTGTTTTTTTCAATTGGAAAAAGCGTGAGAAAGTAAGCTTCCCTGTTTCCCGATGGGCTCTAATGACTGTCACTTAATTGCTCATCAGCTCTGGATTCTAGGGCTGGCCCGCACTGAACTGCAGTGCCAGCATTGGGTGACGCAGCTCCTGTTCATCCACCAGGGAAAACTAAAGACTTTGCTGAATGTTTAGTGTCGGTGGATTTGAAAATGGTTGAGGAAGAATCCCTTGTGAGCAGGGCTGTGTGGTCAACGCCAGGCTGCTCTAAAAGGAAACGTGTTTGTGGTTTTTTAGTTTGTTCTCCTGGGCGCCGATTTATTTTCTGGCACCAGCTAAACAGTAAAACTACAAGTGTGCTCCTCCCAGTGCCCTGCATGGGGGAGGAGAGGGAGCTCTAGACAAAACATTCAGCAGGGCCTTGACTCAGCACCTTTCAGGGTATTAAACAATACCTGGGCACAGACACTCCCATCCTGCAAAGGGAAACCCTGCAACACTCCCGCAGCTTTTTCACTCGGAGGCGTAGCCCTGGGCATGGATGGAGTCATGGGACAGGCGGGGAGATCCGTGATTTACACTCCTTATTGCTAGACATGGTAGGAGGTGGTCCAAGCTCCCGCCAAAATATCCTACATTAATCTTGGGAAAATATCCTGTTTTGAGTGTATGTGGATGTACAGAGACAGACCAAACACGGGGCTGTGGAAAGACTTCAAGGTACTCGGTTATTGGAGTATCACTTAGAGCCTTTGATCCTATCTGCTCAGGCGAATTAGCCCTGGGGGAGTTAGTGCAAGTGCATCTATTTGCCTTTGTTACGTACAGAGCAGGGCAAACAATTTGTAGGGAACGATCTAGCTGCAGAATTTAGCTCTTTTATTCTGCAAATATTTTCCAACCATGGATGCAAAGAAGGAAATCATCAGCTTCTTGCCGCAAAGGGGCCAGAGGCCAGTTATTCACCCACTTTCAACTGCTGCAAAGGGCACAGGGCATCTGGGACAGCAGCACAGCATGCTACCCATATAGACTCAGAGAGGGGAGTGCAAAGAATCGAATGGGTTAGAATCAGGGTTTCACTAGAATGAGAAAGATTCCAAGTAGGAGTTGGATTCCCCCAGAGTTTTGGAACCAGATTTTAAGGAGTCACATGGGTATGTCTATCTAGCCAGCCTGCCCACTCCATGCTTATCTGTCTGTTTATCCATCCATCCATCCAGTAACAGACTGGCCAAGTGTGCCTTTGCCCTGTCCAGTGGCTAGACCAGAGGTAAATGGCTTTGCTACTTCCTCCAAGATAATGGACCCAGTCTTTTAGATCAGGCAGTTAAGGCTCATGGTCTTAGCTCCAGAGCTCCTGAGTTCGGTCCCCACAGATAAACTTTCCTACTGTACCCATTGCTATACTATCCGGGCATAATGGAGTCTGTGCAACAAAGACTGGCCTTGGAAAGGCCCAGAGAGGTGATGGGTCCATCATGAGACGATATCGTATCTACAAGCTGGACAGGATGGTACTTGGGATGGGCTGTGTTGGAAGAGACGCGGGCTGCTGAGGGGAGAACACAGGCCGAATGCAGGGATAACGTCAGGGGAATCCTACCTGAAAAAGGATTAATAACTTCAAGAACATGGTCTACAGGGAGGGCCATGATGCTGAGCGGTACCGACAGTGCAGCTGCACTTCATGAATGGTGTGGAAAAAGTGAGTAGAGAAGTGTTATTTACCCCGTCACAAAATACAAATACCAGGGGTCACCTGATGAAATTAATCAGTTTAATCCAAAAACAAATGGAAGTACTTTTTCACTCAACAAACAACTAACCTGTGGAACTCATTGCCATGGGATGTTGTGATGGTCAAAAGTATAACTCGGTACAAAAAATAACTCAGGAAGTTCATGGAGGATAGGTTCATCAATGGCTATTAGCCAAGATGGTCAGGACGCATCCCCATGCTCAACCTCTGAAGCTGGGAGGGGAAGACGGGGTGGATGTTACTCCATCACTGCCCTGTTTTGTAGACTCCCCCTGGAGCTTTGGTATGGGCCGCTGTTGGACACAAGATACTGGGTAAGATGGACCATGGTCTGACTCAGTAGGGCAGCTCTTATGTTCTCTCTTCCCCTCTTGCATTCGGGTCATCCAAGAACCTCCCACATCCCCAAGATCCACAGTGAAAAGTGTTCTTGAGAGGAACGGTGCTTCCCCAAATGCATTCCACACTCATTATTGAATCAGGCCCCACCCCACCCCAAAGGCTCCCAGCCAAATACTTTCAAACTCTCCTTTGCGATAAAGTCACGAGTCTGGTTTTAATAATACGGCTGGAATTCCAGCTCCAGGATCTGACATTAAACAGGCTGAAACGGGAATGGCATGAACCATCACTATCCTTCCAGTGTAGCCCTTGGCCATAACAATCACCAGCACAGGGTTAAAGGAGTGGCCCCCATCAGCGGGCATGGCACGCCTTACAGCCAGCGCTGGGGACTGGGTCACCATTCTTTCCCAAGATGAAATAAATATAAAAACGGAACAGGATCTGATAGAATCGCAGTGTAAATAAATACGCACATTCTTCTCCATGGGAACCGAGCCGGGCCGTCCATCGACGGGTGGGCTGCCCCGACCATTCCCACACTGAGAGCGCTATGTCAATAGAAGGCGCAACGGCAGGGTTACAGGGAGGGAAGCTAGATGGGGCCAGCGTGGGTGAGGAGGCCCTGTTCGGGTGGCGCGGCTGGACCGCAGTTTGCTTTGTTCATTGGCGGTGTCAGTGTGACGCCCAATGCAGAGGCAACTGTGCTTAAATGTGGGAGAGAAGCCAAACTCCGAGTGTTGATGTTCTTCATCCCAGGCTCTCGGGCAGCGAATTCTTCCTGGTCAGGTCCAGCTGTGATGGGGCGTTCCCTCGAATCAAGGCCTATTGCATCTTAAATACACAGGCTGGTGGCTTAGTTGGTTAAATGGGTCATTCTATGAAGAAAAGGGAAGTTTAGGCTGATAAACCAATGAATGTTCTTCCCTTGAGAAGTGCTGGATGTCTAAGGCTCGGGTCTCTTAAAGGTGGAGCAGACAGGGCACTAGTGAATATATGGTAGAGGCTGATTCTCTGTTAGCCCAGGGGAATGGAGTAGATGGCAAAATAGGCTTTTCCTACTTCTACCTTCGCTGGACCTGGTTCTGATCTCATGTACTCCTGGCTAAATTGGAACAACCCATTGAATGTAATTGCACTAGTGGGAGATGAGAATCTGTGAGCCATTGGCTTGTTTTACCCTGGGGGGATTTCAGGCCATCTGGCTCCAACCAGCATTAAAATCGAATTAGCTAAGCCAGAATTAGCTAAACTTGGAAGTTTTGGGGAAATTTCCCTTGTCTACACCAGTGCCATGAAAGGTAATTTGAAATGAAGACCGGGATTGACCTCCTTGTAGGTGCAATGATATGTGCCTGCAGTCATGAGATGGCTTTTGTGCTGTGTATATTTCTAGGCAAGTGCAGAGGCTGGTAAACAAGAGAGACTAATCTGGAACTCAAGCTGTGTGCAGGCCTGTTTCTCTTTGTCTGTGACCATAGCTGTTTAAGGACCAAATCTGTATATCATGGTAGCGCCCAAGGCCACCAAAGGAGATAATGCTAGACCTGGGATTAGAACTAAGGAGTACACAGCTCCTTAGTCCTGGGGACCAGACCAGGCCTCTTTGTAATACTTTGATCAATGTGGTTATCAAACATATTTGCTGGCTAGAAAAGAATGTGGCAACTTGGTATAAATGCATTACAAAAAAACAACCTTTGTGCGCCCCTGTATCTTGAATGTAGAGTACCTGGCTAAGTCTGTTGGTGATCATATAAGTCAAAAGCCACACTGTTTGCAATATTCCAGCTATAAAGGAGACTAAAGCAGGGACAATATGGCAGGGCTGTGTATTGCTCTGTGCACACAGTGCTTCGGAGCTAGAAAGTATCAGTGAAACTGGGAAAGAATGACTGGAAGTGCTTTGATACACTCAGATAAACTGACTGGCAGGAAGCTTGTCAAGAAAGATTAGAGGCTAGATCCTGCTCCCATGGCAGGTATCCCAAGGATTCCATTGGTATAGGAACAGCTCCTAAAAAATAAACTAAAGCATGGATAGTTTAGCTGAATGATAATTAGGGGAGAAATTATAACTATCCACAAATAACTGAAGGGTGCGAACACTGTGGCGCGAGAGGAATTGCTAGCAGCCGTAACACACGGGGATGAAACCAAACGAATGAACATTTAGGATGACTATCAGAAGAAATGTCCTGCTAGTGAGATGTCAGCCTGTAGAAGCATCTCTGGAGGGGGACAGTGGGAGCACCATGGCTTGGGGAATTTGAAATGAGGCTGGACAAAGCACATGGAGAGTTTACAGTAGGGCGCAATCCTACGGTGGAAGCTAGGAGCTTAGAGGAAGGTTTTCTTTTCTCCGATTGATGAGCCTGGGTGGAATTCTCTCCCATGTGGAGGGCCCATGTGCCATGAGAGTCCTCAAGATAGCTTTTAAGTAGTGCATAGGCCTAGCGCAAGCAATGGGCATGAAGGCAAATATCTCCCTCCCTGAGTCCAGTGTGTGTGTGTGACAACAAAACATAACCTTACCAGTGCACGTGGCTGGGAGCAAGGGTCAAGCGGGCAAACACCAGTTACCATTGACCAAGGCTCCTGCTTGCAAACTCCGAGAGCACTTGGAGTCTTGAAAAAGCAGAGGGGCAGGAGGGAGTATGACGTAACTTATTGGCACTGATAGGATTGGTGCATTCTTTGCCCGCATCCCTGGACATTGCGGAGGGGAAAAAGGAAACTCCCAGCATGAAAGGATCAGAACCAAAACGGGATATTTACACCCAGTTCTATTGCTTTACTTTCAGAAAACTAGGCATCCTTCCACGGGCTGTGCTCGGTGCCAAAAGAGTTGAAATGGCAGCCTATCGTTCTAATTAACGTTATTATTACTATTTCAAGATACGATCCCACTGTTATGGAAAAACTGTTTGGCTGACAATCCCTGCAGAGTACAAAGTCGATGGGGGACTTTCCAAGAACACAAAAACTAGCCCTACCCCCTCCCCTAGTCTGCACGGTTATTTTAGAGGAACGTAGTAAGGATCATCATGAACGGGAGATGGAAAAAGAAATTCCACTCAAAGGGAGACCTCCCCGCTGCACTGGAGAAGAATGTAGAAGTCGGCCAATTTAGTTAATGTCATTGGAATATGTAACAATTACTCACTGGCTTTGTCTCTGGTGCACTCTGGAGGCTGCGCTAACATGCAGTAGCTCTTGCTCAATAATGCTGCACTAGAAACACGCATCACCCCGTTGGCAGTGAGCTTCCTGTGCCACCGGGACGCTGCATAGCTTTCTGCGTGCGTCGGACTGTCTGTCACGGCCACGGAGACTGTGGGCAAAAATTCCAACTTTGGCTGCCCGGGGGAGTCTCCTAAATCTGTATTTAGGCCCCGTACGTAAAAGTGGCCTGGTCTGGGGAAGCGCCGAGCGTCAACGAACCCTGCGGAAAATCAGGCTCCGTTTATGGAGGCAGCCAGGTTTGAAACATTGGCGTTCGAGCTTTGCAGTTATCTGGTTGAATCCCAGCCCACGTCCCACGTAAGTCTCCACTAGTGGGGCCGGGGCCCCTTGCTGACCTGCACAGGAGTGAATGGCATCCTGCGGCCTGTTTTACACAAGAGCCAGTTTTCCTTCGGAACATACAGCAGTTCTCACAGCCACAGGCCTTGAGCAAACTGATCTTCGGGCGGGAAAAAAATGTCATTCACAGCTTCATAATGTGGAATTTTGAGGCTCATGTTCAAAATCAGGATTGTTCTTAGGTGCAAACCAAGGACACTTCCCAGGTTTGTGACCAAACTGAGCCTCCCCCTCCCCCAAATTTGAGGTGACTACAGGTTGAGGTTACTATTAATAGTGCAGCTAAGAAGGACCAGACAGCACTGACCTTGGAATGCAGCTTCCCCTCGGGAGAAGGGTTTTCTTTGTTTAATCATTTCTGGGCAGACGTGAAACCCGCAGGAAAACAGAGGTCAGCCCAGCAGCTTCAGACAGAATGATACTGCTCCTCTCGGTAAGGCAACTGGTGATCTTCCCACCGGGTCCTCACTGAACTCCCACATCCTCGTGCAAAGGGTGTTAGACACCTGGGAGGGCGAAGTGTCTATTGTGCTCTCCTCTGACCATGGTTTGAAATCAGTCTGTACAGCAGTTAACAAGGCTGTGGGCTGTGTCTGTAGTGGAGGTGTAACCTACTGCTCATTGGATGTTACGAATCCCTCCAGTGGGTTAGAAAGGATCAGGAGCTTTAGAGCCTCAGTGTGAGTCTTAGGCCTTGTCTACACACAGACTGGCTCCGGTTTAGCTAAGACGGCATAAACCCCATGTAGATACTCTTGTTTGGGTCTGTTTTGGTTTAGCTTCTACCTGTCCCTTACGACGATAGACTGGGCCTCAAAAAGCTGACCCAAAAGAAGCCTGGTTTAAACTGAAATAAGTGTCCATTAAACTGGATTGAAATCTCACCTTAAATTAAACTGGGGCAACGCTGCATGTAGACAACCCCTAAACTGAAAACAGCTCTGGGACTGATTCTCCAAGGCGCCGCACTTCAGGGGTTGAGCTTTTTTTAAAACTCGGCCCTAGTCACTGTACAGTATCAGGCAGGCAAACAATCAGAAAGTAGGAGGACCATGTTCCTCTCGCAGTTTATTTAAGCAGTTAACAGTGACCAGTCTTAGCCCAAGCTAACGTGTCACAAGCCAGTGCTCCATTCTCATTTTGTAACCAGCCCGACAGCCAGGACTTCATAATCTGAAACAAATGTCAGTCCCTGCGCCAAGCGGAGTAGCTGGAAAACAAGCCGTTCTTCTCCTGGAGAAGCCATGCAGCATGCTGTCCAGCAGAGGAAGGGGATCCATCTGAAATCCATCTCATCCAAACCATCCATCACCCCAGATGCAAGCTGGACATTCCATCGAGAACAAAAAGGGAAATAGAAGTGACATTCCAGGGGAAGGTTTTCGGTGCCTGATCTCCTCAGCATGAAATCAGATACCAGAATTGTCCAAAACAGCTAGGGGATTGGGTCAGGTGAGTGCGGGGGTTGGTTTTTCTGCTGACATTTCTAAATTGAAATGTTTTGGAATTTCTGGTCCATAAACTTTTTTGAAAATTTCAACGTCTTGTCCCAGTTTGGGATGAAAACAAATGTCACAACGTCGGAATTTCCAGGACAGAAATTATGAATGTTGCTCAGCGCTGCCTCCAAGCTTCCCACTGGAAGAATATGAGGCTTGTTGAAATTCACAGCAGTAAGAGGAGAAAGTGCTGTGACTGACGGGCAGGGTAGCAAGAGCAAAACCTCCCTTCCAAGGCAAGCAAGCGCTGAGAGAAAACAGCACCAGAAAACTCGATACAAGCCTGACCTTCCCGCGTCACTGGCCTGAAGCAAGGCACAGCTGTGAAGGGGAGAGGGTGAGAAAGTGCCACTCCGACTCCGTCAGCCTGGCCGTTTCATCAGAGGGAAGGATGGGTTGCGGTTAAGGCACTGGATTGGGATTTAGCAGATTTGGATTCAATTCCTAGCTCAGCTGCCTGACCTTTGGTGAGTCACTGAATCTCTTTTGGGCCCCAGCAACATGTCTGTAAAAGGAGGATCGTTCTACTTCCTGCCTCAGCCTCCCACCTTTTGTCTGCCTCCTTTATTTAGACGGTGAGCGCGTCCGGGCAGAGATCGTCTGTTACTGTATCTCTGCACGGCGCTTGGTATGATGGGACCGTGGTCTTGGCTGAATCCTCTAGGTGCCATCGTAACATGGGCTGGGATCTTTAGCACCTAGTTCCATTAGGCCCCTTTGGAAATCCAGCCAGGATTAAGAATAGTCAATCTGACTCCCAGAGACTAAGCCAAACCAGCTATGTTAATGGCTGGACAAAGCGCCGTCCTCGAGTCACGCTGCTCCCCCACGTCCTCAGTGGTTTTACTCCGACTTCAGGCTGCAAAGCCAAGTATCTGGGTTAGTTCCGAGGCACCTCTGGGGAGGAGCAGGCCACTCTTGGGTGCTGTGGAATGCAAACGCCCGGCTGTAGCACTCCAAGATCTCGTTGCTGAACCTCACTCGACACCAGCGTGGGCACGGGGCAGCTCAGACCAGGGACTCAGGATGAACAGCTGGGGACTGGACTAGATGACCTCTCAAGGTCCCTTCCAGTTCTACGATTCTATGATTCTTTTCAAAAATGTGTCGGTGGCTGAAGAACCCACGGCCCATTTTCAGAGCAGTCCACTGAAAGCCCTTTGAAAACGGGCCTTCGATTCTTAGGTCATGTAGACGTTTTTGAACATTTTGCCCGAAATCTTATTATGAATGTCCCAGGCTGTGGAATACCAGGGATTCCTATATATCACAAAGAATGAGGTCATCTTTCCTTCTGTGTGGCCCTAAGGATGCTGTACCGTGGTCTTTCCAATGGGAGAGAAACAGCTCATCTGTTTGGAAGATGCATGTAGATCCTGTAATCTCACAGGAGTGCATCTGCGTGGACAGATTTTAAGAAGTGAACGTAGATTCCTTGCAGTTGGAAGCCTTTATTCAGTGCTATCCTTCTGAAATCCAGGCCAGATGTCTGGGATTTGCTCCTCTGAAGAGCCCGTGGCTGTCTGCAAAGCAATGAAATGATGCTACAAGATCCCTGGCCCAATCCAAAGTCAAAGCAAAGCTCCTAAAGATTTGAACATGGCCATTGGAGATTTGCTACTCAGACAGGACACGGTCAGATCAATGTTGCTCAGAAATCACACAGCCAGGCCTGGTGAATCTGTCCTGTGAACTGAACACAGGGCTTTTCACTGGTAGCAGGCAGAGGCAGCAGGGATACAGGACAATGTAGGCATTCATGTCCTTGACTCAGGCTGTCTGGTGCCATTGACTCTCCCCTTTCCTCGGACTCATCCCCGTGTAGCAGTGTGGTTGATATAATTATTATCCCTGTTAATATCGCTATGCTTCCAGCACGCCCACCACTACTCCAGGGACAGCCTGCTCCAGCTCCACCCATTCCCAGCACTCAACCAGGTCATAGCACCAAAAGGGGTCCAACAGACCTGTCCTGCCCCTGGGGTTGGTGAACCAGACAACCGTTCCCCATCTCAGAGTGTACCTGTTATTTCACCGGCCCCAGTCCAAACTGGGAGGAACTGCCAAGGGAACAGCAGAGCAAACATCAGAACAGGATACCAGGCTTCTCTGACTTAACCACTACGCTGGACGATTTCCTGTCGCTGGCCTGAAGAGCTCAGCATAAAGTTACCTGAACTAAAATCAGGGCTGATCAATGCAAGATCCGTCACCAGCAGACAATACGCGGCCTCCTCAGTGATGAATCGCCTGATACCACCTGCATCACTGAGACTCGTGAATCCAACCCATGCCCTTCTGGGCTGGTGAAAGAGCAACCGGTGCCACTCGTGACTGAGAGAGCCACCACATCCTTCAGGGAAGACATCGTCCCTTCCTCCTTCAGCCACGCAATAGTGAGACCAACACTGAAGAAACCCACCCTGGATATACTGGTTCTTGTCAACTACTGCCCAGTATCTAACCCCCTGCTCTTGAGAAAGCGCCAAAGGCCAACTACAAGCTCATCTAATTCTGCCAGGTCTAGGATAAGGGCTTAAACTAGGATGTGGGACGGGAACAGCTCTTGTGACACGGATGGATGATCTCGGCTGTCAATGGACACAGGGCAGACGTCTCTCTTCCGCCTTGATCTTCCTGCAGAATTCGACACTGTTGACCAGGAGAGACATGGAAGTGGTCCAAGAGAATGCACTAAAATGCATTAAAATCCTTCCTGGAGGGGGCGTGCACCCGAAGATGAGGCACGGGGAACTGTATCTCCATCAGTCGCCCCCTCACTAGAGATGATATGGCCTTCATTATGAAATCCTATGGCCCCTCTTATGTAGATCAGACTAAATAGTCATAACAATCCCTTCTGGACTCAACATCTGTGAATGAGATCTTCTGGCTACACACCCAGAGAACTCAATGGGGGATGCTACCAGAGTAAGGTTCTACGCCACACGAATAAAGATAGCAGGATCTCGGTTAGAAACTCCAGTGCAAGTTTTTCAGAGTCAGACCTGAATAACATGCTTTCCTCGCTTTGAGAGACTCTTAAAGAGGGACTTGGAACATCACACACATGTTTTATCACCCGCTGAAGGGAAAAGAACATCAGCATTACTAGCCAGAGGCTTCTTCAGAACCCACTGGAGACTCAAGAGACGTCCATCAAGACAGTGGGTCAGAATTTTCCAAATTTTGATGGAACTTGGATAGAAAATAAAATAAGATAATTTTTTCACGAGGTTTTTTTTTGTGGGGGGGGGGGGAAGAAGGGAGGATGAAAATGCATCTCATTTCTTGACCAGCTGTAGAGCAGATCAGAGGATTTTGAAATTTAAAGTTTCAATGAAAAATTTTCATTAGAAAACCAGAGATGAATTTTTCACAGAACTTGTTATGAAAAACATTTCTGTTACTCAACCAACTCTCGTCACCTGTTTAGAAAGCAGGAGCATGCAGTGAATCCTGGCATCTGAGCTTCTGGTATAGGTTAATAAGCACATGCAGTGAATTATTACAGAAAGCATATGTGGCAAAGCCTCAAAGGATATTTGCTCAAGAGAAATCTATGTTTGTCTTGGAGTTCACCTGCGCCCCATTGCTCTGCACCTTGGTGGATTCCATTTCTGTTGATCTAGCCGGCAGATCTCCAGTTTGTCGTGTAGGTGACAGTAGCTAAGGCCGGGCCTTGTTAGGAAAAATTAGCTACAGGCAATGCAGCGACAGTGGGAGGAAACATTGACATCAGTTTGGCTTTACAATCGGTTTGATCTAATGGTCTGTTTTACCACACGTTGCAGAAAGGATGTCAGAGTGTTCCCATTAAATAAGGACTGGCCCTGCCTCTTCCCTGAGCGTGAGAAGACTCCAAGTGGGCGAGAGGTGAAACAAAGTTGTTTTGTCATCATCCTTGTGGTTTCGTTGCTTGCGGTTTCTCATTATACTAGACACAACTCAATGCTAATTATTAAAAACAGCCTGGCAACACGAGATTTAGCGTTCCTGGAGTTTCAGGCCAGAATGGACATTAGATCAACTAGTCTGACCTCCCGTAAATCCCACCCAGATAGCTCTATACTGAGTCCAGTGACTAATTAGATCAAAGCATTTCAGTCCTCGAAAGACAGCACTGTTGTGTGCCAGAGGCAGAGAACAGGAGGGACTGAGGTGCCACCAACGCCCGAGGCCCCTGCACTGGCAGGGAATTGATTAGGTGAGTCATGCCCAGATAATCCAAGCAGGCGACCCATGTCCCATGCTGCAGAGGAAGGCGAAAAACCCAACATCCCTGCCGAGCCGACCTGGGGGGAGATTCCTTCCCAAGCCCAAAGCTGCAGATCAGTAAGACCCTGAACATGTGAGCAAGACCCACCAGCCAGGCACATCCTCTGTACCGCCTCAGGGCACTGGTCCTCACCCTGTCCTGCATCCTGTCCCCAGCTGGGGATGAGGGAGCCTAGGGAAATGGTGCTGCAGGGAATAGTGACGCCTGCTGATGGTGGTGAGTCGGCTCCAAGCTAATAACAGCAGGATGTGAGGCGGGACACTGTGCTGCTGGAGGCTCTACATTTGGATGAGACACAAAAGCAAGGTCCTGTGCACTTGTTTGTTGATGAGCCGAGGCGCTCTGCGCTGGTTGCTGTGACAACCAGCTACTACTGCTATTTGGCCGGGTTACTCCTTTGGCTCGAGTGGTAGAGGGCTGTGCTTGGGTGCTGAAGGACCCAGGGTGAAACCCAGCTGATGGATGGAGGATATGGCACTAGCCGTGGCGTTGTGACTCAAGTCTGCTTTAGGTGATTGCATTCTGCTGAAATTAAATCCCTCCTGCGGTTTCAGCTGGATACAATATTCTTTTCCCCTTCCTGTCCAAAAACCGCTGGGTAGCGTTGCTTTGGCCGTGACGTGGTTGCCCTTCCGTGGAGGGCGAAGTGACTCCTGAACACTTATGCTCACGTTTATCGGTACTGCCGTGGGGAGCCCGACTGGGTGACGGGGTTAATCACGGTGGGGACGTTGAGCCCGTGTGGAAGTGTTTGCAAGATCAAAGCCAGCGCTTGTAAAGAGCTGCTGGATGAAAGGAAGGATACAAACGTCAGATGTTATTAATTATTCATTAGAACTGGAAGGTCCTGAAAGGATCAAGGCCGTCATTACAATCCATTATTTCCTGCACAGTCTTATGCAGAGGGGTTCCAACTTCAAAGGCCATCTTTGCAAATGCCTAAGGACCTTCAGAGCCAAACAGTGAGGGAGCTGGGCTTTCGGAAAAAAAATTCTGGTGGATGAGGAGCAATTTGGGAAGAGTTTGGAAAACAGCAATTTTGGGATGAGCTAAATGGCTTGTGATAAGGCCGTTAGCCAATGGCTCCCTGCTGGTGAGACAGAAAAGAGACATTTCCGTTAAAATCCTGGTTTGGTTTGTTTATTTTTTAGAGGGAAGGGAAATTCTGGAACAGGCTGGGTTTGACAATGAGCATCAGCTTTAACTGCAGGAGGGAAGATGGTCTTGCGGTCAACGCGCTAGAATTCAAGGAGTCTGAGCTCAACTCCTGGCTCTGCCACAAACTCACAGTGTGATTTTGGGCGAGTCCCATGACCGCTCTGTGCTTCAGTTCCCCGTTCGTGACATGGAGATAATGGCACTTCCTTTGCCTGTCTTGCCTATTTAGATGGCAAGCACTTTGGGGCAAGGGCTGTCTCTTGCTATGTGTATGTACAGCGCCTGGCACACCACCGGCATATTAATAATGTCTCAGGTCTATTTCTTGCTGGTATGATTGGACCGGCAAATCCACCTGCCACCCCCACTAGGTTGCCCTGTGGTGAGCAGGAGTTGGCATTGATTGTACTACGCTGAAACCCCAGTGTCTGGATTCAATCATCCCAATCTAGGCCTTCATCAGGCTCCTGCATGTATCTCTGCCGCCCTCTCTTGCATTGGTGGGCTTCCCTCTTCCTCCTTGCTTAAGCAACGTTTCTTCTCCTGTGACTATAACCACCAGCGGGTCTGGAAGAGGAACACAAGTGGCTAAAAATAGCAGGCCGCTTCCAGAAACCCTGCCCTGATTATCAGCATCGTGGGCAGAAGCTACCGAGTACCGGCTCTGCAGCCTGCCTTCCCTCTTTGATCTAGGCTTAATTAAACCTTGGGAAAAGGTCGGAGGCCTGAGAGACAATCCGATACCCTGGCTCTGTGGCTGCCCCCTCTGCTGCCCCAGCCCTTCCATTTGTTTCCATGGTAATTTCTCCAAATCCAAGTCACGTGACCTTCTCAGCTTCTTTTGTTGATTTCTTCTTTTCCTATTGTCATTAGTCTGTCCGTTAATCCAGCCGCCATCTGTCCCTGGCAAACAAGAGCCGAGCCCAGGCCCCTGCCAGCATGGAGCCTGAACACTGGCCAGCCTCGAAAGTATTTCTCACTGTTTGCTCTTTACATCTGGACAACAGCTGAAATAGTGCTGCGGGGGCGGCGGGGAGAGACGGAGTGAGGCCATGGCTTGGCTCTGTGAAAGGAGCTCGGATTTGGCCACTTGGTCCTTCCCGAGGCTGGGGCGCAAAGAGCGAGTATGGATGGGCCTTTGCATCTCTTGGACCCTGAGCCGGGAACAGGTGTGTTTGTGTGGGTGTGTGGGGCTATTGAAAGTGCCCGAGGGGTTGGATGGCGCTAGGGTGACCAGACAGCAAGTGTGAAAAATCGGGACGGGGGTGGGGGATAATAGGAGCCTATACAAGAAAAAGACCCAAAAATTGGGACTGTCCCTATAAAATCGGGACATCTGGTCACCCTAGATGGCGCAGGACTTGGGTGACAGAAGGTGCCTCTTGAGCAACAGTTTGCAGAGGAGGAACCCAGGGAAGCAGCAGTGCCCCCATCTGACGTGCACAGGCCCTTCCAGCACCTGTCCTTGTTCATGTGGGAAATCAGGGAGGGCATTCAGCTCACCTGGGCCCAGACAACAAAGGGAGAGGGAGCACCACCCACCCGGAGAGGGAGCACCACCCACCCGGAGAGGGAGCACCACCCACCCGGAGAGGGAGCACCACCCTCCCATCCTCCAGCGATGCCTTGCAGGTCTCAGCGCTTCCAGCTGATTTTGCCCGGCTCGGCTGGCAAATCCAGGTGCTCCCCCGGGGAGCAACCTGATCCGTTTGCCCAGGATCTGTCTGTACCGTGTTTGGGGGTGTGATTGCAGCACTTGTGGACCACACCCAAGATAACTTTAATCTGTCTACCGATAGCTGCGGCAGGGTGGACTTCAGCGCAGGCTAGCCGTGCAAGGAATCACCCAGGGTCCCAAGCAGGTTCGTGACGCCCATGCGGCCATGACGTCCCTGCGATCGCAGCCAGCTAAATTAAAGCTAGCACAGGCACGTCCCGCTGTCATGCATCTCGACTGCAACGCTCCCTTGCAGCGCTCTCCGATGGAAACCAGCAAAGGAAGCATTCCTGGATTAGGAAGCTGTGCTCGCTAGTGGTTAGAGCAGAGGACTCTGAGGTTTATTTCCAGCTTTGTTTAGCAGCATCTGTGGCCAGGGCAAGGAAGTGGCAGCCAGGACTCCTGGGTTCTTTCTCCAGCTGTCACTGCCTTACAGTGTGATGTTGGCTGAGTTGTCTCAACTTTCCATTTGTTAAAGGGAGGATAATACTGCGATTCCCCCTGTCCCCGGGGTGGTTGTGGGGCTTTGTTAATGTTTGTAAAGCATGCTAAGAACTGGACCTGGGTGGGCTGGTATGAGTGGGGCTGTTTGAAAAGTCGGAATTATTTTTTCTGCAAAAAAAAACCCAACAAAAAAACCCAGTTTTGTTCAAAATTTCTCCCACATTTTTTGGGGGGAAAAAAGAGCGAGGAAAAACCCAGCCTCCCACATTCGTTCCCAGCCCAGGGCATGGAGCATGGGAACGCTGTGCAGTACCAGTGCATCTGGTCCCGGGGAGCTGCTGTCACCCACCGGCGTCCCCCTCTGTGAACAGTGCAAAGAGAATACGGGTTTGTTACAGCCCCAGCCACGGCGAGTTGGCTCTTCGGCTCAAGCTGGAGCAGCTTTCTGCTTTGATCTCTGCAAGTCCCTGCTTCAGCCCCCTGGTGTATCAGCCAAGATAGCCGGCGTCACACTGCTGTGGTGCCGGGAGACACCTGGGACGTCCCGCTGCACCGAAGCAGTGGGGGCTCCTGTATCTCCCCCATTTCATTAGCGAGAAGTGGAGCAGGAAATAGATCCGTACAGAGCCTGCGCGGAGGCCTGTGTGTGTCACTAGCAGCCTGGCTTGAGCCCTAGGTGTCACCTCAGACGAGGTCCCCCTTTAAACGGACCCACTCCGCTCCTCCAGCCCCACTCACCACGCTACAGCCCCTTGCAAACAGCAGCGCTCTCAGTGCGGCTGCGCTGCATGTGCAAACAGTCTGTCGCAGTGAAGGCCCGGGAGGCGACGTGTGCAGGATGCTGTCACTAGGGTGACCAGATGTCCCGATTTTATAGGGACAGTCCCGATTTTTGGGTCTTTTTCTTATATAGGCTCCTATTACCCCCCACCCCCTGTCCCGATTTTTCACACTTGCTGTCTGGTCACCCTAGCTGTCACTGACCAGCTGTTGCAGCAGAACCCAGGCCTGGGAGTGCTCCCCCGTGGCCTCTGTGTGCCTGGGTTTGGCAAGAGCTTCCCGCCGGCTTACAAAAAAACAAACCAGCTCTTCCTAGTTATTTAATGGCTCCAACGTGCTTGCCACGGTCCGGCGCTTAGAACAGGCAGCGGGGCGGCGCGGGGCTGTCGGGAGCTTTCACTTTGCGTCAGGATGAAGCTCGTTCTCGGCCCTGGGAACATGCTGTACCGTGTCGCACACAAGCTGGCAGCCTGGGCTTGCACGCGGAGCGCCGTCCTGAGGGCCGAGAGGCCGCATGGGGAGGAGCAGCACGTTGCACGGAGGTTGCAGGCACGCCCCTCGCGGCAGTCCCTGGGAAACAGTCCGTGGGGCTGGGACATCCGGGACGGGGGCTCGAGGGGAGGAAGGGATGTGGGCAGGGCTGCCAACTCCCACAATTTTGTTGCCAGTCTCAGATTTTCTTGAAGCCCCAGCTCCTGGAGTCAGATGACTATGGGAGAATCTCAGCTTCCATTTTTTTCAAAACAGGTCCGTTTCTAGCTCTTCTGGTTGCAGAGAAAAGCTTGAGACTGTGACCCTGAAAGGCTCAGCACCCAGAAGGCCTATAAATAACCCCCAAGCACCTTATTTTACATCTCTTGATTTTAAAATCCATCTCTTGGGTCTCGGGGGCCTGACTCGGTCTTTGAACGTGGCGGGTGATGGTTCTGTGATGGTGAGATGCCATGTTTGGCTTTAAAAGTGGCAGCGTGACCCATGGTACACGGGGCTGGGAGCCAGGAGCTGCTGAGCATCAAGGCTGGGTTTTCAAAAGGGCCGACGTGACAAAGAACACGAGTCCCGGTGTGACCCGGTCATTTAAGGCCTGTCTACATGGTAACTACAGACCTGTGGCTGGCCCGGATCAGCGGACTCGGGTTCATGGGGCTCGAGTTGTGGGGCTCTAAAATTGCAGTGCAGACGTTCGGCCTTAGGCAGGAACCCGGGCTCTGAGGCCCTGCCAGGGAACAGGGTCCTACAGCTCAAATTCCAGCCCACGCCCGAGTGTCTACACTGCTGTTTTATTGTCCCACAGCCCGAGGGCCTGGCACCTGAGTCAGCTGACCCGGGCCATCTGGCTGTGTCGCAGGTCTTTTATCACCGTGCAGACAGAGCTTTAGGGGCTGCTGAAAATCCCAAGCTAAGCCCTCAGCTCTGGCACTGACTCATTGAGTGACCTTGGCAAGCACCGTGACTGGGAAATAGCTCTGTCTACCTATCCATCCATCCACATAGTATTTAACAACCAAATTATGAGTCGTGTGACATTTGCCTGTAAAGGACACTATTTTACAGTGCTCCTTTCATTCGAGGAATTCTCTCTCTCTCTGTTCTCCCTCTCCCCATCTTTTCCTTCTTCTCTCCTTCGCTGCCCTTCCACAAAAAGACCATTAGAGCATCTACCTACCCCCCAGGGAGTAGAACTCTGCACATGCTACTAACATTTTCCCATGGATGAGGACTCCTCCCGCCGTGGGAAGTGGAGTATATAGTGTGAATAAACTATTTACGTTAAGAAAATACCCACAGATTTCTCCTCTGGGGAGGAGCTGACCTGCAGGGTTCCAACAGCCACTACCACTCAGCACAGGGAAAATGTTATCATTAAATGAAAGTCCCTGAACACACAGGTACCTATTAAGGCATTAGACACAATAGGCCTCAGCTCCAGTAGTTACATGATTACCTCTGAATTTTTGCTCTCATTGGAAAAAAATGCTTCGAGCCCTCAGGGATGCAAAGAAAAGTTTGAAAACACAACCTAAGCGCTACCTGAATCTGCAGAGAGCCTGAAACAATAGTTCTGAAAGGTGTGAACCACCCTGTTCATCTTAACTCTGAAATGTGCTGCCACCCCAAAGAGAAGCAGGGTTATGGGGCAGTGGTGGGACCCCATCGTGCCTTAATGGACCATGTGAGAGTGTGTTTGTGTGTGCGCGCTAGTCAGATACTCATGCCTTGATTTGCAGTGACAGTTGGCAAGTAGATGTGTTTCATGCCCCGACCTCCAGCATCGGGGTCTCGGTGAGAACCAAGGAGCTATTTTACAAATGACTATTGCAGAAACCACTTTCTCGGGGCCGTGATTAGGGATATATGTTCTGTAATTTATTTTCTGTCTGGGTTTGATACGAGGCTGGGTCCCACCGGTACTGAAGCCTTTTAAAGTAATAAGAGCATGCATGCGGAGAGCTTGTGCTGAAGAAAGCTGTCAACTTGGTTGCTGGCTTCTAGATTTTAATGGCTGTCACTTCTGAAGCAATTGCCCCATCGTGTGATGAGAAGAGGGATTCCAAACTCCAGGGGTTAGGTATGATGGGCAAGATCCTCAGCTGGTATAAATGGGCATAACTCCCTTGACTTCAGTGGACCTCCATTCATATTCACTAGCCCTACATCTAGCCTGCTGCAGATTTCACGCGGGGCCAGGCCAAGGAGTCGGAAATGGTTCGAATCTGCATTGTGCATTGTGCACTGGATATTGGGAAGGACATTAAAGAGCTTGGCGGCCCCTCCCTACCATCTGCTGGGACTGAACGTACTCCCAACAGCCGCAGGGCTGCCGTGCAAACGCAGCTACTCAGGTTGGAGCCTGGATGCAGGGGAAAAACGAAGGCAGAGAAAACAAGAGGCAGAAAATAGAAAGGGGGAGGGAAAGAGAGAGAGAGAGGCATGAGAAAGATGAGCAGCAAGAGGGTAGATTCTGGGTGAGATTTTCCAAAGTGCTCAGCCCTGGCCCAACGCTGCCCCCCTGATTCAACTCAAGCCGCTGGGCCAAGCCTGAGCATCTGGAAATCCCACCCTCTGGTTTTTAAAGTTAGTTTAAGGCAGGTTTTGTAAAAATCAGTAAAATCCCTGCTAACCTCCCAGGTGTGTGGGGAGTGGAGGGGCTGGGAGGGTGGTGAGGTGCATCACTGCCCAGAAAGTGGTGTCTTCCCTTCCTCTCTCAATTGAATCCGTTCTCCTAGACGCTATGGGACTTGTAACCACTCTGACTGGGTGTCTTGGTTTGCACATGCTAGGTTGAGCTGTTGCCTTTTACCTACATTCTTGCAGGCTCCATTAGACCCCTTCCCTGGGGAACCAGGAACTCAAACTGGCCCATCGTTCTGTTCCAAAACCTGGAAGCCAGCTGCCATGGCTGCTAGGGCTCGGGAGTTATTGTAGTGTATCTCTCCTGGTTCTCAGAACGAATAACGGGAACTGGGAGAATATTGTAAACCCAGGGAAGATGCCAAACGTCTCTCAGCTGCCGGCCCTGCCTCAGCCAAGCACTTAAGCACGTGCTTAACTTTTAATTATGTGCTTAAGTCCTATTCATTTCATCCCGGGTTTGCACCAGGCCCTTTACCCACTCCCCCCACAGCCCCCAACTTGTGCAGCTTCTCTGGGGCTGAGAAAGAGCCTCCCACTCTGCCCTCCTGCCAGCTTGCCCCAGAGGAGGTGAAAGGGGAATTGGGTCTCCTAGGCTCAGCCTCTCTGCAGAGGCTGCTAACGAAGGGGCACTCAGGGCTCACTGGGGGATAGAGAATGGTTTAAAGAGCTGGATGCCTGTCTTGTGTGCGGGAGGGGGGAGAATTTGTGGAGTTTTTAAGCTTTGTCCTTTTAGTATTATTATTTTATGATTATTTTGACTCAAAATGTCACTAACCCAGCACCTCGCAGCCCCACAATAACAAGCTAGTCTGTGCCACCCAGGGTCCGTGAGTGACCCTGCAAAGCCCAACACTCAGGAGTCACCCTGCAGTAACAAACTGATGCTCGCAATTCAGTGCTTCACAGCAACCTGACTCGAACCAACCATGGCACACACCACCATCTACCCGACAGTAACACCCCACGGCGCACAGCTCAGGGCCAGTTAGCACCCCGACAATAATAAACCGATGTGTACAGCTCCATGTTCATCAGCAACCCGACAGCAACAGGATGGGCACATGTGAAAGCTACGAAGGAAAATTAATCTCGGTCGGGATTCCGGCGTATG